>OU830608.1:0-1250000 GCA_917563865.1 Phyllotreta cruciferae | reverse complement strand
AGTTCATGCACTCACCCTCTATATGTAATTAATTTACGGGAATATTCCCGAGAATTTTCGTTCGAATCGATATACGGGAGAGCGATGAAATCATTTTATATACACAATCCTACCCTTTTGGAAGCGTTTTTTTTCAAGCTATAGCTTCCTCTAAAATTAGCCATCGCCCAGACCGTTCGGTACCGCTAGAGCAAATACGGCTTCCCAACCCCCGTCGAACAATGAAGAGGGCCTTTTAATGTAAGAGCAAACATGTGGTTTTCAGCATGACGTACGCCTGTCAAATTACCGACTGAAATGTTATTTGGAAAAGAGAAGGAGCCTTTCAGACAACGGGGCGGTGGAGAAAATGTGTGTGTGTGCGCCCGAGTGTTTTGTGTTTTGCATTTCGGATGCTCTTTTATCGTTCTGGGAATTTTGTTTAATTTGTATATTCTTTCCGCATGCACCCATTAGGGAAGCTATGGGGATGAATGAATTGGTCGTGGACAAACTGAGGTCATCGAATCGTTATTTGACATCAAAAATCATTACATGTTTCTATCTAATTCGTGTTCATAATGAGGTTTAGTCATATAATTACTACGAAAATTCAGTTCTCAAATTTTTAGAAGAAATAAATAGAAGCTTTAAAGATATACTGGTAAATTCTTATTTTATGCAAAACAAAGTTACAAGGCACGTCACCATAAATTTCTGCGTCACAAATAGACAGTGTTGTCGAATTTTTATATAAAGTTTACAAAATCTAAGAACTTTCTAAAATTGTCGAGAAAGATTTCTAGAGATGAAGTACTTACATTTGGAAATCTCGTAAATCTTTATTTAAAACTGCTCATAGAACAGTTTTGTTTAATAACTCGAAATATTACCAAGAAAGAATGAATAAAGCTCAACCACAAGACAAAATGACAAAAAACAAATAGAAAATTAAAAATACTGATCGGTTGACAACGGCAACTATGCGACTTGACAGTCAGTGCGTACCAACCTACTATAAAAAAATAATTATTTTATAGACATACAAACTTTGAATTTATAATATACAGGGTGGCCCAGAACTCGCGCCCCACCGGGAAATGCCTTATGGAACCGACAATGGATATGCCAAAACTGCAGCCGAAGACATGAAAAAGTTATTCCTTTGGTAAATAAAGAGGTTTAAAATCGACCAATCCCAGTAGCTTTTCACATATGCGAAAATGACGTGAATTATAGCTATACACCAATTTGGCATTAATGAAAGATTCTATGTCCATTTCAAATTCAAGTTTAACAAAAACTGCCAAAATCAGCTGCTACTATTAATCAACGATTTACTTTAAAATCCAAAAAAAAAAACGATCATTCGATTTAAACCACTTTTGAATCAATGGCTGATTGAGCTGTAACAATTTGAAATTATTGTAAATCATTAAATCATAATTAAATAGTAAATCGTTGATTAATAGTAGCAGCTGATTTTGGCAGATTTTGTTAAACTTGAATTTGAAATGGACATAGAATCTTTCATTAATGTCAAATTGTTGTATAGCTAATTCATGTCATTTTCGCATATGTGAAAAGCTACTGGGATTGGTCGATTTTAAACCTCTTTATTTACCAAAGGAATAACTTTTTCATGTCTTCGGCTGCAGTTTTGGCATATCCATTGTCGGTTCCATAAGGCCTTTCCGGTGGGGCGCGAGTTCTGGGCCTCCCTGTATAATTTTCTTGTACGATGACTAAGAAATTATAAATACAGAATTATCTGATTTTTTACATTCTTTATCGTCCCTTGTAAATATTAAATTAAATTCAATATGTGTTAAACTTAATCTGTTTTATGTGTTTATTTTTAAAAGTTGGGCACAATTCTTGGCAAGTATGACGACATTTAGTGATCTGCATCTAACTTTGTTTTGCATAAACTATACCTCAATATGAACTTTTTTCTAACACATTTTGATTGTGTCCCCTAAACCTAAAACGTTTTTTTATATTTACGATACTTTATGTGAATGTTTCACACCAAAAACTTACAGCACATTTCTAAAAATCAACCCTTTTGTACCGCAATATTCGTTGCATGAGAAATCTTTACCACTTTCATTTGGGTTAAAACGGGTTAACATCTAAATAATTTCATTCATCGTCAAAACTTTTGATAATTTGGGATATCAAAAGGGTTCATGCATGGGAATGCCGCGAGTTAAATAACGAAATTCTAGTATTTAACCCTTTGCGAAAGGGTTCGGGGATTGAAATTATCTTAAAAATGTGTAAAAAGAATTCCCACATACCTCTACCTTTTGCTTAAAAAACGACAATTAGCTCTTTTTCCACTCGGTTAGGGTGAAAAGGGTTAGACTTATACCTGTATACGTTTTCAATAATTCACGAATTATGAAATTTACTATTATTACTTTTCGTGAAAAGAATTAAATAACTCAATATAGTAGCCATTATTTACAATCTTTGTATGGGGTATGCTTCTACTACTATAGGTACTGCTGACACTTCTTTTTCGACTGTGTATGAGACTGAATTCTAAGCAGCTTTTTCATGTAAAGATAGATAGAAGATAGAAAATGTTAAAACTTCGAATATTTTCCAATGCGTACTTGCTTTATTTAAATAATAAATTTATTTATAGCAGTCATCTGTCAAATAAATGCCGAAAATATTGGAAAATAATCGAAATTTTAAAATTTTCTATATTTGTTTTTCAGAATATGTTCTCACAAAAAAGTTTATTCGAAAAAGTTGCTTAGAATTAAGGGTTTCATACACTGCTGAAAAACAAGTCTCAACTTATGATACACCCTGTATATGGTGCACTTTTAATTCCGGATCGAAAGGAAGCGATTAAATTTAATTATTCGCTTCGAAATTAGTAAGAAATTCTTTGGCTTCGTATTGAAAGGGGTGAATTCGATACCAACACGCCACCGAAGGCATCCCTCCTCGCAACGACGTCGCGATAAAACAGGAAGAGACAGAAATTTGTAGGTCTTTATCATCCTCTTCGGGTTTTTTTCGATGTGTTTTGTCACCCGTAAATCATTCTCAAGGTTTCGCCCTGCGTGTTTTTCGACGAACGTGGTAAATGGTAAAAGAACACCTGCGGGTATACGCCGGGAATTACGGTTTTTAATTAGACTGTATCTACCATTGATTGCGTGAAATCTGGATATGGTATAGTTATTAAATTAGGACTTTTAGGTTGGTATTATGTGGTGTGGAACTATTCAAAAGTCCTAAGTAAACAAGTAACACAAGAGCACCTGGTGCTAGAAGTGTCGCAAAAATAAACGTGTCCAAAGTCGATGTGGAAACAAAATTAGACGGGAAGAAAAACAGCAAGAATTCGGTTTTTAGTATAAGTAGGAAATCCTGGTTTATTTTTTTAACTCGACTGTTGAGAAAAACCACTTTTATCTAGAAGAAAATTTGTTTTCTTCTTAAATGGGTAGGTATAGTTATTTTTGTATGTAGTATACAACAAGTCTGATGAAAATTCACCGTACAACAATTTTAAAAATGGTTATTTACATAACAAATAATGCATAAAAGTGTTAAATAATATTCATTTCTTATGTATATTAAACAATAATTTATCAGTTTTCGTATATAGAGAAATAGAAACTATCTATTTCCTCGTTCAGAGACGCATGCACCAACTACCTGTTTTAGCATTGTCTTTTACCTGCTAGTTAGAAATTTCTATTTGTTCAGATCTAATATTTATTGTTAAGGGACCACATCTCAATATTTGGCAAAATAATATTGACATGCACCAATAAGATAAGGCGTTCCCACGGTTCAATAACAACTTCATAATATATTTTAATCGAAGTTACAATGTCATAATCTTACAATTAGAGGAAACGTTGGCAGCATTAATTTTGTGACAGATAAAATAAGTTGGCTTTCTTGTAAATCTAGTAACTTTTTTGCAAAAATAATTTTAGGTTGTAGAGAGTTATGCATCAATAATTAGATTAATAATTTCTATTAGGCCCTATTGCAGATGACAGGTGAACGTTAGTTCAACTAAACTGCGAGTCAACTTTGAACGAGTTAATTTTAGTTTTTGTTGTAGAGTGCATGATCAATATTAGTTTGGTTGAACGCCGTTCAGGTCACGTTGGTTGCACTGAATTCCCTTTTTTTATCTGAAATATAATGTCAAATGCCAAAATTTATAATTTACTCGTATATTTGTACGTTGGCTGTGTTGATTCAATTTTGATGCCACTTTTGATATTTCGTTTATTTTGAATTATTTGAACTGGTACTATCGACATTTGAGAAGTTCTTGATAATAATTATTATATGTATAATTGAAATCTACATTTAAATTCAACATAGGACCATATTTTAAAATGACTGAGAATGATCGAGTCTATTTCTGAAGGTTTAATGGTCTTCTAGAGGATGTAAAATATCATTCAAACTTTGTAAAAAATCTTCCTCGTCGGTTAATTTTTCTAATAGGTAATACGTTCGTTTTGAATAATGAATTGTATATCAGAAATTCAACCTCACTTTTTTGGGTTAACAACTCAACGTCAAATGTTAAAACCTTCTTGAACCGCCTTTGAACGCTCTTGAAGGACAGTTCACGTAAACTTCTCTCTGAACCGCAGATCAGTAGTGGCTGACGTAAGTAGTACAATACAAATTTGCAATTAAACTCGGTTCAACGCAGAACTAAGTTAACGTAGCAATATTATAATCTTTGGGGAAATATTGGCAGCAATTATATTGTGAAGGATAAAATAAGTTGGCTTCTTGTAAATTTAGTAACTTTTTTTGCAATAATAATCATAGGTTATAGAAAATTATGCAAATTCATAATAACAATTTCTATTAGAATTTGCAATAAAAATAATTGCAATTAATAAAAATAATTGTACCTATAATTAGAAATGGTGTATACAATTTTCAATTGTCCAACTTGAGCTTTCAATTCGCCTTCAACCTGTCAACGATGTAGCTGTTAAAACATTTTTTTTTCGATATTCGTACAAAACGAAATTGTGTTTTCGAAATTTCACGTGGCCAAACATGCGAAACCATTCCCTAATACGTGCAGATTTTAAAAGAGAAATAGCTCTTGCGAAAGAACCCGAATGCAGATCGAATTCGAGCGGCGTCTTGGGTAAAATTGCAGTAAACGTAGATGGTGAAATGTCGCAAAATGACGAATTCAACGAGGAGGACGTTCTGATAATTATCTTAGCATTGGCGTTGATATTGTCTGTGATATTACCGGTGGCTTTGGTGGCCACGCCGTACTTGATTCAAGAATGGAATGTGTTTTTGTCAATATTGATAGCCTTTCTTATAAGCCCTATACTATTCCTAAACGAAAACAATATAAACGAAATGTTCCAAGAAATTTTTCTAATGTAATATTTTCATTTTTGTAATGCTGCAAAGAACATTTTTATCACCATATTGGATTTTCTTTGAGTTGTTGTACGCAAAATGCGCCTGGCTCTATTGTTCCAAAAATAAAATACCGATGAATAAGGTGAGTAGGTAGCAGTTTTGCTCCAGAAACTCGACGAGATTAAAATCTAAAAGGAAGCACCTTGAAAATGTTTGTAATCCCCAAGCACAATATCCTTTGCGAATTCAATGAGATTGGAAGATGCGATTTGACTAAAGCGGCTACCAAAAGGCCCATTATCTTGCAATTGCAATCGCCGAAATTCGAGGTACCTACACAAAATAGGCTCAAATAAAATTCTAAAAAAAACTAAAATTTGTTCTCTTTAGTATGTCTTTGCACCTATTTTTTTTTTAATTGCAATTGATTTTTATTCTTTGATATATAGTTTGTGCAAAGCAAAGTTAGATGTACATCACCATAAATTCACTACGTCACAAAGAGATAGTGTTGCCGAACTTTTATAGAATTTTCTAAAATTGTCAAGAAAGATTTCTAGAGATGAAGTACATTTAAAGATAAATAATTCTTGTTATATAACCTTCATTTAAAACTGCTTATAGAACAGTTTTGTTTAATAACAAGAAATATTAACAAGAAAGAATGAAGCACAAGGCATCAAAATGACGAAAACAAATCCAAAAATCCTACTAACTATACAACTGAAACCGAAAGAATCCATTCATTCATTCACTGACTCATTGGCGTGTTTTTTTTTTTACGGCCAAACGCGAAGGAAAATCGTCGCGGAAAAAACGCTATCCGACGTAACTCGACGAGATCTATCGGAAAATCGATATTTCGAAACCCGGAAAAGTTTCCTTCCGGGTGAAAAACCGGATTTTTGGGGTATTTTTGAGGTTTTTCGGGATTTTCTCCGAAAATCTTCCGACGATTTTCTTTAAAATTTTCCAAAATATTCTTTAATATATTACCAATCACCTCACGCAAACCGCATATCGGGGAAAATCCATTTACCGGAGTTATAGGAAAAACAAATTGTCATTTTCGCAATTTCGGCAAAAAAATTGAAATATCTCGAAAAAAGATGCGATTTCGAAAAAAATTTTATTCTTCGAAAATTGTAGAGAACGTTTTTCTCTATAATAGGACATATAAGGGGTTATTCTATTTTGAACCGTTTTTGAGTTATAACGATAAAAAACAAACTTTCCTTCGCGAACGAAAAATTTATATTTTACAATTACTCAAAAACTAGCCGTTTTTTGAAAATTTCTCAAGAATCGAAATTTGTAAAGAATAGTATTTTGTATAATATATGTGGATGGGGTGATTTGATTTTGAGCGGTTTCCGATTTATAGCGCGATATCGATTTTTTAAAATAAACGCAATTGACAAAAAGTCGAAATAACTCGAAAAAAGATGCGATTTCGAAAAAAAATTTATTCTTTGAAAATTGTAGAGGATATTTTTTTACATAATAAAAAGTTTACGGGGTGGTTCCAACTTTAACGGTTGTTGAGTTACGACGAAAAACCTGCGATATTGCTGGGTAAAACCGAGCTGATTGGCGCGTTTCTTTCTTACGGCCGTACGCGAAGGAAAATCGTCGCGGGAAAAACGCCATCTTTACGAATTTTGACGAGATCTATCGGAAAATCGACATTTCGAAACCCGGAAAAGTTTCCTTCCGGGTGAAAAATTCCGGATTTTTAGGGTATTTTTAGGGTTTTTTGCGATTTTATCGGAAACGAAGAGATCGATTTTTCTCAATCTCTCCTAAAATATTCGTCAAATTAATATCGATTATCTCACGCAAACCGCGGGAAAATCAAAATTTCCTTCGCGGAGTTATGGCAAAAATAATTTAATTATAATTAAATTCTTTATTATTTACACGCTCAAATCTCGAAAACTATTAGGTTTACGATAATTTTACAAGAATACAAATTTGTTAAGCGTAGTTTTTTCCAACTAACAAAACAAACTGCATATGTTTATCTTGAACAGTTCAAAAGTTTTAGGGGTAAATCTAAGTCGCGAACATGAGACTCGAGCGACGGATTAATGGTTCAAATTCGCGCAGCAAAGGGATTCCCGAAACCGGTCTCTCCGTAGAGTACAGGGACGGATCGAGAAGGAATTACTTTATGAATAAATACATTATTATCTTCGAAACGGAAGGTTTACGAAAATTTTACAAGATACAGAAATTGTTTAGAATTGATTTTTCTATCGAACGGTATATTTTCCGAACCTCGCGAACAAGCCGTAACAAAAATCGTTTTTTCCGGAAAATTCAAAATCAAATATCTCCTAAGCCGTTAGATTTACGAAATTTTTTCAAACTAGGTGATTTGTAGGGATTATTTTTTTACATCGAATAGTAATTTACAAATTTTTATTCGACAATTAGTTTTTGAGTTATTGAACCGTGCGAGGGCATTTTACTTTGAAACGTTAACTTGAAGCGGTCGAGAGAGGGGTGTGCAATGTGCATTAATATTTTGGCATTTTGGATTTTGGCCGAGCGATTATTAGCATTAGCATATGTTAGAAATGGGGACGGCACTGCGATGGGTATTTATTTAAAACGAAAGAATTGTATCGAAAATGTATGATTCACGGAGGGACTAGTTTTTAGGTTGATAAGGTGGAATCGGATGATGTATTATTTTACTTTGTTATTTTGTTCTTGGGTGTTAATAAAGAAAGACTTACAATTATTTATTTTTCGGGGTGCGTTTATAAACCTTATTTGATTTGAAGCGAAGAAATTTTTGGATTTGGACGCTATTATCAAAGTTTTATTAACAAATACGGCTAATAAACTTTTGAGCTTACAATTAGTGATTTGTGATAGGGAAGCAGTAGTGTATGGTTGTATAGTAGAGTGTATATGGTGGTAGTGATTGCCTGACTAAGTGACAAGCAAGACTACCAAAACATTTAATTGCAACAATTGACGACCTGGCAACAGGTCAGTGTCCAAAGAAAGGGCGCGTTAGCGCCCTTTCCAACCATTCTGCGAGTCCTACTAACTATACAACTGAAACCGAAAGAATCCATTCATTCATTCACTGACTCATTGGCGTGTTTTTTTTTTTACGGCCAAACGCGAAGGAAAATCGTCGCGGAAAAAACGCTATCCGACGTAACTCGACGAGATCTATCGGAAAATCGATATTTCGAAACCCGTAAAAGTTTCCTTCCGGGTGAAAAACCGGATTTTTGGGGTATTTTTGAGGTTTTTCGGGATTTTCTCCGAAAATCTTCCAACGATTTTCTTTAAAATTTTCCAAAATATTCTTTAATATATTACCAATCACCTCACGCAAACCGCATATCGGGGAAAATCCATTTACCGGAGTTATAGGAAAAACAAATTGTCATTTTCGCAATTTCGGCAAAAAAATTGAAATATCTCGAAAAAAGATGCGATTTCGAAAAAAATTTTATTCTTCGAAAATTGTAGAGAACGTTTTTCTCTATAATAGGACATATAAGGGGTTATTCTATTTTGAACCGTTTTTGAGTTATAACGATAAAAAACAAACTTTCCTTCGCGAACGAAAAATTTATATTTTACAATTACTCAAAAACTAGCCGTTTTTTGAAAATTTCTCAAGAATCGAAATTTGTAAAGAATAGTATTTTGTATAATATATGTGGATGGGGTGATTTGATTTTGAGCGGTTTCCGATTTATAGCGCGATATCGATTTTTTTAAATAAACGCAATTGACAAAAAGTCGAAATAACTCGAAAAAAGATGCGATTTCGAAAAAAAATTTATTCTTTGAAAATTGTAGAGGATGTTTTTTTACATAATAAAAAGTTTACGGGGTGGTTCCAACTTTAACGGTTGTTGAGTTACGACGAAAAACCTGCGATATTGCTGGGTAAAACCGAGCTGATTGGCGTGTTTCTTTCTTACGGCCGTACGCGAAGGAAAATCGTCGCGGGAAAAACGCCATCTTTACGAATTTTGACGAGATCTATCGGAAAATCGACATTTCGAAACCCGGAAAAGTTTCCTTCCGGGTGAAAAATTCCGGATTTTTAGGGTATTTTTAGGGTTTTTTGCGATTTTATCGGAAACGAAGAAATCGATTTTTCTCAATCTCTCCTAAAATATTCGTCAAAATAATATCGATTATCTCACGCAAACCGCGGGAAAATCAAAATTTCCTTCGCGGAGTTATGGCAAAAATAATTTAATTATGATTAAATTCTTTATTATTTACACGCTCAAATCTCGAAAACTATTAGGTTTACGATAATTTTACAAGAATACAAATTTGTTAAGCGTAGTTTTTTCCAACTAACAAAACAAACTGCATATGTTTATCTTGAACAGTTCAAAAGTTTTAGGGGTAAATCTAAGTCGCGAACATGAGACTCGAGCGACGGATTAATGGTTCAAATTCGCGCAGCAAAGGGATTCCCGAAACCGGTCTCTCCGTAGAGTACAGGGACGGATCGAGAAGGAATTACTTTATGACTAAATACATTATTATCTTCGAAACGGAAGGTTTACGAAAATTTTACAAGATACAGAAATTGTTTAGAATTGATTTTTCTATCGAACGGTATATTTTCCGAACCTCGCGAACAAGCCGTAACAAAAATCGTTTTTCCGGAATTCAAAATCAAATATCTCCTAAGCCGTTAGATTTACGAAATTTTTTCAAACTAGGTGATTTGTAGGGATTATTTTTTTACATCGAATAGTAATTTACAAATTTTTATTCGACAATTAGTTTTTGAGTTATTAGAAAAGGTTTAATTTTAATTAGTCATAATTAAAATTATCACGCTCAAATATCGAAAACTATTAGGTTTACGAAAATATTACAAGAATACAAATTTGTTAAGCGTAGTTTTTTTAAACTAACAAAACAAACCGCATATTTTTAACTTGAACCGTGCGAGGGCATTTTACTTTGAAACGTTAACTTGAAGCGGTCGAGAGAGGGGTGTGTGCGATTATTAGCATTAGCATATGTTAGAAATGGGGACGGCACTGCGATGGATATTTATTTAAAACGAAAGAATTGTATCGAAAATGTATGATTCACGGAGGGACTAGTTTTTAGGTTGATAAGGTGGAATCGGATGATGTATTACTTTACTTTGTTATTTTGTTCTTGGGTGTTAATAAAGAAAGACTTACAATTATTTATTTTTTGGGGTGCGTTTATAAACCTTATGTGATTTGAAGCGAACAAATTTTTGGATTTGGACGCTATTATCAAAGTTTCATTAACAAATACAGCTAATAAACTTTTGAGCTTACAATTAGTGATTTGTGATAATGAAGCAGTAGTGCATGGTTGTATAGAAGAGTGTATAATAGTGGTAGTGATTGCCTGACTAAGTGACAAGACCACCAAAAGATTTAATTGCAACAATTGACGACCTGGCAACGGGTCAGTGTCCCAAGAAAGGGCGCGTTAGCGCCCTTTCCAACCATTCTGCGAGTCCTACTAACTATACAACTGAAACCGAAAGAATCCATTCATTCATTCACTGACTCATTGGCGTGTTTTTTTTTTTACGGCCAAACGCGAAGGAAAATCGTCGCGGAAAAAACGCTATCCGACGTAACTCGACGAGATCTATCGGAAAATCGATATTTCGAAACCCGGAAAAGTTTCCTTCCGGGTGAAAAACCGGATTTTTGGGGTATTTTTGAGGTTTTTCGGGATTTTCTCCGAAAATCTTCCAACGATTTTCTTTAAAATTTCCCAAAATATTCTTTAATATATTACCAATCACCTCACGCAAACCGCATATCGGGGAAAATCCATTTACCGGAGTTATAGGAAAAACAAATTGTCATTTTCGCAATTTCGGCAAAAAAATTGAAATATCTCGAAAAAAGATGCGATTTCGAAAAAAAATTTATTCTTCGAAAATTGTAGAGAACGCTTTTCTCTATAATAGGACATATAAGGGGTTATTCTATTTTGAACCGTTTTTGAGTTATAACGATAAAAAACAAACATTCCTTCGCGAACGAAAAATTTATATTTTACAATTACTCAAAAACTAGCCGTTTTTTGAAAATTTCTCAAGAATCGAAATTTGTAAAGAATAGTATTTTGTATAATATATGTGGATGGGGTGATTCGATTTTGAGCGGTTTCCGATTTATAGCGCGATATCGATTTTTTAAAATAAACGCGATTGACAAAAAGTCGAAATAACTCGAAAAAAGATGCGATTTCGAAAAAAAATTTATTCTTTGAAAATTGTAGAGGATGTTTTTTTACATAATAAAAATTTTACGGGGTGGTTCCAACTTTAACGGTTGTTGAGTTACGACGAAAAACCTGCGATATTACTGGGTAAAACCGAGCTGATTGGCGCGTTTTTTTCTTACGGCCGTACGCGAAGGAAAATCGTCGCGGGAAAAACGCCATCTTTACGAATTTTGACGAGATCTATCGGAAAATCGACATTTCGAAACCCGGAAAAGTTTCCTTCCGGGTGAAAAATTCCGGATTTTTAGGGTTTTTTGCGATTTTATCGGAAACGAAGAGATCGATTTTTCTCAATCTCTCCTAAAATATTCGTCAAATTAATATCGATTATCTCACGCAAACCGCGGGAAAATCAAATTTTCTTTCGTGGAGTTATGGCAAAAATAATTTAATTATAATTAAATTCATTATTATTTACACGCTCAAATCTCGAAAACTATTAGGTGTACGATAATTTTACAAGAATACAAATTTGTTAAGCGTAGTTTTTTCCAACTAACAAAACAAATTGCATATGTTTATCTTGAACAGTTCAAAAGTTATAGGGGTAAATCTAAGTCGTGAACATGAGACTCGAGCGACTGATTTATGGTTCAAATTCGCGCAGCAAAGGGATTCCCGAAACCGTTCTCTCCGTAGAGAACAGGGACGGATCGAGAAGGAATTACTTTATGAATAAATACATTAATATCTCCGAAACGGAAGGTTTACGAAAATATTACAAAAATACAAATTTGTTAAGCGTAGTTTTTTCTAACTAACAAAACAAACCGCATATTTTTAAATTGAACTGTGCGAGGGTATTTTACTTTGAAAAGTTAGCTTGTAGCGGTCGAGAGAGGGGTGTGCAATGTGCATTAATATTTTGGCATTTTGGATTTTGGCCGAGCGATTATTAGCATTAGCATATGTTAGAAATGGGGACGGCACTGCGATGGATATTTATTTAAACCGAAAGAATTGTATCGAAAATGTATGATTCACGGAGGGACTAGTTTTTAGGTTGATAAGGTGGAATCGGATGATGTATTACTTTACTTTGTTATTTTGTTATTGGGTGTTAATAAAGAAAGACTTACAATTATTTATTTTTCGGGGTGCGCTTATAAACCTTATTTGATTTCAAGCGAACAAATTTTTGGATTTGGACGCTATTATCAAAGTTTTATTAACAATTACGGCTAATAAACTTTTGAGCTTACAATTAGTGATTTGTGATAATGAAGCAGTAGTGTATGGTTGTATAGTAGAGTGTATAATAGTGGTAGTGATTGCCTGACTAACTGACAAGACCACCAAAAGATTTAATTGCAACAATGGAGAAGACCACGACTTTTTTTTTAATTTTTTTTTCAAAACCGTGTGTTCTAAGAAGGCGCGTAATGAAATTTTTATTTTTTTCTGTTGCCAAATAAGGCCGCAATTAATTTTTAAAGTTTGAAAAACGTCACACAATCGTCATACGTTCGGCTCCAATCCAAGCGAGAGTTGCAAAGAGAAGTCACATTTAGCAAGTTTGCCACGTTTCCTATTACTCTTCTATACTCCGCAAAATGTGCGTTTTTTGTATATTTATTGCAATAAACATTTTCTGATTGATCCATTTCTTCCATTACCTAATGGATAATTCGATATATTAATATAGAAGTAACATCTTCATCTGTATAAATTGTAACCGATTTTCGTGTTAAAAATACAAATAATGGTCCAGAAAAATTTATTTGGCAACATTCTTGTCAACTTCAATATTATCAGTAAAGTGTTTTGTGCCGATCTGCAATTCGTGTAAGTTGTTTTGTGCATTTTTCAGAAAAATCTGACAAATGACAGTATGATTTTTGTTCGTTTGTGTATTCTTTGTTACTGCGTTCGAAAATTCATATTATTTAGTATACAACAAGACGTGAGTGGTTTATGATTGGTTGATGACTTATGAGTCAGAACCCGAAATTTTTAAATTTCGAAGGGCTATATCTTTTTAATTATAACACCTTTTGAGCAACTGAAAACGGTTTTGAGCTCTAATAAATCATTTCTAATAGTATATTTTGTGGAAATCCGCATATCTCACATCGTGGTCTTCTCCATTGACGACCTGGCAACGGGTAAGTGTCCCAAGAAAGGGCGAAATCGAAATAACTCGAAAAAAGATGCGATTTCGAAAAAAAATTTATTCTTTGAAAATTGTAGAGGATATTTTTTTACATAATAAAAAGTTTACGGGGTGGTTCCAACTTTAACGGTTGTTGAGTTACGACGAAAAACCTGCGATATTGCTGGGTAAAACCGAGCTGATTGGCGTGTTTCTTTCTTACGGCCGTACGCGAAGGAAAATCGTCGCGGGAAAAACGCCATCTTTACGAATTTTGACGAGATCTATCGGAAAATCGACATTTCGAAACCCGGAAAAGTTTCCTTCCGGGTGAAAAATTCCGGATTTTTAGGGTATTTTTAGGGTTTTTTGCGATTTTATCGGAAACGAAGAGATCGATTTTTCTCAATCTCTCCTAAAATATTCGTCAAATTAATATCGATTATCTCACGCAAACCGCGGGAAAATCAAAATTTCCTTCGCGGAGTTATGGCAAAAATAATTTAATTATAATTAAATTCTTTATTATTTACACGCTCAAATCTCGAAAACTATTAGGTTTACGATAATTTTACAAGAATACAAATTTGTTAAGCGTAGTTTTTTCCAACTAACAAAACAAACTGCATATGTTTATCTTGAACAGTTCAAAAGTTTTAGGGGTAAATCTAAGTCGCGAACATGAGACTCGAGCGACGGATTAATGGTTCAAATTCGCGCAGCAAAGGGATTCCCGAAACCGGTCTCTCCGTAGAGTACAGGGACGGATCGAGAAGGAATTACTTTATGAATAAATACATTATTATCTTCGAAACGGAAGGTTTACGAAAATTTTACAAGATACAGAAATTGTTTAGAAATGATTTTTCTATCGAACGGTATATTTTCCGAACCTCGCGAACAAGCCGTAACAAAAATCGTTTTTCCGGAAAATTCAAAATCAAATATCTCCTAAGCCGTTAGATTTACGAAATTTTTTCAAACTAGGTGATTTGTAGGGATTATTTTTTTACATCGAATAGTAATTTACAAATTTTTATTCGACAATTAGTTTTTGAGTTATTAGAAAAGGTTTAATTTTAATTAGTCATAATTAAAATTATCACGCTCAAATATCGAAAACTATTAGGTTTACGAAAATATTACAAAATACAAATTTGTTAAGCGTAGTTTTTTCAAACTAACAAAACAAACCGCATATTTTTAACTTGAACCGTGAGAGGGCATTTTACTTTGAAACGTTAACTTGAAGCGGTCGAGAGTGGGGTGTGCAATGTGCATTAATATTTTGGCATTTTGGATTTTGGCCGAGCGATTATTAGCATTAGCATATGTTAGAAATGGGGACGGCACTGCGATGGATATTTATTTAAAACGAAAGAATTGTATCGAAAATGTATGATTCACGGAGGGACTAGTTTTTATGTTGATAAGGTGGAATCGGATGATGTATTACTTTACTTTGTTATTTTGTTTTTGGGTGTTAATAAAGAAAGACTTACAATTATTTATTTTTTGGGGTGCGTTTATAAACCTTATTTCATTTGAAGCGAACAAATTTTTGGATTTGGACGCTATTATCAAAGTTTTATTAACAATTACGGCTAATAAACTTTTGAGCTTACAATTAGTGATTTGTGATAATGAAGCAGTAGTGTATGGTTGTATGGTAGAGTGTATAATAGTGGTAGTAATTGCCTGACTAAGTGACAAGAGCACCAAAAGATTTAATTGCAACAATTGACAACCTGGCAACGGGTCAGTGTCCCAAGAAAGGGCGCGTTAGCGCCCTTTCCAACCATTCTGCGAGTTAAAATTATACAGATATTAGGATGAAAACGACAACTATGCGACTTGACAACCTACTAAAAAGAAATAATTAATTATTTTTTATACAAATGTAGATTTTTTATAATATACAGTGTGTCCCAAAAATTGGGAAAAAGTGGATCTTACATTTCACAAAAAAAAATTCTTGATAAAATTCTCTGCTTGACTTGTAAATCCATAAGCAGGTACAAAATGTTTAAAAATTGCCTGGAATACAGGGAACACAAAAAATAATGATTTGGACCAAGAAAAAAATAAGCACAAACTTTAGTGGAGAGCAAAATTTTCATTGAAATTGTGATTAAGAAGAAGCAAAAAATTATGCACAATAGTTGGTTATTGATATTCCTATAGATATTCCAAAGCATATTGTAGTAACAGAAAATAATGCACTTATTAGGAACGGGTGCCGTATTAGTCGCAATTTTTGACTTGTTTTTTAAAATATCTTTAAACTTTCATTTAGGAATATCAATAATCAACAATTGTGCGTAATTTGTTGCTACTTAATGTCAATTAAGAAAAGAAAAAAAGAAAATGTTGCTCCCCACTACAATTCGTGCATATTTTTCTCTCGGTCCAAATCATAATTTTTTATTTTTCCTGTATTCTAGGCATTTTTTTAAATATTTTGTACCTGATTATGGATTTACAAGTAATGCAGAGAATCTTATCAAGAATAATTTTTCTTTGTGAAATGTAAGATAAACTTTTTCCCCATTTGTATACAAGTTTTTGGGACACGCTGTATAATTTTCTTGGATGATTTAATTCTGCTTTTTAACATTTTCTATCATCCCTTGTTAATATTAAATTAAATTCTAGGTATTAAACTTAACCTGTTTTATGCGTTTATTTTTAAAAGTTGGGCACAATGCTTGGCATCAAATATGACGACATTAATGACGTGCATCTAACTTTGTTTTGCACAAACTATATGAAAAATGTGACATTTTCGATGTCCCATTAAATCCACCGTGTGTGTATCAATTGGAAACGTGACTCCCTGTCTCCTTTTTAACATTGTTTTCTTAAGTCAAAAATCGAACGGCGCGAGCAATTCATAATCATATCTAGTTGAAACATTTTAAAATGAAAATGAATCGCCATCAGCGACGGAGAGAAACAAAAGCAGCTGCGGCTGATACACGTTCGAAGGGTAGACTCAACAAGCATTTACTTTGTAAATATTAAATAGATTTACAGCTGCCGAGAACAATTTGACCGTAGTGGCCATTCAGCGTTTTTCGGGAGAGACCAAAACACGATCGTATTTGTGGGTGGTATGATGTAAGTCTTGAGATATATATTGTAAACAAGTGGAGGAATTTCGCCAAAAACACGTCCGATAAATAATTAAATTAGCATTTTTCGGATCGTTCGGATTGAATAGATTTCGTTTAAATCAACGTTGAATTCGGAATTTATAAATTCATAAAATTTCCCCAATATGTGATTCAATTAATCGCGACGATGAACTGAATGAAATTCATTAAAATTTATTGTACCTATTTATATTATAATTCAAAATAATTTGACATTAAATTTCCCATTAAATTTTTTACAAAATTTTTGTATACATATTCTAGAATAATTTTATCAAAGCTTAGCTCAGATCGCCAAATGACAAAAGAAATTAACAAAAGAAATAATAAACTAATTTAATTACATCCTGTACAATTCGATTGCCTATATATATGAATGTGGAGTATCTCACGCAGGCCCTTGCTCGCCTAGCAAACGCTTCCTCGTAGAAGAAAGATCAGATCGGCTGTAACACATGTCTCGAATTTTTTTTCGTGGAGTTTTATTTCTTTCCGTAATAAAAGCCTTCCACTTTCATATGTCCCGTCGTAGCGTAACGCTCTCCCTAATCATATATTGCTCCATTAACGTTCGGTTTACGATCATAATGGCGATACGATTTGTCTTGGCACAATTCGAAGAATGCGCCGATTACTTTTCGCGACAATTACGCTTCACAATTACAATTTGTTGAAAACACTTCAAAGGGAATTTCTCGATTTATTTCGCTCAAAAATTGTGCACCTATAAACGCGATGTTTGTTCGAAATGTCCGTTTGTTCGTCCAATTGCCGCAAATAAAATTTGTGGTGCCTATAACTGCATAACTCTATAGGTACAGATTGTAAATGAATGAAAGCACTTCAAAAATACTTCATAGTAGTGATATAATATAAGGTGGTCCATTTAAAATTATAGAGAAAATTTCACTTTTGCGTATAGACCCACCCTGTAAGTAGTATGATTAAAATTTACGAAAAATATTTGTTTTGTACATTTTCATGATATTGTGAAGGCTATAATTTATATTCAATTGAATCCATTTAGTTTCTACATATAGTGGTAAAGTTAGTAGATACGATTTTCATGGAAAATTGGTCATAATTTTTAAACCACTTAGCCATTATACCTAAAAAAGTTTAAGTTTTGGTCTACTACGGTAAATTGGAACACTCTGTATTAATATAACCAATTATTAAAAAATGTGCAGCATAAATGTATCTACAACTTTCCTAAAGAAGTTTTTTGATACTATCTACAGTAATTGATATATCAGTAATTGATGGGCTTGTACATACTATACAGGGTGTTTCCGAACTTGGGAGACAATTTTCTAGGGGTGATAGTTCGCATAATTTGAAACCGATTCGCAGATTTCGTTTTTCTAAAAAATGTATTATAAACAAAATAGAGCCATTATAAAAAAATCAAAGAGCGAATACAACCCTGGCCGCGATAGTCAGCTGATCGGTTTCAAAAACCGATGCTAGGACGAGCAAATTTCACCCTCCGCGCGCCTCATTTCGAAAAACGTAGCCTATTGCTTTCTAGTGCGTATTGTAATGTATGGTTGTTAACCTCACGGTCAAATAGATTTTTTTATACTGTTTTTTAGTGATTTATTTGATATTATTAGGTGTTCTTCTAAGTTTAGTTTGTTCTTCGTGTTCTTCTCAGTTTAGTTAGTTCTTAGTGTTCTTCACAGTTTAGTTAGTTCTTAGTGTTCTTCATTGTTTAACAAGTTGGTAAGTACTTACAATAAGACGGTGATAAGTTTGAATAATTACTATGAATTTCAAGCCATTTTTCTACGACAAAATAGGTGAGCTAATATTTCTTTTGAGTTGAATGTTTTTTCTTTTATTATTTGGAAAACCCGGGTTAATGTTATAATTTATCCTTGATTCTAAAAATTCAGAGACCATATGGATTAAATAAAGGTCCTAATAAATAAATTTGAATGAGATATTAATTAATCAATCATTATTTTATTGTGATTTTGTCGATTCTAATTTTACGGTGAGTTCGATCGTACCGCGCGAGTCGAGAGCGACTGCAATTGCATGCAGGACGGTATTTCTTAGATTTTTTTTTACATTTTTAATTAATTTTTGATAAATATTTTTCTTGGCGGTTTTGACTAAATAATCACATAATTCGCTAAGATGACCCGTTGTCACTTCATCATTAAAAATTGTACCCCAAGTTCGGAAACACCCTGTATGTGCCACCTTGTATACATATTATAAAGTTTGACAAGTTTGAAATAAACATTTTAGTTCTAACTTTAATTTTTTAAAGAAATTTTCAGCTAATAATAAAGCAATTCTCAACAAACTTAGGTACTTCTTTCATATTCTGAAATCGACATTTATTTTATTAAAAAGTTTATTTTTTTGTGTTTTGTCTAATTTTTAGCCTCGGCTACGGCTCGGCGTCAACATTAAATTCGACCCAGAAAAAGTCGTTTTTTATTACACTCCTCGTAACCTAATACGCAATTAATGCGAGTCACGTTGCAAGGAATTATACAATTATGAGAATTTAGTAAACATGTGACAACAACAATTTTTTGCCTGGATAAACTAAAAACGGTAGATAATTACTCGACATGTTGCGAATTTCCACGGTCTGAGAGTCCGTATGGAAATAAAAGACGCAAAAAAATTACGCGAATCTATTTCTACTTATGTTTACTATGCATTTTTGCAACGTCAATAATCTTTTATCTGGACAGGATATAGTGTTTCACTTGTCAAGAATGTTGAGATATTTTTAATAGGGAAGATATAAAGCATGATGATTTGCTTGCTTAGATAATAATATCAAGGAGGTTATTTAAAAGTTATGCCGTAACGGCGTTATAAATTTCATTCATGTCTTTATTTGCATTTGAAATGTAAATTTCTTCTTAGTCCATATACTCCATCAGTAATTATGATACACTTTCTATAAAGGCAATTATATTTACATGATAGACTTTTACTACAAATTTGGATACATAATTTTTACAACCCCATTCAATGGGTTTATGATTCACACCTAATTAATTCAACCTCAAAAATTTGTTACTAAAAATGTTTATTGCTCTTCTCGTATATTGTTTTTAGAATTTCTAATAAATACGCTTTAAATCAAAAACTGTATTGTGTACAAATAAAACCTCTATAGACCACCGTGGATAATGTTATTTATGTGTCATCTGTGTCAGGAAAAATTAATTCCTAGGTAATATTGAACAATAAATCAGATTTTTATCCTCCTTCATGCCATTAGTTAGTAAAAATCATCATAAACGTAAACAATAAACATCCAGTGGTAGGTACTTCACGGCTGACAATTTTAAAGACTCTCCTGTCTATAGCGGTTCATTTTATTCGTCTTACCAAAGGATTTGACGTATAATGCGCCTGCATATCTTCAAATCTTCATTATCGTCTTTTTTTTCACGCGATGGGTGTTCTTTATTTCGTCATTTTTGTCTCGGGTTTTATAATTAGCGGCTATAGGGGACACCTATATTCGGACAATTATTGCCACTTGAAATTAAAAGAAATTTCTTATGGCTCGTAAAATGTTATTTGCAATTTCTTAATAAAAAACACGCAAAATTATCTACCTGTCGAAATTATACCTGTCTATTGGTCCGGTTGCATAGTTCAACTGTGGTTCTGCGTTGAACCGAGTTTAATTGCAAATTTGTGTTGAAAGTACGTCAGTCACTATTGATCTGTGGTTCAGAGAGAAGTTCACGTGAACGGTCCTTGAAGAGCGTTCAAAGTCGGTTCAAGAAGGTTTTAACATTTGACGTTGAGTTGTTAATCCAAAAAAGTGAGCTTGAATTTTTATATAAAATTCATTATTCAAATTGAACGTATTATTAGAAGAATTATTTCAATTCGATATAATTATCAAGAACTTCTCAAATGTAGATAGTGCCAGTCCAAAATAATTCAAAATAAACGAAATATCAAAAGTGACATCAAAATAGAATCAACACTGCCAACGTTCAAACATAAATTATAAATTTTGTCATGTGACATTATATATTTCAGATAAAAAAAGGGAGTTCAGTGCAATCAACGTGATTTGAACGGCGTTCAACCAAACTAATATTGATCTTGCTCTCTACAACAAAAACCAAAATTAATTCGTTTCAAAGTTGACTCGCAGTTTAGTTGAACTAACGTTCACCTGTGACATCTACAACCGGGCCTATAACGAGTATCTTGCAAGTTGAACTAGATTTTAGAAGCTTCATGATTGCTGTACAGAAGTGTATAGATAATAAATTCCTTGTATTAATTATGTGTCAGTATTAACCGCGAACGAGGAGATCGCCCTGTAAATGAGCATTCAGCGTTTCTCGAATTTTGACACAACCATTAGTTACGTTAACGTACGGTTGGGACAAGTTATAAATAGTCGAGTTGTGAGATTAAAAAATGATAAAATTACTAAAAGTTTAGATACAAGATATATGTAGTTGTCTCATTACTAACAAACCGGACAAATTCCTTAACGACACGTGACTGGATTGTTAATTATCGCCTTTGGAGGGGTCAGTTTTATTAATCGCCGATCGAAAATTAGTGTGATCGGGCGATTGCGATTGACGTGATAAAGAATTCGGCGTGAATGGGGCACTAATTTTCTTATTTTAGATTACCTCTGTGGTAAGATACAGGGTGGTAATGTTCTAATATGTGCTCTTGCAGGTTTCATTTGGGACCTAGAACACTTTGAAGATGTTTTTTTTTAAATATTAAAATCAATTTCTCTCGAAAATGGAGTATCGCAGCGATACTGAACAAGAGTACCGTAAGTAAATACCATAAAGTTTTTCAAATTTGATAAAATAAATTAAAAAAATCAGAAAATAACCCTTTTTCCGCCCAAATGAGACGCTTATGATACAAAAACCATTTCTAATCTAAAAAACCGTTATACAATGTTTAGTAATAGTGTCCAGTTTCAAGTTCAAAACAGAAAAATAACGAGTCAAAGACACCATCTTCAAAGAGCTCTAGGTCCCAAACGAAACCACTAAGTGCACAATAATAAATTTATTAGGACTTTATGGTCTATTTTTACATATACCACCTACCCCAGGAGTTTGTAACACGTATTTATTACATTACACCCTGATGTATATTCGTTTTGTATATTAAGGAGGGGTGGTAAAAAAGAGTGATTTAAATAAACCAAACTTTCAAATTATAAATTTAGATCTTTTCTTGCTTCGTTTTCAGATATCTATAATGTATATTTTCTCAATATTCCTTACGTTTCATAATCTTCAAACTTTAAATTAACATAAAAAAAATGCTTATGCCGTCTACCAATTATTTATTTACTTTCTACTGCAACAAGAATCTATCCACATCCTAATCCCAACGTAAGTTATTCTATCGACTACAATCAGTTTACTGGTAGTTTACGAACATAATGAAATTTATTATGCTACGTTTGCTCTTCGTTATTATCGACACACACCCTTCTGCTCGGGTCCCCGAAAACACGAGGGGGATGTTAAGTAGAGGACCTATTAAATTCTTTAGGCGTCATCTGAGCCATTGTTCGAATAGAGAGGATTAAAAACTCGATATTATCTGGTGAAATATTACTTATACGGAATGGAACGGTAGTTATTTTGAAAAACGATGTTCGTAGATAAAGATCTATTTGTGAGAAATCTGTTTAATTCGTTAATAATATGAACAATTTTTAATAGATACGTAGAGTTCGTAGAGAATGGGGAGTTAAAAGTAGATTAATAAGATTTAATTAAATTCTATTTATCTTATTTATAATCTACCTGGATTGAGTATGTACTCGTAGGTACATTTGTAAGTCTATAGGACACACATCTGGTGAACTTGGGGGCCATTCTGTGGAACATCTTCTTCTTGATATTTATTCGATTCTTGGAATGATCAATTATTTTGATATATATATGAATAAAAATTATGAATTTATAATGTATAATTGAGGGGCATAGAATAAAAGGGGTCCAAGTGACATTTTTATAAATACAGATCTAAGTGCAGGTTTAGGTATACTTTCAATGCCAATTTATTTAATATATTGGCAATTAAGGTACCTAAATCTGCACTTTGCAAAAATGTGGACCCCTTTTATTCTAGGTCCTTCAATTGCTGTTGGTGAGGATGAACACCTTAGATTAGAAGAAATTAGTAACTTATCAATTCATGTACTAGTAGGGGATATTTTATGATTATAAGCAGTACCTATTGATGTATGTATGTGGGTATAAATTTCATTATAACATAAAAATGTCAGTAGTATGTCTTTGGCGATTTGGCGTAAGGCGTGTTCCGTGGCTTGACGAACGGCCTGTAAAAATCTAAACGATTCTTGTAGTTTTCAGGTGTGCTACAAGCAATTATCATTTTTCTCAGATAAGCCCACTTGATATAAAGTTGTAAAGTTATTAATTCCCTAGCGGTCGCCGAGATTGTGTGAAATAAAAGGAACAAGTGAACGATAATAAAACATGTGAAGGTAGGTGGGCTGGCAGGGCACGCTGCGCCCAGGAGGTCTGGCACTTCATGTGACAAAATGACCATGAGGAATTGATCAAGATTGAGCCCCGCTTTTTTAATTGTCCACCAGACTGATTTTTCCGAAGAAATTATGCCCGGATTTTTTTAGGTATACGGCCTCATTTTTTTTCATTTTCTACCTGACGCATGGCATTGTCATCGGTTTTATTGTTCCGATATTAATACATTTACCGATTCTCGGCGATGCATGAGTAATTTTTAACTTCCAGTTAACTGATCCTTTATCGGACCGCATGCACAGTCTTGTCAGTTTTGACAGTTCACCAGGTGTTCACTCGACTGTTTCTTAATTTTTTTATGTTCAAAATTAGGAAAAAAATATCGAATTCTTTTATTTGGGCTCGTTCGATTCTTGCACATAAAAAATGCATTTAAATTTAATGGAGAAGACCACGATTTTTTTTTTAATTTTTTTTTTCAAAACCGTGTGTTCTAGGAAGGCGCGTAATGAAATTTTTATTTTTTTCTGTTGCCAAATAAGGCCGCAATTAATTTTTAAAGTTTGAAAAACGTCACACAATCGTCATACGTTCGGCTCCAATCCAAGCGAGAGTTGCAAAGAGAAGTCACATTTAGCAAGTTTGCCACGTTTCCTATTACTCTTCTATACTCCGCAAAATGTGCGTTTTTTGTATATTTATTGCAATAAACATTTTCTGATTGATCCATTTCTTCCATTACCTAATGGATAATTCGATATATTAATATAGAAGTAACATCTTCATCTGTATAAATTGTAACCGATTTTCTTGTTAAAAACACAAATAATGGTCCTGAAAAATTCATTTGGCAACATTCTTGTCAACGTCAATATTATCAAAAGTGTTTTGTGCCGATCTGCAATTCGTGTAAGTTGTTTTGTGCATTTTCCAGAAAAATCTGACAAATGACAGTATGATTTTTGTTCGTTTGTGTATTCTTTGTTACTGCGTTTGAAAATTCATATTATTTAGTATACAAAAAGACGTGAGTGGTTTATGATTGGTTGATGACTTATGAGTCAGAACCCGAAATTTTTAAATTTCGAAGGGCTATATCTTTTTAATTATAACACTGTAATGGGTTGATTGGAGAAATACACGTAACTTATTCCTTACACTATTTGTTTATTAAAATGATTTGAAATTTCGTACAGAGTAACGACTGAAGACTAGTGAGTTATCGAGAAGATTGACCCTCGGCCTATGGTTACATTGAGTTTTATACTATTTCTTATCACTAAAGTAATTAGAAAGAATTTCCAAAGATGCAGACAATCGTAAACAAAATAAAAATATTAGTTTTATGATAGTTTGTAAAATTGGAAAGTTTATAGTTAAGCAAATAAAAGTAAATTTGAAATTTCTTTGTCTGCGGACGTTGAATATTCTTTTCTTTGAAAAGTGGTTACAATAACAAAATTATATGATAAGGAAGAGTAAAGAAAATAACAATTATTTAGATATATTTGGATAGGAACATTACACTTCCCTCCTTATGAAAATTGAAAGGTGTAAGCTTTCAATTTAAAATACATAAGTATATAAAATAACTAAAGATAATATGTAATTAAAAACAAATAAACGGAGATATATATATATATATAATTAAAATCAGATTAGATTTAAAGTTAAAAATTAAACAAAACTTAAATTTAGATACGTAATAAAAATGAGATTAACAATTATCTTTCAATTGTGCCAATCTGACACTTCTCCTGAGATTTGATTTCTCGTTTGAACTTGAAGGTTCATCTAAGTCAATAGAGACATTGGTTTTCTCAGATTTCCTACATATACTTAAATTAAGAACATTAGAAATAGATTTACAACAGTTTGAGTTATTTCTATTTCTTGGTTTAATGCATCTTTTATAAAGTTTATACAATATATACAGCAAAAAGAGTTTCGCTAATGTACAAATTATGTATACAAAATATGAATTTGTGGTAAATACAGAAAATGTGTTCGAATTATTATCATCAATTATTTCGTCTGCCAACTTATCAATATTATCTAATTTACTACTAGCTAGAACAAGAGATTCCTTATCAAGGTTTATTGCCTGTAAAGGGGTAACGGTGATGTTAGATTTTCTGGATTTCTTGTAATCACAACAATCATCTATGTCTAAATCAAAACTTGGAACTATCGCTTTATATTTACTATGAAGATTAGTATTATCGGAAATTAAAGTAGTAGCACTTGTGAATAATTTGCAATTATCTTTAAGAGTAACTAAACCTGTTGCATTTAGGATTTTATTTACTATGGGTAAATTAGTACAACTGACTGTAATGTCTGTTGGTTTGGGCAAAACGAAAAGCCAATTATTACCTCTTTCCAATTTATGCCATATTTCGACATTAGTAGAAAGGATTCTAGTCTCACATTCGGGGGGTATTCTATCGTTTACTAAGAGTAATTTTGTTTCACAAATTGGTCTACTAAAACTATTATAGAATGGTTCTTTAGAAAAACAAATCAATTGATCGCTTAAATTTTTACAATTACTACGGGTTTTTACGGTTGTATAAGTATGTTTATCTTCAGATATAGCTAAATACGTGGTTGAAGGAATTATAAATAACAAATGCATATCTCTCACAAGAGGTAACGGTACAATATTAAACAAAGTATATTTAACGGTGTTAATCAAAGGGTTAGAGATTATATAAATGATTTTGTTTGAGCTGAAGTGAGTTTTTATATTGACAAAATCCAATAATTGATATACTGTATTATCTTCTAATGACGTTACATAAGATGTACCACTAGGAAGGTATGGTAAGGTCGTTCGCAATTCTTTAACTAATTGTTGCGGAGTTATGACTAGAGGATGTAGTATGTTTGTTTTAGCAAATAAAATTGAATTAATGATTGAGGTATATTCAAATTGTAGTTCATTTAAAGTTAAAATAAGTAAAGAAAATTGTTCTTCTAATGTTTGTGACAATTCAATGTGTAAATACTTTTTATTCAAATCTTCAACGTAATTGGATAATTTTTGAAAGTTTCTATCAAATATTATTTTATTATTATTTAGAGTGGACATTGACTTATTGAAATTAGAAATAGTTGTTTTAACAACTCGTACTTGTTGCTTAATTAAATCAACTAAATGATTCTCGTTTTCTTTTACCTTGTTAATTGTTTGATCATAGTACTCGGCATCTTTTTCGTCTAAGGTGCCAAATGCTGATTTTAATAACGTCCCCACAAAATTTATTAGGGCACGTTTTTCTCGTCTGTTCTTTATTAATGAAATTAAAGTTTGTTCTTGTTGATGAATTGAGGGTATTAATTGTTCAAGCATTTTCACATTGGTATTGCAAAAAGTTAAATTACTAATATTTGAGTGGTTGCATATTTGTTTGGTTTTGTGGAAAGTTAGTTCTAAAAATTTTGACTTATTATAGAAAACATCTAATTCAAGATACGTTACTATTTCCCAAGAATGCTGATAGAATTTGATATGGTCGATTTGTTCATAATAGATGCCAGATGAAGGTATCCGGGTTATAGATATAGGTGAGGTAGAATCATCTCCTGAACAACACCTCAATAATATCCATATCATGAAACTGCAACAAAAGCCCGTTTAAGACGATTTGCGTGAACCTTAACCTTTTTGTTTTTTCTTATCATTATAGTATAATTTACGGGTGAGTTTATTTCTTTGATTAGATATGGACCTGTGTAATTTGGTGAAAGTTTCTTTGATTTTCCTAATTTTGATTGTTCGTTTAGTAAATAGACTTTATCTCCTATTTTAAAATCGGATTTATTTATTTTAGTATCATAATATCTTTTATTGGTTTCTTTTGATTTTATTAAATGATTACGTGCTAATTCATTCGATTTTTGTAATTTTAATGTCAAGTCTGCTAGATAGTCGTCGTAAGTGTATCGGAATTCTGTAGGTTTTGTCAATGAACTGGGGAGAATCGCGTTATGACCAAAAACAAGTTCGTGTGGTGTAAATTTAGTAGAGGTATGAACTGTAGTGTTATAGCTGAACATGGCAAAATCTAACCAATCATCCCAATCCGTTTGGCTGTCATTAATGAAGTGTTTGAGGTAGTCTGCTAGTGTGGCATGACTACGTTCTAACGCGCCATTGGATTGCGGATGATAGGCAGTGCAGTTAATTTGTTTAATTTTAAATAATTGGGAGACATGTTTTAGAAGGTCTGAAGTGAAGTCGCGTCCTTGATCTGTAAGGATGGATTTCGGAATCCCAAATGTACAAATGAAATCTTGGACGAGACGTGTGGCAATGGTTTTTGCTTCGTGATTGGGGATTGGATAAGCTTTTGAAAATTTTGTTAAGTCATCTTGTAGTGTTAAGATGTATTTGTTTCCCCTTCCACTTAACGGTAGAGGTCCTACAATGTCCATTGCTATTTTTTCAAAGGGGGTTGTGCTAGTCGTAGTGATCTCCATAGGTTCCTTATGTTTTTTTCTAACTAACTTATTTTTTTGACATGATTCGCATGATTTGATGAAATTTTTTATATCAAGTTTCATATGATGCCATTTATATCGCTCTTTAATCCTGTTGTAGGTCCTATGGAATCCACTATGACCGCCTATGGGAGTCGAATGATATTCAGTCAAAATATTTTTTATTTGTTCGTCCGTTGTCGGTTGTGTCAATTTATCATGTATTATTGTAATTTTTATATCGGTATTTTTGAAGATGAATCTAATCATGATTCTAATCTTATTCCATTTTAAGTTGTCGAATTGAGAATTTATAACAGGCAAATTGAATGAAATTATATTATTATTTACTAAGTTTGATTTTAAGTTGATTAAGAAATTATAAATATCCTCGTAAGATGCGGATTCCCAATAATGATTTTTATAAAAGACGCAAAAAATTTCTTTGTTATTAATTTTGATTAATTCGATATCTTTCAAATTTTTTGAATTTAAATGGTCGAGTATTTTGAGATTTTGTACTAGTTCAATTTGATGTTTGGAAATACATTCTAAATCTTTAGAAAGGAAAATGCAAATGGTGTTATTGGTTGTTATGAGGTCGTTATGATTTTCGTCGATATTTGAATTTATAATGATTTTGTTTTTTATTGTTTTAAGGAATTCGGGATATGTTGGTTCAGATTGAGAGGTGAAATTATTTATTTGTATAGGATCGGGTATCGGGATTCGGCTCAAAGCATCGGCGTTACTATTTATCCTACCGGGTTTATATTTTATCTCGTAGTCATACTCTTCTAGAGTAAGGCGCCAGCGAACTAATCGAGAACTTGGGTCTTTATTATTAAAAAGCCAAGTGAGCGGACGATGATCTGTCAAAATGACAAATTTCCTACCATACAAATAGGGTCTAAAGTGTTTGACACTCCAGACTATTGCCAGGAGTTCGCGCTCTGTAGTTGAATAGTTGGCTTCGGCCTTATTCAGAGATCTACTCGCGTAAGCTACGGGAAGGTCGTTTGGGGGATTTCCTTGTGATAGGACCGAACCAATAGCAAAATTACTAGCGTCGGTCGTTAAGAAAAAGGGTTTTGCAAAATCGGGATACTGTAGCAACGGTTCGGAACAGAGAAATGATTTTATTGTTTCGAATGCCTGTTGTTGCAGACTAGTCCATTCGAAACTCGCGTCCTTTTTTAGTAAATTCGTTAAAGGTTTTGAAATCTGGCTGAAGTTTGCTATAAACCGTCGATAATATCCGGCTAATCCTAAAAATGCTTTGACGTCCTTGGGGTTTTTTGGTATGGGGTAATTAGAAACGGATTCAATTTTCTTGGGATCGGGTTTAACACCTTCTTTCGTGATCATATGACCCAGATACATTACCTCATGTCTCATGAATTCGCACTTTTCGGGTTGAATTTTTAGGTTGAACTTAGATAATCTTTCGAAGACTTCAATTAATCTCTTGTTGTGACTCTCTAAGTTATCCGCGAAAACTACGATGTCGTCCAGGTAGACAAAACATCTAATATTCTGAATGCCCATTAGTACGTTATTCATGAGCCTTTGGAATGTAGCAGGTGCGTTACGTAAACCGAAAGGCATGCGTTTAAATTGATAGTGACCTGTGGGGGTTGAAAAGGCAGTTTTTGGTGCGTCTTGAGGAGACACAGGGATTTGATGGAATCCTGAGGTTAAATCGATTATAGAGAAATATTTAGAATGACCTAGTTGGTCGAGGATGTCAGTAATATTGGGTAAAGGGTAGGAATCACCTATTGTTATATCGTTTAATCTTCGATAGTCTATAACGATGCGCCATTTTTTATTTTTCTTCGGAACAACCCAGACGGGGGAATTCCAAGGTGAAGAAGAATGTTCGATTATATTGTCTTTTAACATTTTCGAAATTTGATTGTCGACTTCTTGTTTATGAACCTCAGGATATCGGTATAATTTGGTGTTAATTGGGGGTGAAGGAGTTGTATGGATTTCATGCATTATAGCATCAGTAGACGTGAGCGAATCGCCTTCCAAATAAAAAATCTGATTATGATCATGACAAATTTTGATTAAAGTTTTCCTTTCCTCATCATTTAGATGTTCTGTTCTTAGAAGAGAAGTTATCTTATTCAGCCTATCGCTTGAGAAATTTTGATTGCAAATATTTACAGTATTTATTGAAGTACGATGATTTTCAGTATTCGATGGAGGTAGATTTTCTAAAAATATTTCTAAGTTTGAAATTTTGACAATTTTATCCGAAGTATTTAGAACTGAAGTAATAGCAAAATTATTTTCTACCTTGACGATGCTAGGACAAAGAAACACATCGTCTAGTATTTTTGTGTCTGGACAAATACCTTCTGTTATATTGGAGTTAAGGATTTTAATTTTTACGACCGTTTCGGTCCTTGGATTTAGAAAGATTTCGTTCACGTCTTGATTTGAGTTAGGAGGATTAGGATTATGAATTTTAGATTTAGGAATAGGGTTTACGTCTGTTTTTTCAAGTGTAGTTTCAATATGATGTAATTGCAATTGATGATTAGAAATTTGTAAGATATCGTCATTATAATTAATCTTGCATTTATTTTGCTTTATGAAGTCGTTTCCAATCAGTCCGTCGAACGGTATTGGAAAATCGTCAGTTACAACATGAAAACAATGATTTAGCATTTGATTATTAACTACAATGTCGAGATAAACGTAACAAATAGTCTTTCGTATTTTGTCGGAGTTAATAGAGTCAATACCTTTGAGCGTGATCTGTTTGTCTTCGAAACAGGGAGTGTCATCATGTAATTGCCCTAATTTTACAAGAGATATGTCTGCGCCCGTGTCTAGTAGGAATGAATTAGGATTTTGGCAAAGTTGAATGACATCCAATTTTAAAAAGGTAGTGACCGCTAAGTTGATTAAAGATATTCGGCTCGAATATTCCGGGCACTTCTCGTCTGAGCCAAAGGACGAGGCCCTCCTTCGTTTAAAGATAGTTGTTCAAATGATTGACTAGACGTACTAGGTAGATTAATTGGGTTCTCGTTTGACCCACTTATAAAGTTTTGACGGGAATTATTATTTGTATAATTTTGATTGGGGTTGTTAAGAGTATTTCGATTAAATTGTGAATTACGCTTTTCATTATTGTATTTCCGTTTACGGCATTCTTCGATAAGGTGTCCCTTGTTTTTACAATATTTGCAAAATTTGGGTTGGAAATTTCCATTAGACGAATTTTCCGGTCTTGAAGAATTAATTTGTGAATTTTGATTTGCGAACCTTACATTTCTAGGATGTCTGTTATTATTATTATTGCTATTAAATCGGCAATGAAATGTCGTATGTCCTGGCTTATCACAGATAGTACAATGCTTAGCAGTTGTTTGATTAATATTTTGGTATTTGAAAATTTCTGACTTTGATATTAACTCTTGTTCCTCGTTTTGCGCTATAGAAATGGCTTCTTCTAGCGAGGAAGGTTTTTGAGATTTTACTAAAATGTTTAAATCTTTTTGTAATCCGCACAGGAACACATTCAGAGCCTGTTCCTTTAGTAGTTCTATGCAAGCAACTCTACTAGTTTTGTCTAAGTTATGATCTAAACTATTGATTAATTTGATGTAGCAGTTTTCGACCTTGTTTGCATAGGAAAGAACCGGTTCATTATGGTTCTGGCGACAGGAATTTAATTCGAGTTGCCATTGACTCGTGGTTCGTCTTTCGGCATATGCGTCTAACAGAAATTTCTTTAATTCCGACCATTCAGAAAACGACCTATTGCGAACTAAAGCCCTTGCTTTATCAGTTAATTTAGCTTCTATTATTGAAAACAATACTGGTATCAATTCTTCTTTGACTATAGATATTGCTTTATCGCAATTATCAATGAATTCGAATAATTTATTTTTGCTACCGTCGAATTTAATTAGGATATCTTTAGCAATCTCCAAGGATACTTTAGTCGTCATTTTCGTTTCTGAATTTTCGAATTTTTCTATATCGATATTTTTCAAATCGGGATAGATTGGCATAACAATAGATAAGACTTACAGCGTTATTACGATGGTTCCGGGCTTCATTTGCGGTGAGTTGCTGTGTTGAGTAGAAACGGTGGTTGAGTTGAGTTGTGTCCCGGTCGAACGTTATTGTCCGGGGTTGAGAAGGAAGTATCCAACGAATGGATGACTGATGTCCTGGATCGGAATCGAAATCTGCGTTGCGGACGTCGTTTATAGGAATTCGGACGTTCTGCTCAGGAACTTGGTCGTCGTGTTCAGGAACTTGGTCGTCGTGCTCAGGAACTCCGTTGGCCCATACAATGAATAAAACTAGAGGGACTTACGTTGATCCGTTCTAGTTTCTCTTTTGGATCGTTGTCTCTTATAAGGATTTCGCTCTGCTAGAGTCTACGAAGATCCTTATTTTGATCCTCGCGATCCCACTTCTGACACCAATTTATTTCTTGTAATGGGTTGATTGGAGAAATACACGTAACTTATTCCTTACACTATTTGTTTATTAAAATGATTTGAAATTTCGTACAGAGTAACGACTGAAGACTAGTGAGTTATCGAGAAGATTGACCCTCGGCCTATGGTTACATTGAGTTTTATACTATTTCTTATCACTAAAGTAATTAGAAAGAATTTCCAAAGATGCAGACAATCGTAAACAAAATAAAAATATTAGTTTTATGATAGTTTGTAAAATTGGAAAGTTTATAGTTAAGCAAATAAAAGTAAATTTGAAATTTCTTTGTCTGCGGACGTTGAATATTCTTTTCTTTGAAAAGTGGTTACAATAACAAAATTATATGATAAGGAAGAGTAAAGAAAATAACAATTATTTAGATATATTTGGATAGGAACATTACAACACCTTTTGAGCAACTGAAAACGGTTTTGAGCTCTAATAAATCATTTCTAATAGTATATTTTGTCGAAATCCGCATATCTCACATCGTGGTCTTCTCCATTGTTAATCAACGATATTTCATGCAAAACCCCCTTTCATGAATGAAAACTTGTTATTTGTTTATTTATTTACGCCAAACAAGCATAGAAAAATAACAAACAGTGAAACATGATATCGCAAATTGAATTACAAGATCACATTTCACATATCTATTATTTCGCTCCTAACACCCGATATTGAGAAAAGTAGAAATTAATTTTTACAAATTCCCTCTAAATATATTTTTACCGCTCCAACCATTCGCATATCACATATTATATTTGAATCACCTACGCATTTATGTTTAAATGAACAGTATTTACATTTAAATTCCCATCATTAGCCTATTCATATAAAATTTTAACGTAAACAATTCCCGGCATTTAATCAATATAAAATAAATTCGAATTATTTAATTTCGAATTTAGAGCTATAGTTTATGCAAAACAAAGTTAGATGCACTTCATCATAAATTTAGTACGTCACAAGTGTTGCCGAATTTTTATAAAATTGACAAGAAGGATTTCTGGAAATGAAGTACATTCGAAAATAATAATTCTCGTAAACCTTCATTTAAAATTATTGCTTAACAGAACTGTTTTGTTGAATAACTGAAATAAAAGTTGGTCACTATAATGCTTGTCAAATGTGACGACATTAGCGACGTGCATCCAACTTTGTTTTGCACAAACTATATAAAAATAATTCGAACGTCATCAATAGAGAAACTTCAATCGATCGAAACTTCAAAATTCCCGTGTAAGGATTATTCTCGCTATGGCATCGGCCATGCAGAAATCCCCGTCGAGGTGTCCTCGGGCTCCCGCTGTCCATCCCAGCAACGAAGAGCTAACAGGCGACGACGACGATACCACCAAAGAACACGCAATTTTGACCATTTTAATGCTATCGATAGCTTTATCAGTGCTGCTGCCTGTGCTGGTCATCTCCACGGCCAGTCTGCTGTCCGATTGGTCTTTGCTGCTGTTGGTTTTGAGTTTGTGTTTCTTTGTTCCCGTCGCTTTGTGGTCAGTGCCGGATATCAAAAGGAAAGTACAAGAGATCTTTGCTTAGCACACGTTTCATTACATTCTTAGGTATTAAACATTAATCGAATAATAAAAGTTTTAGATTGAGTATGGTTCTTAATATATTTTTGGTGTTGTTCTCGACTCGTATAAAATAACTGTATTATTCAACGTGTCGAACTTCTGTGTTACCGTTCCAAAATTATCAGAGCAGGGCTCGAATTTTGATATAGCATTTGACATTGAATTTCTTATATTCAGAATCTTTTGCTTTTGACGAAAATTGTTTAAAGCTCCCCTGTCAAAATCACTAATGTCGTCATTTTTGACAAGCATATTTGGCCCGGTTGAGATGTCACAGGTAAAGATAGTTCAATACATTAAGTGACAACTTTGAACCGGGTTCATTTTGTTTTTTTTTGTAGAGTGCATGATCAATATTAGTTTGGTTGAACGCCGTTCAGGTCACGTTGCACTAAACTCCCTTTTTTTATCTGAAATATATAATGTCACATGACAAAATTTATAATTTATATTTGAACGTTGGCAGTGTTGATTCTATTTTGATGTCACTTTTGATATTTTGTTGATTTTAAATTATTTGGACTGGAACTATCTACATTTGAGAAGTTCTTGTTTGATAATTAATGTCTATTAGAAATCTACATTTAAATTCAATAACAGACCATATTTTATACTGGGTCTATTTTTGAAGGTTTGTGGTCTTCTAAGATGTAAAAAACCATTCAAAATTTGTTAAAAATCTTCATCGTCGGTTAATTCTTCTAATAATACGTTCATTTTGAATAATGAATTGTATATCAGAAATTCAACATCACTTTTTTGGGTTAACAACTCAACGTCAAATGTGAAACCTTCACAATTCAATTCAAAACCTTCTTGAACTGTCTTTGAACGCTCTTGAAGGGCCGTTCACGTAAACTTCTCTCTGAACCTCAGATCAATATAGTGACTGACGTACTTACAACATAAATTTGCAATTAAACTCGATTCATCGCAGAACCACAGCTGAACTATGTATAAGCATGCAGATCTAAAACAGGGCCTAAAATAAATTATTATTCTAAATTTGCATAATTCTCTATAACCTATATGATTATGTTTACAGAAAAGTTACTTAGATGTACAAGGAACCAACTTATTTTATCCGTCCCAAAATCAGTGTTTATTTTTAAAAGTTGGCCACAATGCTTGTCAAATATAACGTCATTAGTGACGTGCTTCTTGCTTTGTTTTGCACAAACTATATGTTTGCAAGATGGTGATCTCATTACGGATCTGTTCGTCGGTTTCGTACGGTCGCGGCGCGTAACAAAATTTATGCCTACCCGCAAAGACATGTGTCACTTGTTCGTGTCAGGACCAACAACTTGTCAAGGCGAATTCACCATATTTCAACTGTTTCTTTCTAACGCCGGACGGAGTCTAATGGAGGTAGAGGAAAAAGAAAACAACCTACAAATGCAGCCGAGAGATCTAACCGACTTGAACCGTTCGTGTTGTTTTTTTTTTTATTTGATTTTTCGAAGAGTTCGCCTTGCATTTTTGAAGAATTCATTAAGGAATTGGACTTTCAGGGGCGTTTGTGGTTTGAAATGTTGAAGGTGGTGATACGGGGAATCATCAGTTGAATTTGAAATGGATTTTTGTTTGTTGAAATTGCCATTATTTGGTAGATAATATTTATTTGATGAATAGTGCTGGTAGGTTCTTGAGATGCTGATGATTGTATTGATTGTTGTTAACAAGTCTTGTTAAGATTTTTTCTAGCGTTTTGAATCGTACATCCATTACTTACAATTTTTATATAATTCTTACTTCTAATATTCTTCTCTAGCACTACTAAATTTGCTGCTAGAAGCAAGATTCATGTATAGATTCAAGCAATGTACTCTTCACTAAAGAATCTTACTCTATTATTGAAAATTTTATTGATTATTGAGCATTTCATCTTTGCTAGTTTTCGATTAGAAAAACTGGAATTATTGACTCGATTCAACAAATAAACATTCCGGAGAACATCGATTGTTTACCTACGCTTTTCGATTATCTATTTTAACAGATCTGGGAACACTTAATTACTTTTCGCCAAAGAAAAGTAATAAACTCGCAGTCATTCAAGCTGCTTCCAGGCTGGCTGTAAAACCGAAGAAAAAGTTCATGTAAACTTAGCCCACGTATTTATATTACTAATTAAAAGTTCTTTGTTTCTTGGCTATACAAACGTTTTGTTCGACTTTTTCACAATGCATTTATCTACTAATTAAAACTAGAACCAAGGGAAATATTACACCAACTATTTTAATTAAAAACTTAACGGCATTACTAAGTTTTCATTGCTATTAATGTCGCAAATTATTGAATTTGACTCGCATTTCTCGCAATAGCAGCACCAATTAAAGCTGAATCTCGTTCTCCTAATTAACAGGAGACTTACAGCAAACCCTTTATTTTATTATACAGTGTGTATTCAGCGAATGCAGGTCTTTCATACCGTTTACAGTTCCGTCGGAAAAAGGACAATTACCGCAGCGCAGTGGACGTGCTGCTGGGCTATTATTATGGAGGGCACAAAGGAGCCCCAAAAGGACCCTCATTCACTATTACAATACTAATGTCTGTTAATGCCCTTGATGCCCGCTGATGTTTGAACAAATAGACACACGTTCCGAAATCTGTGTGAAATATCTTGTCTATATAATTGATAGGCTCTTCAGGTACAGTCGAGTGGGATTCGGAATCGGGGACTTACGTCGCTTATTCGCCCCTGCTGGTTCGGTGTCATCGTAAAAATCGATAATTTATCGCCCGTGTGAACGAGATTTTTATATAAAATTGTTAATAACAAGCTTTAATATGAGTCGATGGTATAGTCGAATGATGGTTGTCTCTTAGGCCCGGTTGTAGATTTCTCAGGTGAACGTTAGTTCAACTAAACTGCGAGTCAACTTTGAAGCGAGTTCACTTTGGTTTTGGTTGTAGAGTGCAAGATCAACGTCAGTTTGGTCGAACGCCGTTCATGTGACCTTGGTTGCACTGAACTTGGTTGCACTGAACTGAACCCTTTTTCTCATCTGAAATGTAATGTAACATTTTACAACTAAAATTTATAATTTATATTTGAACGTTGGCTGTTTTGATTCTGTTATGATGTCTTTTTTGATTTCGTTTAATTTGAATTATTTGGACTGGAACTATCTACATTTGAGAAGTTCTTGATAATTAATATCTAATCGAAATCTACATTTAAATTCAATATCTGACTCTTACCATATTTCAAAATGACTGGGTCTATTTCTGAAAATTTGTGGTCTTCTAGGATGTAAAAAAACCATTCAAAATTTGTCAAAAATCTTCATCGTCGGTTATAATACTTTTAATAATAATACGTTAAATAATATTTTATATATCAGAAAATCCACCTCACTTTTTTTATCTAACAACTCAATGTCATCAAGTGTTAAACCTTTTTGAACCGCCTTTGAACGCTCTTCAAGGTCCGTTCACGTAAACTTCCCTCTGAACCACAGATCAATAGTGACTGACCTACTTGCAACATAAATTTACAATTAAACTCGGTTCAACGCAGAACTACAGTTGGGCCTCAGTGGAGAATGTTGATTTTTCCTTTTCTTAAAATAGGAGAAATATTTTTCGAAATAACACATCAACAATTGGACATCGTGTAGAGAAACAAGTGTCAACTGCTCGGAGAAATGCACTGAATAAGACAAAGAGGCGGCACAAAAAAGCCGACAGGCTGACAGAGACGGAGGAAACCCATTTGGTTCACACATGTTTAAGAACTAATAACGCTCTTTATAATATATTCCATTCAGACGGTTTTTAGGTAAAAAAAGACGGCCGTACAAATAAGAATGATGATTATTTTCTTAGCTAGTTGACAGATTTAGTTTTCTTTTTATGGCGTTTTCAATTTAGATGCCAACAATTTTAGCGATTATTTCCTTATTACGCTTTTTTTAGGCTATTTAGTTGTTGTTTGAGACACCTGTCGCCCTATGATGTTCTATTTTTGGATTCAAAAGCGTCTTTAGTTGTGAGAAAAGCATTTAAATGCGCCCAAGCCATTTGTGCATTTCATTTTTAACTTATAAATCTAAATAAACAAATTTTTATTGGTTTTATTGTATACTTTATAGTATATTATACATCATTTAAGTTTTACTTTTAGATGAAGTAAACATACAGTGACTCTTAAGGGTGGAAACCACATTAGGACTGCGAATTTCGCTTTGAAATTTACAATAATAGTATCTACAATTAAAAAAAATCGAATTTTTTGAACCTCCTAACGTGGTGTCCCCCCTTAAGTCGTATTAATCATATGATTGAAAATTCAACTGAATTAATAAAGTGACATATTTTTATAGAATATCAGACACGGCTTGCAGCCCCCAGAGTGGCCACTCTTCTTCAACATGCGAATCACCGCCTCCTGTAACAGCTTCAACGGTTCTACACACCTCGCCTGACCCCCTTTCGTCCTCACCCGCAACGAACATCCCCACGGCGAATTTCACTCCAGCCTGGTCACTGTTGGACACCCAAGGTAAGCTATACATTAACTTGAGAGAAGCTTGAAGGTAGTTTAACTGAACTATACATCGGTTTTTTCAGGTGTTAAATCTGAAATACGAAGTCCCGGATTGGCCGAAACCGATTGCGTAGCAACTTCTCAGGATTCGGCTTCGTTTTACACCTCCCCTATAGACCTAGGCAACATTTACGATAAAGACTACAAAGACTATCATCAGACATATTCTGCGGCGCATTCGTACTACAACAGGTACCTAATTCTGTTAGTAAGTCTCTTAGGACAGTGTTTAATGTAGAAACTTTCAGTATACAACCGAGTTACGGTTCTACCAGTTCCAATACACCTTACATAAACTCAGCTTCATCATTCTATAATACGTCCTCCTATCCGTACTCCGGTTTGAATTCAACGAGAGCCTTGAACCCCGCTTGCAAAGTTAGCGCTGGCTACATTGCGCCCTCGTATTCATCGCCAGCTTCTCCTTTCAACGCCACAGGACAAACTGGCCAGTATTCCTCGTATACTGCTTATACTGCGCCCGGAGCGTCGAGCTTCACGCAAGGATTCTCATCCCAGGTGAGTGTTAAATTGCCCACAATTATGTACCTATATAGACTCGAAATTTTGCAGTGAATGTAACTGAAATTTGGTACTGTTTTGTTTTTTTAGGATTATAGCTCGTACGGGACAACTTATCCTGATACTCAGACATCGCAATTCGCTTCCAGTTATTACGCTCAAAGCTATTCTCCTTACGTAAGCTCCCCCAGCTCCAGTGGAAGTTTAGGCACGACCTCCTACCACTTAACGTCTCCTTCGGTACTAGGTAAAAATACTTATTATTCCCTCAAATGTACATATAGAATGTTTTTTCGAATGAAGTGTACCAAAGTAGAAAAACAATTTAAATTTCCCGCGTGATAACGTCATAATTGTCAAAAATCTCGTCAATAGATGGCGCTAGAAATTTGCAATATGGCGGCTCTAGGCAGATAAAAGTGTACGTTTCTAGCTAATACAAGCCAAAAGCACACAACAAAAAACACGCAATATCTTAAAAACACTCAAATAAGACATTTAAAATCAATAATTGTCTACAAATTTATCCGTCTTAGGCTAGTTTCAGTATTATCCGCCGAGGTGCGCCACAATATCTCGCTATTCCGAACTGTCATTATTGTCAATGTCATCGATTTTCTAACCTAATTCTTAAGATAGAAATCATAATAGAAATGTAGTGTAAAAAGCATACAAAAAAGGCACATAAAATTCATTCTACATGTTGCTGTGCCCTTACAGTGATACCAGTGAATCAGAAAATGAATGCGACTACTTAGGTACACTATTATTTGCATTCCTTCTTATTTAATTAAGCGTTTTAAGCATATTGAATCTTCCAGACAATTCTCCAAATGGCGTTACTTTAAACGAAGCCCCGACATCACCTCTAAAGCCCGACAATGCCAGACGATCCAGAGAGTCTTCAGGTAGCATAAATTCCGAATCCAGAGCTAGAGGTAGAGGAAGGCGGACGAATACCGTATCACCGACCACACCTGAATCAACAACCGATCGAGTATTTATTTGGGATCTGGACGAGACCATTATTATTTTCCACAGCCTACTCACCGGCAGTTATGCAGCCAAGTATCAGAAAGACCCGCAAAATGTCGTACAGCTCGGCTTCAAGATGGAGGAAATGGTGTTTAATTTAGCCGATAATCATTTCTTTTTTAACGATATCGAAGTGAGTTGTGAGGTTGCTTATAAATATTAAATATTGCTAATATAATATTGTTTTATGTAATAGGAATGTGATCAAGTACATATAGATGATGTGTCATCAGATGACAACGGGCAGGATTTATCCAGTTACAATTTCAGTACGGACGGTTTCCAGTCGACCAGTACAACGGGAAGTGGCAATTTGTGTTTAGCGACCGGCGTCAGAGGAGGCGTTGACTGGATGAGAAAACTAGCTTTTAGATATAGAAAAATTAAGGAAACTTACAATAATTATAGGAATAGGTAAGTTAGTTTAATTGTATGATATATTAGTTTAATCGTATGATAAATTAGATCAATCTTATGATAAATTGTGTGAATAATGTAAACGTTTATGTTTTTTTAGTGTTGGTGGTCTGCTGGGAACAACGAAAAGAGAGCAGTGGCTGCAATTGAGAGCCGAAATAGAATCTGTGACAGATAATTGGTTAACATTGGCGAATAAATGCTTAACTCTTATCAATTCGAGAAGTAATTGTGTAAATGTATTGGTAACGACTACACAACTTATTCCAGCTCTGGCGAAGGTTTTGCTTTTTGGATTGGGCGGAGTTTTTCCTATTGATAATATTTATTCGGCTACTAAAATTGGTAAAGATATTTTTTACGTAAAATTATGTACATACAGGGTGTTTGTTAATTAGGTGGAGATACTTGAGGGTGTTAATACTTGGGTGATTTTAAGATGAAAAGTTTATATGTATGTCGTAAACCTCTTAGTTTTTGAGATACAGGGCGTTAAATTTTTAGGAAAAAAATAACTTTATTTTCTCATAATTCATATCATAATATTATAATATAATGATAATTTTCTTATTACTACACGTATATTTTTATAAAATTTTGTACATACCTTTTGAACTGGATATTTTTGGAAAAAATGGTACGCCACTGCTTTTTCTAAAAACCAAAAGTGAAATTCTCACTTATTTTAGTGCAAATTCGGTCCGAAGACTTACTTTCATAGGACGCACCATTTTCGCGTAAAAAAATAAAAACTAAATAATTTTTTTCTAATTTCAGTAAAACTGCTTTTGATATTTTGTTGAAATGTGGTAGAGGTCCACCATGCGTGTTAATTAGTAAAAAAATATGAACAATTGTTAGTTACACAGGTTTACAAAAAAAAAGTCCGGACTATTTGACCGGACCATGGTATTCCTAGGTATTTTGGCGTCCTGAATCCGATCCCGGGGTCAGTTATGCGCCATCAATGGTGCTTTTTCATGGTAACATTTTATCCACTGGGCTGTCCCTGCTCTGGTCCTGGTCGAGATTCATGGCCCCTGTACAATGTTTGGAAGGTATTCATGACCTAGACAGTTACCCCAACTTAACAGATCGCTTGAGAAATTGTCCAAGGGTCGGGTCCGAAAAAGCACAATTTTAACGACCTTGAAATCTGGGTTTTTTGACGTAATGGGACAAAACTGACCCCGGGATCGGATTCAGGACGCCAAAATACCTAGGAATACTATGGTCCGGTCAAATAGTCCGGACACTTTTTTTTCTTTTTGTAGACCTGTGTTATTGATATTCCTAGATATTCCAAAGCACTCTATCAGTAAAAGAAAATAATGCACTTATTAGGAACGGGTTTCGTAATAATCTCGCAATTTTTGACCTGTTTATTAAAATATCTTTTAACTTTTATTTAGGAATATCAATAATTAAGAATTGTGCAATTTCAATGAAAATGTTGCTCTCCTCTACAGTTTGTGCATATTTTTCTCTCGGTCCAAATCATTATTTTTGATCTTCCAATAAACGCCCTGTATTTAGTACTTTGCTCATCTAATAGAATCTAATAGAAATGTATTAATTTCAGGTAAAGAAAGCTGCTTCGAAAGGATAGTAACGAGATTCGGGAGAAAATGTACGTACGTTGTAATAGGGGATGGACAAGATGAAGAAGCAGCAGCGAAAGCGCTGAATTTTCCTTTTTGGAGAATAACCAGCCATAGCGAAATTGCTGCATTGTACAATGCACTCGATATGGACTTTTTATGATTTCTCATATTTCAATTTCCTATGTAAAAAATGTATATTTTATAAATATAATTATAAATATAAGTATTAAACTAACTTTAAACTTGTTAATTCCATTTCTTCATCAATCTCAACCCACAAATAACAAATGCTTAAATTTCCATATAATTAAGATTACTAGATAGAACACATTGCACAGAGACATTTACAACTCGACTAGATTTGTACAATATTTCATAAAAATTTTTGTACTGAACTTCAACAATCGATGTCCACTCCATCGATGTATCCAGAGTCATCATATCTGGATCTATCCGGTGTCCTGGTACACCTGCTCCCTCCCGTCGGGCTTCTGGAAGCCAATCGCAACACAGGATCATCGTATCTCTTGGAAACCAACGTAAAATCGTGATGAGCATCAACCAATTTCTGAAGCCTAAAAAACAACAAAATCGATTATTTGCACTTTTTCCTCAGATTGCTTCTATTTCGTTCTATCTTTTGTAACTCTCATTCATTGCTATCCAGGCAATTTCTAATAGAGTTATCTACTTGTACTACAAAATACAAACCTGGAAATCAGCTCGTAATCAGGTATAAGCGAAGAAACGCCCAGGATTTTCGCGATGGATTGCTTGAAGTTTTGCAATTGGGCCTCTTTTCGTTGGGCGTCGGATAAATTGTGCTTGAATTTCGCCAGTTCTTCTCTTAAAAATTGCATGGATTGTTCGTTTATGTTCCTCTCGGTGTCGATGGTTTCCCCAGTGGTGCGCACCTGTTCCTTCAAAAGGGAAATCTTACGGTTGTATTTGTTCCTGAGAGATTCGGATTCGATTAGGCGCTTTTGCAATTCTTCGATTTTTCGGCCCCTCTCCAGCGACATTATCTGCAAAGAAAAGCCATCAAAGCTGCTTAAGGCCCGGTTGAAGATGTCACAGGTGAACCTTAGTTCAACTAAATTGCGAGTCAACTTTGACCCGAGTTCATTTGAGTTCTTGTTGTAGAGTACAAGATCAACATTACTTTCGTTGAATGCCGTTCAGGCCACATTGGTTGCACTGAACTACTCCCATTTTTCACCTGAAATATAATATCACATGCCAAAATTTTTTATTTATATTTGACCGTTGGCAGTGTTGATTCTATTTTGATATTTCGTTTATTTTGTATTATTTGGACTGGAACATCTACATTTGAGAAGTTCTTGATAATTAATAGGTATCTAATCGAAATCTACATTTACATTCAATAAGGATCGGACCATTTTTCAAAATGATTGGGTTTATTTCTGAAGGTTTATGGTCTTTATGGATGTAAAAAACCATTCAAAATTTGTAAAAAAAATGTCATCGTCGGTTATTTCTTCTAATAATACATTCATTTTGAATAATAATGAATTGTATATCAGACAACCTTACTTTTTTGAGTTAACAACTCAACGTCAAATGTTAAAACCTTCTTTGAACCGCCTTTGAACACTGTTTGAAGGACCCTTCAAGTAACTTCTCTCTGAACCACAGATCAATAGTGATTGACGTATATACAACACAAATTTGCAATTAAAGTCGGTTCAACGCAGAACCAAAGTTAATAACTGTGCATCTAAAACCGGACCTAAATGTGTGGTAGGTTACTTTAAAATCAGTTGCTTCGGCTAGTTGGGAATTGAGGTTTCTTATCTGGGTTTTAGCTTCGGATAGTTGCAGCTGGAGACGATCGTTTTGCTTGATTAGCTTCTTTATCCTCTCGTTGGCTTCGTCTCGTTCATTCTGAAGCATGCATTTGACTCTGTTGTTGTCTTCTTGTATGGACAATTTCCTTCGAAGTAGGTCCAAATGGAGGTCCTTCCTTTGGACTTGCTCCCTCAAATTTCGTATCCTTCGCTGGAGTTGGTACACCATAGAAGTCTAAAATTCCAGAATTTTTCAAGGATATTAATTTGGAAACTTTTGGACTTTAAAGTTGGGATGTGGACAGCTTTTCACAGCTTCCATGTTTGCTAATTTGTATTCTGAATGAAGTCTTCCATTAAAAAATAACACAGTGAAAGAAAGCTGAATATAAACAGTGCTTATTAATCATTCAGAAATTTTTATTTTAGTGTATCATTTCAAATATTTGAAGTGCACGAATTGTTGTGTTTTTGTAACAACAAATCTACATACTATTCGTGATTTATTTTCGTAACTACTTCGTGAATTCTTACATTGCATAGTGGCAAATCATGAAAAGTTCGTTCTCGTCTTATCCGACAAAGTCTCGGTATTGTTCCATATCCACAACACAGTAGCTGTTACCAAAAAAGAAATACCTACATTAATACAAATAACGTTGTATTTTTATAGATATGTCGATGGTGAAATGATACCGATTAAATTAATGGATGCTGTGAAATGAACTGTACACTGTGTCCCATTTTGGTCGCAGCTGGGGGGTATCTCGGATATTTAGACATCATACTTAGAACATTGCGGTTTTCGCGAACCTGTACTACTTTTTTGTCAAACTTACAATGGCACAAACAGATTTTTTAAATCTCTTTTCATTTTCGAGTTACAGGTTACAGGGCGATAATGAAAATTCTGACTTATTCAGCCACCCCCGTATCTCGTTTGCTATTGAAGATATTTTAAATGTGTAAACTGATTATTATAAATAATTTTACGTAGAATTCAGTGACGTTCTTAGTGACGTTCTTAGTTTTTTTATGGGGGTTACCATTTCTGAAATATGACACCAACTTGCATTTTTTTTAATGGAACACCCTGTATTTTTAATGCCTATTAAATTTGTAATTTTTTTCTCTTTTTAATGATATGACGCATTCTATACTTTGAATTTTCTTAAAACGCCCAAGAAAAAAAAAACTATTTTATTCGAAAAATGGTTAGGGGGTATGCGGAAAAACAAAAAAAATCGTCGAAATGTTTTATTTAATATTCTCAATGACTATTTTTTTGTTCTAAAAGTATTTTATTTTGGGTTTTCTGCATATCCCCCTAACCATTTTTCGAATAAAATAGTTCTTCCCTTTTTTGAGCGTTCTAATGAAATTCAAAATATAGAATGTGTCATATCATTAAAAAGAGAAAAAAATTACAAATTTAATGGACAATAAAAATACAGGGTGTTCCATTAAAAAAATTGCAAGTTGGTGTCATATTTCAGAAATGGTAACCCCCACAAAAAAAAACTAAGGACGTCACTGAATTCTACGTAAAATTATTTATAATAATCAGTTTACACATTTAAAATATCTTCAATAACAAACGAGATACGGGGGTGGCTGAATAAGTTAGAATTTTCATTATCGCCCTGTAACTCAAAAATGAAAAGAGATTTAAAAAATCTGTTTCTGCCATTGTAAGTTTGACAACAAAGTAGTACAGGTTCGCGAAAACCGCAATGTTCTAAGTATATATGATGTCTAAATATCCGAGATACCCCCCAGCCGCGACCAAAATGGGACAATGTATAAATGCTTGTTTAGTACAAAATCTACTACCTTATCGGCTAATTTTTCGTTTTCCAATCTAGCCAACTGCTCTGCTCTTAATAGCAAAGTCTCAGTTTGCAAATCCACCCCAACGTCGTTTGAAATTTCATCCATATTCAAAGCTTTTGCCAAGCGATCCAAGAAATTTAACATCTAAAAACAAAATTACCTTATATAAACATATTTTTTATCTAACTGTACCTGTACTTACCACAGTTTTATCTCTTGTTAGGGCTTCTCTGGATATATCATACGAATTTATGTCAGCGTCTGCTTTTCGCAACAGCATTTCCAAACGGTTTTTCTCATCTTCCAGACATCTTATTTTAGCTGTAGCTTGGTCGTACAGTAAAGATTGTCGCGATATTTGCTGGCTTTCTGAACTAAGTTTCTCCCTGAGTCTCTCCAGTTCCTATGACAAATAGCCGTTAGTCTTCGAATGGATTAAGGAAATGCAAATTTTTATCTAAAGATAGTATACTTTACTGAGGTTTTTTCGTTGTTATCATTTAGTATTTCGTGTATTCTATCTTTAATTGCTGCTTCCGAAGAGTCCACGTATCTCGATGGAGTGCTCAACGCGATTGCTATAGTTTCTAACGCATGTTTGTGGTCCATTGCTAAACGCTGCAGTTTCTCATCTTTCGATTTCACTTCATCTAATATATAAGAAAAATGCAAGATAACTTGTACTTAACTCGCACCATTTTTACCTCGAATTTTGCTTATTATATTCTCTTGCTGCATTATATTTTCCGAAGCGTTATCCAAATTTCTTGAAGCTAGTGCGAATTTATTCCTGAGTTCGTTCAATTCTCTTTCTAACACCCGGTTCTCGATTTCTGCGGTTTCTTTCTCCTGTCTTAGCTTGTCGATATCGAAATTTTGGGCAGTGGATTGTCGTTGAAAACATTCCTTCTCGGCCAGGCAACGTTCGAAATTCTCCCTGGAGGCTTTCAAATCCGACTCCAAGGAATTGACGGTTTCCCTCATGCCGAGCGCCAGGTTTTTCAGTCTGGCAGTTTCCTGGAAATTCGAATTTTGAGAGATAAAAGCGAATTATAACAGGAGCTGCTGCGTACTTGGATCAGCTCGGAGGATTTTTGTATGAGCAGCTCGAGGGAGACGTGGGCGCAGTCCGCGAAATCCGCTCCCACTGCGATGGATAATCGCCTAACGAAATCCTGAAATTGAATCTTGAGGGTGTCCCGCTTTTGCTCGCTCGAATTCACCTCGAATTCGAGCCTTCTAATCTTCGATTCTAGCTCCAGGTTCTTCTCTTCGCTATACCTAAAATCGACATTACCAACACACTAATCAGTAAAGAGCGGAATTTACACTTCGAACGAAAATTTGACCCCCCGTTTAACTAGAGAACCGAAATTTTTTTCAAAATTCGCTGAGACCCGTCGATTTTTGTTTTTAGTGGTAGCATTTTTGACAGTCAAGCCAACTTGATATGTTCATCCCCCTAACCCCCAACCACCCTAACTTTAGAATTTCAAATGGATCAACTACCCTACTTCCTATAAATCATTTGAAAACCCTTTTCTTTGCGAATATTTTGGCGTTTAGTATTTGAAAATCGGTTAAGATTTGAAATAGTTTTTAAATTTTTGTTAATGGCATTGTTAAGGTTGCTTGTCAATTTATTCGATTTTATTTAGGTAAAAACTTTGTCAAATCTTTGTCCGATTTTCAAATACGATGGAACCAGAGTATTCGTTACGGAAAGAGCTTTCAAATGATGTATTGGAAGTAGTGTAGTTCCATAAGAAATATTAAAGTTACAGTTTTTGATTTTATTTAATCATTGTCAAATCTTAACCGATTTTCAAATACGAAACGCCAAAATATTCGCAAAGAAAAGGGCTTTCAACGGATGTATTGGAAGTAGGGTAGTTCCATTTGAAATTCTAAAGTTAGGGTGGCTGGGTGTTAGGGGGATGAACATATCAAGTTGGCTACACTGTCAAAAATGCTCTAAGAACAAAAATTGATGGATCTCAGCGAATTTTGAAAAAAAATCGGTTCTCTAGTTAATTATTATATATATATTAAGCGCACATATGCAACGATTTATTTAAAAATATGCAGTGATTTTCAAAAAAAATTCAAAAATATTTTCAAGAAAATATCAAAATTAGTTTTGGACAATTTTATTTCACTCTGAAACGTTCAAATTTGTTCAGAATTTGTTCAGAAGAACAGTTCTAATTCGTTCTGGACTGTTTTTCGGGAACGTGATTTGAACTACGTGTATATTCACTCTGAAACGTTCAGAATCATTTCTAATTCCTTCTGAAGCATTCTAAAAGTGTTCTGTACAGTTGTAATTCATTCAGAAGCGTTTTAAATCGTTCTGAACATATCGTAAAAATCATTCTAAAGCATTGTGAAATGTTTTGAACAATCTTAATTGATTCTAGAGCGTTTTTCAATGTTCTGGACAGTTTTTATTCGATCTGGATCATTATAAATTGCTCAGAAATTTTCTAAATTGATTCAGAAAATACATACGTATAAATTAAAAATAAATGCAATATATGCTAAATATACGCAAATGTTTCATATATATACAGTGTGTCTACTTAAGTTGGGACCATGTGGCAAACTTTTTTATTAGTGGTTTTATGAAAAAAAGTATTCTTGATAAAAAGTTCTGCATGGTCCAAAAGTTAAAATGCAATCATCAATTTTTTATAGCAGTATACGAGATTTGTCAAAAAATTTGAATTTTGTGCAAGAATAAAGTACCTTTATTTTTGAAAACATCAAAAATTATTATAAAGAAAAAATGTTATAATTAAAAATAACTTTCAAATATTCAATATTGTTTATTTATAAAAATATTTTTTTTGCATTTTCTCTTTGAAAACGTTGAAAAGTGAAATGTGAAATCCGGTACCACTTTTAAAAAATGCCGGTGCATCCTTTTATTATGAACAAAGATTAAAAATTTTTTAAAATTTTATTTCTTTCGAATTTCGAATATTTCCCAATACGTACCTGCTTCATTAAATATGAAATTTATTTATTTTTCGTCATTTATTTGACAGATGTTATTAAATAAATTTCTAATTTAATAAAGCAGGTACGTATTGGAAAATATTCGAAATTTTAAAATTTTCTATCTTCTTTGTTTTTCAGAATATTCAAAAAGTTTATTTGAAAAAGATGCTTAGAATTAAAAGATTCATGCACAGTTGAAAAAGAAGTATTAACTTATGATACATCCTGTATATTCGGCTCTTTACTAATCAGTATCACAAACTAAAGTACAAACCTTATGTCCTTCTGGGCAGATTCGACGGTAGCCTCGTATCGAGTTTGCGATATCATCAGATTCCTTTCTCGTTCCTCCAAATCGCAGATTCTCTTCCTCAAAGAGCTCAAAGTGGAGTTTTGCCTGGCCACTTGCTCGCGCAGCTGGTCGGCTTCCACTTTCAGCTCCAGGCATCTTTGGTCTCGCAACGCCATCGTGCTTTTCATCTCCTCCAGCTCATTCTGCAGACGGTCTCTGGTGAATTGCAGGGCTGCTATTTCGCTTCGGAGTGTCGTTGCTAGATCCAAATCGTCTCCATGATCCATCTGGAATTACAAAAATGAATGTAGATAACTGATTAGTTTGATAGTATCATCCAAAAATTGGTTCCATCCAAAGTAATGTAGTAGAAGGTGAGTTGATATACAGGGTGAGTCGTGAGGAATTGTACATACTTTAACAGTGTATAGAGGCACATAAGGGTAATATCAAATCAGCATTAAAAGTTGCATCCGCCTCTTCTTTAAGGAAATACAGGGTGATTTATGAATTTTTAGGAAATTTTCTTTCGTTTATATGTTCATTGTGGTTTATTCGATTTGGTTCATTTTTTGGTAAAAGTATACATTTTGAACAAGGAGCACACTGGCATATTAAGAATTAAAAAAAATCCGGGACCGTCTTCAAAAAAATGAGGTAAATTATTTAAAAATTAATATTTCACCCTGTATACACTTTTTGCAAATTTTCAATTGGTCATTGTAGAAGGTATAAGTAACTCGTAAAGCCTGACATTCGGAAATTTTTGCCACACTTTTATTAAATGGTCAATTTACATTCAACTATTAAGAAAAATTACACATTTAGTATAATCGAATATTTTACATTAAAATAATATTTTCCATCTTACAAATATTAATGAAAATTAATAATAAGGACTAATTACTTGTCCCTTCCTATCAAAATGTCCAAAAATTGCAAAAAAAAGATTTCAAATTAACTCAATAAAAAATAGTCAACACTTTAGTTATGATGTTCCCTAAAGCGTATTTATTTGTAAATTAAATACAATGATCAAAGTAGTCTATGACAAATTAACCCTTTAATTGTTTTTATAAATTAACATTAGGTTTTATTATTTCGTTAATAAGTTAGAATTGAATCGTTGTGTGTTATTAATTGATTCTTTTTGTTTATTCAAAATGCCATTCAAATATTCAATTGCTGAAGTATACAGTATTATGTTGTAGGATAAAAGGACATCAAACACTAATTAACGTCGAATTCCTAACCTATTTTTACATCATATTTTACCTATTTTATTGACAAATATGCGTGTTAGAGGAATACATTTCCAACAGTCCAACAAGATAGTACACTTCCACAGTTTTCTATTGTGGTACGTTATCGTTTGATAAATATTTTTAAGGAAATCGTTGTATAGGACGTGGAGGTCCTATTCTATGGTCATCAAGATCGCTTGACTTTAATCCTGTTGACTATTTTTTATCCAATAACTCTAAGAAAAGCTATCAGGCACATAGCTGTCCGTCAAGAAAAGTGTGGAGCAAACTGGTTTCATTTTTAAAATGTTTTATAATGTAGACAACATATTTTTTATTGAATTAATTGTAGTGTTTGTCGTTATTCTCTGTACAGTTATAAATATCATGAGAATTGAATGCTTATTTTTGAATACGTGAATACGTTGAATACTTATTTTTAAAGAGTTAATTTGAAATCTTTTTTTGCAATTTTTGGACATTTTGATAGGAAGGGACAAGTAATTAGTCCTTATTATTAATTTTCATTAACATTTGTATGATGGAAAATATTATTTTAATGTAAAATATTCGATTATACTAAATGTGTAATTTTTCTTAATAGTTGAATGTAAATTGACCATTTAATAAAAGTGTGGAAAAAATTTCCGAATGTCAGACTTTACGAGTTACTTATACCTTCTACAATGACCAATTGAAAATTTGCAAAAAGTGTATACAGGGTGAAATATAAATTTTTAAATAATTTACCTCATTTTTTTGAAGACGGTCCTGGATTTTTTTAATTCTTAATATGCCAGTGTATTCCTTGTTCAAAATGTATACTTTTACCAAAAAATGAACTAAACCGAATTAACCACAAAGAAGATATAAACGAAAGAAAATTTCCTAAAAATTCATAAATCACCCTGTATTTCCTTAAAGAAGAGGCGGATGCAACTTTTAATGCTGATTTGATATTACCCTTATGTGCCTCTATACACTGTTAAAGTATGTACAATTCCCACGACTCACCCTGTATAGTATGGTTTGGAGAAGAATTTTAGTAGATATTTAAAGGAATATTTAATACTTTAAAGGTGTTATTAAGCAAATTACCGTGCTTGATTGTGAATACAAAAATTACATGTATTTTAATGTAACTAATTATTTAATAGATAATAATTTACTTACAAATTTGTCATGGTAAGTTAACGAATTTAAAAAGCTAGTAGTTTATGGATAACGCATAGTTACAGTGACAAAATTTCTGCAAGGAAAATCGATACATTCAGCCCTTTTCAACCTGGTACTGAAAACAAACGGGGAGAATGAATGATAGCCTTGTTCTAGTTTTACGGTTTTGCATACGGAGGAATTCGAAAATAGATTTATTTACATTGGTATTGAAATTTCTGCGCGAGGATTCTATTGTTTGCTAAATGAATTTGGGGAGTCCCATGTTTGGTTTTGTAGGGTAATTTCTAAAAGAAAGTTGATTTGAAAAAATAATATATAGGATGTTCGAAAAATAGACGGAGATATTTTAGAGGGTGATTCCTTATTAAACAATATGAAAAAAAGTATTCTGTATTCTGTAAACATGGGTTCGGTAAAGCAGATTTTTCAAGATATTTTTCAAGAATTAAAAATTGATTGGATTGAATTAAAAAATATTTACTTGATTCTGTTGAAACTTGGCAATGCTATTTGTTGTATTATATAACACGAAAATTTTCATGCTGTTTATAAACAATAACTTTAGATATTAAAAATTGATTTCATGCAAAATAGTGATAAGAAGGTATTTATATCTAATTAGAGATAAATAATCTGTAATATTAATTACATCAGTGATGTCTTTGTTTAAATTATTTAATGTTCTATAAATAATGGTAAATAAATTTAAAAAATGCAACCCCCCAAAAATTGTATGTATACAGTGTGTCTACGGTGTTGGCGGCATATGGGAAACTTCTTTAGGTATTATTAAGTTTTGGAAAAAAAATTCTTTATAAAAACTTATGTATGGTTCAAAACCTAAAATGCGATCATCAGATATTAATATTTTGCCGTCGTATACGTGCTTTGTGAAAAAATATGATTTTTACTCAAGAGTAAAGTACCTTTATTATTTGTAGGGTAATTTCTAAAAGAAAGTTGATTTGAAAAAATAATATATAGGATGTTCGAAAAATAGACGGAGATATTTTAGAGGGTGATTCCTTATTAAACAATATGAAAAAAAGTATTCTGTATTCTGTAAACATTCGGTAAAGCAGATTTTTCAAGATATTTTTCAAGAATTAAAAATTGATTGGATTGAATTAAAAAATATTTACTTGATTCTGTTGAAACTTGGCAATGCTATTTGTTGTATTATATAAATAGTATATAAATAGATTGAAATTATTAAGCCCACTGGCGTCCCGGGGGCACCTAAGCGAATATTATATTGGGAACAAAATGTACGCCACTGCCTTTTTTGTAACTTTAATATTTTTTGTTTTTTAAACATCTAAACATATAACTTCTTTAACTCTTGTATTTTTTTCGTATCTCACATCGATTTTGGAGAAAAAAATAAAAACCGTATTTTTCCATGATGTGCGGCTGGACAAAATTGACTTATCAAATTTTTGCTAAGTGGCTTGCAAAACCAAAATCAAAAAAATTTCTAGAAAAGAATGTTTTTGCAACTTTTCCAATACCAAATTTCAACAGAATCAAGAATCAATATTTTTGAATTCAATATCCTGTATCTTGAGAACGCTGCATTTCCGGGCCCATGTTTATAGAAACTTTTTTTCATATTTTTAAAAAAGTAATCACCATCTAAAATATCTTCGTCTAATTTTCGAACAGCCTGTATAGTTAATAGAATTTTCTCCATAGTGAAGATATTTCAGAGGAAATATAATTTTATATTACACTCTATCACATAAAGGCACATATCAAACCATAAATAATGAACAAAAACGACAAAAACCAAGCAAATTATGCGATAAATACTAAAAAAAAAATTAAATTTTTACTTGCCACTATTAATTTTGCTAGTGCTAAAATTAAGCTGTATAAATCAACACGTTTTTAATTTGGCGCTATATCAGTAAATCACTCACCTTGTTTCCTTCACAAAGCACTTTAAATATCTCCCAATCGCTTCCAGAATTACCTGTCATATCACAAAAACTGTTTTTTAATAAAGCACCATTGCCTTTTGTATTACGTTGGCAAACTATAGCATTTTTTATGGCGAAAGTGTTAGATTTAGACCTTTTGAAACCCAGCTTATTGTTTAATCAATAACTTTACGGTGTTTTCCCTATACATTTTCTCCAAGGTTGTTCATTCAATGCAGAAATTCTTCGGGAATTGAATTAATAAGGCAGCGGTGACATGCGATAATTATGGAGTGCTGGAATGAAATAATAATTGTTTGTTTATTTTTAACTGTTTATCTAATAATATCTTCAGAAAATTTCAAAAATTGCTAAGATAGGTATTCATTATTTCTGTATGTTGCAGGAATGTATATTTAAATAAAAGAAAATTGTATACAATTCTTGTATTACTTCTTTTGACACATAAATTACAGATTAACTCGTCGAATATTCTTTGTGGAATAAAATTATTTGGTGTTGAACAATGGACGAGACAAATATTTTCCACGCCATATCTCCCTTACTTTTTGTAGTCAGAATTTTCGGTTTTACCTCCTTGAATTTTAATTACGCCAATCGAAGAATAACCAAAGTGGGTATAATTTGTCCAGCTGTACTTCTGATTTTCTATGTAACCGCTTCGCATTTGAATTTACATTTTCGCCCCGTTTTTCGAAAAGATAAAATATTTAATATAGTGGAAATGTTCTATGCTAACGTGACCGTTGTAAACTCGGCAAATTTTTTCATAATGGACATATTTTATCGGCAAAAAGTAAGTTTAAACAATCGGCTAAATGCAATTCTACAAATTATTTTTAGGTAATGGAAATAATAAAAAAAATTTACTCATTCGACAGGAAGATAGTAGGCTCGAATTTGCGGAATAAAGAAATGAGAAAATCCATTTTACTACTTTGCTTAATGCTAATATTATACGTATTTTGCTTAATGTCCGTCCATATTGTAATATATTCATCGTATAAAGAGAACAACCTTCTGAAAATAAGCGAACTAATATGTCGTGCTATAAATTTACTATCGATTTGTTTATTGGTAACGCAATTAACGACTTTCTTTTGGGCAATAAGACAACGATTAAACGAGATCAATAAAGAACTATTGCTGGTGAAATATAAACTGGAAATGGGAACATCCGAATTTTATGACAAGTATGAGTACAAATACACTGCTCAACAATTGATAAGGATCAATCGCAATTATTTTTTGACTATTTTTAATTTAAATTGATGATACAGCTTTTTATTTTTGATTGTTGCTAGAAAAATAATCTATCATAATATCTATAATAATCTGTTGCTAGAAACTCTGGCTATTTCTGACTGTGATCCTTATCAATTGTTGAGCACTGTATTAATTTAAATAATAAAAAAACTCTAAGAATAAAAAACTATTTTTTAGCGATTCCGGTTACATTATTCGTAAACTTGAAGACATCAAATTGAAATACTCTTTTTTATTAGATGTAAAAGAAGAATTTAACACGGTATACTCTACAAGAACGCTTCTCTTTTTACTGAAAATCTCAGTTTCTCTTATAATGAAAAGTTTAATTTTTGCGAAACAAAATAACAGAGCGTTCGTTCAAAACCAAACACCATTGCATTTGGTTACAAGTTCTTTGGTGATATTATTAAACGTCTTTTTGTTATGTTTGTTATGCCTCTCGAGTGATAATTTGTACAAAGAGGTAAGTATCTACAGGGTTGTGCAAAAGTCCGGAATAAAATTATTATCCGTTAAACCAGTAACTTAAACAAAAAATACTGAAACATGTGAATTGATTTAACATTCGACGTAGTGGTTGCCAATATTTTAACTGTCGTAGCACTTCCGGTAGTACCGGAAGTGGACAGGAACTTTCTTAGTTTAAATGGGACAACCTACATATTTTTGTATTTTTGGATTCTATTCGACAAGCTGATTAAAAAAAATGTGTCATACTTGGTATTTTGGTCTCATAATAAAGGCTATACAGCCATTTAAAAATCACAAAATTTTGAATTTAGGTGGCTCTGAAGGACAAACAGTTGAAAATCGAGAAAAACGACTTACATGTTCCTCTCCTAACTTTTCAGTACTATCTAGTGACATGACGTAAAATATATACAGGGTGAATAAAAATTTCGAAACTTTTATCAAAAAAATTTTTGTACCATTAGGTTGAAGTTATATGTATTGAACAGCTTTATTCCTCTTCAGCGTACTTCATGTAGGTAAAAGATTTGATTATTATTTTAGGCTTGATTGGTCAATGTTGAATAAGAATTGTTGGGAAGTTAAACAGAATTGATTTACTAATCAAGACTTAATAAACTGACAATTAAAAATGTAATTAAACATATCACAAGTTCTATTTTACTAATTATGCTATTCAATGCTTAATCAAATGGAGTAGCCTCTAAAACTTTTTGATATTTTTTTGTACCGTAGGCGAAAAAAACAACAGACATTCTCCATACAATAAAAACCGAATCTACAATACTAATAGAAAATGTAAGTACATATTACATAAAAATATGATTAAACGCACATCCAATTTGTATATTTTCGTATCTACGTATTGGAAAAATTACTGATATTTTTTTAGTTGGATTACATTTCAAATTATTTCGCTCAGATTCCCAAAGGAGTAATGGTATGCAATATGTTTCATTTAGATGCATCTACTATTTTCGAAGTAAATGTTAAAATTTAAGTCTACACCGGTAGATACTAACATTATTTATTTCAGGTGTTTACAGGTGTAATATCCTACTTAGTTATTTGTGTACAAATGGAAGTACCGGATAATTAAAATTAAATAGTATAATTTACTAACTTCATTTAGTGTTGAGCTCTCATTAAAAAAATGAGTTACTGTATTGGTTTGGTTCGGAGTATAATTTAGGTACAAACAAACCAAATTAATCAATGCAAACGTAGGTAATTATATTACAAGAATCAAATTACTAATGGTCGAGAAGCATCATCGACGATACCGCACAAATTGTTTGCGTTTCTCTGCCATCTGATATAGCCATTTTCGCCGAAATTCGGGCTCCAGGAATTTTTAATAATCCAATAATCCATCCCGTTCTCGCTGCCGTAACCGACCACCAGCACCCCGTGGTTGAGTTGATCGCGCTGGTTACTGCAACTGGAGTTGCTGTAAATACCGCCAGCGTAACCGCCAGCATAACTAAAATCAACGGCTACGGATATCGGACCGTTTAGACCTAAAACATTTTTTTTTACATATAGTTTGTGCAAAATAAAGTTAGACGCACGTCAATAATGTCGTCATATTTGTCAAGCATTGTGTCCAACTTTTAAAAATAAACACAAAAAACGCGTTCAACCAAACTAATGTTAATCTTGCACTTTACAACAAAAACCAAAATGACCTCGGTTCAATGTTGACTCGCAGTGTAGTTGAACCAAAGTTCACCTGTTACATCTACAACCGGACATCTTGTAATGAACTCACCAACTGCATATTTCAACGATTCTTCGTCTTGAGCAATCGCTTCGTACCCGCTGATGTGTAGGACAGACTCCTGGGGATTGTAGCGGCATTTGCCCTGCTTGGTCTCGTAAGGATAAGCCGCCTCGGAGTTGATCCCGTTGTCCTTGACGTAGTTGAAGGCGTAGATCATGAGTCCGCCCACCGAGCAGTTGCCGTTGCCGTAATCATCGGAGCAATCCAGCAAGTTTTGCTCGCTCAACGACACCAACTTGCCGTGTTTCAGGGCTAATTGCCCTTCGAGTCCACCGGTCTAAATAAGTTTCCAAATTAACGTAAATCGAAAATAAGGTTTGTTCCAGCAACATGAACATCTACAGCGACATCTATAACAGTTGTAGTTGTATTACTTACCGAGCTGAAGGCCCAACAGGATCCGCATGCTCCTTGATTTTTGACTTCAGCTACAGCGTTTTTCTGTCTCCAGTCAATTGAGTCGGGAACGTTAGCTCCTTCAGGGATTGTGAAGAAGCTCTTTGGTGATGGTGATGGAGCTTTTTTGTGCAAATTGAGCATTGCTACGTACTCTTCGTGAGTGTAATCCGTAAACTGGTTTATGCCCAAGTAATAGGTCACCTCTCCTTTATCGTATCTCGCGTTGTGTTCTTCGATTTCGCGTAGTTTGTCTTGGAAGATTTGGAAACGTTTGGTTTCTTCTGCTACATCGTTGTAATTTTTTTGGAAATCGGTCTGAAAATTGAATTTTGTACACATACAAATTTTCCTGTACATGTGTTTACCTTGAATTGGTTCCAGAGCCTCTCAGCTTCGAGAGAACTAACAGCTGCTACGCCCAGTAAAAGGAACACGAAAATTTTCATGCTGTTTATAAACAATAAATTTAGATATTAAAAATTGATTTTATGCAAAATAGTGATAAGAAGGTATTTATATCTAATTAGAGATAAATAATCTGTAATATTAATTACATCAGTGATGTCTTTGTTTAAATTATTTAATGTTCTATAAATAATGGTAAATAAATTTAAAAAATGCAAACCCCCTTAAATTGTATGTATACAGTGTGTCTACGGTGTTGGCGGCATATGGGAAACTTCTTTAGGTGTTATTAAGTTTTGGAAAAAAAAATTCTTTATAAAAATTTATGTATGGTTCAAAACCTAAAATGCGATCATCAGATATTAAAATTTTGCCATCGTATACGAGTTTTGTGAAAAAATGGAGTTACACTAAGTACCTTTATTTTATTGGCAATATCAAAAATTATTATAAAGAAAAAAAAATTAGGAACAAAAACTAATTTCAAAAATTCAAAATTGTTTATTTATAAAAATATTTTTTTCGACATTTTCTCTGTGAAAACGTTGAAAAGTGAAATGTGAAATCCGGTACCATGCACTTTTAAAAAATGCTTGTACTAGTACATCCTAAATTAATTATGCAATAAAGTGCAAACTTAAATTTTCTACGTTTTCAAAGAGAAAATGTCGAAAAAAATATTTTTATTCATGAACAATGTTGAACATTTGAATGTTATTTTTAATTCTTAACATTTTTTCTTTATAATAATTTTTGATATTTTCAAAAATAAAGAAAGAAAACTTTACTCTTCAGCAAAAATCACATTTTTTGACAAACCTCGTATATGACTGCTAAATATTGATATCTGATGATTGCGTTTTAGGTTTTGGTTCATGCAGAACTTTTTATAAAGAACTTTTTTTTGATAACTTAATAATTAATAAGTTTCCCATATGCTATCGAACTTACGTAGACATACTGTATGTATAGAAAAATATATTGAAATATAAAGAAAAATTGATTTGATGCAAAATAGTGATAAGAAGGTACTTAAATCTAATTATAATAAATAATCTGTTAATATTATCAAATTACATCAGTGATGTATTTGTTTAAATTATTATTTTATAAATAACATGGTAAATAAATTTTAAAAATGCCACCCCTAAAATAGCATGTACCTACATGTATAAAAAAATTGAAATTCAATTTCACTTAATAAAAATTACAAAATAGTACGTAAATTCTTCTTTACTTTTTTTTTATGAACATATAAGTAGAATAAGAAAAAGAACAAAATATATAACTGTTAATAGGTAAAGTATTCTGCACATACCTTATTTTGATGAAAAATTCAACTCTTATAGAGATTTGTCTAAATAACAAAAATATTGCTAAAGCAATTGATTTTATATTTTTAAAGTGAATTAATATACACTATCTATGCAGTCACTTTAAGATATATCGAGTTTTAAGTATCTAATTATGTAAGGTAAGGCTTACACAAAAATTTTATCTGCAGGTCTTGATTTTTTTTTAGATTTTCAACTAATTGTAAGAAACTCGTTTTAATTTTATAATATAAAAGAAGCAAGACCTAAAGGAGTTGAATTTTCATCTTTCATAATTTCTGTACACCTAATAATAGATTGGTTTCCTTTACAGAATACACAATTTTTGTCCTTGCCAATAACCAATAAATCTGTCGAATCAAATCAAACAAATTTATAATTTTGCCTCATAACAAAAGTGGAAATACCGATGGTGTCATGAATGTTATTTCAGCGTAAAGAGTGTTGCCAACTTATTAGGGACCGCTGCTCAGTAATGTATAGTTATCTTCACTTTCTAAAATTTTCGTAGTATGTATCACGCCTTGTAGTGTTTGTAATATCAGTGCCATATTACATGTCGCGCGAAATATGTATTGTAAATCATGTAAAGTGATTTTCTCGTAAAATAATGTGCAACAATGGCTTTTAAGTTCGCGATTCTCATACTTTTGTGCCATCAACTCGACTTTTCTTTAGGTGAGTGTTTTACTGAGTAGTTTGGTTTAAAAATTTTGAAAAGTTGGTTTTTTGAAATATGCCCACATTAGAGTAACTCGTGGTCGATAAAAAATTGTACCTAAATGCATATAGACGAAATAGGAGTTTTTTTTATTAAGGAGTTATTTTAGAATTGGTTTATTTTTGGGTTTTTTTTCTCTCAAGGATAACGTCTCGGTGCCTTCGATAAATGCGTCGCCCGGAGCGATTTGTGACTAAAGAAGAATACAAATGCGTCATTTAATTTATTCGCTCTTTCCCAGCACAATTAATTTCGTATTTATTATTTTTCTATGCACAATTAGAAATATAAAAATTAAATAACGTCTTGGCGCCGAACAATTGCGCTAAACGGACGTTCGTAAAATTATTTCCGAATGATTGGGGAGATTTATTTTCGTTTCTCGACTAAACATAACTTCGATTTCGTACAATATTTAATCAACATTGGTGGGTAATACGTTTTTATCATATTTCAATGCGATTAAAATTTATATCAACAAAGATAAAGTTAAATGGCAGGTGGGTAGGTTAAACATTGATTTTCGGCTTTACGAAATTATCGCAGCATCTTTGCCTGAAAATTATTTATAATGTTTGGAAATACAATTGCACTAATAGATAAACAACCCCAGTAATAGGTACCTGATTTATCTAAATAAAATGTCCGGGTGCGATTTTATGGGATTCTTGGGGAAATAAAAAGCATTTAAAATCTAACCATTCTTTATTAAATTTCGAAATATTTAAGTACAATTTTCGCATCCCCAAAAAGCCTTAATTAACCCCAGTAATAGGTACTTCATTTATCTAAATAAAATGTCCGGGTGCGATTTTATGGGATTCTTGGGGAAATAAAAAGCATTTAAAATCTAACCATTCTTTATTAAATAACGAAATATTTACAATTTTCACATCCCCAAAATGCGTTAATTAGATAATTATATAATAATTTCATGCGGAATTCCCAATTAAACGACTTCCTATTTCATTTAGGTAAGCACATCCTCTGGTCAATACCTAAGTGTTATTTCTAATTGATTTGGAACTAATAATAAATACTCAATCAAAGTATCTAATTGAGAAATACTACAAGCATTTTGAAACAACACGTTAATTAAAATGCGATTTAGAAATCGTTAAAAAACTAAACAACCAAATTCGTAAATTGAAATGTTTTTTTTTTTCAACTTTAATCAAATATGGTCAATGGTTTTGAAAAGTTTTACGTTGGAACATTTACTAGGAAAACCATAAATGTCCTCAAGTTACAATTTGTACTGATAATGTTAATATATCAACCAAAGGTTTCCAGGATGTAGCAAGATAAACACTGACGGTTGGCGAAGTTCTGCGGAATGTTTTTAAGATAATACTAATATATTAATGCATTAATTATATCATAGTTTTTTCCAAATACACAAATCTACCTACTTATAAATTATTGGAATTCACAATCATTTACACCGCATTTTTGAATTTATTTTGAATTTCTTGAGTCACAAATTATTTCCTTTCATTTTTTTAATTGAAACTTCTGTTCTTTCTAAAAATTTCGAAAATGACTAAACATTTTCAGGATTTTAAAACTTATTCAAAATAACTATTAAATTATCTCCTATTGCTAGTCAAACGGAGAATTTGAAACGAGCGATAGAAAAAAAGTAGATTACAAGAGGTACTTATGCTGTAAATACAAAGGAGAGATTATGGCAGGAAGTTTCCCACTCGTTTTGATATTTTTTTCAAGCATCCTTCTTTTATTTCGAAAATCCTGTAAACAAACTGACACAAAGTTCATCGGGCATAATATTGATATAATGGTTTATCATCCGCAACAAATGCAGAATTGTTTTGAATGAAATATTGCATTAACTTTCATAAAACTTCACAAAAAATCGAGTAAAACTTGACTGGTGATTCTAAATAAAATTAACACTATTTGTTTGAACAAGATAGATTAGATATACTATTTTTGCTCTATTTGATAAGTATTTGCATATGCATTACAAATGTAATAAACCATTTTTGCACAGATGAATCATATTATTGTTTGCTTACAAATTAACATTTAATTTAAACATATGAGATGTGCTTTAGTATACCTAATCCTATAACGAAATAATTTATGCTACATAAATACTGGAACCAGAAATGGTGCATGATGTGGATTTCCTAAAACTTTTCAGCCAAATCATAAATAAATATAAATAATTTTGTTTTCGACAAATTCCTACCATTGACCTATACATTCGATTCACGAGAATACATTAAATTGATGTTTATTTTTAAACTATAATGGGTTTCCAATACTACTCAAAACTTAAGTGGACATAAACCATTGGTAAGTTTACAATAAAAAAACCCAATTAAATGTTTCAGATCTATGTTTATCGGTTGTATCATTGTTTTCTTTAGAGATCATATAACGTTGTAAATATTTTATGTGCTCTGGTAATGTTTATAATTTGTTTAAATACTATAGTTTATTCATAAATATGATGCGGAATAATCCGCCGTCGTGGCTCTTGCAAAACCATTACAGGGTGAACCATTCTAGTAATTGAAATGTTATCGTGAACATTCTTTTTAATATCTATTTTGGACGGGTAGCTTCTGAGTAGCTTCTTTGTAGGATTTATTACTCCGCCTCATTTATGAATAGACTATAGATCTACTTACTATCAATTAGCCTATAACGATGTAAATACATACTAAATTAGGATTTTTTTTAATAAAAGTATAATTTTTTACCAGGTAATTCGGGCCCTCAAATTCTTTTTCATGGTAGGGAGGATATCATAGAAGCTTACGACAATTACACCGTATTTTGTCAAGGAAATAAACCTCTGAAATGGACGCTACCTAACATAAGAGTAAGTAATATTACACCAATATATCAATTTATGTACTAAAAATGTATATAATTCTCGGCTCAGCTTTCCTTATTTCCCAGCTATCTATCTATACGTACCTAGATACTTCATACACTGAGGTCCGGTTGTAGATGAATAGTTTCCCTGTGGTTCCACGTTGAACCGAGTTTAATTGCAAATTGGTGTTGCAAGTACGTCAGTTACTATTGATCCGTGGTTCAGAGAGAAGTTTACGTAAACGGCATGAAGAGCGTTCAAAAGCGGTTCAAGAAGGTTTTAACATTTGATGTTGAGTCTTTAACTCAATAAAGTAAGGTTGAATTTCTGATATACAATTCATTATTCAAAATTAACATATTATTAGAAGAGATTTTGAAAGGTTTTTTACATCTTAGAAGACCACAAACCTTCAAAAATACACCTAGTCATTTTGAAATATGGTCCGATATTGAATTTAAATGTAGATTTCTATTAGATAATAATTATCAAGAACTTCTCGAATGTAGATAGTACCAGTCCAAAATAATTCAAAATATACGCCAGATCAAAAGTGTCATCAAAATAGAATCAACACCTGTCAACGTTCAAATATAAATTATAAATTTTGGCATGTGACATTGTATTTCAGGTGAAAAAAGGAAGTTCAGTGCAACCAATGTGACCTGAACGGCGTTCACCCAAACAATGTTAATCTTGCACTATAAAATAAAAACCAAAATGAACCCGGTTCAAAGTTGACTCGTTGTTTAGTAGAAGTAACTTCACCTGTGACATCTAAAACTGGGCCAAATATGCTTGTCAAACATGACGAAATTAATGACGTGCATCTAACTTTGTTTTGCATAAACTATAGATTTGTTTGTGCATATAAGAAATGCAATAGTAGGGTGGTGTTTTAAACAAATTTTGTTAAAAGCAAAAGTTTCCAAAATATACAATTTTCATTTCAAATGTTATATCAAAATTTAAGCCCTAAATAAGGGAGTTCAGTGCAACCAACGTGACTTAAACGGCGTTCAACCGAACTAACGTTGATCTTACACTCTACAACAAAAACAAAATGAACACGGTTCAAAGTTGACTTACGGTTTAGTTGAACTTATGTTCACCTGTGACATCTACAACCTTTTTAGCTCGAAAATTAACCATGCTTTATTCGAAATATTAGGATGAAGTAAGGGAAAATTTCCAAACGAAATTCACTGTTATCGAAGAGAAACCGTACAGCACGAGTTTCCAATATGGACTGCGTCTACAAATCACCAACATGACCTACCCTTACGTGGGCTTCTATCGCTGCCACTACGAAAACGCCCGGGACATTTCCGAAAAGAACGACGAAACCGATTTAATTTACTTATACGTAGACGGTGAGCCTCTTAATTTTCAACATCAGGATTGTTGGTATAAATCATTTGCATTGCAGATAAGGACCACCTGGCGGTGTTCGCCGAGGGTACTGAAGCTATATTAAACGTGTACGCCGTACAACATCACGAGGCTACCATCGAATGCAGGCCGACGTCGCCCAGCGTCGATGTGAAATTGTACCTAGCAGGAGATGCCACACCGGTAAGTTACTAACTTAATTTTTCAATGTCGATGTTAGAGCTCTGTTAATTCATACGATGATTGTTCTCAAGGTGCACATTGGCGTTCTTAAAGACGATAACACGCTGTTCAGATACAATCCGATTTACGGGTTCATAACTAATGATACCATTAACATAGGGGAGCCCATGTTTAAGTGCGTATACAAGAAAGACAACGCGACGATGTCGCAATACATAATATTAAAAGTGGAAAGTATGTACTAGAAACGTAAATGTTTTTATTATCAGTTTTTTGCATGCTTGAGGATTTTTATGCAAATCGTAGGAAACGCGATATAGTGGATATTTATCGAGCAGGATTTGAATGTCATCACATCCAATGCCCTTTTTGATGACTTTTTTACTTGCCCTTATACTAGGTGTTCTGTAATGACATGCTAATATTTAAGGGGGTGATTCTTGGACTCATTTTAGAAAAAAACTTTATATGAAGTTTTCTGATTTCATATAATCTTATACTAACTAATTTCATAAAGGAGGGTATACATCTAATAACATATTGTATAGCATTGCTATTTAACATGTTGCGGGGTCGTAGAAACGGGGTCTACGTCCACATTATAAATTTATTAGTAGTTATCATGAATTCGTATAGCTATTAACGAATTCTGCTCCCTACAGCGGCGTGCGTTATTATTTTTGAGAAAAGTAAAAAGAAGGTGCATTTTTTCTCAACTTACTAAAACTTTCTCCAAATTTATACTTTTCAAAATTTTTATCCATGCATCATGCTTCTATTGTTTCACTTTAAATAAGGGACTATTAGGACACGAGTATCCCATAATAGATACTATATGGTCCCTATACAGGGTGTTTCCGAACTTGGGGTACAATTTTTAATGATGAAGTGACAACGGGTCATCTTAGCGAATTATGTGATTATTTAGTCAAAACCGCCAAGAAAAATATTTATCAAAAATTAATTAAAAATGTAAAAAAAAATCTAAGAAATACCGTCCTGCATAGCAATTGCTGTCGCTCTCGACTCGCGCGGTACGATCGAACTCACCGTACAATTAGAATCGACAAAATCACAACAAAATAATGATTGATTAATTAATATCTCATTCAAATTTATTTATTAGGACCTTTATTTAATCCATATGGTTTCTGAATTTTTAGAATCATGGATAAATTATAAAATTAACCCGGATTTTCCAAATAATAAAAGAAAAAACATTCAACTCAAAAGAAATATTAGCTCACCTATTTTGTTGTAGAAAAATGGCTTGAAATTCATAGTAATTATTCAAACTTATCACCGTCTTATTGCAAGTACATACCGACTTGTTAAACTGCGAAGAACACTAAGAACTAACTAAACTGAGAAGAACACGAAGAACAAACTAAACTTAGAAGAACACCTAATAATATCAAATAAATCACTAAAAAACAGTATAAAAAATCTATTTGACCGTGAGGTTAACAACCCTACATTACAATACGCACTAGAAAGCAATAGGCTACGTTTTTCGAAATGAGGCGCGCGGAGGGTGAAATTTGCTCGTCCTAGCATCGGTTTTTGAAACCGATCAGCTGACTATCGCGGCCAGGGTTGTATTCGCTCTTTGATTTTTTTTATAATGGCTCTATTTTGTTTATAATACATTTTTTAGAAAAACGAAATCTGCGAATCGGTTTCAAATTATGCGAACTATCACCCCTAGAAAATTGTCTCCCAAGTTCGGAAACACCCTGTATGTATACCTCTATTCTATCGCTAGTTAAATTATCACAAACAGAAGTTGTGTTTTAAAAAAGATTTTTATTGAGAAAAAGGTGTTACAAGTACGATTGGCAAATAAAGACTGAATAAAAAATGTAATTTACAACTGAAAATGAAAAATGCAACTAATCAAAATTAAACAAGAACATTCTAGAAAAATAAAAGTTAATAAACCTGAAAAATGAAAATAGCAATTCTGAGAAATCAAAAGGATGTTAAACATGAGATAAAACAACTAATATTACAAGTGTGAGAAATAATTATACATGAATTAACAAGATGTTGAAATATGACTCGCTGTTCCTTTTGCTCCACTCCATTAATAAATAATAATTATTGATAATCACAAAAAATAAAGTAGGTAAATAAATAAACTTAACTAACTCACTATGAGGTCACTACACCACGATTTTTGTTTGCGATCGACCCTGATGATATATTAAGTTAAAATATAAATAGAGCAAGTGTGGACGCGTTGTTTTATGTTACAATAGCAATGTTGTATAGCATCTTTTGATCTTTACCGACTGCTACACTTTACTACACGTCAAAAATGGATAACATCTAGCAAGTTATATAGCAAAGAAATTTGCTAAAAGTAGAGTCCACATTTAATAACATATTGTATAACATTGCTATATAGCAGTGTGGTATAGCAACTGTGGACCCTGCTTCATAGCGGCAGAGTACAAATTAAATGCGTACAGAGAGAGCCAACTAAAATTTCCACCCCGATATATTTCGAGTTTTGTTCAAATTTTAAAGAAATGCCAATACACGTCAATTTTAACCTACAGGGGGCTGCATTTTTATCGTAGTTTTAAACTCCTTTTTTCATCCCTCTAGTGTTCAGAACCACCCCTTGAAAAATCTTAAATGGTAAGGTGTGCCAAGTAATTACATCATTTTGAAGCTGCTTTCATTGTACTATTTGATGCGCAACTGTTATTATTTTTTATTTTTAACGACTCTTCGAAACGACTTTTGAATCCGTATTTTTTAAAAGAAATTCATTCAGCCCTCTGTAGGTTTAAAATTGACCAGTTTTGGCATTTTCTTAAAATTCGAACAAAACTCGAAAAAAAAACTTTTTTTGTCTTACAAAAAAGTCAAGAAATCAAATTCGTTCTGAATTGAACGAGGACTCCAAAAATAATTTTTATTTTAAGAGAAAGCAGTAGCGTAACACTTTTTCCTTAAAAATATATAGTGCGAGTGTGACGTACGCCACTGTTGGAAATAAAAAATGGTTTTTATGCCAAAAAATGCTCTTTAATGATGCCTTAACTCCGTACACCAAATTTCATAAAAATATTTAAAGTGACGTGAAAATGACAATAAAAAAATTAATTTGTTCTTAAAACTTTAACACCCTGTACCTCAAAAGTTAAGATGTTTATGACATAGATTCTTATGAAGTTTTTTTTCATAAAATGGATCCAAGAATAAGCCCATTAAAAACTAGCATGTAATTAAGGAACACCATGTATACTAAATAGTATTTCCAGATATTCTCCCAGTATTTCTACCAAAAAAAATCACACACACTTTAGGTTTCCAAATCTCCCCCAGCATCATTTTTATCCTATACCAAAGGTGATTTCTTAATAATTTCTTAACAAATTCACAGGTTCCTGTAAATTATATTATCCAGTTACAATTCGATTAGAAAATCTGATTTGTTTGTTCTAGGAACCGTACCCTTTCGACAGCAAAATCGGATTTTCCCTCATGATCTCAGACCCGAGCGAAATCGGTTTTCGCATGTGCTCGTTTTCTCGGGGAAATCAAACTTTCGACATGTTAGTTAACATTGAATTGAAGGATAGTAAGTAGAACAGGAAATGTTCCGGTGTCGGTATCTTCTATCTTCATACAACATTTTTTGTGTTGCATTTTCTTGTTAATTGTTTTAACTGCATTCGTCTTCTGTTTCCTTCTTGCATTACTCATTCTTCTCCATTTCTGTTTCTTGTTATGATTCTACGTATGTGCATTGCACCAGTGATAATTCTCGTAGAAATTATTAACTTTGTATTGTACCTACTCACTTTTGTATGTGTTATATTTATGAAAAAATGGTGTTTTGCTTTGCTTGTGCTGCATTTATTAATTATCGCTTTTGTGCTATATTTTTGCTGTAAATGTCTTTTGTAATTAATTATTTTTTTGGTTTCATAGCGTCTACGAATTACATACCAGATGCTATTGTAGCTGATGAAAATAGGGGCCATACGAATGTAGGTGGTAACCTTGCATTGAGATGTTATTTATTATTTACGAATACTGAAGTAATGTTTTCATGGACAACACCGAAAGGGCCTGTTGATGTAAGTGCAAATTTATTATCTCTTATTAAAGAATTCAGTCAACGATAAATTGAATTGTTAATAAATTCCTTAAGTGTCCAGATGCTAACATTGTGTAATATTTATTATTGAAACTATTTTTATGGTCGAGATTTTACAAGGACAAATAATTGCTTATTATCCAATCAAGATTCCAAATTTTTACTGATTTCATTCATTTTACTACTTCCTTTTCGCCCTATTATTATAATATACAGGGTGTTCCTTAATGACATGCTAATCTAATTTAAGGGGCTGATTCTTCGGCCCGTTTTAAGAAAAAAAAACTAATCAATGTCCTAAACATTTTAATTTTTGAGATACAGGGTGTTAAAGTTTTAAGAACAAATTAATTTTTTTATCATTAAAGATCATTCTTTGACATAACCATTTTTTATTTCCAACAGTGGCGTACGTCGTACGTCACACTCACACTAGATATTTTTGAAGGAAAAAGTGGTACGCGCTACTGTTTTCTCTTAAAATATAAATTATTTTTTGAGTCTCCGTTCAATTTGGAACAAATTTGATTTCTTGACTTTTTTCATACGACTCACCGATTGGCTTAAAAAAATATACAGCTTGTCTAAACTAAAATTTGTACCTCAAGTAATTCGAGTTTTATTCGAATTTTGAGAAAATGCCAGAACAGGTCAATTTTAACCTACATAGGTAAGTATATAGAGGGCTGAATGAATTTCTTTTAAAAAATACGAAATTCTAAAGTCGTTTCGAAGAGTCGAAAAAATAACAGGGTTGGGTATAGACAATCAAAGTAGCTTCAAAATGATGTATTACTTGACACCCCTTGCCGTTTAAGATTTTTCAAGGGGTGGTTCGGGGTGCTAGAGGGTTGAAAAAAGGAGTTTAAAACTACGATAAAAATTCAGTAGGTTTGTAGGTTAAAATTGAACTGTTTTGGGACTTCTTCAAAATTTGTTGGGACACCCTTATGCATTCATTTGTACAATGCCGCTGTTATGTAATAAATTAGTAATAAGATTATGAGAAGTAGGTAAGAAAACTTCATATGTTTTTTTCTTAAAATGTGTCCAAGAATCACCCCCTCAAATATTAGCATATCGTTAAGGAAAACGGTGCTCTGTATATTTAAATTTCACATTACAGTTTTCTCGAATGACCCAAATCGACTCAGAAAAAGAATCTATTTTGACTATCTATAACGCCACTTTAGAGGATAGCGGCACGTATGTTTGCCAAGTAAGCGATCACCAAAACCACCACGTATCCAAAAACATCAGTATTAGAATTTTCGGTGAGTAGATAAAATCTGCATTCAAATTCGCAATAAATTCGATTCGTTTTCGTGTAGATAAAGATGAGCATAATATTACCATCAGGGAGCCCACGGATACTTACTATTTCGAAGCTAAAGCAGGCCAAGGAAATGTGACATGGAGCGTTGAAATATGGGGACATCCTGAACCTGATTTCTACTGGTAGGAATTTTAATCTTTTGTTTCCATAAGACGTTTTTAAAAACAAATACTTTTATTTAAAATTAATTAGTACAATATCAAATAAGTCTTAACTAATTGCAAGTGCAAGACAAACGAAGAATGTTACCTGTTTGAAAGATTTTATTCGCAATTATATTTGCGATCTCCGACTTCTGGTCGCCGCTAAATCTGCATTTCCTGTGGAGATAAATAAATAGTGTTTATCTAGCATCTTCTTTAAATAATAGGCCATTATATTCCAGATATGTAACTTTTTACATAAGGTTATACTTTTTTAACTGTTCAATCTATACTCGAACGACGCGCCGAATCACTTGGCACGGATGTCACTGAGTCTCGTGAATCACGGCGTTCTATTTCCTCTCAATAGTATTACCCACCAATAATAACTCTCTCTCAAGAGTGACGTCAGTGCCAAGTGATTCGGCATTCGAGTATACAGTGATGGGCAAAAGTATGGAACCATGTGAATATCTTTGGGATGGTTAGAGATATCGAAATGAAATTAGCAGGGTAGATATTGCACTAAATTGCGCATTTGTTGTTGCAATTTTGAACTTCCGGTGAAACCGGAAGTGACGTCAATTTTTAAATTTTTAATGAAACACCCTGTATAATTTTTTCATTTTTAGATTCTACTCGATGAGCTGATTATAAAAATGGATCACACTTGGTATCTTGGTATCATAATAAAGGTTATACAGCCACTCAAAAATCAGAAAATTTTGAATTTAGGTGGCTCTGAAAGACAAACAGTTGAAAATTGAGAAAAACGGCTTACATGGTCCTATCCTAACTTTTCAAGTACTATCTAAAGACATGGGTATACAGGGAGATCAAAAATTTCAAAATTTTTATCAGAAATACAGGGTGTTTCAAAAAAAGGTGACCCCTTGCTAGGAGAGGTAGAACATGATAAAATAAGTTGAGTTTGCTCTTTAAAAAAAATTTGTAAGGGCTTCCATTTTCAAGATACAGGGTATTGAAAAAAAATAATTTATACACATTTTTTACGATTATATCGAAACTACTGGCTTGATTGCAATGAAATTTTTAACAAATACGTTTTGGAAGCTAACGCATCGTATAAATTTTTATATCTATGTTTTTATATCTGCCTCTCATAGAGGGCGCTAGTTGCATGGTTCGTACTGAGTTGTTTTTACAATAACTTTTTTGAGGGTAAATTTTCAAGTCCAAATTTTATGTGAGCTCAAACTTCATTCAATTTTTCATTCAAACTTCATTCAAAAAGGTACTCTTGGTAAATAAAGTAACTAAGTAGATAAAGTAACTAAGTAAATAAAATACTTACAATATACCAGCATCAGTTATTGCTTCATCAATTTCAAATAAAAATATTTCGAAAACGGTACACAGTATCGAGTTTTACCAAGAGTACCTTTTTGAATGAAGTTTGAATGAAAAATTGAATGAAGTTTGAGCTCACATAAAATTTGGACTTGAAAATTTACCCTCAAAAAAGTTATTGTAAAAACAACTCAGTACGAACCATGCAACTAGCGCCCTCTATGAGAGGCAGATATAAAAACTAATTTATACGATGCGATAGCTTCTAAAACATATTTGTTCAAAATTTCATTACAATCAAGCCAGTAGTTTCGACATAATCGTAAAAAAAATGTGTATACATTATTTTTTTTTAAATCCTGTATCTTGAAAACGGAAGCCCTTACGAAAATTTTTTACACAGCAAACTTAACTTATTTTGTCATGTTCTACCTCTCCTAGAAAGGGGGTCACCTTTTTTGAAACACCTTGTATTTTTGTACCATTAGATAGTACTTGAAAAGTTAGGATAGGACCATGTAAGCAGTTTTTTTCATTTTCAACTTTTGTCTTTCAGAGCCACCTAAATTCAAAATTTTGTGATTTTTGAGTGGCTGTATAGTTTTTATTATGGGTCCAAGATACCAAGTATGTACCATTTTTGTAATGAGCTCATCGAGTAGAATTTAAAAATGAAAAAAACTATACAGGGTGTTTCATTAAAAATTTAAAAATTGACGTCACTTCCGATTTCACCGGAATTTCAAAATTGTTGAAAATATCAACAACAAATGCACAATTTAGTATAATATCTACCATCGTATCTACTATTCCAGAGATATTCGCTTGGTTCCATACTTTTGCCCATCACTGTACCTACAATTTTCATGTGGATTATTTTGTGTGTTATTTTGTTATATTTTATTCAGGTTGAACGGCAGAAACGAATCTATACCCGAGGAAATCGGCAAAAAATACGAAGTTTTCCGAAATGTAAGCGATCCCACGCAAAATCGCGAAATCATTACGCTGAAAATAAAAAACATCGATTTGATTCAAGATTACGGCTATTACACGTTGATTGGGAAGAATCAACATGATGAAAAGAGCAAGGTGTTTTTCTTAAATATTACCGGTAGGTGGATAATAAATTCCTGTTAGAGATGAATAAAATACAGGGTGTCGCGAAAATGTTGGGACATGGCTTAACCACAGACTCCTGAGACAAAAATAAGACGATTTAACCGAACTAACCTATATCCAAAATTGCTTAGTAAAGAAGTTATGGGCTTTTGAAGTTAAGAATGAAAAAAGAGATTTTTTGATATTGTGCCAGAATGGTTGGACTTTTTTTCGTAAATATATATTTTTACAGAATATCTCTGTTTGGTGACATATTTAAGTGTATTTTTTATAATTATCGATCCCTCTCTGTTTTAAAAAGGTTGGCCAACCCCCTTGAAGCACTAATTATTCCGCCCATGTAATTCACCTAATTTGAATCGAACCTAGGTTGATTGGTTTATTTATAATGATTCTTTACTCTTTGTAATTTTCTATAAAACCCATATTTTTGAAGATAAATATCTCTTTTATGGCAGTCATTCGATTTTTCAAATCCACATTTTCAGCAAGTTATTAAAAAAAATTTTTTCATAAAACCTTTTTAACAAATTTAAGTTATTTTCAACAATAATCTATTTATTAATGGAGATCATATTGAACCGTTATTGTAAATTACATCAATCAAATTTTTAAAATATAGGTAAATCTTTAAAATTTTAAATGTTTATTTTGTTCTGTGTTATGTGCTACGTGGTATGATTAATTAATAGATTATTTTTGAAAATAATTTAAAAAAAATAGCCTGTTAAAAATGTGCTATGAAAAAGTTTTTTTTTGACTACAATGTGCTGTGGATTTCAAAAATCGTATTAATGCCAAACAAAGAGATTTATCTCCAAAAATAGGGGCTTTATAGAAAATTACAAAGAGTAAAGAATCATTATAAATAAACCAATGAATCTAGTTTCGATTCAAAAATTAGGTGAATTACATGGGCGGAACAATTTAGGGCTTCAAGGGGGTTGGACAACCCCTTTAAATCAGAGAGGGGTCGATAATTATAAAAAATACACAAATATGTCACCAAGCCGAGATATTCTGTAAAAATATTCACGAAAAAAAATTAAGCATTCTGACACAATATCAAAAAATCTCTTTATTTATTCTTAACTTCAAAATCCTATAACTTCTTTCGTCTTATCGTCTTATCGTCTTATCGTAAAATCGTCTTATTTTGAGTCTGTGGTTAAGCCAAGTTTCATCCTTTTTACGACACCCCGTATATTTGTAATTTCTTATTATCTCACCACCAATTTTTTTACTTAGATAAACCAACGGTTACCTCGCGATCTGAGCAGTTTCATATGGTTGGAAGGCCGGGAAAAGTGGAGTGCTTAGCAGCTGCCCATCCGGTACCAACTTTCGAATGGCAATATAAAAAATGTTTACAACCAGAGTGTACTTTTCAACCTGTAAGTAACCACATATTACTGCATTTAATACAGTAATTTATGTATACATTTTCCAGCTTAATAGCACCACTCATCCCGAAGAAGGCCTAACAGTTGCATCTGAAGTAGTCATTAATGCAACAGAAATCGGTATTGTTAAATGCACTGCAACTAATTCAGTCGGTTCCGAAACAGATCAAATTGATTTTGTTGTGACAGGTAAAGTTTATTAACATACTAATACATACAATAATAATAATTAATACAATATTAATTCACGAAATTCCTGATTGCTTACGAGTGTTTAGATGTTCCCGGTGGGTTTTACATTTCCGGATTCGATGACACAGTGGTGATGAAAAATGATAATCAAACGGCCATATACGCTGTGGGTGAAAAAATACGAGTGTCTTGTAGCACTTCTCGTTATGAGTTTAGCGATATCGAGTGGCTTGTTAACGGGAGTTCCATCGAAAAGGATAGCCGTAAGTACTGAGTGCTCGAAGGATGTTCGATAAGTACCGCTTATTTTTGAATTTAGGACACAATTTAACGAATACTCCGTCTCGTTTCTCGGATAATCTAACATTGGTGATAAGCAACGCTCAGTATATGGACGGCGGAAGTTACAGTTGTCAAGTGACCAACAAGACCGGTGGGAAATTTTCGAAAGACCTGGATATCTCTGTTAGAGGTGAACATTTTGGAATTTTCTTTCTACATTTATTAGCTTAGTTGTTTTACAGATCCTCTCAAAACTAGAGTTATTCTTTCCAACATGAAGGGAGAAATTTCTGAAGATTTTCCTAAAAAAGTATCTCTGTATTGTTACGTCGAAGGGATACCTAAACCAAAAATCGTTTGGTACAAAGTAGGTTTATTTATCTATAGTTTGTGCAAAAGAAAGTTATGTGCACGTCACCATAAATTTACTAGGTCATAAATTGACAAGTTGCCAAACTTTTACAAAGTTTACAAAAGTAGTTGTAAAATGTGATCTGTTTTATGTGACGCCATTAGTGACGCGTATATAACTTTGTTTTGACTAAACTATACATACATTTCTTTTAATTTACAACACCTGTTAATATTAATTCGTTTCAGGATGACAATATTTTCATTCCGAAAGAGCAGCGTATCTTCTTCGAAGACGACAACCAAAAATTAGTATTCAACGAAACGAAAATAAAGGACCAAGGAAAATACAAATGCTCGGCGTTTTACAAACACACATCGGACTATCGGGAAGTCAAGCTGAAATTCAGAAGTAAATTTTAACTTGCCTTCATAAAAACCAACAAGTATTTTTAATTATCTCCTTTCAGACGCTCCTGCAACGATGCAACCGTGGCTGTACTGCATTATAGCGATACTCTTCCTCGCTTTGGTAGCCTTAGGAATTTACCTATTCATCAGAATTAGAACCGAAAGGGTAAAAATACAATTTATTCACAATATATCGCTTACTATACCATTGGGTTGTTTCTTAATTAGCGATTGAAGCGAGAAATGAAGCTGCTGGGACTAGCCAATTTCGAAAAGGGAGCCGTAGAAAACATCAACCCCGAATTAGGAATCGACGATCAGGCCGAGCTCCTTCCTTACGACAAAGCGTGGGAGTTTCCCATCGAGCAATTAAAGTTAGGTACGCTTTTAAGGTGCTAGTAATCCAGAAAATCGTTTGTACCATACGAAATATTGCAGGTAAACAATTAGGATCCGGTGCATTCGGAGTCGTCTTGAAGGGCGAAGCGAAGAACATCGTAGACACTGAACCAGTTACAACAGTAGCAGTGAAAATGGTGAAGAAGAACGCCGATAACACCTACATCAAAGCCTTGGCGTCGGAGTTAAAGATAATGGTCCATCTTGGGAAGCATCTAAACGTTGTCAATTTACTGGGAGCGTGTACGAAAAACGTTGCGAAAAGTAATAACATAATCTTTAAATTATTCGCTGTTAACACTATTTTATTTTTCAGGAGAATTACTGGTTATAGTGGAGTATTGTCGCTTCGGTAATCTTCAAAATTACCTTCTGAGACAACGCGAACATTTCATAAACCAAATCGATCCTCATACCGGCAAAATCAACTATCTTATAGGCCAGGAAGAATTAATGGACAGGACCTACTCCGTTTCCAGTAACAGAAGGTAGATAAATATTTTTAACAAAGCATACAATTACCTTTATTATTTTCAGTAATACTCAATCTCCATTGCTCAAATACGCGGCGTTGATGTTCTCCCCTGATAACAGCGACAATTCCGTTCTTCCACCGCCCAACGCAATGGGAGATTACAGAACGAATGTTACTGGAAATACTGATGTTACCACTTTAACTCAAGGTAGATATGATATACAGGGTGTCCTTTAAAATGTGTCCCAAAATTCTCAGGCACATTCCTTAACCAAAATAATGAAAAAAATTACCTATGGACCAATGTCCAAAAGTGCCCCTAACCGAGCCTCTTGAAGTCAATTTTTTTTTAATTTTTTGAATATTCTTAAAAATGGAAACAGAAAAAAGGACCAAATTTTAGCTGTTAAATTTGATTAATAAAACGAACTTTTTGACCCCTTCAAAAATAAATGTGTTTACCAGTGGGGAACTTGGAAACTTTTTGAAAATTTTGATTACTCATAACTTTTTTGTGTTTTCGATAATGACTTTTTTTTCCATTCTACATAGAAAACTACTTCAAAAAGGAATGCATGTTTGATCTCGATTGGAGCAAGCGGTTCCGAGAAAACAGCATCTAAAAACATTCGTGCTGTTTATAGATTAATTTTTAATTACCTCGGTATCATGACTAAAAAAGAGAAATTTTATGTGATGAATTTAGTGAACAAAAAGTACTTTTTTAGCTCTCTAAATATTTCAGCTATAAATAAAGGTTTGGCAAAAATTTAACACCAGATCTAAATCCAATGGATTTTTGTGTCTTTGGTTCTTTTTCTCGTGTATAAAAAATCGAATTGGAGTTTAAATTGTTTATTTTTTAGGCGAAGACGGCGTGGTGTTAAGCAATAATAGCATTCAACCCGAATGGAGGTCGAATTATAAAGGGGATTACAAAGGAAAAGTCAACCCCATAAGCACCAAAGATCTCATCGCCTGGGCGTTCCAAATAGCCAGGGGCATGGAATACCTCGCATCCAGAAAGGTAAATAAACACACTTATAATTAAAGAGCGGAATACACGTATATGCAAAAAGATATTGCAAATATATGCGCATGTAGTACAGTGTGTCTACTTAAGTTGGAACCATATGGAAAACTTTTTTATTAGTGGTTTTATGAAAAAAAGGTATTCTTGATAAAAAGTTCTGCTTGGTCCAAAACCTAAGATGCATTCATCAGATATCAAAATTTTTCAATCGTATACGAAGTTTGTCAAAAAATGTGATTTTTGCTCAAAAGTAGAGTACCTTTTTTTTGACAATATCGAAAATTATAATAAAGAAAGAATGTTAAGAATTAAAAATAACTTTCGAATATTCATTATTGTTTATTTCTAAAAATATTTTTTTCGACATTACCTCTGTGAAAATTTAAGTTGAATTTAAGTTGAAAATTTAAATTTGCACTTTATTGCATAATAAAAGGATGCACCGGCATTTTTTAAAAGTGGTAACGGATTTCGCATATCACTTTTCAACGTTTTCAAATAGAAAATGCCAAAAAATTTTTTTATAAATAAACAATATTGAATATTTGAAAGTTATTTTTGATTCTAAACATTATTTTCTTTTTAATAATTTTTGATATTTTCAAAAATAAAGGTACTTTACTCTTGGACAAAATTCAAATTTTTTGACAAACCTCGTATACTGCTTTAAAAAATTAATATCTGATGGTTGCATTTTAACTTTTGGACCATGCAGAACTTTTTATCAAGAATAACTTTTTTTCATAAAACCACTAATAAAAAAGTTTTCCATATGGTTCCAACTTTAGTAAACACATGTATTTATGCAATGAATTATTTAAAAAGATGCAAAAAAATATTAAAAATATGCAGTGATTTTCAAAAATTATCAAAAATATGCAATATGACATAAACTATGGAAAAAAGTAAATATAAATTTTATATTTTCAAATTGTAGGTAAAAGGATTAAAATTTATCAAATTGAATGTAAAAAGTATAATAAGTGCATAAATATCTACATAAATGCTAAAATATGCAATTTTTTTCAAAATATGCAAAAACTTGACAAAACATGCTAGATATAGATATGCAAATGTTACATATAGTATATGCATTTTGCATATATTCCGCTCTTTATTTATAATAATTGTAAACTTCTAATTTCTTAGTTTAAAATGGCACAATATTTCAGGTACTTCACGGCGATCTCGCTGCGAGGAACGTCCTTCTAAGCGAGGAAAACGTGGTGAAAATTTGCGATTTTGGCCTGGCGAAGAGCATGTACAAAAATGACAATTACAAGAAACGCGGTGATGTAAGATTTAATTTAATCAGATCATATTTCATCCAACAACTTTCATTCGTTTCCGTTGCATTTACAGTGCCCGTTGCCCATCAAGTGGATGGCCATCGAGTCTATCAGAGATCGTGTGTTTTCGACTCAAAGCGACGTTTGGTCGTTCGGCATTGTCCTGTGGGAGCTGTTCTCATTGGGCAGGACGCCCTATCCGGGAATGGAGGCTGACGAGAGGCTTTATCATAAATTGGTAGACGGTTATAGACTGGAATCACCAGAATACGCACCTAATGATATGTAAGTATTCGCTCGTCAATAACTATATTTTGCTTTGATGAATATTGTTATTGATTTTAGGTACGACATAATGACGAAATGTTGGTCCGTTAAACCCACCTCCAGACCTTCGTTTACCAAATTAACCGAGAAAATCGGAACGCTGCTCGAGGATACCTTACGGAAGGTACTTGGTTTTGATTAAAGTTTACAACATCGAATTTTATTCACCCACATTTTCAGCATTACATCGACCTAAACGACCCCTATCTTGCCATGAACACCAAAATGCTGGAGGACAAAAACGACTATTTGTCAATGCTAAGCCCCCCAACTTACGAAGCCGTGCTGAGCCCCCATTACGTCAACGGCATGGTGACACCCCAAGCTGTAGAAGAAGGCTACATGAGCATGACCCCCAGCGTTATATTCAGCCCACGTTTATCCAACGGTAAGTTCTCACATTATCTGTAAATCCCCTACCTCTTTACATAGCAGTTATTGATATTGGAATCATTTTTAGATGAGGTCTTCGACTTTGCCTCCTCGGGCAAGAAGAGGCTGACCAGCGAGTACGGAAGCGGACACGAGTTGCTGCCGATGCTGCAGGTTAAGGCCGATGGGGATGCTGCTGGTACACCTTTGGGGTCGCCTAACGCCGTGTCCAATCCCAGCTATCACATACCCCCGGCCATCCAAAGTGGGCCCATGGAGGAAACCAACACGCAGATCGTGAAATCGGCTGATAATTACGTGAACATGCCGCAGAACAAGAATTTGCTCAAAGACAATAAGTCGGTGTTGTCGGATTGTAAGAAAAGTGATGTGCATTACGTGAATGAAACCAGGAACGAAGGGGATGCTGTGCAAGTTTAGAGATGTGGCTAGTTCCAGTATAGATACAATTTATTTTGCAACCGCGTCGCCTTTGAAGTTTTAAATGTTTCTGATACATTATTTTTTAAAGTATTTATGTAATGTTTGAATCGCTAAGGGAGAGCTGTAGAATGGAAACCTTATTGTCCCATTCAGCAGTAATTCACTCTGCGCCCTGAAGCAAGTACCAAAATAGTTTAGGTATAATACTAATAAACACCTACAAAAATGCATTGTAGGTAACTTTAACTGATTAATTATAGATGTAATTGATGTTAATTGATAATGGATGAATGGAAAGTGCTGAAAGAATGTGCAAATATTTTACCTACCTAATTATTTTTTTTATTGAGTGCCTCATTAAATTAATCCTGAAATTATTAGAATATGTTATATTCTAATGTAATTAATATTGACAAAACACAAATAAGACAGAAAAATATGTATTTATTTTCTATTTTTCTACAAATGTAAATATATAGATTATATAATACGTTATATATGCTTTTAAATTTGAAATAAACTGTTTTATATTCAAATTTGCTTTATTTTCCCCTTAAATTAAATTTGTTTTATAATACCCCGTTTACATGCGGATCGAAGCCGGCTTGGATCCGGCTTGGATCCCAGATCGATCCTGAGTAAACACTAAACACGGATCGAGTTGATTACTCGACCAAGAAAGAAGATACCGGATCGAGTTGACTCGACGAAGAAAAAGATATCTCGAGTCAATCCCGATCCGATCACTGGATCCCGCATGTAAACAGGGTAAAAAATGGGTTCTTCACAATACAGACTTAAAACCTATAAAGTACAGGCCACTATAAGAAGATTATCTCGCATAAAAAGAAGAAATTTTTTAAATGTCAAAAATTGACATTGACTGACCTGTTTATTTTGAAACTTGGTTAACAATAATTAAAAAATATGCCTCGTTTAGCAATTTGTAAACAAGCCATTGCAACTAATGCAAAGTTTTTCATAAACAGAAGTTTTAGTTCGTCCGTAGAAGCCAATTCCGCCAAATATTATGACATAGTTATAGCAGGGGGTGGAATGATCGGATGTTCTCTAGCATGTACATTAGGTAAACTTTCATGAAGTTTTTGATTATTCGAGATAATTAGTGATTGATATTTAGGCACAAATCAAAAATTGTCCAATAAGAGAATTCTGCTTTTGGAATCGTCCAAAAACAAACAATACATCCCATCAGAAAAGTATAGTAACAGAGTTGTATCGATAAATCCAGGAAGTAAAAGATTATTAGATAATATCGGTGCTTGGAAGCACATTGAATCTAATAAATATGCTGCTGTTAAAAGACTACAGGTAAGTTAACTGTGACTTAATAAAAAATATCACTGCAACCATATTTATTTTTACCTTTTCGTTTATAAATTTAGTAATTAAAAAGTAAATGATTCGTTAGGTAATGGATGCAATATCAGATGCTTCTATAACTTTTGGAGAAGAAACTTCATCTAAAGATGTATCTTACATCGTTGAGAATGATTTACTGATACATGCAGTCAAAACAGAAATGGAACAAGCTGAAAATGTCGAAGTGCAGTATAATCAAAGAATAAAAAGTTATAACTTACCAAAAGAAAGTGGGGAAATGGTTAAAATTTGTCTAGAAGACGGGACAGAGTACAGTTGTGATTTACTGGTAAGTTTTAATTTATCTATGGTATTTATTTTATTTTATTATAACAGTCGGCAGTCAACAGAGTAGATTAATATGGCTTAGGCCCGGTTGTAGATGCATAGTTCAACTGTGGTTCTGCGTTGAACCAAGTTTAATTGCAAATTTGTGTTGTAGTGTGTATGTAGTGTGATATGTGATTCAGAGAGAAGTTTACGTGAACGGACCTTCAAGAGCATTCAAAGGCGGTTCAAGAAGGTTTTAACATTTGACGTCGAGTTATTATTGTGAGAGAATATCTAACTATAAAGAAGCGAAAGTCGGCGAATTATGTGGTACAAAGTTTGAATGCGCATGCGTCACTATAGATGAGTTTAACGTCAAACGAAGGAATTGTGACTAGATGCAATAGATGTCGTACTAAGCAGATTTTAGCAGATTTCATATTTTTGTAAATCACACAACACACAATTCATAGAGTTGGTTTTCAAGAACCTAATGTATTTGAAATTTGAGAATCTTGAATATTTGAATTTTGAGAAATAAGCACAGTCGTATACGAAATTACCGCACATGGTAAAATATTTGCTTATATGCTTTTTGTGGACAGGAATCATGGCAATGACTAATTGGCTCTTGAATAATTACTCCGTCGTTCTTTTTCATTAAAGAATTACACTTGGGCTGGTGATGGCTTCTTCTTCTGATTTCACCCTTTTTATATCCGAAAAACTGATGCTGACTTTGCCTTCTTAAAATACTGAACTTGTATTGTGTAAGTACAACTCTTTTGCATTACAAATCCTAATTCTATTCCTAGAAGTACAATTATTTTAATAACCTCATTACCTAATAAAAAATCAATTAACTATTGAATAGAATAAAATTTTATAAAGAAACAATTTCTACACTTTTTTTTCGTGTAGCGATGTTCTCTACGTGAATGCGTGATATATCGTGATAATCGTGAATGCGATTATATTTCTCAGTGTACGTGATAAAGGTATTCTCGTAAACTAACGTTCACCTGTGACAGCCACAATTGGGCCTAAGGCAGTGTTGATTGGACTGGAACTATCTGCATTTGAGAAGTTCTTGACAATTAATATTTAATCGAAATCTACATTTAAATTCAATATCGGACCATATTTCAAAATGACTGGGTCTATTTCTGAAGGTTTATGGTCTTCTAAGATGTAAAAAACCATTAAAAATTTGTCAAAAATCTTTATCGTCTTCTAATAAATACGTTCATTTTGAATAATGAATGGTATATCAGAAATTCAACCTTACTTTTTTGGGTTAACAACTCAACGTCAAATCAACGTTAAAACCTACTTGAACCTCCTTTGAACGCTCTTGAAGGACCGTTCACGTAAACTTCTCTCTGAACCACAGTTGAACTATCCATCTACAACTGGGCCTTACTAAATATTTTTTTCAAATAAGTAAACAGTAAGAATCAATATTTATATTATTACAAATTTAACATTAACATTTGCATATTAGTAAAGGAACATTTTAATCATTACACCGGGTTTTTGAAGTATTAAAAGCTTGATACAATTTCTCGATCCTCTGCCTCATATTTTTCCTGTTTTCACTAAATTCCCGCGATATTTGATCTACTTGATTCTTGAGAGACGCCAATTGACTTTTACTACCATATTTAAACCCATCGCTGTTGTACGAACTCAATCTCGACAGCGAAGGCGAAATCATATCATAATAATAATCGAGTTTCGAACTCTTCACATTCTTTTTCGGCTTGTCTTTCCTAGCTACGACTATTTGATAGCAACTCTTCACCAAATCCCTGGGTATTTTAGCTTCTCTCGGGTCATTAGGCCTTATGTACAACGCCCAGTAGTGCCTAGACTTCAATAGTAGAGCTTTATTGTGGAGGAAAGACATGACTTTGTTTGGAATACAAGTTAAGAGTTTAGAGAACAACATACTCTCTAAATGAGCTACCAGCTCCGCCTGACGTACCAATCTATCCAGCCCAGCGGTTTGCTGGAGTTCTTGTATATCACTAACAGCCAAACCAACTATTAAATTGGTTAATATAATGGTGACGAATATAACGAATGAGAGGTACATTATATGCGCTGTATACGGGTATCTGATTTTATATTGGTCTTCTTCGGGGAAAAATACATCTTCGTATTCCAATTCACCCGACATCATGATGAGCACCTTCAACAACACCCATTTTAAATCGATGAATGCAGGGTAATTGGTGAATATCACCCCGAAACTCAGAGCATAAGCTAAGAACAAGCAGAAGAAGGCCAGCATAATCTTGGCGAAATTTATAGCGACAGTTGTGAACATTTGTATGTACAACCCGAAGGTAGGAAACCTCCCTACTATAATCATCAATTCCACCCAAGTGATGAATATGGAGACAGCTGCGACGTGGTGTTGCCACGAATCCACGTCTTCTTGGATGTTCATGTTCCGTGTGGGTTGAACACAACAGAAAACACCCAGTATAATCAACCACTGCAGCCCGTTCTCCCATTGCCTGACGTACGTCGACCACGAATGCGCAATTTGGAACAACTCCTTGCTCATCAACAACAAATTCAATATAAGAAGAACGTAGCCGATAAATTTCGTGCTGTTGGACACCCAGCAGGGATCTTGCAAGCTCTTCGACGACTTGCAATTCCTCAAAAACACCCCTATTATGTAGCAAGTGAACAGGCACACGAACAGCGAGTGATAGAAAAGGCTGAAGATGAAGAATTTCCTAATAGTTTTCCATTTTAAGAATAAAAACGTTTCGGACAACGGATGCTTCAGTATCTCCTTGTGGCCCACTTCTATGAAGTTCAACAGCAGCTCGGTTTCTTTGTTGCCCATCGTTGGTACAAGCACTCTAAAATCTAACTTCAATTCGCAATCGATATCGCCCAGTTCGTGATCTGTTAGCTTGATGGCATTATCGAATTTCATCTTGTATTTTCGTATGACATCCGGAGTTTTCCTCGTGATGAACGTGAGTACTGAGATGCCCCCATTGGTCCTCGCTGTTACGTCACCTCCGTGGTTAATCAGCAGCATGACGCAGTGGGAGTACTCGTTCAAAGCTGCCAAATGCAATGGCGTGTAGCCAAAGATGTCTGGTTTGTTGACGTTTGGTCTGGCTGCCAGTAGAGTCCTAACGCATTCACAAGATCTGGAAGCTTTCACTATAGATGAATGCAAAGGAGTTCTTCCGTCGGAATCTTCAGCGTTGGGATCGGCGCCTTTCTTGAGCAATAGAGCGACGGTTTCGGATGATTGGGATAGCGCAGCTAGATGTAATGGTGTCTGTTTTTTGACGTTTTTCATTCCGATTTGGGCGCCGGCGTTCAGCAGCATGTTGAGGCACTCTGAGTCGCCGTCTTCTGCGGCTAGATGTAGCGGTGTCATTTTGCACGAGCCGTATTGGACGTTTACAGCTGCGCCGTGCTGGAGCAGCAGCTTCATTATATCGGCGTTGCCGAGGGCAGCTGCTACGTGTAGAGGGGTTTCGGTGAACACCTATAAAATTATACAATTTAAGCATAGTTTTGGCGCAGTACTCATCGTTTTACCTGGCTGGGGTTGGGTACAGCGTTGTTTTGTAGCAGCTCCTTCACGCATTCTACAGCAGTGCTTTGGACAGCGAAGTAGAGGGGGCTTCTACCATTGGCGCTGTTGAGGCCAGCGTTGACGTCTGCTCCGTGGTGAATTAAAATCCTGACTGTTTCTAAATCTCCTCCTCCTGCAGCGCAATGCAGAGGGGTTATTTGCTCCCAAACGTCCCAAGCGTTTATGTTACAACCGGCTTGTATGAGGATCTTTAGGCACTCAGTTTTGCCAGAGTATGCAGCCAAATGCACGGCTCTTCTGCAACATAGTCATTAATGAGTTTTGATAGTATACAGGGTGTATCAACATTATAGGCCATAAATTAAACCACATATTCTGGGGCCAAAAATAGCTCGATTGAACCTAATTTATCTTAGTACAAATGTGCACCAAAAAAAGTTACAGCCCTTGGAAGTTACAAATTAAAAATCAATTTTTTCCAATTTCTCGAGAACGTTTTAGTATTTTTTTTATGAAAATGGACAGGTGGTTCTCCTATTGCAAGAGCAACATTCTACAAAAAAATTACGAAATCTGTACACCCCTTAAAATTTTTATGAGGGTTGTGATCCTTTTAACGTCCCCAAATTTTTGTGTACGTTTCAATTAAATTATTTTTGTCACGTCATTAGTTTAACACATTATTTTGGAAACTTTTTTGTCTCTTAGTACTTTTTGGATTAGCCAGTTTCTATTGAGATATTACTCCAGTCATTATATACGAAATAACGGGGAAGAAAAGAAAATGAACCGAGGAAGCTAAATTTTGGATATGTTGTGGGGAGTGCTTAGAAAAGCTTAACTTTAAGTTTTCGACCGGAAATTCCTTGTGCATTTTCCGCCATCTTGAAAAAAAGGGGTTTAATTCCATTTTTTGACGATAACTCGGTTGTGCGTCGTCATACGAGAATTATTGCAATATACTTTTTTGTTGTTTTTTTTACGCTCTACAATTTACGTCTTATGCATTTTTAACCTATCGTTGATGGTTGTTAAGATATCGAGCGCGAAAGTTAAAAATAAATTCTTCGCAACCGATTGTTTGCTTTTTTCTCCTTTTTTGTGATATATATCGAAAAATTGTCTATCACAAAACTTTGTAGAGCATGCTAATATCTACAAAATTGCACGGCCTATGAAATCAAAACTTTCCACGGTCTTACCAACTTTACGGCGCTCCAACAGTCGTAATTTTTGTCAAACAAAAAAACCCCTGAGAACAATTTTGTAGATATTAGCATGCTCTACAAGTTTTGTGATAAACAATTTTTCGATATATATAATAAAAAGGAGAAAAAAGCAAACAATCGGTTGCGAATAATTTATTTTTAACTTTCGCGCTCGATATCATAACAACCATCAACGATAGGTTAAAAATGCATAAGATCTAAATTGTAGAGCGTAAAAAAAACAACAAAAAAGTATATTACAATAATTCTCGTATGACGACGCACAGCCGAGTTATCGTCAAAAAATGGAATTAAACCCCTTTTTTTCAAGATGGCGGAAAATGCACAAGGAATTTCCGGTCGAAAACTTAAAGTTAAGCTTTTCTAAGCACTCCCCACAACATATCCAAAATTTAGCTTCCTCGGTTCATTTTCTTTTCCAAATGTATATAATGACTGGACTATATGGGCTCTTTTCGATTATGTTTTTAAAATTCTGGGAATAGAAAAAGTAGATAAGTGAATTTTCAAGTCAATCGGATGTTAAAAAATATTTATTGAATCTAATTAAATATTTTATGTTTTGTAAAAATGTTTTGTAAAAATGTTTTGTAAAAATAGCCTCCATTTTCTTGAACACCTATGGCAACGTTTTATCAAGGAAAATCGAATATGTTGGAAAATCATTGGCTTCTGAGAAAACATTTTACAAAGCACAAAATATTTAATTAGATTTCAAAAAATGTTTCCAAAATAATGTGTTAAACTAATGGCGTGACAAAAATAATTTAATTGTAACGTACATACACAAAAATTTGGGGAGGTTGAAGGGATCACGACCCCCATAAAAATTTTACGGAGTGCACAGATTTCGTAATTTTTTTGTAAAAAGTTGCTCTTGCTATAGGAGAACCACCTGTCCATTTTCATAAAAAATACTAAAATGTTCCCGAGAAATTGGAAAAAATTGATTTTTAATTTGTAACTTCCAAGGGCTGTAACTTTTTTTGTGCACATTTGTACTAAGGTAAGTTAGGTTTAATCGAGCTATTTTTGGCCCCAGAATATGTGGTTTAATTTATGGCCTATAATTTTGATACACCCTGTATTTTTATTGATAAATTAGATTTGTAATAGTTACTTACCTACCGCTTTCATCACATTGCTCGAGATCTGGTGTTGCTTGTATGCATGCGCTTAGTATGCGGGGTTTATCCATCCACGTGGACATTAACAAACCGGTGTTTTTGTTCAAATTTACTACAGCTTCTTCGTCGTCTTTTGCGATGAGTTCTTGGATTTCTTCTGCGTTTGCTAGGTTCTGCAAGTTGTGTGCGAAATTACTTTGAGTTTAAGATTTATCTTTATGTCTTACCATAAGGCTTTCCCATACCGATTCAGAATTCCATATTTCCAAAAATGGTCGGTTTCTTGCTATTTCTTGCTCGGTTTCGTATTCGGATCTGCTGTCATCATCACTGATCTCGCTAGTTGTGTCTGCTTGCATTTCGATGTCTTTTAAGTTTGTCCATTTGCAATTTTTGTCTTCGTCCATTTTATCTGCGAAAAGACGAAAATAAGGCTCATTATTATTCAGTTTCGCTGGGAAATCTGTGGTAAATCTGCGACTAATTTTAAAATCGAATCGAATTTTTAATAATATCTACATTTGTACAGCACATTTTTAAGGAAACAATAAATATATGTATTTGTGTGCATGTACATCGAATGTTTATTTTACAGTCTAAAAGTAGATTACTTGAATACAAAGTTTATGCTTCGGTTAATGTTGGAAACCAAAGTTGATTTTGAAAATTATTTCTGTTGCTGCCAATAAAACGAATAATTAAACGCCTGTTAATTAGAGAGTTATATATATTCGTTAATTAGCTTCTTATTTTTAATGCGATTGTAAACGTTTGAGGGATCGTGCGTTAATTTGCGAGATTGAGTATTTATCGATTATAGAGCATAAAATTCATTGAATAATAAAATTCACATAAAATTTGTGCCTTCAATATTAGTATTATAAAATTAGGTAAAAAAAGTTTTGCGGTTTTTCTTTTTAATCTATTTTGATTTAAATAATATGCTTATTTTCCATGATTAAAGGAACTTTTATAAATATAGAAAAGCACATCCCCAAGGTGAAATTGAAATTTCGAATGACCTCAATTAGTTTTATTTAATTAGGTATGTGGAACGGAGAATTTTTATATTTATTTATCATTCGATGTAGATCTGTGAGGTAGAAGTCATTTAGAGTATTTTTATTTTTATTCAAAATGACTATATCACTAACGTACTTGAAATTAATTTTGGGTCATGTAGAAAAAAAATTCTTCATTTTCAAAACAATATATGCAAGTAAAAAAATAACCGAATATTTTTAAGACTCTTATTCCAGTATAATAAAATATAACAAATTTGTTTAAACTCGATAAATTTCATATACATATGATGCCTGAAAATAACCGAGGATACCAATTAGAAAATCGTAAAACATGAAACAAAATAACGTTATATTTAACAATGTAATTTCATGTAGAGAAAACCATTCGATTAGGTTTCTTACCACTAACAACCCACGACATAATAATTCAAAATCTTTGGCAAAGGCATATAATATAATAATAATTCCAAAATTAAAAATAAACTAGAAATTTTGTGATATACTGGGTGATTCGATAAAAAGTAAACCACAGTATTCTCCAAACATGATTTTTAATAACTTGTCTTTTTCGGCATTATTTACAGAACATGCTTAAATTTCATCTTATTAGAACTAACTATTAATGTAACGCATAATTATAAGTAGAACAGTTACAAGCTTAGAGTTAAATATTATTTGTTTAAACATTTCTATATACACTTACTGTTTGAATATGTACTCGAAAATTAACCCCTCTTCTCATCTATTTCTTGTTGATTTTTGGTTATAAAAAAGATTTTTTCAGTGGAGCATTCCGCGCATATTGAATTGTTTTTTCTCGCATCACGATCACTAAGAAACTGAAAGATGCGGATAATTTGAAATCGAGTTTTGAACTATTTTTAAATTTCTTCGAAGGTGTCTGCGAATGCTCTCGTGATTCCCGTATACACTCGTCCAGGATTAATTGTTGATGAGAAATTTCATCCATTGAGGTTTTTCAAATACATCCGGCCTTGTAAAATAGGTAGTTTAACCGCAAATTAGATTATTCTATGTCATTCCTAAATTGGGTTTTATAGTTTAGTGTTTCATTTTCCACCGAACTTATTAATTCTTATCATTATCCCTCTATCTTTATCCTTATTAAATATTTTTTTTAAATTATATGGCTAATTATTTTACCATTTTTGCAAATATTTTATTTTTTTTACTTCCAGGTTGGGTGTGATGGGCAAAATTCGCAGGTCAGGAAAGAGATGGGTGTCTCTTATTTGAATTGGAAATATGACAACGTTGGAATTGTGGCAACTCTTAAATTTAGTGAAGTAAGTAGTAATTTAAAAAAATGTATTTTTATCATCATAAGTACTTTTGCATAATTAAATTTAATTATTTTTCGGATATTTCAGGAAATTAATAACTGCATTGCTTGGCAGCGATTGCTACCCACTGGCCCCATCGCTTTGTTACCTGTAAGTATATCTATGGTCTCTTCTATAAAGCAACTTTGCAACTTCTAATTTTCTCTTAATTATATTCTTTTTATTTCAGCTTACCAATAATATGAGTTCTTTAGTTTGGAGCACAACGATTGCACATTCTCAACAACTAATGAAGCTATCCGACGAGCAGTTTGTGAATGCTGTTAATGAAGCATTAGTTAGTAGATATTTTTTTATTACACCTAACGATAACACTGATTTCTACCGGTAATATTGTTTACTTGAATAAGTGATTTACTTTATTCTATCTCGCATTATCATGAAAAAGATTGATGCTTATTAGGAAAATGGATTTTTATTAATGGAGAAGACCACGACTTTTTTTTTAATTTTTTTTTCAAAACCGTGTGTTCTAAGAAGGCGCGTAATGAAATTTTTATTTTTTTCTGTTGCCAAATAAGGCCGCAATTAATTTTTAAAGTTTGAAAAACGTCACACAATCGTCATACGTTCGGCTCCAATCCAAGCGAGAGTTGCAAAGAGAAGTCACATTTAGCAAGTTTGCCACGTTTCCTATCACTCTTCTATACTCCGCAAAATGTGCGTTTTTTGTATATTTATTGCAATAAACATTTTCTGATTGATCCATTTCTTCCATTACCTAATGGATAATTCGATATATTAATATAGAAATAACATCTTCATCTATATAAATTGTAACCGATTTTCGTGTTAAAAACACAAATATTGATCCAGAAAAATTTATTTGGCAACATTCTTGTCAACTTCAATATTATCATTAAAGTGTTTTATGCCGAACTGCAATTCGTGTAATTTGTTTTGTGCATTTTTCGGAAAAATTTTGACAAATGACAGTTTGATTTTTGTTCGTTTGTGTATTCTTTGTTACTGCGTTCGAAAATTCATATTATTTAGTATACAACAAGACGTGAGTGGTTTATGATTGGTTGATGACTTATGAGTCAGAACCCGAAATTTTTAAATTTCGAAGGGCTATATCTTTTTAATTATAACACCTTTTGAGCAACTGAAAACGGTTTTGAGCTCTAATAAATCATTTCTAATAGTATATTTTGTCGAAATCCGCATATCTCACATCGTGGTCTTCTCCATTGTAGCGCGTACATGAAAATATTAATTAGTTATTTTTAACCTAAGGGTGTAGAAAATATGCATATGCTCAACAAACTTATTCAAGACAGTCTTGCTTTAAAGGCTCGTGTCGATTAGCAATTAACTTGCGACAGTTTTTGCAATATTATAGCGCCCATATTAACGTGTCGAAACATGTCTGAGAGCTAGCTGAACCTGCAAGTTAAATTTCTTGCGGCATTCGCTTTCAGGCAAGTTTTTAGGCGAGTCATGTATACGTTTATATTAAAGTGTCTGATGGTACTTTCAACTTTGCAGAAGGTATTGGATTTTTTTAGTGAGAGTAGAAAAATGTCTGTGAAAAAATGTTGGTCGAGAGAAGAAGATTTAATGTCACGATGGAATTATGTAAGGTAATTGAAATCTTCAATTTTCTTGAGAAGAAAGTTGTTGAGTTCTTTAGGATCTTCGTCTCTTATGGCCACTTGCACCAACAACTTAAGGAAATCTTAAGTTACATCTTCTACTTAAGTAAAAGATATGGCTTGCACCGCTGTAAAATGATGACTTAAGTTGAACTTAAGATTCTTAAATTAGCAGCCCTTTTTGACCCCTTAAGTTCTTCTTAACAATCTTAATCTAATTTTTATTATATTGCCTTTGTTTTTGCCAATGTAATGGAATTAAACATTTATTTAATGACGGTCTAAAGCTTCTAGCTAGAGCTTCTAGAACATGCTTTTCATAGGAGAATATATGGTAAATAAAAGTTGAATTCTCACCGCGATTGCTTCTCAACAAAAGTATAATTTGGGGCTCTTCCTCCTACTTTAACCTTTGCTTTTGAGAATTTTCTAATTTCTTATTTTCTATTTTCTTATGTTTCAACCCAAACTTTTCTTCTTTTCTTCTTTTGTTAAAATAGCTATTATACACACAACCAAACACTCGTTTACACTCGACATTGTGTAGGTCGCTGAAATTATATGGCAAGAATACGTGTATACGCTTCCGAGATTTCTTGCGCAAGAAAACGAGAAATAACTCTCGCAAATACTTGTAGACAGTAACTTGCTGCGATTTTTCTTAAAGGCTGCATATACATAGACGATACACTAAAATGTCGACACTTTACTCTATAGAGCGATCTTAAAGCGAATGTCAGTGTATGTGCAGAAGCTAGACCATTGTTGCTTCGACCAATATTCGCTCTATAAAGCAAAGTGTCGACATTTTAGTGTCTCGCCTGCATGCAGCCTAAGTGTGCATACCTTTGGAAGTCACTCTAGCAAGTACTTTCGCAATTTTATTGCTTGTCGACAAAAGCCTTAAGACAGTTTTGCTTTTAGATTGATAATAATCTATTTCAATACAAACTTATTTTTTAGTGGAAAGTTTATGAACGTTTCGGTATAATCGATCAATTGGTGAAATCATTCGATTCCTTGCTGCGAGCTGCTAATATTCCTGCTGATGTCTGTCGCAGGTACCCTCCCAAAATCGAATCCCTTGAAGAAGGAAGTCGAGCTAGTTTCCCACTCGGATTCGGCCACGCTACTAATTATATTTCGAAAGGAGTTGCTCTCGTTGGGTAAATTTATCATATTAAAGGTACTTTTGCATGTAATTGATTGTATCATGTTTTAGAGATGCTGCACATAGAGTACACCCTTTGGCTGGACAAGGTGTTAATTTAGGTTTCGGAGACGTACAGTGTCTGAATAAAGTATTAGGTGAAGCCCATTATTTAGGTTCTTCGTTAGGTTTGTTAGGAAATATGCTTAAAATATCTCAATAAAAATTAGTTAATTTTTCATCTTCAGGTAACGTCACCTGTCTCAAAGATTACGAGAGTGAAAGACAAAAATACAATGTAAAAATGATGATAGCCTTAGAAGGGTTGTACAGGTTGTACAGAACAGATAGTACTCCTGTTGTTCTTGTAAGAAGCTTGGGATTACAAGCTACGGATGTTTTGTTTCCTATTAAGGTAACTTTCATGAATTTCGAGAATATTTAATATGTTTTTAATGAGTGTTTATTGTAATGTACTTAATCAATTAACGTTTCTATTCATTTTCAGAATATGATAATAGAAGAAGCATCCATGTGAATTGTTCACGAAATTGTGATATTAAAGGTACTTAATGTTAAATAAATAATGTATATGTTTTAATTATAAATAAATACAAGAGGGACTCAAAAATGAATCGTATTTGTTTGTTTTAAAATTTCCCAAATTCAATTCTCAGTAATCAGAACAATAACAATATGATTATACGCTATAATAAACAAATAAATTCAATGAATGAACAATACTCGCAAATTTAAAAATGATATTTATCATACAGGGTGTCCCAACTAAAATTTGCACCTCCAAATATTTCGTTTAAATTTTGAAACAATGTTTTTCCACACCAAAACAAATTTTTCAAGGGGTGGTGATGGCCGCTAAGTGATGAAAAAAGTAGTTTGAAAAATTGAGGTTAAGTTAAAATTGACCTGTTTTGGCATTTTTCCAAATCTGAACAAAACTCGAGATTTTGGAAATATTGCAAATTTTACTTAGGACATCCTCTATTTATAAAATAAAATTCTTAAAAATGTTCTAAGGCCCGTTTGTAGATGCATAGTTCAACCGTGGTTCTGCGTTTTTCTTAGAATAGTCGTTTGTTAAAGATATTCCAAATGTAAATATTTTTCAAATCTTTAAAATTAACATTCTATAACACATTTATAAAAAAATCTTAAAATGTTTTAAGAGTATTTTGATATTCATGTTTTGATTTTAGAGTAGTCATTTGTTTTCCTATTATTGCAAAATCTGGAATTTTATTGCGGCGCATAACACTTTTTCTAGAACAAAGCAAAAATCCATATACCGTACATCAGACAAAGACGGAAGATTCCGTATTTTCTTGTTTATTTCGAAAAAACAACAACAATCAGAACGTTAACTACATTTACACTAAAAATCGTAATTAAACAAGTATTATTCGCTAATAATAATTCATAAATAACCCCAATATTCCGTTATAAACCGGCCGTGAGGGAACTACTTTTTCATTAGCAGCGTAGGAATACATTCAGTGAGGATGACGTTTCACGTGCTTAGGTATAAATAGCGAGCCACGCCTCGACGAGCGTCATTTCCAAATTACTCGACGTACAGTGCGTGTTGTGAAGTGTCGCAAATTTTATTCTAACAACGTCCCAATTAGCATAGCAGCCCAATTTCGCCGCTGGAAGCCGCAGCAAACGACATATAGATTCGACTTGTTAAATACAGGTGTGTTTATAATAGAAATTTCAGAAAAAGAGAAAAATTGTTGTAATGGGCGTACGCAATAAATCCAATGTTTATAATACATTCCGAAATAACGATTTGTCCGATTGGATAGCTTTAATTAAATTAAAAAAGCTAAATTTTAAATGCCAAAGTCGGAAAAGTCTATTAGTCGAAGCAGTTTTAAACAAGGCGCTTAGTAAAGCTGAATCTGAATTGCGACAAAAACAACGAGAGCGAAAATTGAGATGGCAACACTTAAAATCTTCATTAGGTTTCTCCCGAAAGGAATCCTGTGATAGCGCGTCGAAAACCTGCGAGGAAATAGAAAATGATATAGATAATTTTTTGTTAAATTTGAAAAAAGTTAATATTCCTGTTGTACGATAAACATTTTTATTTTTTTGCTCAAGACTGTATTGTAATGTTTATCTGTGATATTATGTATAATTTTTCTATTACAGTCACCTTACTGGGGGACAACTAGTCACCGAGCCAAGAAGGTCCTTATTTGGTTTGTAAATTAATCAATTTTTAATTTTTTACATTTTTGTAATTGTAGGCTAAGTAATAAAACTGAATTTTATTTAAAAAAATTGTATTTGATAATTTATCCTTCCTATTTATGTACTAATTTGTTTTAAATTTCATGTTATTTCACAAGATATGGCGGCTGCGGAAAGTAACTTCACCGTTTCACAATCAAATTCTTTGATATCACGCACTGCAGATGCACCTGGTTAAGTTGATCATTTTGTGATTTGGATGAATAGCATATCTTATGGAGCTCTGTAATAGGAAGTAGATAAAAGACTACAGGATTATGGGTATTACTGCCGTTTCGTCCCTTAGTAAGTACCGTTTATTTCGAATTTATAAATTATGTTCAATAATTTTAACATCTGATGAGGAATTTTACTAATATATTTTACCTTTCTACAATTTGAGCTCATTTCCAATGACTTTCTCCGCATGTAAACCGCCGCCTCCTAGATGTTACACATTTTGCCAAAGTTTCCTCGTTTGTGAAACAAATAGTAATATTTCTCATTTTGTTTTTAAAATATTGAACTTCCTTTACTGTAAATTTGAAATAATTGGTGCTTATTTATATAGCAATACATTACTTGTACATGTAATGTAAACAATTTATCTACGTTAAAAATGAATATGTATTAGAATCCTGATTTTCTTTAGGTTGGCAATGAAGCGCGAGGGGCTTTGTGTCTGCCAACATTTCTTAATCCAACAACTAGCCGCATAGAATTAGGCCAAATTCAATGAGCAATAATGAAGTGATCTATGACCAAGGTGCTTTGCTGACTACGGGATACCCGCTTTGTTCCATGATATCTGTGCACGTTTTTTCATTTCATCTGATATTTATGATTATCATATACAAAATACGCACATGGAATTTGCAGGTAATGAGTACATTGAAGTAGTCTACAATTTAGTCAATATGATTAATGTTTTCCTTATCTTGTTTTCAATTAGGCCTCTGAAGACGAGATAATTGGTTAACTAACTAATCATATTCTTCTAAATTAACTTGTTTATTGTAATTACCCTGGCATTTTTATTGCAGCTTCTAATAGGTGTATTTTCATTAATGCAGTACCCACTTTGTTTTTTATTCTGTGGTTAGAAATATCTAAAGGATATTTATTCCCGTCACAATAGAAATAATTAGCTGCTGAGTTACAACCCTGAGGAGAACTGAAGGTAGGTGAAGTAGGCCTTAGCTTAAATATGCATTTCGAATCGCATATACTATTTCCATATAATCAAGCAGTATTTATTAAAAAAAACTTAATAACTGCAGTTAAAAGTAACATAGAAAAACGAGTTGTATTTGGAACAATAACGAGTAATAAATTTTCAGAAATTTTCAATCGTACTTTCCATTGACCACGAGGAGGCTTGAATTCTTTTAATTCCAATAATCTACAATAATAAAGAATAAACCATCTACAATTAAAATAAAAGTTGAAGAAATAATCTGAAGAACAATTAATAATAATGCACATGAACATCTACTTGTTACTAAACAACATATTCTACTTGTATTTATAATTTGTTACGTATCTGCGACCCATTGTTTTACTAGATTGAGTAGTTCTTTCCTGTGTGGCCTTGGTTCCGGACCTTCTAGCTACTTCAACTTCTACGATTTATTGACTGCTAGAAGTAGAAGGGGCCACGTTTCCTTGCGTCGAGAATGGTCGTACTTCAAACGGGACACCAATAAGTATCATTTATGACAATTGACCATTTGTGAAATTGCGAACTTTTCTAGAAATCGAAAGCTATCCGCCATGCCACTTGATCGTTCTTGTATCAGATTGAACAAAATCGGCTGATTTGGTTCAGGTAAAAGTTGCTTACTTATTATTGGGCACTAACTGTATTTTTCAGAGCGTGCCCTCATTTCTGTACTTAGCAATTTTATTCTTCGAATCGAGAACTTCAGGTTTTTTGTGCCAAAAGGAGATCATAAGTATCATTGCCTTGTACTACCGAATATGAAAAGTTTTAAAATATCAGTACATCTGACATCTGCGGATAAGTCCTTAGGCGTTAATAGAATGTCTGCAAAATTCGTTAAGGTAATATTTGCTTAATGTGGGGCAATAATATTTTTCAGATATGCCCCGTTTTTCACACCAATCGCGTGATCTTCATTTCGGAGATGTAGGTGCAGGTTTCGTATCAGATTAGTCAAATACTTTCCAGAGTACTTAGATTTAGCAACTGTAAAAACCCACTATCTAACGCAATGGGGTCCCAACTGGAAGGTAAAATTTGTTTTATTTAGGAAACTATACTATTTTTCAGAAATTCCATCTATTCCCAATGTAGCCAATTTAATATAAGCCGAAATACTTCTTTTTCTACTTGGGATTTTCCGCGTTGTCCAATTAAAATCCTAGATCGGCTTCAAAATTTTGACATATTAAAGGTAAATGTAATTTTTGGGAAGTTAAAATATATTTTTTAGATAGACATATTACTTAGAAAGAGACTTATCTTCTTTAACAAGATACAGTGGGTCGGGAAGGCCTGAGCAGAAAATGCCTAAGTATAGTTAGTTTTTCTTATATAAAATATCAAATTTAGTAATTTTGCAGAATATTCTAAACTTTTTCTACGTTCGTTCGCATAAGACAGCAATAAGGTAAAATTTGATTATTACTGTTCGGTACCATAACGTATTTTTCAGACGGTCAATTTCGTATAATCCTTTAGCAAAGATGAGCTCCATGTTAAAATTTTTGAAATTAAGTGTACCCAAACGTTGCACTTCCCCTAAATAATATATTAAATACCTACAGAAGGAACAATTTAAAACTATTTAAATACGAAGGTAAACGATTGAGCTTGTTTTCGGATATCCTAATATTTTTTTTTAGAAAATAATAGTGTTAATGTTACCTGATAAATCACTAACTAGGAGCATCAATATTGCTTTTCAAAGCTCGAGGAAAAATAAGTATCGTTGAATTCTAAATAATTAAAATATGCAATTTAATACTGTTGTAGAATATTCATCTGCATTAATTTATTCTGTAGTCTACCATCATAAGGTAAAACTTGTACATTATTTGGTGCCACATAACGTCTTTTTCAGAACGTTTTTATACTTCCTTTCCAAATCCGACGCTTTAGAATACAGAAGGGCTACGAACTTGCTACCTTGTATTAAGGTAAACTGATTATTCTCGGATATCCTAACATATTTTTTTAGAAAAAGTTGATGGATTCTACTGTTTCGCCTACTTCAACGAGCACAAAATGCCATGTCACAGTTGCATCATTTTTAAATATATTTTTCAGACTCATTTTAGTAGACCATTAGCCTTTCAAAACAAGTGTGCGCCCCTAAGAAAAAAATAGGTATCGGTAGTTTAGGTTTATAACATTCGAAATTAACACTGTTTTAGAACAATCAGCTGAGCACTATTTTTCTTTGTTTCCGTAAAACTAATAGCCTGCTTCATTAAGGTAAAAGCTTGTAAATTTATTGGGTATCCTAACGTATTTTTCAGAAAGTGAATTTGTATACTTACTTATAAAACAAGGCAAAGATGATCAAGCGTTCATTCACAAACGTGATGCTACATATTACTATAGAATACTGAAGGAATAGTTAAAAAGTGCGAGGTAAAATGATAGTTTTGTTGTCGGATATCCTAACATTTTTTTAGAAAAAATCAAGTGTTACTACTCGATTGAAAATCAATTAGGTCAAAACTCCACGTGGGAAGCAAATTTTCTGAAATTAAAAATCGCTACATGCAAAGTCAATTATGTATTTTTTGGACGATAACGTTTGTAGATAGTTAAGGACTTTAGGTGGTAATTTGTTTCTGTTGAAACCCAAAATTCGTAAATACAATCTAGATTAAGAAGATGTGACAAGCCTGCAGCAAAAATGAATATCTACATTTTATGGTCAAGGTAAACCATTTTTTGCATAAATACTTTCTTTACAGAATCGATCATATTGAATGTTATATTATTTGAAAATTACCAAGAACCAAGAAAGAAAACGCCACCTGAAAAAGTTTAAAATATAGTGTTACCTAAAAGTTGTGTATCAAAATATTATCTCAAAAAGGATATAAATATTTCAAGATGAAGCAAGAAAATTACAAGAATAGCATCTACCAAGACTATTATAGCGTAGAAATCAATTCACATATTATATGTAATATTTATAATACTGGTAGTCCAAAGTTTTTATTCTTTAGAAAATGTAAAACGGCCACAACAAATATTCATAGTAAATATGAAAATGTAAAAAGAAAATTTTCTCAATAATACCTCTGAAATTTATCTAGAACTGGTCAAATTTGGGAACTGCCGTCCTTTACACAAAGTAAGTAGACTAAATAAATGAAAAAAATAGTGTTAACAAATTGATTTTGTTTCAGGTATTGCGAAAAAGGAGTAATAGAGGATTTTGGTACTATGAAAAATTTAATATATGAATGAGAGGAAGGAAATTGACTGATAAATCAACACGGAATCGAAAGATCTTGGAGAGAGAATGGAGAACCCCTCACGCCATTCGACGGAGGGTCCATATATACGCCGTGCAAAGGAGGGTTCATGGAAGCGTCACCTGAGGGAGAATCCGATGGAAGATTCCATCCCGTTCCAAGGATAATCGGCGACCGTGCTGTCCCATGGAAGGTCCACGAGAGTTACCTTCCGTGGAGGACCAAGGAGAGCTACCTTCTATGAAGGAACAGGGAGAGCTACTTTCCTTGGAGGATCAGGCAGATGGCATTCCAAGGAAGGCTAGGACGGTGTTCCAAGGACGATCTACGAGGACGACTTTCCACGGATGATCTACGAGGACGACTTTCCACGAAGGTCCACCAGGGTGTCGACCCATAACGGCTCCACCCAATCAACCCGAGCGGATTCCTCAGAGCGGCGGCGACAACCCACCAATGAATCCTCAGAGCGGCGGCGACGACCCACCAATGAATCCTCAGAGCGGCGGCGACGACCTACCTTACAATGATTCACCTGAGCGGCGACGACCCATGAAAAATCCACCGAGCAACGGCGACCCACGAAGGATTCACCCCGAGAGGCGGCGACCAACGAAGGATTCACCCGGAGCGAAGGCCACCCATGGAAGTTCCACTCCGAGCGACGGCCACCCATGGAAGTTCCACTCCGAGCGACGGCCACCCATGGAAGTTCCACTCCGAGCGACGGCCACCCATGGAAGTTCCACTCCGAGCGACGGCCACCCATGGAAGTTCCACACCGAGCGGCAGCGACCCATGGAAGTTCCACACCGAGCGGCAGCGACCCATGGAAGTTCCACACCGAGCGGCAGCGACCCATGGAAGTTCCACACCGAGCGGCAGCGACCCATGGAAGTTCCACACCGAGCGGCGGCGACCCATGGAAGTTCCACCACGAGCCACGGCGACCCATGGAAGTTCCACCACGAGCGACGGCGACCCATGGAAGTTCCACCACGAGCGACGGCGACCCATAGATGATCCACACCCATAGATGTTCCACCCCGAGCGGCGTCGACCCACGAAGGATCCACCCCGAGCGACGGCGACCAACGAAGGATTGACCCCGAGCGACGGCGACCAACGAAGGATTCACCGGAGCGACGGCGACCCATGGATGTTCACTCCGAGCGACGGCCACCCACGAAAGTTCCACCCCGACTGACGGCGACGCACGAAAGTTCCACCCCGAGTGGCAGCGACCCATGGATGTTCCACTCCGAGCGGCGGCGACCCATGGATGTTCCACTCCGAGCGACGGCGACCCATGGATGTTCCACTCCGAGCGACGGCGACCCACGAAGGATTCATCCCGAGCGACGGCGACCAACGAAGGATTCATCCCGAGCGACGGCGACCCATGGATGTTCCACTCCGAGCGACGGCGACCCATGGATGTTCCACTCCGAGCGACGGCGACCCATGGATGTTCCACTCCGAGCGGCGGCGACCCATGGATGTTCCACTCCGAGCGGCGGCGACCCATGGATGTTCCACTCCGAGCGGCGGCGACGCATGGATGTTCCACTCCGAGCGGCGGCGACGCATGGATGTTCCACTCCGAGCGGCGGCGACGCATGGATGTTCCACTCCGAGCGGCGGCGACGCATGAAAGTACCACTCCGAGCGACGGCGACCCACGAAGGATTCACCGGAGCGACGGCGACCCACCAATAATCCAACTGAACGATGGCGACCAATGGAAGATCTACCAGAGAGGCGGCGACACCCCACAGACCCACAGAAGCGTTGGCGACCCACGAAGGACCCATCCCGAGCGGCGGCGACCCATCCCGAGCGTCGGCGACCCATCCCGAGCTGCGGCGACCCATCTCATATCCACAGGGGCGGCGGCGGCCACTCACCAATGATTCACCGGAGCCACGGCTATGCACCCCGAGCGACAGCGACCAATGGAAGATCCACCCCGAGCGATAGCGACCAATGGAAGATCCACGCGACCCATCAGTAATTCACCGGAGCGAAGGCGTCCAATGGAAGATCCAACCGAGCCGGCGGTTACCGAAAAATGATTCACCAGAGCTACAGCGACTCGCTACAGATCCACTGGAGCGGCGGCAGTCCACCAATGATTCAGCAGAGCAGGGGCGACCAATGGAAGATCCAAACGAGCCGGCGGTTACCGAAAAATGATTCACCAGAGCTACAGCGACTCGCTACAGATCCACTGGAGCGGCGGCGGTCCACCAATGATTCAGCAGAGCAGGGGCGACCAATGGAAGATCCAAACGAGAGACGGCGACCCACCAATGATTCACCGGAGTGACTGCGTCCAATGGAAGATCGAACTAAGCGGCGGCTACCGACAAATGATTCACCAGAGCTACAGCGACACGGTACAGATCCACAGGAGCGGCAGCGGTCCACCAATGATTCACCAGAGCAGAGGCGACCAATGGCAGATCCAACCGAGCAGCGGTGATCAATGGAAGAACCTACCGGGCGATCCACCAGTGATTTACCAGACAGTGACCCACCTAAAATTTAACGAAGTGGGGCGACAATGGAACATTCAACAGAGCGGCGGCGCCCCAGCAAGGATCCATTGTTACGGCGACAGCACATGGAAGAGCCACTCGAAGGGCAGCAGAACAACGAGGTTTCACCCGAATGGCTACGAGAGGCGCATGGAAAATTCGAAGGAGATCTGGGACCGAAGGAGCGTCGGCGTAATCCTGAGACCTGAGGAGAGAAGAGCAGACCGAGGAGCAGACCGAGAAGAGGACCGAGAAGACCGAAAAGGAGGCATTCAGAAGATGTACAATAGAAGAGGCATCATAATCTAGAATATCGAGAACACATCATCGAGATGGGCATTGTCGGAATGGACGACATCAGGAATCTGCAGAATCTGAGGAAGATTGTAAAACTACAATAAAATAGGTAAATATACATAATAAAAACATATACATAAAAATACATAATAGGTAAATAAAAACAATTTTTAAGAAATCGGGAAATTAATTTTATCTATTTTTCCAGAATCTTCGAGATCCATCCATGACAGTTGAGAGAGGATCCAGAAGAACGATTCCCGTGACTTATTCAAATTTCTAGTGAATATATACTGTTAAATATATCTCATTTATATTTTGCCTTTCATTATAAAAGTATAATAATTAATCGATATTTTAATTTGATTAACATTTTCTAAATTTCCAATCTAGAATAATTACCGCAAATATATATGAGAAAAAAATCTTTAAATACATTTTTAGTAAAGATAAAGAGCAATAATTTCCAAAGTATTGAAAAAATATACCGGCATCAAAATAAACAGTTCAGGCAACGAAAATATATAGAAAGAGCGATCCTAGAGCGATCCTAGCGATACGACCACTTCATACAAAATGAAAGCTGATTAAATTTGCAATAAGACTCGGGCAAGTTTTTCGATATCTTGCATAGTTTTCGATATATTAGCTCTTGAAAGTCTGTAATTTAGGAAAAAGACATTTTTTCATCACATATATGTTTTTGCTCTTCAACGATGCACCTAAAAAATATGCCAACCATAGGGTTGTAGAGGTTAAAATTCCCTTCATATATTACTTTACTATTTTATGTTTTTTTTCTTCAAAATGTTAATTCAAAAATGAGCGTAAAATAGGAAATTTTGCGGTAACAGGTCATTTCCCAGCCACAGTTGAACTTGATAGAATTATCAGAGGGAATGCTGATTTACTGCTCTCTCGGTATAGAAGGAAGATAAGAGTTATCAGGCTTGATAGTGGCCACCGATTTCAAGAATGCTTGTATCTGTAGGCATTGAGGGAGACCTGCTCTTTCGCTGGAGCCACATGCCACCTCAAGATGCAGGTTTTACCTGCCTTTTGTAGGTATTTGAGCGGTGGTGAATTCCCAAATTCAACCTTGCTTTTCCGAAATGCAGAAGATGTTGCATCGCATCCAGTAAAAGCATGCAAAAAGAGAACATCCTTGTCCTTGAAACCTTGTTTCTGAAGATCTTGGGACGGGAATAAGAAATCCCTTATCTTACCACGTCCATAACTTGATGAAAATGATGTCCTTATGCGCATCGGCCTCAGTCATCAAGAGGACTATGAGGTAAACATCTTCACCCACAATGCCGACAGCTGTTGTTTCCGACATTTCCACATTTGGTTCCACATTCCACAGCTTTCATTTTATATGGAATGGTCGTGTTGCTAGGACGTATCCCAACTAGCATTTAAAGTCGTTGCTACGTAAATTCAACTACAATAGCTACTTCAAAAGGAATGATTACCATCTACAGGCACGTAGTGGGTACGTACCCGTTTAGTAATGGGACCCTAAATGGGGAATGATTTTCTGGTTTAGGTTACGTTTCTGCGACGTTCCAGGAACCGCGGCGGCTACGTTTTCCTTACGTTGCAGGTTGGTAGGGGCAACGTGGCGAAGAAGTTCCTGCAACTTTACGGTAACCACTCTTTCCGAACTGTATCATTTGTTATTTCTTTCCAGCTAAATCTAAAACGCATAAGCTACGTTTCTTTCTCCAAAGTTATCCTTTGTTAAAATCAAAACGTTGACACATTATGTAGGTGGAACATATTATAGTAACATATTATATGAAGCATTATAAGAAGTTCAAACTTGCTAAATTCGCGATAGCCTGATAGTACAATCAACTTAGTCAAAAAAAGGGTTCAACCTAGGAATCTAACGGAATAAGCTGAATTTTTGTATGGACCTTTATTTTAGCATTACAAATGTTGTCTCAAAACTCGACCGCGCTAACGTGTGAGCATCCTTAGATATTCATGGTCAAAGATGGCAACAATCAGTTTTTTGAGAATATCTCATTTTCTCTGCTTCCTTTCGCATTTGCAGTTATCATAAAAGTTGTAGAGAATGAAATTCTCTACAAATTTCAGCTGAAACCTTTTTTTATACGGCGAGCCGTTCTTGAGATAGAGGGCGCAGATTATGGAGTCTCAGCCATACGTAAACCTTGACCTGTACCGCAACTCTGTATCAACCCAAGTATGATTTGTTCGTAGATACATAGGAAAACATGGCCGACAGCTTAGGGATTATTGCAATTGACTTATTTTTTACCACCTTTCAATACAAGGCACCTTCAAGTACGAATCTTTGGTCAGGTGGTGAACAGTATTCACATTACCCAGCAAGGTCTTACAAAATTTTAGGAAACCTTAATAATTGAAGATGATAATGCATAATTTAAAATACCAAATATTTGTATAGGGTGTCTCATGACGGGTTAAAAGTGTTAAAACTATCTGTATATTGGAAACTAATTAACCGATTTTAATAAAATTTGGTATGCATATATTAGACAATAAGGTGAGTCTTTCAAAAATATTTTGACAGTCATTGCACCGGAAGTGGACAGCAACTTACTTATTTTATATGGAAAACCCCATATACAGTGCTCAACAATTGATAAGGATCAAAGTCAGAAATAGCCAGAGTTTCTAGCAACAGATTATTATAGATATTATGATGATATTATGATATTATAATAGATATTATGATAGATTATTTTTCTAGCAACAACCAAAAATAAAAAGCTGTATCATCAATTTAAATTAAAAATAGTCAAAAAATAATTGTGATTCTTTTCAATTGTTGAGCAGTGTATTTTTGTATTTTTAGATTCTACTCGATGAGCTGATTACAAAAAAGGGTCATACTTGGTATCTCGTTCTATTAATAAAGACTAAAATCACAAAATTTTGAATTAACCACCTGCTCCTGATGAACTACTGAATTCAATAAATAATAATAGATAATAATATTAATACCAATAAAAACAACATTAAAAAGAAAAATATTTTATAGGAAATATATTCTTTTTTATTATCAATTTAATTTTTTGAATTCTCGATTTCCAATTGTTTGGCTTTCAGAACCACCTAAATTAAAAATAGACTTCGTTTTCGAAAAATTCGGAGAATTTTTCATTGTTAGAGGTCTAAAAAGAATTATCTGCGATAATGTTTAGTATGGTAAAACTAGATATTTCTACTAGTTAGTTTTCAACTATCGTTTAGGTTCATTCAGTGAAAATGGTGCTATGGTGCTAATATGACTCGCTAGGATAACGTTCTAATATTGCTCAGTTCCTGTTGAAAGTCGCTATTACCAATTTCATGTTAAAATAGGAAAATGGATTTATATCACGGAGTAAGTCGGAATTTTGCAACAATTACCGTTATCAAAGATATCTTATTCTACGTCGAAAACTTTGTAAGCCCCAATAACTACATATCGTACGTACATGTCACGATACGACTTTAATGAAATATAATAATAATTGCACAGTTTAGTTCCATCAAGTGTTCTGCACTGCGTCCCAACTAACTGCATTTTTTAACGTCGCCTCACCATCTCAAATTGTCGAATCAGTCAAGATATTCGAGAGCAGTAAGTAAAATGCTTTGTGCTATTCTATTATTTCTAAATTATGTCGAAGGCAACTGGGTTGAAATAACGCCAATTCGCAATGGAAAAAACTCATCAACAAGTATGTGTACCTACTACCCAGTTACTTGAATAAGAATTAATGTCACGAATATTTTGCAGTAAGTACATCATCGTTTTACCACACAACTCCTGATTACGAATCCATAATGAGATCTCCTGTTTCCGCTAATGTGGTAATTACAACTCCTACTTACGAGAATTACGAAGATCCTGCATTTATTGAAAAGCAGTTTATGGAAAACAATGTTTATAGCAATCAAAGTTTGTTCAGCGAAGGGCACAAGGGCGACTTGCCTTTCGGTGGATTCTTCGCTTTCCTCCAAATAATTCAAGAGAACTTATTGAAATCAGCTTCGCACGGAAACAAAATATCTGTTCTAAAAAACCTACGAGATACATTGCTGAGTAGCCTTTGTGAGTATCTATTAAAATTATTTTAAGTGGCACATCCAGGTCACATTATAATACCACTCGACTCTTAAAAGTGGTTCTACCTATATTAAACTTATCTCATATATATCAGCATAATCGACGCATGTAAGTATTTTATTTACTCGACCGGACATGCGTACTCAATAAAAATTAGAATACGAGCAATTTCTTTTAGATGCGAATATTTCGAAATTATGGAAAAAACCTGAAGGGGATCGCCGAGCTCGAGGCTTGAAGGACGACGATCACGAAATGGATTTTCCATCCAACGAAGGAGCTTTAATGACGATAGGTTTCCTCACCTTCGGAGTTTTTCTAATTAAGCTAGTCATAGTGAGTGAGGCTTGTACTCGAAGGTTTAGGTATATCTGTTACTCTTTATTTTTTAGAAACTTGTTCAAGCTCTCAAGTCCAAATATGCCAATTCAGGCACAACAACGACTACCACAGCTGCAACGTTGGTGTTTTTAAAAAGGAAAAAACGCGAAGAATTTACCGAAAAGACAGCTAAAATTACAGCATTCATTGAAGAATTGCCTTATTAGAGTTAATGCCTTCACATGACACCAGTTCATTTTCAATTCCTCATTTTCTCATTTCCAAAACATTTAATAAAAACTTTATCGGCATTCAAAAATAATAAAATTGTTTTATTTATTTTGCGTTGTTTGTAAGAAGTTCAGATATTTTCAATAAGACAAATTTGTACCTGGTTGTAAAAATGCGTGATAATCGATAACAAAGAGCATATACTATACATGGTGTCCCAAAACTCCCTGTACACAGAGCTACTGTATGTTGGTGGGATCAAAATAAGTCGATTTGGCCAAAATTACCTATATAAAAAGTTTTTCGTTTGCCTCTGAGAAAGCCTCAAAGTTGAAAGAAAATTTTCATTTTTTGTAATAACTCGAAAACGCTTCGATCGATTTTTATAAAATTTGGTATATATCTCTTTTAATTGAAGAGCCATTGTTGAAACTAAAAATTATACCTACTGAAATCATGGAAGGGTAAAACCAGCCTTATCCTACCATAAAAGACATCGTATTTTTTTTGAGTGCCGCCCCTGGTCTTTCATTTTTTTTGTATGGGGAGCTTTATTCAGTTATAGAATTTTTTGTGTCTTGCGAAAAACATGTATCTCTCATGGTTTTGAGGAAAAAATTTTTTATGGAGTGAGGGTCAGTGATTTAAAATTTTCAAGAAAACTAAGTTGGCGGTTATAACTACCGCAAATTGAAAATTCTCGATTTTACAATGTTTTACAACGTTATTATACAATAAAAAAATCATCAATAGGCATAAGTATCGACTGGAAAATAACAATTCAAACAGATGGTTAGAGACTTATTGTAAAAAAAATATCCTTCTCTTTAATTGTTAATTTCCAGTCGAACTTTGAGGCTTCCTCATAGGCAAACGAAGAAATTTTGATATATGTAATTTTGGTCAAATCGACTTATTTTGATCCCACCAACATACAATAGCTCTGTATACAGGGAGTTTTGGGACACCTTGAATGTACTGACTGGATGTCCAAAAAATTTGAATTTCATTGAATTTTCATCATTAAATTAAAGAAGTGTTCATCCGAAGGTTACATGATAATTGGATTTATCAAGCTGTGGATTTTTTTTTATTTTTGAAATACTATACAGGGTGGTCCACGCTCAACAGGACGGAGTATTATGGGCAAACGGTAAGAGACTTTAAAAATTACCTCGGGTCAAATATGTATGTGTATAGTGGTACAATTTAGAATTATTTAGACATAAACGGGTTGTCCCAATTTTGAGAAAATATACAAAGTTTATTTTTTTAAATGGAACACCCCGTATATTATTACATTTTTGGATTCTACTTGATGAGATGATTCCAAAAAGGGGTCACACGTATCTTAGTCTCATAATAAAGGCTTCACAGCCACTTAAAAATCACAAAATTTTGAATTTAGGTGGCTCTTCTAGCCAAACAGTTGAAAATTAAGAAAACGGCTTACATGGGTCCTATCCTAACTTTTCAAGTACTATTCTAATGGCACGATGTCCAAAATTAATCTAATTTTTTTGTACCATTAGATTAAGCATATAAAAAATAACTAACATTCATTTAATGGTGAAAATTAGAAATTATATCGGAACAACATTTTTTAAATTCGAACTATTGGATTACAAAAAAGTTTAAAATTTCTAAAATTTATTTTAGTGGCTTGGCTTTGTATAATTACAATAAAAGTTTCCATTATACATCTTAATTTGAGGAGTTCATATGGAGATAAAATGCTAAATTCTTTTATCTAAAATCTTCAACGAATTTATTTCGTATATAAGTTGGACCTTTAACGGTTGCTATAGATGGCACAACTATTAATAAATAAAAAGGAGGTATATTTGATGATCCAAAATGTGGATATATAATTAATCACGATGTTCTCCTTATTGGTTATGGACTGGAAAAGGGAAAAGATTATTGGATCATAAAGAATTCGTGGGGCAAAGACTGGGGTGAAAATGGCTATTTTAGATTTCAAAGCAATCCCTCAATTTGCGGAATTTTGGATGTGGCGGGCTTTTACCCAATCTTGTAAAAATGGTATTATACCTAGAGGAACTCTGTTTAAATAAACTTGCATTATCAAAATAAAATAACACTTTTTTCTATCATCACCTGATTTGTAAGAAGCATCACTCTTAAGCAAAAATTTACTAATTCAGTAATTAATCGAACTGTTAGGTACCACAAAAGAGTAGATATCTTAACTTTTGCTATACCTTTAATGCTATACCTTTTAATTTATGAAGGGCATATGCTGGAGATCAATAACTTTTCTTATGTCTGAAGATATAAAATAACCTAAGCAGACCGAAAGAGAGTTGCAACTTGCCCTTGGTAATTCAACACTTTTAAATCTTCGCGACTATAGTCTATTCATATAAACGAGGCGGAGTAATACGCCGTCGTAATCGCGAACCTTATTTTTTTTCAGTTCCTGTGTTGGGCAGGTAGCTTCTTTATTGACTGGAATTTAGCCAATTGATTGATTTATTACTCCGCCTCATTTATGAATAGACTATAATTAATTATACATTTTCTGTTAGCGAATGTTGGACCTGTAATGGTTTGGTATCGACGGGAATACAATTCATAAATACAAAGGAGGCATTTTTGTTGGTCCAAATTGTGGACACCAAATTAATCATGGTGTTCCCCTCATTGGGTTGGATCAGAAAAAGGCAAAGACTATTGGCTTATAAAAATTCATGCACATATACAGGAATTCATATACATAATAAAAATGCAAAGGGCTGTTAATTTCAGAATATTCTTTTGAGGTATTTATAATATACAATATGTAAAACAAAAATAAGCAACCGTGGAATTTAAAAGCGTATCATTTCTTTTTGTGACACTCTGTATAATAAACGATAAAATTTTCGATATACCTTTTAATTTGAGGAATACATATGGAGATAAAATGCTAAATTCTTTTATCTAAAATCTTCAACGAATTTATTTGGTATATAAGCTAGTACCTTTTCAACTACGGAATTATAAACCACATTGCATTCTTCATCGGAATGAAACTAATTTTATTACTGACTGCCATCGTGGCAGTTTCATCATTGAGCGAGCTTGAACAATGGAAGTCATTTAAGGTGAGTATTCCATTTCCTCAATAAAAATGTCGATAATTCGAAAAATACTTGAGTAAACTATTATTGAAATTTTCAGCAAACACACAAAAAAGTGTACAGTAATATCGAAGAAGAGAAATTTCGCTTCAGAATTTTCGCTAAAAATCTCAAAGAAATCGAAGAACACAACGCTAAATATGAAAAAGGAGAATCATCTTACTACATGGGAGTTAACCAATTTTCAGATTTAACTAACGAAGAGTTGCAAACAAGATGGGGCTATCAGCCCATCAATCCTTCATTTGCTGAACAATCTGAATCTTTCCCTGAGGATACGCCTATAGCCGAATCTTTGGATTGGAGAGACAAAATCCAAATCCTCGTTAAGGATCAAAAAAGTTGCGGATCATGTTGGGCATTCGCTGTAGTAAGTACATTGCATTTGTTCAGAACATAATCTAGTTTTAAATTTATTGTACATAACTGATTTTTAATTTCTAGACTGGTACACTGGAGAGCCATTTAGAAATTCATAAAAACATAACCACTTCTCTCAGTGAGCAAGAACTAATCGATTGCTCGCGTACGTACGGAAATAATGGATGTGGTGGTGGACAAGATCCGGCATCTTATTACTACATCTACGAAAATGGCATTCGATCAGAAGCTGATTATCCATACCATGCCACTAGAGGAGTATGCCAAAATGATACCAGCAAACCAGTAACTTATGTTAAAGGTTATAAAGTAGTACCCAAGAAGACCGAAAGAGGGTTGCAACTTGCCCTTGGTAAGTTTTAAATCCATATTAAATCTTCAGGACTCATTAATATGCGTATATTTTAGCCAAAGTTGGACCAGTATCTATTAGTATAGATGGCTCAACCATTAATAAATACAAAGGAGGTATATTTGATGATCCAACTTGTGGATATACAATTAATCATGGTGTTCTCCTTATTGGGTATGGTTCAGAAAAAGGAAAAGAATATTGGATCATAAAGAATTCGTGGGGGAAAGACTGGGGTGAAAATGGCTATTTTAGAATTCAAAGAAATCCCACAATTTGCGGAATTTTGGTAGATTCGGCCTTTTATCCAAACTTATAAAAATTGTTTTATAGAGTAACTCTGTTTAAATAAACTTGCATTATCAAAATGAAATAACACTTTTTTTCTATCATCACCTGATTTGTGATAAGAAATATCAGTCTCAAAGCAAAAATTTACTAATTTAGTAATTAATCGAACTTTTAGGTACCACAAAAAAGTAGTTATCTTACCTTTTGGTGACACTCTGTATAAATGAAATTAAGTCATTTATCCAATAATTTTTTTAAATAGTTTAGTTACTATAAAAGCTAGTCCTCTTCAACTACGAAATTATAAGTTACATTGCGATCTTAACAAGATCAATATCGAAATGAAACTAATTTTATTATTTTGACTGCCATCATGGCAGTTTCAGCACTGAGCGAACTTGAGCAATGGGAGTCGCTTAAGGTGAGTTTTCCTTTTCCATTTCCTCCATAAAGAAGTCGAGAATTGGGAAAGTAGTTCAGTAAACTAGGTATTATTGAAATTTTCAGCAAACACACAAAAAAGTGTATAGTAATATCGAAGAAGAGAAATTTCGATACAGAATTTTCGCAAAAAATCTCAAAGAAATCGAAGAACACAACGCCAAATATGAAAAAGGAGAATCATCTTACTTCATGTTGGAGTTAACCAATTTTCAGATTTGACTAACGGAGAAATGCAAACAGGATGTAGCCAGAGTTTCCAGACAGTCCAAGAAATTTCAAGACAGTTTTCAGATATTGCCAAACATTTCCAGATATTTCCAGACATTTAAAGATATTATCCAGAATTTTTCCAGACATTTATTTCCTGGCAGTTTCCAGACATTACAGACAGTTCACAGAAATTTTCCATTCATTTCCAGATATTTAATTATTTCCAGACGAAAGCTTCGTTATTACCCTTGTTTTGTAAGCCTGCAGCACAAATTTCAAACTCATTTATCTTTGAAATGGTGCATTTTAGCGGCTCAAAACAGGTATACCTTTTTTAAAGTTAAAGTGTTGTAGTTTTTGTAAATTGATCCCGTTTGGTCTAATTCCTTTGTACAAAAAAGTTGTGGCCGTCAAAGGAAAAAAAATTGTGTTGCAGTGGCGCCCTCTGGGTTAATCGCAAAACGGATAACATATTCTTAATTGGACACCTCTAAAACCCCCATATGTGAAATTTGAAAAAGATATCTCTTGAATTACGCTGGATGGACAAAAAAATCGAAAAAAAAAAAATCGATTTTCATAGTGCTATAACTTCCTAAAGAAGCAGCTTTGACTAAGGAATTGAAATTTTCAGCAAACACACAAAAAAGTGTACAGTAATATCGAAGAAGAGAAATTTCGCTTCAGAATTTTCGCTACTCAAAGAAATCGAAGAACACAACGCCAAATATGAAAAAGGAGAATCATCTTACTACATGGGAGTTAACCAATTTTCAGATTTGACTAACGAAGAGTTACAAACAAGATGGGGCTACAAGCCCGTCAATCCTACATTTGCTGAACAATCTGATTCGTTCCCAGAGGATACGCCTATCCCGGAATCTTTGGATTGGAGAGATAAAAATATCCAATTCAACGTTAAAGATCAAGGAGATTGTGGATCATGTTATGCATTCGCTGTAGTAAGTACATTACATTTGTTCAGAACATAATCTAGTTATAAATTTATTGTATTTAATTTCCAGACTGGTGCAATTGAGAGCCATTTACAAATTTATAAAAACATAACCGCATCTCTCAGTGAGCAAGAACTAGTCGATTGCTCGCGTACGTACGGAAATCACGGATGTGCTGGTGGAAAAGAACCGGCACCTTATTATTACATCTACGAAAATGGCATTCGATCAGAAGCTGATTATCCATACCATGCCACTAGAGGATTATGCCGTAATTATACTAGCAAACCAGTAACTTATGTTAAAGGCTACAAAGTAGTACCCAAGAAGACCGAAAGAGGGTTTCAACTTGCCCTTGGTAAGTTTTAAATCCGTATTAAATCTTCAGGACTGGTTAATATGCGTATATTTTAGCCAAAGTTGGACCTGTATCTATTAGTATAGATGGCTCAATCATTAATAAATACAAAGGAGGTATATTTGATGATCCAAAATGTGAATATACAATTAATCATGGTGTTCTCCTTATTGGGTATGGTTCAGAAAAAGGAAAAGAATATTGGATCATAAAGAATTCCTATGGCAAAGACTGGGGTGAAAATGGCTATATTAGAATTCAAAGAATCCCTCAATTTGCAGAATTTTGGATTCACGGGCTTTTACCCAATCTTGTAAAAATGGTATTATACCTAGAGTAACTCTGTTTAAATAAACTTGCATTATCAAAATGCCACTTTTTTCTATCATCACATGGTTTGTAAGAAGCATCACTCTTAAGCAAAAATTTACTAATTCAGTAACTAATCGAACTTTTAGGTACCACAAAAGAGTAGGTATCTTAACTTTTGGTGACACTCTGTATAAATGCAATAGAAGTTTCGATTATACCTTTTAATTTATGAAGTGCATATGCTGGAGATCAATAACTTATCGTATGTCTGAAGATATAAAATAGTACCTAAGCAGACCGAAAGAGTATTGCCCTTGATGGTAATTCAACAGTTTTAAATCTTCGCGACTATAGTCTATTCATATAAACGAGGCGGAGTAATACGCCGTCGTGATCCTGAACCTTATTTTTTTTTTCAGTTCCTGTGTTGGGCAGGTAAAGTAATGTAAAGTAAAGTTTATTCGTGTGTTATAAAATTATACATACATTCAAAATAATGCAATCAAAAATATAGATATAAATACAGGACACTCGTCAAAAATAATTGGAAATATAAAATAAGCAAATACAAAATATAGATAGAAAAACCGAAATATTACACAAAAAAATCCGCTTCCACTTATGCTTAGATACCAAATAAATCTGCATCATTCAGGTATTCGTCAAATGAATAATAACTTTTTGCCACAAGTAAATCCTTTATTTGTTTTTTAGATTGTTTGTCTGGGAGATCTTTCATTGTCAAAGGAAGGCTATTATAAAACAGAACTGCATAGTAATGCTTAGCATCTCTCGATTTATTTATCCGTGTGTAAGGTATCTAATATTAATTTGTCTTTACCCCTAGTTTGATGATGATGAACATGAATATATGATGAAGCTGATACTCCGCAATGTTTGTTTTTATGTACAGAAGACAACTTAAAATATAGTAACTCGGGACAGTTAAAATTGACCATTTTACAAACATATGTTTAACACAATCTTGATAACCCAAAGAAGACATTATTCTGAAAACGCGTCTTTGAAGAGCAAAAACATTTTGTAAACGTACGCTATGTCCACAGACAATAAGGGCGTAGCTATAAAATGACTCAAATAAAGCATGATATGCGCATTTCTTCACATTTCCAGAAATTTTCCCTGAAAGATTCCTTAAAACGAAAATGCTTTTGTTCAGTTTCTTGTTCAGTTTCGACTACATGTCCTCCAACTCCTTCAGTATCTCCAATACGTTTTCATTACATTTTACTCCAGTGGCATCATCAGCGTAAAGTATGACATCTAAATCAGAATGATGGACTGGTAGGTCTTTCACATAAATAAGAAATAAGATCGGGCCCAGAATAGAACCCTGATGTGGAACACCTAGCTCTATGGTCTCCAGGCCAGAAACCCTCCCATTCACGCTAGTCGTCTGTAGTCTACCAGTCATATATGACTCAATTAAATTGGAGAGTTTTTTGTTAATTCCATATTGTGCTAATTTACTTACTAAGAGCGTGGGTGATACACAGTCAAAGGCCTTGCTTAAATCACATAATACAGTACCCGTGACCGTGTCTTCCTCGAAACCCTGGATTATCTTTGAGGTTAGGGCCAAAATAGCGTGTGCAGTAGACTTTCCCGCCATAAAACCAAACTGTGTTGGATTGAACAAATTTTTGCTTTCAAAATGATGTACGATTTTTTTGTTATTATAGTTTCGAAGACCTTAGCCAGAATAGGAATGATCGATGCTGGCCTGCAATTTGAAGGTTCGGCAAAACTGCCATTTTTATGCACGGGAACTACCCTCGAGATTTTTAAACACGAAGGGAATATTTCCTTTGATAAGAATTGATTAAATAAATCTGTAAGAGGAATGACGATTAACTCACATATTGATTTTAACATTTTGGCATTAAGACTAAAATAATCTAGACTACTCTTTTGCTTGAGAGAAAAAATAGAATCTCTGACTTCAATAATAGTACCTAACTTCATTTAAACTTAGAATTGGTATTCGTAAATCTGCTTTAGAGACTTTTGAAGCATTATTTTGGAATGTTAGTTTACTAGAAATATGTTTCGCAACACTACTGAAAAATTTATTGAAATCATCTGGTAATATCGAAGAAGGAATGACCTTTCGTTTGTTTGTTGGTCTTTTATTATTTATTACATCATACATCGCTTTATTTATGTTATCAGCTTTCCTAATACAGGGTGGTCCAGTTTATAACGGCATAACTTTAGGAAATGATGGATAACGTTAAAATAATGATAATCTCTCAATACTTATATAGCCGGGAAAGCTTTGTTTTCGAGATACAGGGTGTTGAAATTAAAAAATATTTATGTATTATTTTGGATATGGCCAAAACGGCTGCTTGGAAAAATTTTAATTTTGGCACACAGGATAAGCTAAGGATCCTTCATGAAAATAAATCATAGCCTACTTCCAGAATATTTGCGATGATAGTAGTCTTACATAACCGGAGAAAATTGCAAATATCTCCAAAACGGTGCGTCGTTCAAAAAAACGCAAGGCCACTTTTTTGTTCTAAAAAGCATTGAGCATCGAATAACATTACTGTTATTTGCAAAAAAGTCAGTGGCGTAAAGGATTTTTTTAAAAAACGGCAATGGCATACCCATATCTCCGCCACTGGTTTTTTGTAATTTATCACCATACTCCCTAAATCATGAAGGATCCTTAGCTTATCCTGTGTGCCAAATTTAAATTTTTTTCCAAGCAGCCGTTTTGGCAATATTCAAAAAAATACATTTTTTTTTTATTTCAACACCCTGTATCTCGAAAACAAAGCTTTCCCGGCTATAATAGTATTGAGAAATTATCATTATTTTAACGTTATCCGTCATTTCCTAAAGTTATGCCATTATAAACTGGACCACCCTGTATAATTGTCGTTAGCTTTGAGTTTACAGGATGCTATCTTTTTACTATAGAGACTTTTGAACTCTTTAAATAATCTTTTATTTTCAACTGCAGGGTGGCAGTTTTTGAGTTCGCCGAGGAAATGTAGGTGATCCCTATACTTTCTCAGCTCGTCGTCAAACCAAACTACTTTCTGATTGTTTTGTCTCTTGACTGTTTTTAATGGAAAATTTGTATGCATATTTGATTGTAGTATTTGAGTAAATAGCTCAAGTTTATCATTTATAATTATATCATTTATTTTAACAAAACTAAAATCACAATCTGCCATGCTATTATAAAATTTATTTAGTCCATGTTGAGTTATTGGCCTATATTGTACACTATTTTTAGTTCGCTCACTATTGACGTAGAATTGCGTGAAGACTGCTAGGTGGTCAGACATGTGTAGATTTAATGTTTTTGTTTTCATCTCTAAGTTATCAGTTATGAAAACGTTGTCTAATGTATTTTTCCCCGGGTTGGTAGATTCACTCCGAACGAATTAAAAAAATTAAGTATTAATTCAGCATTTTTATCTGGTGTCTTTTGAGTTTTATTTGAAAATTAAGCGTTAAAATCACCATGAGTTTACACGTAATATTCACTAATGTCGACTTTGTCCAATGCTTTCTCAAGTCTTTCAAGACAAATGTTAATACTGTGCGCGTCATATTTTGTAGGACGATAAACACATAATACAATCACATTGAATAGTTCAATAGATGTTATTTCACATAACCCTTCAACAGAACATGCAACTATCTCCTTCCGGTTGACTGCAATTATATCTTCTCTAACTAGAATTAGCGATCCTCCCCTGATTGATTCTGCCTTGAGAAAACAGGAAACATTTTTGTAGCCATCAATTTTTAGGTTTTCAGCTTCTAATGTTGTGAGCCAATGTTCGGTTACACATATGCAAGAATAGCGGAAATTTGCTGCACATAATAACGATTCGAGATAGTCAAGCTAGCTTCTTATTGACTGGAATTTAGCCAATTGATTGATTTATTACTCCGCTTCATTTATGAATATACAATTAATTATACATTTTCTGTTAGCGAATGTTGGACCTGTAAAGGTTGGTATTGAGGGGAATACAATTCATAAATACAAAGGAGGCATTTTTGTTGATCCAAATTGTGGACATCAAATTAATCACGACGTTCTCCTCATTGGGTTGGATCAGAAAAAGGCAAAGACTATTGGCTTATAAGGAATTCATGGGGGGAAAATGGGGTGAAAAGGGCTATTTGAGAATTCGAAGAAATCCTTCGGTGTGTGCGGAATTTTAACGATGCTATCCTTTTATCCACTCCTGTAAAATCGATTTAATTAAACTCGCGTACGAGTCTCGAGACTTCATGCTCGAGACGAGACTAAAAAAGTCTCGTCTCGTCTTGTCAGAGTCTCGTCTCGAAAACGAGACGAGACCGCGCGAGACTCTCGAAAACGAGACACTCGTGCGAATCACTATTTGTAATAATGGGAAACCGTCAATGAAAATAAAAATCAAAAAATAATTGAATACACTGCTTTTATTATCACTAAAAATGCAAATGACTGTTAATTTCAGAATATTCTTTTGCGGTATTTATAATATACAAACATATAAAACAAAAATTAGACTATCCAAAAATATGTACGTTTAATACCTCAAACACTCAGTATGTAGATACTTACCTATGTCTTTTAGGTATATTTAAAATTGGTTTAAAATTAAAAGCAACATTTTATTTTCTCTAAGAAGAATGGTACAGTAAATACTAAGTTTGCAGGAAATGTAACGAGAACTTTATCATAAAATATAGTATTTTTGATCAACTTCAATGAGATCAAATTGAAGTTCCAATTTCAAAACAAGGATTAAAGCTTTCGATTAAGTACTTTTTCAAAATACCATTCCTCCATTCAGAAACGTATTAATTAATACCTATACAAGTTTCAAAATATTTCTAACATAAATTTACATTGATTATTTATTACCTACAATGTATTTACAACCGTTTTCGTAATTTCTCTAATTTCCTACGCCGCGTTCGGATCAAAGAACAAGGCAGAAAATGCGAACACTAAGAACACGACGCCCCCTATTAGAGTTACTGCAAAATAAAATAATAAAGATCAATATTACAACTAAAAAGAATATGCGAAATATTACCAGTTCGCACAGATATTTTCTGGGCAATCATCCTTCCTCCCAGCACAGCTACTCCAGTACAAGCAGAATGCCCTAATATTCCACCTAATATTACACCATATACATTCTAAAAATAAACACAGTTAAACAATTAACAATTGTTATACAAGGCAATTTTTTTAGATTACCTCTCTTGCTCCTAAAATAATCGTAGTCAGTTGGGACCTATCTCCCCACTCAGCTAAAAATGTCAAGGTAAAAGCCTGCAACAATATCCTGGAAACTTCATACCAGACAGATTTGTTCCTTTTAGTGCTACCTGATTCAACGTCTGGAAGAGCATCTCTTTCGTGCTAAAATATCAATAAAAATTTGGCAAAAAATTCGAAATCTCTATTAATTCTTGTACCTCTTCCTGCTCCCTTCTTGTCAGCTGCAGTTGAACTAATTCCATTTCCTCACGACCTTCATCTTTCTTCATTTGGTACCCTTCCCACAGCATTTTCAATCCGAAAATGGCGAATAAAGCAGTGCTTATATAGTATGTGTAAGCTCTAGGTATTACAGTCACCAGCCATCCAAAAAGAGCTGCAAGAATTAATAATTTTACACAGACTACATAAAAAACTATATAATAATTCTCGATATCTCCATTGTTATATTTTCATGTTCAACTGATTGTGAGTTGTAAATTTATTCCAATGATACAAATTGTCTTTGTCAGGGGCAACACCCGTATAATGGATAATACTAGAATTACCCATATAATACAAGAAATATCCAAATAGAGTGGATAAAGTCGATAATTCCGAAAGCGTTCGTTACTTTTAGGAAATTACCCAGTTAATACTACAATTTTCCAACGACGCTTGGATAAAACAATAAGTCATTCGCGTATAGGAGCTAGAGGCAAAAAGTGGTAGGATAGGAGTAGGATCCCTGTAGGAGTAGAATTGTCATAGGGTAGAGGTAGGGTGGAGGGGTAGGGGATGTAGTTGGGCGTAAGGTAGTGGTAGGGTAGGAGTAGGATCGGCATAGGGTAGTGATAAGTTTGGTGTAGGGTAAGAGTAGGATCGCGATTTAGCCATTCCTCCTTGCATGCAAGAAATCATTAAGGGGTTATACACAGTTATCAGGCAAAAATATCGTAAGACAGGTTTTCTAGAATTTATCCTGAAGACACTTTTGAATGTATTAAATTGAAAATTTTTGTAGATATATAAGCATCCTTTCAAGAACGTAAACCAATTTTTTATTTATAAAAATGTGCATTGTAGAGCGCGCTGCAGGCGATTTCCGGAACCTTCTCTAAAAAAATACGATTTACGGTGTACATCGTATCTCAAGATTGGATTATTTGAAATCAAAAAACCAAACAAATTTCGTTAATATATTAGATTATCTAGTAGTTAATCGTTCGGCTAATCAAAATAATGAATTTTCACAAAATGCCAGCTTCTCAAAAAATGATTTAGATTTTGTATGTAAAATTTGGCCTTAAATTGTTTATAAAATAGAAAATAAGTATCGGATTGACAAAAGGAACGATTAATTACTAGATAATGTATGTAAGAAGATTGTGTTAAAAATCTAGGCCGATCAAACAAGACGTTTTTGAGATATTGTGTACACCGACTTGAAAAATGCTGTTTTGAGAAAAACGCGTTTAAAGTTTTCAAATCCGGATCACACATAGAATAAAAATTTACTAAATTTAGGTATAACTCCTAAAGTCTTGCTCAGATCGGCTTCAAATTTTGTATGCATACTTTATATATGTACATTACAAAAATGCAATAATTCAAAATCGAGTTTTTTGAAAATCATAACTGCGTATAACCCCTTAAGTCCTTCGATTCGAGTTTTATCCACTCTATATTTGGATAATTCTTATTATATTATTAGATTATAGGATTGCACGTAACATCTTCATTAAATAACATATTGTACGATCTGAGAAAATCTGTGTTAAATGATTTTTTATCTCTATCAATTCATTTATTTATGTACTCTTTGTTAATTTAAGTTGAATCGCATTAACAATAAAACTTTTAACGAGGAGTTGCCATATAATAAAAAATGTAACAAATAGATTAAATTTTGAGCATAAAGAAGAGAAACAAGATTGTGTAAATTAAATAAAAATGGGACCAGTACCTGATAAAACAGTCATTAATATTAATGCTGATATGGCTCCAGCAAATACAGTTAATCTAGGATGTCTCATTGCCATAATAGCTGCAATGAAGAAGGTTTTGTCTCCGATTTCGGAGACAAGTATAACACTGAGAGAGGCGACAAAGGCGTGCACGAACCCCACATTTCTTGTGTTTGCTGTACTGTCCGGTGCAGTCATAGTGGCGGACTAAAAGACACAAAGATTATCAATTAAAAAATCCATTGTTTAAAAAATTAATAAAATGCAGCAACCCATTTTATTTACCAGTAATTCCTTCTCGTCATCTTCCTTGGGTTCCGAATCCGCCAATATCATAAGGATATTTGTAAAAATAAATAGGCATGGTAATAAAAGGTTCTTATAAAATTGCTTCATGTTAAAATCACTGCTTAAAACATTACGTCTAAGATCAATTAAGTTGTAGATTTTGTTACACTATCTTTCACTCAATTAGATTAACCACGTAGAAAGATAAATGTATTTCCTATCTTCATCTAAACAATAAAGAAATAACCCGTCCTTATATTTAAACAACATATGAAGTAAAATCCACGAAACAAGAAACAAGGTTAGGGAAACGTCACTTACAAGTGTCACTGTCATTAGTGACAACGTCAAATTAATTCTTCGATTTTGGAACTACTTATAAATTGGAAACGGGTCACAATTTCTATGAAACTTGTTTAAATTACTTATCAGGAATCGACTCGAGATTGACTCGAGTTATCTTTTTCTTCGTCGAGTCAACTGGATCCGGTATCTTTTCTTTCGTCATAACTCGATACGTGTTTATACAGAGAGTCGAACAAAAAACTTTGACATAAGAGTCTCTTCAAAAAGAAGACTGTTAAGCATTTGACTTATTGACAGGAATGACAGATTTTAATTTGTAAGTCATTGTTGAATTTTGTACACATTAGAAGAGAGTGACTTGAAATTTATTTTCTTAAAATGGTAAGTTTCCTTCGAATTTTGTGTGTTATTTCTCAAATGTATAAGCAATACCCATTAAAATAGAATTGTATCATTTACAGAGTTTCGCATTGCCTTCTATTAAACCGAGGACTACGGTACCGGATAGTTTTGGTATCCAAGAAGACTCTTTTGGAGGACAAGATTTAATGAGATACGGCCTTTCCTCAATTAAGCAAAATACACAAGAGTCGCATCCTTTGGCTTCTCAAATTAAGGTATATTAATCAATATTGAGTTGCTACAACAATAAATCCAATTACATTTTCAGAATGAAGAAAATAAATACAAAATGAACATGACAGTTCTTCGTAACATCCAGGGGATTCACGCACCTCTGCGTATTGCTGTTGAACTGAAAGCAGCCAAAAAAATAGGCAGGCTGCCGTTTCTCCCATCATCGAACATTATGCACGATGTATTAACTGGAAATGATTTCGATATTGGGCCAAAAGACGTTTTCAACACTTCAGAATTTTCAGAATTATCTGGTCATCCTCATGCTATTATCGAAAAATCTTTAGGAATATTGTAAAATTAGTATTTTGTACTTTTAATAAACACTATAAGCTATTTTTTTTAATTACTATGGAAAGATTCCTACAGTTCAGTAATTAATCAGTCATGTATACAGTAAATTAATAACTTGTGTGTAACATCAAATAAAAGAAATACTTCAGTTGAGTTCTATTTCACATTATTAATATATAAATACAATATTTTTACAATATATTTAATAGGTACAATCAAAAATAATTTAAAATAGTCAAAAAATAAATAAGGTAATTGGAGAAGTTTTCAAAATTCTATGGGCAGTCGGTATTGTAAAGCAGAAAATTTTTTATAATGAAATACTTGATGCTCCTATGTATTCTCTTTTTTGTTAAAAAAACTAGTACGATATAAAAGGAAGAATATTATTACAATGAGTTACCATAATTTATCTTTTGACTTTCAGATATAGAAATAATAATGTACAAAATCTTATTCTGTTATTGCTATTATAAGTTATTGTTGTAAGTAACCGCAAATCCAGTTAATAACAATTCTACGATATCTATCAAAAAATAATACATAATCATCCAAGTTCTGCTATATCTAGATCATCCTTTATTTCATCAATGTTCTCTTCCTGAACAGGCGCTTGTTTGCATTTCATTTGTAATTTTTCATACGAATCTCCGTGAAGGAAAGTAACAAGAACAACAGTCATATTATCACATCCTAACCCCGCCATTTGGCAGTCAGGAGCTAAACATCTCATCATTAGTTCTTCACAAATCTCTTCTGGTTCATGACCATTGGCGATATTTTCTCGTACAAAAGACACAACTTCTTTATTACTCATCACGTCCCAAATTCCATCGCAAGCTAAAACCACAAACTCCCAATCAGGTGTTATATTATGTTCTTGTATATCCGGAAAAGCTAAAAAAATAATTATTTAAAAAAAATCGTTAAGACAAAAATCATAATATACCTGTAACAATTTGTTCTTTCGCAGATTTTTCAGTATTTCTCTTGAACGCAAAATCTCCCAAAGCTCTCGACAATGCCAAGTTTCCATTAACTCGATTACAGTCAACCCAGCCCCCCGCAGCAACGATTCTATCGTACTCCGTTTGAACGGAAGGTTTGTGATCTTCTGAAAGGGGCTCTGCCCTACCATTGATACTGGCCACTATCCGAGAATCTCCTACGTTCGCACAATAAATTTTATTGCCCTTGATTAAAGCTGTTACCGCAGTAGATCCAGAAGGCTTGTTGAATAATACTTCATTTTCGATCATACTAGAATCTAACTCAAGAAATGCTTGTCTCATTGCTTCGGCGATCTCGCCACTCTTATATTCAGGTCTCCTCACAATGAATTTATGTAGATGTTTACCTGGAATATTACAAATAATTAAAAACCACAAGAAATTAGGAATAATGGTTGAAGTATATACCAGCAAAATCTGCAATTTCTGCGCCACCGTGACCATCGTACACAGCAAAAAATGCAGCATTCGGATCATCAGGTAAGGAGAGTATGTGAGTATGAGAATCTTCCATGTTTATTCGCCATCCTTGCATACAGCTGGATCCAACTCTGTAGGAAGTATCTTGACAGCAAGCAGTGTCTTTTGCAGTAACTGGTTCTGATAAAGTTTGACCCATATTTCTAAAAACAAATAAAGTTACGTATTGATCATATTTCTAATATGTATAATAAACAAACATTTACGTCGTAAAAAAAGTGACATTACATTATTTATTTATTGAAGCGAAATCCATCTAGTAGACTTTTTCAAAAAATTACCTGATAAAAAAATTGTACTGGTTTGAATCAAATCATTGTATGTTACAATTCCTCGGTGGTAGATAATGAATGTACTGGTGTTTATTAATTGATTTGAAAAGGAAACTATTCACTTATATTTGATTATAAAAATGTTCTTTTAGGTTAAAGTCGAAACGTCAGATGTCAATACGCTGACAAAGAGCAGTTTGGCCAACCAAATACAATTACCACACCTCCCATATTTTTAATTTTTATTAAAAAATGAGTTAAAAAGGATGAAATTTTGAAAGTTTCTTACAAAAATAGCAGTTTTAAATATTGCAAGAAGCGTTTTAGCCTTGTTCTAAAACGTACCTAAATTTTATAACGAATTAATTTTTTTCAAATTCAAATTTTAGTAACTTTTCTGTGAGCAGTTAAATTGGTAGTATTGCAAGATGGCGTCCGAGAAACCCGGGAGCTTTCAACAAGGTAATCATTTTTAGCTTTTTAAACGATATTCATATCCTTAACTATCCATTTTTTCAATAAATCCCTAATCTAGTCTACTACTAAACGCAATTCAATGAAAAAACCGTACTAATCAGCTTGCATATTAATTCTAACGAATAGAATGTAATTTCATCCATTACGACTACATCTGTCAAACTTATTTGCTGCAGCTTCGGACACTGATCAAGAAGAATTGCAAGAATTTGGTAGCAGTTTGTTAAGTATGGAAAATTTAGATCGGACGTCTCCCGAATTGTGGCCCGAAAAAAGTGAGCTATACAAATTTCGCATAATTTCCACATAATTTAATGCTTCATATAGTTCCAGGTATAACTGAATTGATGAGCAATTACCAATCGACTCCACAAAGTGCCACAAAGTTACCATATTCTAAAGACCTTACGCAAGAAGATGAGAATTATTTGCATCGTAAGTAAAAGTTTGTTTTTTAATGTAATTTATCGGGTTCTTACCTATCTTGTAATTTGTCAAAAAATGTGACAACGCGTTGACGATAGATGTCGATTTTCTACTGCAGTTTCCATTGTATTTATAAACTTACTACAAATCTACCAGCACAGGTAACTAGAGTACATATTTGCAAACATCTTGCCTCTTCCTCTATGTTAATTAGTACACTTTTTAGAAGTAAAAAACTAAACCCTATTGCCTCAACAGCTTCCTCCAATATTGCTTAATAATTTCATCCAAAAATATCTACTCGTAGATTTATCGAAGTGGGTTCGTAAGGTTCATAACCTACGTGGGATATCGAACAATATCTTATATTTATTTTGATGGTTATTATTTGTTTTCAGATCTAGCTAATTTGTCAGCGCCAGCTCTGATAGGAAAAGTTAAAGAACTGCACGATATAGCTTATCAGTTAGGGGTCGAAGAATCAAAACAAGTAACCCGCGGAAAGTACTTGAATCTTTTCAACAGGGAAAAAAAGAACTGAAAGATTGTAGATATATTTATTGTAAATAGTTTAATTGTTAATTACCACTTTTGTACATAGTAATTGTTTAAATAAATGTTAACAAAACGCTTTTTATACACTTAAAATTTATTCGTAGATTTAGTAGTTTATACAAATTAAATGAGTTATTAACAATCTAAGTACATGGTACTTTTGTATCAAGGTATATTTAAAAATGTGGCACATAAATAATTAATGCGTTTTGCAATTAGGATACTCTCCATTGCACCACAGCGGTATCGTTCCCTCCTATTGATATGATTCTCGTGTTATCCTTCATAAATTTAACGCCTGTTACGTAGCTGCTATGACCAGTGAACGTATGACACAACGACTGAAAAAACAAACGTTTACAATAAATTTATAAACTAAAATTGCACAGAGTAATTACTTTAGGTTGACTTGTTGGATAACTGTACAATTTGACTTTCCCGAAGTCGTCTCCAGTAACTAATAACTCGGAATTGTGGCTTCGATCGCAGCAAATAACATCAAGACCTTCTGTATAATCCGACCATATTCCTATTGTATCGAATGTTAGTGTACAAGTATTTGTAGCCCATTCAACATCTCGTGCATTAGCTTGTGGAATTTGCCTACAAGTTTCAGTATTCCCTGGAAAAATGAAGGAACATGTCAGATTAATGCTACAGGTTAATTGTAATTTTACTTACAAAATAGTAATTCAAATTCCACAGAATTCGATCTGAGAATTTGGCTATTCGTGGCCCAGTCGAGGTGAATAATGGCACTGGAATGTCCCTATAAAATGAACTAATCATAAGTTTGTTGATCAATTTTGAATAAATACGTACCGAACATCGCCCAACTCTAGTGAATTTAGTACCATTACCAGAAATCTGATAAATGTAAATGGTACTATCCCTAGATCCAATTGCGACTAAAGATCCATTCGGGGAAAACCTTAAAATTACAAACTCTCATTAACTTACTATAAATATTAACTACAGTTTATTACTTTATCACTTGAATAGGTTCGTTGCCATCAGCATGCTGAGCCAGAAGTTGCCGAGTTTGCACATCAAATACCATCCATTTTCCATTAACACAGCCGACGATAAGGCACAAACCGTCCGGGAAATAGCTGATGCTTTGCGCTTGTTCCTGAAATTACTTCTCAAATGTAGTCCTACATCATTACTGCGCTAACCAATCATTTAAACACTCACTTCCATATCTTTGCTCCACAATATCGTTCGCGACATGGAGTCCCACAATTGCAGAAGCCTGTCGTACCCCGCCGTTGCGAAATACGGGATCTTCGGGTGGGAATCTAAAGCCCAAAGTTCGCTGGCATGCCCCAACACTATCGGTTGAAATCCCAGTTCCAACGAACCGCTCAGGATGCAGTTGTGGGTGGTACCGATTAGTATCTGGAAGTCCTTTCCTTCTGATACAATTCTGATGCCTCCAAAGTAACTCTCGATCTAATGAAAACAGGAAGATTATGCACCACGTTAGGAGGATATTTGTTTTTTTTGTGTACCTGATTAACACATCCAGTTGCCATCAAATTCGGAGTAAATTCAATCAACCTCCCATCTCTTCCTCCACCGCTAATTATATTCCCTTGCTTCGTCACGCAAATGGAGAAAACCGATCCATCATGCACGTTCTTCATGTACTTCAAAAGCGTATTTGTAGTACCCCAAATGGCTAAATTCCCGTTCGAATCCCCGCTGATCACCTCTCCAGTTTGCAGAAAATTGATACACGTTACATATTTGGGTCGATCTCTCGTCTCGAAAATCCCGTTTTGTTTGAACAAATTACCGTTTATTTGTATCGACCAGAAGGCTATGTGGGATTTACCGCAAGTCACGATGCTGTTGCTGTCCAGGGGATGGAATTGCGCTGATACCACTGTGTCTACTGAACACTAAAATAAAAAAATAGTTGTAGTACAGTTTACAGTAAAGTTGAAGATCATCCATATGACCCACAAGGAATGCACAGTGTGTCCCATTTTGGTCGCGACTGAGGGGTATCTCGGATATTAGACTTGATAGAACATTGCGATTTTCGCGGACCTGTAATATTTACTTTTTTGTCAAACTTACAATGGCGCAAACAGATTTTATAAATCTCTTTTCATTTTTGAATTACAGGGTGATAATGAAAATTCTGACGTATACAGCCACTTTCGTATCTCGTTTGCTATTGAAGATATTTTAAATGCCTAAACTGATAATAATAGATAATTTTACGTAGAATTCAGTGAAGTTCTTAGTTTTTTATGGTGGTTACCATTTCTGAAATATGACACCAACTTGCAATTTTTTAATGGAGCACCCTATATTTTTATTGCCCATTAAATTTGTAATTTTTTTCTTTTTTTAACGATATGACACATTCTATATTTTGAATATTCTTAAAACGCTCAAGAAAGAAAGAAGCTATTTTATTCGAAAAATGGTTAGGGGGATATGCGGAAAAACAAAAAAATATCGTAGAAATGTTTTTTTTAATATTCTCAATGACTATTTTTGTTCTAAAAGTATTTTATTTTGGTTTTTCTGCATAGCCCCCTAAGCATTTTTCGAATAAAATAGTTATACTCTTTTTTGAGCGTTCTAATGAAATTCAAAATATAGAATGTGTCATATCATTAAAAAGAGAAAAAAATTAGAAATTTAATGGGCAATTTCATTATCACCCTGTAACTCAAAAATGAAAAGAGATTTATAAAATCTGTTTGCGCCATTGTAAGTTTAACAAAAAAGTAGTACAGGTTCGCGAAAACCTGTACTAACGCAATGTCCTATCAAGTCTAATAACCGAGATACCCCCCAGTCACGACCAAAATGAGACACAGTGTACATGGATCTTGCTCAATATCAAAGCAGAGGTGATGAAGTAATAGATATAAGGAGGTGTTCTCACCTTAGTTTCAGTTATTTTATAACCGTTTTCGCCTTTTTGCCAGTCCCACAAGGAAATGTTGTGATCAGAGACATCATCTACAGCTAGTAGTAGAGACCCGTCGAATTTTCCGAAGGACAAACAGCAAACGGACGATTCGAATTCATTCATTCCTATAACAGATTGCGTGTGAAGCGAGACGGAGTTCCACACCCTTATGTGTGCCTGCAACAATTTAATTTGATAATTTAACTGGCTACATTTTTAGTGTAATTGAAGTACTTACTCTTTTTTCAATGCCATTGATGTGACTCGTGGCTTGGCCAGTCGCAACTATCATTTTATTAGGATGGATGGCTAAACTGCAGAGAAAATAGAATTTATTCGATAATAACTTTACTACTACACTGCTCCAATAAATTAACGCACCACTTTTAATAATTTGAAAAGTATGACCACTTTAAACAAACTGAACAATATTTTAATACTTTTGGAAATACCCTGCTTGTATATTGTGCCTTTTAACAACTAAATAAAGTACTTGTCCGTGCAGATAATTTTTTTATAGTACTTAAATCGTTGAAAGATAAATCGACTTTAAAATCAGTTTGGTTTGATTTATTCCCGTTGGAAGTGACCTTTTAAGTATTTCGATATTTTTATGGTTAAACTGATAAGATACAACGCGAATCCCGAAATTAGACGCCTGTACTTCTTATTTCTTTAAAAATTTCGTATTCATAATTTTGTACTTTTTCCCTTATTTTTTTCCTTACGACCTATTCTTAGGAATACATAGGTTGAAAAATGCTTTGTTTGAGAGTAAATTAATTAAAATTATTGAAATATAATGTTTGATTACTTATTTTAATTTTACAAATATAATATTTAGAAATTTATGAGTGGTGCGTTAATTTCTTGAAGCAGTATATTTCTATACATTTACCTTTTAATGTCTGCTGTATGCTCGGCGTAATGTCTCTGCAGATGCTCTTCGGAATTGTACAAAACAACGATCGCAGCTACAAAGTAAACAACCTCTCCTGTTGGCAGGTAATAGAGATTGGATCTGCAGTCTTTCCCTCTGTAGCCGTAGACCCAATCGAGTTTCAGTTTCTTGCTAGGAGTTTTCGAGACTTTCGTCATTTCGAAATTCTCTTGCATGTTCGATGGGGCATACAAAATTATCGGCTTACCTCTGAGGAACATTTTCACGTATTTTTCTTCATCGTTAAAAGTCATTTCTTTTGCTCTGCAAATAACAATTATACAATGGCTAACATTTTAATAGTAGAGATGTATCATTAGGAAAATTATAATTTTAAAAAGTCTATGTTTAGTGTTTATTTTTCCGTTTTTCTCCGGTTATTAATGCATAATTTGATTTGGCCTTTTACTCTAAAGGACTCATCAATTAAGGGTAGGTAAGTAGCAAGTTTAATTCAGTAGTTAATGGCATATTTAATTAGTGCTACTTAATTAGTTAACAAAACTGACCCCAATTAAAAAAAAATCTCAATACTTTTACTTCCTTTCACTACGATTAGATTAGTTCTATGTTGTTGTTATTTTTTAGGTAATTAATAGTTACTTGCTACTAAATTTTGTTTAGAAAATACCAGTAATTATATCAACAATAAACGAGGTTTATAAAAAAGAAAGTTATTATTAAATTTCGAATATTTAACTACCATAGTGACACAACACTCCTGAGTAACAATCCTCACAATTGCAACGTTTATTTTATTTTAGAACGCCCCTCCAGACTTTTCCGGGTACTCCTCTTTTCTTTTCCATCCCCTCAACTACTCTATCCTAGAATGTCTAATTCGTGAAAAAACTAGCAGAGCAATAACGGCCTCTAACTCACTTGGAATGTAGTTCATTGTGAGGCATGTGGTTAAAATCCCCCGTGGAGTTCCATTTCCTGTGCAAGGACGGCGTACTCCTGGAGGAATATCTGGAATTATACGAGTTCTTTTTGATGTTAGAAGGAAGCGGAGTAGACCTTGGAGATGGCGTGGGAATGGGGCTAGCGCTGCTCGAACTTTGAGTGTCGCTGTGGAGGCTACCTACACAATAAACAATTAAATCAAATTACTACGATAACACAAGGGAGCTCTAGTTACCTGTAGAACGGTAATGGACGGCTTTTCTTTGCGGTAAAAACGACGAGATGTAGTTTTTCTTCGGCTCCTCTAATCTGGGGCTGCGGTGGTTCTCCCTGGGGTAATCGTTGCCGGTGCCGATAGCGTTCAGCCTCCTCGGGGTGTTTACCGAGGGGATGTGGGACACCCGGGACGTTTGTTGCGCTACCTCGAGGGTGTTCAACCTCCGCAGGGCTTCCGCGAGGGTGGCTTTCAAGCAAATTAGCTCGTTTTGCTGGTCGCTTACTTTTTTTTCCAGGACGCTTATTCGACTGTCGTCGTTCTCTAAAGCTGTTTAATTGAATTTAAAAATGGTTATTTAGATTTTAGAGGAAGATGAAAATTGTGTTAATTTGAGATACGTACGACTTTCATCTGGGGTCTCCATGGAATTGCTGCGAAGCTGCATTATCAAAATAACATTAGTAACGAGTTAATTGCACTCTGTTTCGTTAGGAACGCTGTAACAAAACATTCTAGTAAATTGAAAACGTTTAGTAATAAACCGAAGTGAATGGGTAGATAGACGCCCAGAGAAATGTTAATTATGTGTGAAAAATCATTTCTAACTTCTAACAAAGGAGTAGCAGTAGAGAAGGCCTGCATTTTCTCACAATTTCATTATTTAGTTTTAGAACCAGTTTATAGCGTGCATCTAGCTTTATTTGCTTCGCTCTTCGACTTCACCAACGATGGGAAGTATTCTTCACAAAAATTAAATTTCCATTTAAAACCCGTTATGGAATGAAATTTAAATAATGATTGCGGTTTCGGAGAATGCTATTTTAGTTTTAATGTGGCATAAAAATTGTCTGCTTCGAAAATGCAAAATTGGAAAAAAATATACATTCTTGACTTTTTTAATTAGTAAATACATAATAAGCATACGTAATAATTTGACTTTATTATTATTTACCCAGTTGTTTCACGTTGAGAAAATATAACAAGTGCATGACATCACTAAAACTAATTATTAAGTTTATGAAAAATTCAATTGAATATGTCTCTATACACCAAAATAAAATGCTTTAACTAACAAGAGTAGCTATGAAACTGATTGCATTAAGCGAAAAATAAATGCACTTGCAAAGTTTCATTAAAATTTGGTGGCACATATTTCAATACACAGTGTTTTTTTGCATAATTTTTTGGAGTTGACAAATATTCTTCAAGTAAATTTTAACGATTGTTTTCGCACAAATATGAATTTAAGCGAATTCCACGAAGTGGTACATCATTTTTAGAAATTCTTTTTTTTTCAAATTTGTTTATCACAAATGTAAGAAAAAACAAAACCCACTGCACTTCCATTTCCGGATTTAACTGCACTCAATTTGTAAATAAATTTTTAGGTAAATATTTCGGTGCATAAAAATACTTTGTAATTGATGAATAACAAACCAAATATTAGATATAGTCAATTTTTGGGATAGTACGCATATTATAGACACGATATACGTACGTTTTCATTTTTGGCATATTTTTTTAATGCATCAATTATTACTCTAAGAATAATTTCGTTAACATTAATATGTTATTCAAAAACGTCGCTCCAAAAGTGTTTTTTAGAATTGTCTACTATCAAATTTTCAGTAACTTTTGGAAATATTTTATTCAAACGGAGCTACTTGATAAATCGTTTTATATGTAAATTGAAACATAAATTAATCTTTTATCTAGAACTTACACTCATCAAAACGGTCTAGTAACAAAACGGTCTAGTGTCCATAATGGACAATTAAGTATCAATTTGGAATTTGGAATATTTGGAAAATATTGAAATCTAACAAATTTGTAGGTTTTTTTTAACATGAAATTATGAAAAGCAGAAAAAGTTGGCGTACAGAGGGAGTATAACAAATTGGAAAAAATTAATAAGAAATTCTCATTTAAAACTTTCATGTCCCTAGATCATTTTGATTTTCTTCCGTAAGTGGCCCGGAAACTTTGCACCTGTGATATTTGTTTTCTTTATTATACCACTCCGCTTATATTATATCGTTTTATATGCACAATAGGCCATTAATTTATAATAGGCACAGGAAGGCAGGTGTTTAACCAAAAACCCTGAACTAAATTAAGCTATGTAGTAATTGATTACTTACCTACCTAGACTATTTTATCTAATAGGTAATCTACAAGTGTATAGATTCCGAAAAAAATATGTTCGTACCGTAACCAATTGATTGTAAATTAGGTCAATTACTATCATTGATTGCTTGAGTTATTAAAACAATTTGCTGTGTTTTTTAAATAAATAATTAAAGTTGCTAATATCTAAAAATTGTTTACCAATCGACGCCTATGTGAACAGTTCACAACATATCGATGATAATAATAATACATATATCTAAGCGCTGACATAAATAATTTCGATTAAATTTAAATTTACGCAAATAACACCAACAAATGTTGGAGTTTGGTACATTAATAAAATTTCCTTAGTTATGTAAAAAAATAAAATCTATTATATAATTATTCCGTTAACTCAACGGTTAAACGTATAAAAAAGAAACAGGATATAGGTACTTACACGGCACTAACACCAAATCAGTAATTAAACTCAATTATCCCATAAAAACCCACCATATTCCCGATACGTATCGACCAGTATCGCACGATCGCTATAGAAAAAAAGTTTCACAAACAAAACTAGCAAAACATACTGTATACGAAACGAAACATAACTTTGTCCTAGGTGCACCTCTGAAGCCTGACGTTTACTTCCATCAGGTGAACGTATTGCTCCCACTACTTCCTTTCCTACCTGTCCCTCTCTATCCGTAGGTAAACGTTGTGTGAGAATTAAATTCGCTACACAGCCGTACGTACAAAAGAATCGGATATATTCCACTAAATTATCGTCGCTATCTCTCTAATTACTCCACTCGACCTTGGGTGCATGGATAAAGAGCTTCGAATTAATCCAATCGGGATTGTTATTTATAGATAATCGTCATTTTTTTACACGTTTTTTCACAATTCAACGATTGGGTTTTCAATGTAAACACTGTAAATACGCGAGCGCTCGTGAAGTTATCCTTCGCAGGTAGAGTTTCTCGCCAAAATTCCACTATTAGTGCTTCGGTATATTTATAGCTTTAATGTAATGAAAAAATTATGTAACTGCAAAATGGGATTAAAACTTATCGATTCTTGAAAGTGTAGACTATAATGGATCGTAATCTCCAAGGATATTATAGCTGAAGGATTGGCCAGGAAGAGAAATCTGGGTGGAAGGAAATTTATTTTCTAAGTACTTCACCAAATTGATATACAAAATTCCTTAACCCAGAGAAAGATTTACACGAGTACTACCAGAAGTAGAAGGAACTTTATTTTCTAAGAACTGCTTCACTAATAGATATTCAAAATTACTTAATCCACGGGAAGATAAAGAAAATGATTCAAATTTCACAAGAGTACTACTAACAGGAGCTAAGAGCTTATCCATCAAAACCATTGACAGGAATAAGGAGTTTAAAATTAAATAACCCGAAGGATGAACAACATCATCACGTTTTCTATATCAATTTATTCTGCATTAAAATTCCACACGAAAAGAAACTAGACATATTAATTAAGCATTTAAAGATTACATTCGTTACAACATAAGACTAAAATAAAGCACACTTTACTAACAAATATAAAGCAAATAGCACTTCAAACTTACTCTAAGAAAACTTCTTAGGATATAGTAGTATTTTGTTGGTAATTTCTAACGTATTTGTAGTGAATTTTCTAATTGAACTAACTTTAAGTAAAGGCATAAAAAATTTATTTGTAATATTCGAACGCAATCCCGTTTGGCTGCGCAACACTATTGATCCCGGCATCCTGTCGGGATACGCATCCGAGAGCACACATACACCATTCCACCATCATGACCCCGACCAAAACTTTGTGACATTTCGAAATCGAACCAAACCAAAACAATTATGGACGAATCAATTTAATGACTGGTGTGATAACTGTACAATCATTGCAATCATGAAATTAGCGTGGGTGCTGCTCATTATATTCCTCTTCCATTTCGTCGAGTTTTGCTGGTGCAATCCCGATGCTAAAAGGCTCTACGATGATCTACTGAGTAATTACAATAGGCTGATCAGGCCGGTCAGTAATAACACTGACACGGTTTTAGTTAAGTTAGGTTTGAGATTGTCGCAGTTGATCGAATTGGTAAGATATAACAATTTTATGAAGATTATCTTTTGTAAAATGGAATTTTTTTAGAATTTAAAAGATCAAATCCTTACGACAAACGTATGGCTAGAGCATGTAAGTAAAAAAATTGCATTTAATTTCATTAAGTAAACTTACACAGAACGATTATATCAGTCTCTATAGGGTTTTAATTAATTAAGACAATGTTAGTAGAACGAGGAGTTGTTCACCCTTTCTTGAATGAAACTTAATTAGGTAACTAAATTTTCAAATGGGTAATAATTTACTTTATAAGTAGTACAATGTTTTAAACATGAAACACCCACATCGAAAGTAGGTACCTACTAAATTTTTCATGAACAAAGAGAGTGGTAACGCACAAGAAAATTACATATCGACTCGTATTTGAGGATATCCAATTAATTCGGTAAATATTTTCTAAAAAACAAACAAAATTCTTCTATAGGCATCATTATTTTTAACGGTCGACTTAGTTTCAGGAAATCGTTTATTGAATTGAAAATACAATAGCTAATAATGAAGTCACTAATTGGGTTGAACCGACAATATGTTGTGGGTGCACTTTTGTAAAAAAATACCAATTACTGTATTGTGCTAATAAATAATTAGTGTCTGTGGTGCGCCTCTGAGATACTCACCAAGGCGCATATTTGTTGATAAAATTGTCGATTAGATAATTATATTAATAGTATGCAAAATACCGAATCGCAACAAGGCTATTTTTCGAGATGAGATAACCGAATAGTTCATGGGAGAGTCGCGGTAAAAATTTATTCAGTGACAGAACAATGTTTTTTTTTTTGATTAATTAGCTAAAAAACTGTCACCATGTCAAAGGCCCATTCAACAAAATAATCACATACCTAAGCTCATTAATCCAAACACCAAAAACTAACAATTAATTTTGGATTTATAAAAATACACAATCCAATTTGCAATGTGACTTGCTTGTATTGATTCACCTTCAAAAATAATGTTCATAAATATTTAAACTTCAACATTACATTATGAGAATACCCAATGTGCTAATATTTATTCCAGTACGTAAATGTAGACATTGTATAACTAACCAATCGTTATTTTACATTTAAAAAACGGTATGCTAATTACACTAAGTAACTGCAAATCCATTTCTACACTTTATTAAACAAACCATAATCTCAATATTTGATTGCATTGTTCAAATTATACTACACAAATTTAGTTACCTATTATTTTTTAGTTAATATAATGTGTTAATTTTCGCTAGTTCACCGCATACACCATAATAAAAATAAACAGCTGCTCAATAGTTAAGGATATTCATTAAATTCGATTTTTAAAGCTACATGGAGCAAAAATATTTAATGGTATTTTTTAAAAGGGTATGTGTTTCGTTTTTAGCATTTAACAGTGAACAAACATATACCCTTTTGAGAAATACCATTAAATTTTTTTGCTCTAGCTTTAAAAATCGAATTTAATGAATATCCTTGAACAGCTGCATATTTTATTCTTAATTATAGGAATGGCAAGACCACAAATTCATGTGGGATCCCCAGGAATACGGGGGAGTCACGGAACTGTACGTTCCCTCAGAACACATTTGGTTACCAGATATTGTACTATACAATAAGTAAGTTCAAATCATCCAATTTCTTTTTTGATTATCTAGCTAATAATAAAAATTCCAGCGCCGATGGTGAATACGTGGTGACCACAATGACAAAAGCTGTATTAAGACACACAGGAAAGGTATTGTGGACTCCTCCTGCTATCTTCAAGTCTTCCTGCGAAATAGATGTAAGGTACTTCCCGTTCGACCAGCAAACTTGCTTCATGAAATTCGGTTCCTGGACGTACGATGGCAATCAGGTAAAGGTATTAATTTTATAATAAATTAGTTGTTAACAAACGTTAAATGTTGCAGATTGATTTGAAACACATTAACCAAAAAGTTGGTGAAAATAAGGTAGAAGTTGGCATCGATTTAAGGGAGTATTATCCCAGTGTAGAATGGGATATTCTAGGCGTTCCAGCTGAAAGACATGAAAAGTACTACCCCTGCTGCGCTGAACCTTATCCAGGTACTACAGGGTGTATCAAAATTATAGGCCATAAATTAAACCACATATTCTGGGGACAAAAATAGCTCGATTGAACCTAACTTAACTTAGTACAAATGTGCACAAAAAAAAAGTTACAGCCCTTGGAAGTTACAAATTAAAAATCGATTTTTTTCATTTTCTCGAGAACATTTTAGTATTTTTTTATGAAAATGGACAGGTGGTTCTCCTAAAGCAAAAGCAACTTTCTGCAAAAAAATTACGAAATCTGTGCACCCCATAAAATTTTTAGGGCAATCCCATAAAAATTGTACGTTACAATTAAATTATTTTTGTCAAGCCATTAGTTTAACAGATTATTTTGGAAACTTTTTTGTCTCTTAATACTTTTCGATTAGCCAGTTTTTATCGAGATAAGGGCTCTTTTCGATTATGTTTCAAAAATTCTGAGAATAGAAAAAGTAGATTATAAGTGAATTTTCAAGTCAATCGGATGTTAAAAAAATATTTAATGAATCTAATTAAATATTTTGTGCTTTGTAAAAATGTTTTCTCAGAAGCCAATGATTTTCTAACATATTCGATTTTCCTTGACAAAACGTTGCTATAGGTGTTCAAGAAAATGGAGGCCTTTTTTACAAAACATAAAATATTTAATTAGATTCAATCAATATTTTTTTAACATCCGATTGACTTGAAAATTCACTTATAATCTACTTTTTCTATTCTCAGAATTTTTGAAATATAATCGAAAAGAGCCCATATCTCAATAAAAACTGGCTAATCGAAAAAGTACTAAGAGACAAAAAAGTTTCCAAAATAATGTGTTAAACTAATGGCTTGGTAAAAAGAATTTAATTGTAACTTACACAAAAATTTGGGGAGGTTGAAGGGATCAAAACTCCCTAAAAATTTTAAGGGGTGCACAGATTTCGTAATTTTTTTGTAGAAAGTTGCTCTTGTTATAGGAGAACCACCTAATTAGTCCATTTTCATAAAAAAATACTAAAATGTTCTCGAGAAATTGGAAAAAATTGATTTTTAATTTGTAACTTCCAAGGGCTATATTTTTTTTTTGGTGCACATTTGTACTAAGGTAAGTTAGGTTCAATCGAGCTATTTTTGGCCCCAGAATATGTGGTTTAATTTATGGCCTATAATTTTGATACACCCTGTATAACTACCAATTATTAGAGTTCAATAGAATATTAAATTTCTTTCGTTTTCAGACATATTCTTCAATATAACCCTAAGAAGAAAAACTCTATTCTACACCGTGAATCTCATCGTACCGTGCGTCGGCATTTCCTACCTCTCCGTGTTAGTTTTCTACCTACCGGCCGATTCTGGTGAAAAAATAGCCCTTTGCATCAACATCCTGTTATCTCAAACCATGTTCTTCTTGCTCATATCCGAAATTATCCCAAGTACCTCTCTAGCGCTGCCGTTGCTCGGCAAATACATACTATTCACGATGGTTATGGTGGCGTTTTCGGTAGTCATAACCATCATAATCCTGAACGTACATTACCGGAAGCCGAGCACCCACAAAATGGCGCCGTGGGTGCGGAGTTTCTTCATAAAGAGCGTACCGAAGTTGTTGTTGATGAGAGTACCCAAAGATTTGCTCACTGAACTAGCGGCCAACAAAATACCTGTTAATAGATTAACCATGAAAAAGAGAGATTTGGATGTTATGCCCAGCAGTAGGTCTTCATCTTCAACCACGTCTAGTAGCTCATTGAATAGAGGTAGTGGGTGTAATGGGCTGCATTCCAGTTCGACAACGGCTAGGTAAAGTTGTATAAGAAAATCAGTTGTGTGTTAATTTAATGTTTTTGTAGATTGCGAGGATTCGCTGGGACTCTCAGTGAGCGGTTGTGTTACAACGGGTTGCCATCAGTGTTTTCTGGATTGGACGAAAGCGACTCTGGCACAAGGAAAAAGTATCCATTCGAACTGGAGAAGGCTATTCACAATGTTATGTTTATACAACATCACATTCAGAGACAAGACCAATTCAACGCAGTAAGTTTGTTATTATAACTTGTATTGAGGGAGATTATTGTATTTTATTTTCAGGAAGACTTGGATTGGGGCTTTGTAGCCATGGTTCTGGATAGACTGTTTCTGTGGATTTTCTTTATAATCTCCATTACAGGAACCATTTCAATTCTCTGCGAAGCCCCGGCTCTATATGACGACACAAAACCCATAGACATGGAGTTATCTTCTGTGGCTCAACAGCAATATTTACCAGACTTGGAAAACGTGCAATAGCTGTAAAATGCAGCGTTTTCGCTTTAAGATAGTTAATTATCAGTAGGAAACTTCTCGTTCAAATTTTACAACCATCGATAAAATACATTTTCGGATCGTAATAAAGTAGTTGTAGTCGATTGCAGGTTTTGATTAATATTATATTCGATTTTATAGGTCTTGTTTTTTTTTGAAAATGTGTCCTATTTACAGTATTTACAATATGTTGTAATCATGGAGAGAATATATCCAGTATTTATTATAAGAAACTAAGCCAATAAATTATTGTTAAGTTTGTCGACTTTCTTTAACGCAATTTCAGCTTAATTTTACTATAGTCTATTCATAAATCTTTTACCTATTTCATAAATGAGGATTAAAATCCATTATATTAAATATTATCCACAATATTAAATATTAATGTGAAGATTATTTTTTTTCAGTTTCTGTGTTGGACAGGTAGCTTCTGTGAAGCTTTTGTATAGACTGGAATTTGGCCAATTAATTGATTTATTACTCCGCCTCATTTATGAATAGACTAACTATAATATTAAATTAACTACAATAACAAAAATAATTGATAAGGGACAAAATGAAACGGACGAAAATTATGTGATGATTTTACTGGCATCATAAGTACAAGCATAGGGATATCAATAATTTATTATATTAAATACACGAATTTTTCGCTTTAGCTAAAATTTAAATCCACCGTTTGCAATACTGCGTAGCCAAATATGAAATTAAATTAACACTTATTTACACTTATTAAAAAATTGTTTCCTAATCCTTACAATATTTCTAAATCACAATGTCGAATTTCCGGATATTTTTTCTACAACAAATCAAAATTTATCTCTACTCATAATACCTACATTTTTAAATAACTCACCCGTAATTTCATTTCAATTCGATCAATTTCACCGCCCATCATATCCACCAAATTCTCCCCATGTTTAAGCATGAATTCCTCCAACTTGTCAATGTTATCAATCGCCTTAATTTCCTACAAAACCCTCAAATAATACCGTGATAAATTATTTATACCTAATAAAATTCACCTCAAGTAAGTCATTTAACTCCATTTTATCCAAATAGGCTCTCGTAAGCTCTCTTCCATCAAAATCTAACTCAGCTTTGTACCTCACTAAATAGCTACCCATGTCTATTCCTTTAACATCGTGAATCGCCCTAACCATAATATCCTTCTCCAATTCTTGGTTGATTTTCTCCAAATTCTCTTCAGGAATAGACCTAAATAATGGTTCAGATTAATTCTTATTATTTTTCGAGATATAGAGAACTTGAAGTACCTTCCTACAAGTGCTGCTACGTTTGTGTATATTATAAATGAAGCAACAGAACCTAAAATACAACCCACTAATAATGAACCAAGAGCATCTGGAATGGGGCTGTTAGTCAATGAAGAAACTCCCATGCAACCAGCTGCTACTATTACTCCTACCACAGCTGCGAAATCTTCTAGCAGCACCACGTTTACACTAGGATCTTGTCCTCTAAAAACTAAAGCATACAATAAGTACCATGGTGTCCACATTGATTGCACAGTCTAAGGCCCGGTTGTAGATGCATAGTTTAACTGTGGTTCTGCGTTGAACCAAGTTTAAATGCAAATTTGTTTTGTAAGTACATCAGTAACTTTTGCAAGTTTAAGTGAACGGTCCTACAGGTGCGTTCAAAGGCGGTTCAAGAAGGTTTGAATTTAATTTACCATTTGACGTTTTAATCCAAAAAAAGTGAGGTTAAATTTCTGATATACAATTCATTATTCAAAATGAACGTATTACTAGAAGATGAATTTTATTAACCGATGAAGAAATTTTTTTACAAATTTTGAAAGGTGTTTTACATCCTAGAATCTAGAATAGCATAAACCTTCAGAAATGAACCCAATCATTTTGAAATATGGTCCGATATTGAATTTAAATGTAGATTTCGATTAGTTATTAATTTATCAAGAACTTCTCAAATGTTGATAGTTCCAGTCCACATAATCAATCCAGTCAAAATAAACGAAATATCAAAAGTTACATCAAAATAAAATAAACTGCCAACGTTCATATATAAATTATAAATTTTGGCATGTGACATTATACAGCGTATCCCAAAAAGTTGTATACAAATGGGGAAAAAGTTTACCTTACATTACCTAGATACATACCTATATACCTAGATAAAAGTTAACAGATATTTTAATAAACAAGTCAAAAATTTCGAGATTAATACGAAATCCGTTCCTAAAAAGTGCATTATTTTCTGCTACTGATAGAGTGCTTTGGAATATCTAGGAATATCAATAATCAACAATTGTGCATAATTTTTTGCTAATTAATCACAATTTCAATGAAAATGTTGCTCTCCACTACAATTTGTGCATATTTTTCTCTCGGTCTACATTATTTTTTGTTTTCCCTGTATTCCAGGCAATTTTTTAAACATATTGTACCTGATTATGGATTTATTAGTCACTGCTCAAGAATAATTTTTTTTGTGAAATGTAAGTGAAATAAACTTTTTCCCCATTTGCATACAACTTTTTGGGACACGCTGTATATCAGGTGAAAAAAAGGGAGTTCAGTGCACCCAATATGACCTCTGAACGGCGTTCAATCAAACTAATGTTGATCTTGCACTCTACAAATACCAAAATGAACTCGGTTCAAAGTTGACTCGCAGTTAGTTGAACTAACGTTCACCTGTGACATCTACAACCGGGCCTTATACGGAGTTCATTAGATTGTGAAATCAAGGTGGACACCATTATACCTAGATATAGAATAATTGAATAATCATTAAGCTAATCATGCAGTATTTAACAGTAAACTAAGAATAGACCTACTGTATTCTTTGACTGGCATATTTACTTCTCTAGCACCTCGTCTGATTGAATTAAATGCGACCAGCCAGGTTGCTCCTTCGGAAACAAGAGACCCGGCCAAAATAAAGTAGGCCTGCAAACATGACAAATTCACATAGATAAAAGTGCATTAGAAAATCAACATACCCAAAAGAAATCTTCTATAGGTGAAGGATGTAACAAACCTGATATACCATGGTACACAGATAAACCGGTTCCTACGCAAAATATTCCTACGCCCGATATTAGAGATGAGACATATTTCATGTTGGAGTATCCATATGGATGGTATGAATCTGCAATCTAATAAAATAATTAGTAATGGGTGTAGTTAATTATGGGAAAATGTATTACCTGGACAGATTTATGAATGCCGTATGCTAAAATGAGTTGATTAATTGTATCAGCCAATGAATGAATACATTCGGAGAACATACTGTGCGATCCTGTGTAAATCCAAGCGCACAATTTGAACAAAAAATTCGCACCATTTCTTAAAAATATTACATAATAAATTCCTAGATAACGAATAACACAAAATGTAGTTTCCCTATGGATTAATTTCCAAATAATAATTAAATTGTTTATACTAACATAGCTACTGCAGTGATAACGACTTTTCCAGATCTACCCATTAATCCGGATTCTTCTTCGATAACATCTGTAGATCTGCCCATCTCTCGCCTGAAATCTCGTAGTCTTCTCTTTACAGTAAAAATATCTGAAAACAATTCAAATTGACGAGATTAAATTAGCAAATATTTATACATACTCTGTTGGTACTTTTTCTTTTCAATATCACGTTTTAGTAGTTCCTTCTGTAAATTTTCATGGCTGCCCCAAACCTCTAAAGCTTTAGCTTCAACGTCTTTTCTCCAATAAACGGTTATGGGAGGTTCGGATTCGTACGGGGAACGTCTTTTAGTTTTCGGAAGGCTTTCCAGGTCTGAAGGTTTTAGTAAGAAATCTGACATGGCTTTTACCGGAGTAATGAAATTTCTTTCCAGTGATTGGCTGGATAAATCCACCCTTTTCCGCTTTTTGATGGGTTTTACTAAAGAAACTTTTACGTTAGCGTCATTTTACTGTTGCATTAAAAAGTTTACCTTTCTCCATTTCTTTTTCCACTTTGCCGATGAGTTTCTCCTTAATTTTCTTTATGGAATCCAATTTTTGGGGAGCTTTACCAGGCTCATTGTCTGCCTGTAAGCTCTTTTCTTTCACATTTTCTAACACTACAGTTTTATCTTGTTTGGAAGCTTTAATGTCTGGCGATAGGACTTCAATAATAGGTTTCTCTTTAATGAAATTAGCTTTCTTGTCGTCTGATGAAGGATCATTGTGAGGATTTTCATAGTCTTTTTTCGATTTGCTCAAGACTTCGGTTTTGGAGAAAAAACGACAGCCATATCTGTTTTCATGTCTGCACAATATATTAATGTGCCTAACTGAAATACAAACTGTCGTGAAAATTAATTTAAATAATGGCAGTAGTAGTAGTACTAGTAAATTATTTGTAAAATAACATGATCATCTAATAAATAAGAAAAATAGTGGTACTAACCATTTTGTTGAATGCATTTTTTCTCATACGTATTCAATGATTGCAACAAAACATATCTTGAAAGTATTATACAATTTCGACTTAACATGTTTACTTTTTCTGACTGAAATTTTTAGGGTTATCCATTTGTTGACATTTGTAAATAAATTCAAGTGATGTGCCTAAGAAATTTTATTATGCAGCCACTTTTTGAAAATTTATATCTAAAGGATTCGGGTATTATTAATTCAACTACAAGATTATAAATTATGTAATAAATTTTTAAATCAAAATTAGTTTATCAACAAATAAAATGCAATATACAATTTGTGGTTTGTAGTAGTTCTATTGAACAAATAAGTTTCCAAAAAAAAGAAGAAGTAGGTTAGGTTATATTTTATATTTTGACAGTTTAAAAAATTTGCATGGTTTGTCATGTAAAATATTAAGAAAAATTATGTCTTTGCGTTATTTATTACCCGCTTTTCCATTACGAAATGTAATAAACAATGGTGCATTTTTAAATAATATACGAAATACCAATATTACTGCTCTACCAACATTGTGCAGATCATGGTCTACCACCAACTCCAGCGAGACAAGAACTGAAGATACCGTTAAGAAAAAGAAAACGGTACCTATTCCTAAAATCACCCTACTATCTGGCGATAACTTAACTATAACCACCTTGGAGGAAGCCCAAAGATTATCAAAACGAAGAGATCTTAAACTTGTGAAAATAAATGATCTAGACTCCAAAACTCAAAGGCCTGTTTACAAGTTGATGACAGCCAATGAGTTTCATACTGAAGATGTTAAACAAAAAGCGGCAAAGAAAGAGTTACGAAAAAAGTCAATCAAAGGAGAAAAGGTGCTGATGATTGGTCATAACATAGCTGAACACGATTTACAAGTTCACATAAATAAAATGAAAAAATGGGCCATCAAGAGATATGAAGTGAGAATCGTTATTAATGGTGACAGTAACAATGCAGAAAAAGCAGAATCTGTGTATAAAATAATAGAAAATTCGCTCAATGGAGAAGCAAGGATTGTTCAAAAGAGGCAGAAAGGTTCGGACATTAAATTTCAGTTGTTACCACCTAAAATCACAGAGGAGGAAGAAAAATTATGACTAGTAAAAACGAAAATCGCGGTTTCTGTAGTTGCCATTGTTTTGTTAAAATATTATCTATTCTACAAATATATAAAATAATTAAATATTTATATCAGCTAAAATGCATTTTAATGCATTTTATGGTCCTATGTTTTTAAAAAACTACCTCATTTTTGATACAAATTTATTCAATTTTTAAACCAATGGCAATCACTATAATAGACTATACATAAGTTGATACATTAATTAAAACGCAGAATTTAAGTTAGAGCATAATTTCCTAAACTACACGCATTTCCCACAACATTTATTAACTAAATCTGTATCAGGTTTATGATTCGGAGTCCAAGGCCCCAAACTGGCGTTGGCATAGAAATCCATGGGGTAACTTTCGCTTCCCTCTCGCCATTTCGCATCTCCTAAGGCTACAGAAACCTCGTAAGGCGTAATCACAGGCTTCTTGAAGGCCTTCCCCCAATCAATAGACAACCTAGGGCAAGCAATTTGTACGAAAGCGTCGATTTTATTAAACAATTCCAGCTTGTTTGGGAATATTTCAGAGAGAAGTATAACGATTGTTTCTTTTCCGTTATCTTTTAACCGTTTCCTCAATCGTTCCACTACAATCGGGTTACCTTGTCTCCCTAATGTACCCATTATTACACCGAATGTCCCAGCCTTTGCAGCTTCTTGAATGCTCTCTAGCCTAATTTTTAACATTTCTTCATGGTTGTAGTGCTCTCTAGTAAATTCTTTCGAATACGGATCGTATTTATAAGCCTCGATTCTCGGATTAGCTATCATAGCAGCTTCTAAATGAAACCGTCCATCGCCTATGTAAATTAAAACTTCAGCGCATTTTAAAACCGGAGCCGTACATCCTAGGATTTCTCCGGGCGATAGAGGTTTGAATTGGGGTATGTAAAGATCGTAGTCTTCATCTTTCAATTGCTTGCTCACCGCTTGTATGGTTGTGATGAACTGGATTGTACTAACTAGCGCTATTTTGGTGGACGGTTTGAAGTTCAATTTCACCGTTTCGATGAAATGCAACGGGTCTATCTTAATGTCGACGAAGATGTACAAGACTTTGATTCCGGAAGTTTGATTGGAGGGCACCAAACAGCTGTGGCCGTAATGCACGAGTAGTTCAACTCCCAGAGCCTTGGCTGTTATGTCGTCTATGCAACAGGCCCCGTACGTTACGTCCCCCATAATTATGGAATCCGCTCCGGAAAACTCCTTGATTATGTCGGCTATGGTTGTGGAGTAGAGCAACAGGCCCTCCGGCATTTGCAGAGCCACCGTGTTGGCTTTTAACTCCTGTATACGCCATATTGTCTTGGGAATTTCGAAATTGTAGTTCTTCGGTAGAAGGGAAATGGCAGATTGTAATTTCGCGTTGTTAGATATCGATTCGGGTATTTTCGTGACTTTCTTCGCTTTGAATACTTTTCTCTCCGGTTTTGCCTTGATTACCACGGCGGAATCACTCATTATTTAATCGAAATTTGATTCGCTCTTATTCAAACTTGCTGCATATTTTGAATTGAGAGGTTATGTTTTTTGGAAAGTACGTGAGTAGTTCATTTCACTCATGGCTGTCCGGATAGATCGGGGTACTTTTTTATACTAGTAGGTAGATAATGGAATTAAGCTAACCGAATACCTGCATAAATTAGGCCACAGAATAAAAAAGATGAATAAGTGGAAAATTTAAAATGTACAAAAAATTAAATATACGGTTTTCGAAAAATTGGCGGAAATATTTTAGAGGGTGATTCCTTGATAAAAAAATATGGAAAAAAGTTTTTATAAACATGGGTCCGGAAATGCAGGGTTTTCAAGATACCAGGATGTTCAATAAAAAACAAAAAAGGTAATACAATAAAAAATATTTAGTTGATTCTGTTGAAATTTGGCAATGTTAGTTTTTGAGAGACCAATTTAGCCCTAAATTGAATAAAATTATTAAGACCAGTGGCGTCCCGGGGGCACCTCAGAGATTTTATTATTGCGGAAAAAATGTACGCCACTGCCTTTTTTTGTAACTTTAATATTTTTTGTTTTTTAAGCATTTAAGCAAGAGTACTTGAAAAGTTAGGATAGGACCATGTAAGTCGTTTTTCTGGTTTGGCCTTCAAAGCCACCTAAAATCAAAATTTTGTGATTTTTGAGTGGCTGTATAGCCTTTATTAAAAGACCAAAATACCAAGTGTGAACCCTTTTTGTAATCAGCTCATCGAGTAGAATCTAAAAATGCAAAAATATACAGGGTATTCCATTTAAAATAAGACAGTTACCGTCTACTTCCGGTATAACCGGAAGTAAGAAATAGTTGAAAATATTTTCATTGAATCGAGCGTATCGACAAATACTTGTAAGTATACAAATTTTCAAATTTTAATTACCACTACTCTTTTCCATATACTTCTAATGGGCCCTCTACGTGACACACTCTGTATGTATGACTTGCACAAAATTGGTTTATCAAATTTCTGCTACAAGAATCATAATAAGTGCATTGAAAACAAATAATCGAAAAAAATTCTAGAAAAGAGAGTGTTCCCAACTTTTCCAATACCAAATTTCAACAGAATCAAGTAAATATTTTTTAAAATAAAAATATTTTTTTTTATAATTTAACATCCTATTTCATGAAAACTCTGCATTTCCGGCCACATGATTATAGAAACTTGTTTTCATTACTTATTAACAAGGAATCACCCTCTGAATAATATCTCCGTCTATTTTTCGAACACCCTCTGTATAATCGTAATTGACAAAAACTTTAAATTATAAGCTAATAAAGGAAAATATATGCAGGTAAAATGTGTAAAATGTCTTTAAAAGGGATGTTAAAAATTGTAGTAAAAAAGTTAGATTATGTTTGGAAGCACCAGTCATTCATTCGAAAGGTTCCAATTAATAATTAAAAAGCAATTTACCTATCATTCTGTACTTTTTTCTTTGATGACATCCACTCAATTATGCCGGTCATGCAAACCGTAGGGTTACTGGAGGTATGCATAGAATCTTTTACTTAAGAGAAAACTTTTTAGTTTTCCACAAAAAATGAAATTGGAACTTTTAACGGTTTTGTTGCTTATAGAATTAACTATAATGTATAGGTGAGTTTAATAATTATTTAAAATTCCTTATGCATTATTTTAATATCTATTAAGATATCCCTTATTATAAAGAATAATGAGCACGTATGAAGATTTTTAATACCTAAAATAATCTTTTTATCATCAAAAATTTTCAGTATTCACGATGATTTAACCGAAACTACCAAAGACAGCACTTTCGGTCTTCTCCTGCAAGAAATAATAGTGAAATCGTTGAGCCCCTATAAATGCATAATGATTTTCACTGACGAAATAAACTCCGATGTGTTTCAAAGGAGGTGGTTCAAAAGATTCGGAATGGCAGTTTCTTACGTTTTGGTATGTAAACAGTCTCTTTTAAGGACTTTAAACAATTTTTTATTAGGTCAAAGTTAAAGATTACGACGATCTGTACGCCCCTAGTCCTGAAATTCAGCTTAGTTTACACGTTGCTAACAGTGGCGATTGCCAGATGTACATATTCCTGATTTCAAACGGCATTCAAATGAGGAGACTATTAAAATTCGGGGACAGGTGAGTATACAGGGTGTCCGGTAATGAAGGGGCCATGCCATACGCTAAGGGTGCGTTCTTTGGGTCAAAATATGACGATTTAACCAAGTTTACCTTAGTCAAAGTTGCTTCTTTAGGAAGTTATAGCACTATGAAAATCGATTTTATATTTCGATTTTTTTTCATCCAGCATAATTCAAGAGATGTCTTTTTCAAATTTCACATAAGTGGGTTTTAGAGGTGTCAAACTCATTTATCTTCGAAACGGTGCATTTTAGCGACTCAAAACAGGTATACCTTTTTTAAAGTTAAAATGTTGTAGTTTTTGTAAATTGAACCCATTTGGTCAAATTCCTACGTATAAAAAAGTTATGGCCGTTCATAGGAAAAAAAGTGTGCTGAAGTGGCGCCCTCTAGGTTAAGCGCAAAATGGATAACATATTCTTAATTGGACCCCTCTAAAACCCCCATATGTGAAATTTCAAAAAGATATCTCTTGAATTACGCTGGATGAACAAAAAGGTCATAGTGGAGGATTTTCATAGTGTTATAACTTCCTTAATAAGCAACTTTGACTAAGGTAAATTTGGTAAAATCGTCATGATTTGACCCAAAGAACGCACCCTTAGCCTATGGCCCATTCATTACCGGACACCCTGTAGAAATATGTATATTGAAATTTTTATGGCATAAAACTCGTACATAGATATCGGGCAATATCTACTTTTACCAAATTCATCCTGCTCCACGACAACAGGCTATTCGAAAAAAGGTTCCTGTACCTCTGGAAGAGGATTATCAATGTAATATTCATAAAAAAATTCGAAAGCAAGGCAATTAAATTAACCAACAGTACAAAAGGAACCTCATGGTTCGAGATTACCACTGTGCCCTTTCCTCTTCCTGTTACCAACATTTTAATACCAAAAAAAGTGGATATATGGGCTCAATCAAAATTTAGAAAGGGTAGGTTATTTACTGCTATATGCAATACAATATTAGAAATTATTTTTGTGCACCTGTAGGGGTGGATTTATTCCGAGACAAGACTAAAGATCTCCAAAACCAAACGCTGAAAGTTGCGATTTTTCACCATTTACCGGGAGTGGAGAAAGTCAACAATAGTGAAAGTGAAAACATGAGAGCTTTAATGAGGACTACTCATCAAAACGAAACTAGTTATTTTGCTGGAACTGAAATTGAGGTATCTCATCTAACCAATCGAATAGCTCACCTCTGGAGAAGAAATATAAATAAATAATCCTCTGTGATTGCAGATTTTACAAACGATTTCGAAGTCGATGAATTTTAAATGCGAAATTTACGAACCGGATGGTACGGAGGAAGAACTATGGGGAAGAAAATTAGTAGGTGGAATTTATACAGGGGTGATTGGGGAAATAGTCAGCACGAAAGCTGATATTGCTGTTGGAGATTTCTACTACACCTCGTATTTGCTCGAGCTGATGGATCTCACAGTGCCTTACAATACAGAATGCCTAACTTTCGTGACTCCTGAAGCTTTAACTGATAATTCTTGGAAAACTTTAATACTACCATTTTCGTAAGAACACAAATTACTGAATAAATTCTCAGATTTAATATTCTCTCAAATTTTAGAGCAATAATGTGGGGAGGATTAATAATATCTCTATTAATTTGTATGGTAACTTTCTATTATCTCGCTACTTTTTATGTAAAAATTTCAAGAACAAACTCGCCTACAGATTCACATACGAATTCAGTTTCCAAATTCAAAAAGGTTTTAACATTGTCTTTGCAGCCTGATTTTGAAAAAATCGATCCCAATACGAAATACGTACTCATGAAAGAAAAATACCAAGTTGTCAAGGAAGAAGGACAACCAGAAGGTATAATATTATGTTAGCACATATAAAATCCTGCGGAAAGCTTAATTTTTGAAGAGTAATTATAAAACTATTATTATTTTATAGGTTTATATCAATTCAGTGAACCAGTAAATAATGCACTCTACACCTACAGCATGCTATTGCTGGTATCTTTGCCTAAATTACCAACCGGTTGGTCTTTGAGAATGCTAACTGGCTGGTACTGGCTTTACTGTTTACTTGTAGTAACTGCCTACAGAGCTAGCTTAACAGCCATTTTGGCCAGACCAGTCCCAAAGTAACTATTTTATTCACAGCTTTTTATACATTTATCACCAAGTGTTGATACTTCAGGGTAACTATCGACACTGTGCAGGAACTCGTAGACAGTAAATTAACGTTCGGAGGATGGGGTGAAATCAACCTGGATTTTTTCAAAATGTCCAAAGATCCCACTGTGAAATTAATAGGGGAGAACTTTGTTGTCGTGAACGATTCGAACGCTGCCGTGGACAGGGTGGCTGAGGCTTCGTTTGCTTTCTACGAAAATACCTATTTTTTGAAAGAAGCGATAGTGAAGAGGCAGCAAAGGTTTCGATCGTTCTTTGTTAACTCCAATTCCACGAATGCAACTAGCGAAGAACGAAAGGAGATGTTACAGGATGTTCGCAACGACAGGGCTCTGCACATTATGGAGGATTGCATTATTAAGATACCCGTTTCTATAGGTACATACAGGGTGTCGCAAAAAGGTTGGGACATGGCTTAACCACATACTCTTGAGACAAAAATAAGACGATTTAACCGAACTTACCTATATCCAAAATTACTTAGTAAAGAATTTATAGGTTTTTGAAGTTAAGAATAAAAAAGAGATTTTTAGATATTGTGCCAGAATGGCTTAACTTTTTTTATGAAAATTTGTACAGAGTATCTCCTGTTTAGTGACATATACCGCGTTTACATGCAGAATTCAGTGTTCGGATCGGAATTGACTCGAGATATCTTTTTCTTCGTCGAGTCAACTCGATCCGGTATCCGGCTTGGATCCCGCATATAAACGGGGTAATATTTATGTATATATTTTTTTAATTATCGATCCCTCACTGATTTTACGGGGCTGGCCAACCCCCTTAAAGCCCTACTTGTTCCGCCCTTTTAAATTTTAAAAATGATTTTTTACTCTTTACTACTTTTTTACTCTACATATTTAATGCCAAAAAAAGGATTTATCTCCAAAAATATGGGTTTTACAGAAAATTACAAAGGGTAAAAAATCATTATCAATAAACCAATAAATCTATTTTAGATTAAAAAGTTAGGTGAATTACATGGCCGGAATAATTAGGGCTTTAAGGGGGTTGGCCACCCCCGTTAAATTAGAGAGAGATGAATAATTAAAAAAAAATACATATATAAATATGTCACCAAACAGAGATATTTTGTACAAATTTTCACGAAAACAAGTGGGACGAACGGCCCAGTGCGCCGTAGAGAGACTTCTAACTAATGTAACGTTAAGTTTTTTTTTTTTTTTTTTTTTTTTTTTTTTTTTTTTTTTTTTTTTTTTTGAAACGGGAGAGGTTTGAGACTATGCTGAATCGAATGCCGTTGTCCGTTTGTCTCTATCTATAACCGTTTAGCCGCTGAAACTCGCGACAGACGGACGGACGGACGGACGACAAAGCCAGATCATAAGACTTCGTTTTCGAAAAATTCGAAGAATTTTCCGTTGTTAGAAGTCTAAAATATTATAATAAGCCATTATTCTGGCACAATATCTCTCTCTATAAAATCTCTTTTTTATTCTTATAACTTCAAAGCCCTATAACTTCTTTTCTAAGCAATTTTAGATATATATGTAGGTAAGTTCGGTTTAATCGTCTTGTTTTTGTCTCAGGAGACTGTGGTTATCTCCCAACCTTTTTTGGACACCCTCTGAATAGATAGATTTGGTATTTGCTGGATAACAATTAGCGTTTTTATAGCTCTTCAGAAAAACTCTCCATTAAAAGCTCGCATGGATAAATATATCAGGCGCGTTCTGGAAGCGGGGTTTATCAAAAAATGGCTGGGGGATGTAATGCAGAAAGTTTTAATAGCCGAGATACAAATAGAAGACACCGAAAGCACCAAGGCCTTGATGAATATGAAGAAATTTTCGGGAGCTCTCGTTGCTCTTGTAATTGGTTACGTTATCAGCATATTAACGTTAATAGGCGAGGTTTTGTATTTTCATTTTAGAGTAAAGAAAAATCCGCATTTCAATATGTATTCCAAGCAAATTGTTACAAAAAAATAGGAGGTATAGTGGCGCTTTTCTCGAAAAAGAACAGGCCATTTTTTAATTACAAAAAAGAATATAAAAAACTAAAAATTATATAGGAAATTAAACTTCACCATTATACAATTGTGCTATTAAATTTGAATTAAACATTTGTTCTATCCTAATATCTTCTACATCTACAATTACCCTGTTTACACGCGGGATCAAAGCCGGCTTGGATCCCAGGTCGATCCTGAGGAAACACTAAACACTGATCGAGTTGATTACTCGACGAAGAAAAACATATCTCGAGTCAATCCCCATTCGATCACTGGATTCCGCATGTAAACGGGGTAATAATTCATTTGCTTGCCATTATATACCGTTATGTCAACGTGAAATGGCCTATCACATGGAATTGACAAATGACTTATTCCATTAATTTGACAACACTTGACATTGACATTACTGACAGTAATCGTCCATCAAATTGCAAATGGCAGAGTGTCACAGTGTCATGTTCTGAGGTAGTTACGTTATTTATTTGTTGAAAATTGACATTAAAAGTTAATTAGTATCGGAATAAGCGAAATAATTGCAATTCTTCTAATATGAATAATAAAGAAAAGCTGCCAAAATTGGTGGATGTATATCGGCCATCAAACCCTTTATGCAGGAGGCAACTGCCCCTAGTTATTGATGAAAATTTAACGGTAAGTTTTTAATGTCCTACTTTTATCACTTCTCGGATCTTATTAATTTTATATTTTCATTGATTCGCTACCGTTAAATCGCAGCTACGATTTTAAACAATTTGACCTAGAAAGTTCACCCAAACCCTTTTTTCAGCTCATAATGGATGTAAAAAATTCTGGAATCATTTGTGATAACCAAGTTTTGAGGGGAAAGGACCTTGAAGAATTCGCTTTAAAATGGAGTGTTTTACCACCATGTGAACTAAGAAAAGCTCTGCAAATAACCAAATCGGAGTTAATGCATGTGTTGAACCAAAATGTGCCATGTGTTGGTTGTCGAAGAAGGTAATTTCATTGATTAATTCATCACATTGTACCACCGATTACTACTGTTATTATGAAATTAACGCTTTGTTCGTCTATAAACATTTGCGACATGTATTTGTTTTCGAAGTTAGTATTTAATTCCAATCACAATAACTCATCTATTCATTGCAAGTTTTTACAATGATATTTCTAGTGTACCACTATAAACATACGAATAGCAAATATTCTTAATACCTACTCCAGTACCTTAATATTTTTTTACTTATTTCCTCCTATATTTTAGTGTTGATAGGCTTTACTATCAATTATTCAAGTTTGGACATCCCACCTTAGATCCACTAATAGTGAAACCAGATGGAATTATTACTATCAGAGAAGATAAACAAGCCTATCCAATTCTGGGTTCCATATTTCACGATCACGGGTACGTTTGCACTACTAACAATTGACCGAAATAATTCACGCAAAAACTTTTTAGCACTCGTTTGGCGAAATTAATCGAAAACCAACCGAAAAGAAACAAAAAGAGCGTTAGATGCTTATTGCACTCTCTAGATTCCCAGCGCAACAGGCCCCTGACTCCCGTATGGAGGGACGTCTGGGAGTGCATGAAACAGGAATGTAAAAAGGATGTTTGCATCATCGAGGCATCTAGTCTACACAGTACTCTGGAAACTTATTTGCGCAAACACCGATTTTGCGGGGAATGCCGCACAAAAGTCTTGAAAGGTACAAAAAAGTTTGATTTCAATGGTTCCTTTATAACGAGTAATTTGTTTTTCGTAGCGTATTCCTTATTAGTGGAAGAGAAGGAGCCTACCAAAGAGAAGGGATACGTGTCCTCTTTGTATGCTGGCATTAAGCGATGTTTACCAGACAAGCATATTCATCTTCAAACAAAGACTGATTTGATTACCAAGCTCATCAGCCGGGCGGAACCTGAACTGTTAGGAAGGTAAAAAATAACTGCAATTTTTTCTCAAAATTATTTCATGCGAATAAACACCAAGGGTAAAAATTGGTTTTGTAGTGTGTCGATTTTAGAGGTAAATATACTGTGTATCGACGAGCTGAATCGAATAGTGCCATTTTTAAGACTTGTGTCGACTAGCAATAAAATTGCAAAAGTACTCGCAAGAGTGATTTCAAGTGTGCACACTTAAAGCAAAAATTGCAGCAAATTACTGTCTGCAAGTATTTGCGAGAGGTATTTCTCGTTTTCTTGCGCAAGAAATGTCGGAAGCGTATTTTTGCCATATAATCGGAGCCAGTAGTTACCTAAGGTTGCGTGTATAATATTAATTTTAACAAAAAAAAGAAAAGTTTGGTTGCGAAAACTGGATATTAAGAAGATGTACACTCGGTTTTTGTGAAACATTGTTAACTGAATGAAGAGACAGAGATCCTAAAAAACTCAACAGCTTTCTTCGCATTGAAAATTGAAGATTTCAATAATTACATCGCGAAATTAAATCGATTACCTCTTTTCTCGACCAACGCTTTTTGTCAGACATTGTTCTTCTCTCACTAAAAATTTCCAATACCTTCTGGAAAGTTGAAAGTACTATCAGACACTTCAATATAAACGTATCTATAGGACTTGCCCAAAAACTTGCCTGACAGCGAATGCTCCAAGAGGTTTGTTCCAACCCGCACAGAAAACCGTTCTCAAACGGTCATCGTCAGGCGCAGTAAATAAAAACTTGCCAGTAAAGCTCAAAGTCGAACGGTTTTTATTTACTGTGCGTGACGATGACCGTAATATTACGGTTTTGTATCGAGTTGGAACAAAGCTTATAAATTTAACTTGCAGGTTCCAGCTCTCAGACGTGTTTCGGCACGTTAATATATAGGCGCTATCGCAAAAACTGTCGCAAGTTACTTGCTAATCGACACGAGCCTTTAGAGAGAGCGAGGAAATGGTAAAATAAGCCAAACGAATAAGCAAAACGAAAAGAAAGGGCTCCAAATGCTAAAAAAGGGCACCTTAAATGTATTTTTCTGCTCTATAAAAAAGGGTGGTGGGGTAAGGTAGAAGGTAGGGCAGGGAGTAGGGTGTGGAAGGAGCATTATCTGAAATATTTCTGAAAGTTTTAATGCATTATTGTTCATTTTGAGCGCTCTTGGTTTCCATTTTTCTTCGTTTTGAGGACTTATTTTTAATTTCCTCGCTCTAAAAATGGAACCAATTGATTCAGCTCGACGAAACGCTTCGAATGGCACCAAATTTACCCCTTACATCGACGAATTTCAGCCACACCAAGTTTTCAATGAATATTTTTAAAACGAATGTTTTCAATTGCAGTCGCAGAGAACGTCACGCCAAGACGCTGGAAATAGCGCAGGAGGAAGTGCTGACTTGCCTGGGCATTTGCATGTACGAACGCCTACACAGGATTTACATGCGTATGCGTGAAGAGGAATGCACTTGCCAAGTGTTTGCCGCTGTGGCGGTTCACACGCTTAGCAGAAGTTTCGAGACGGCCGTTGAGCAGATAAGGGGCATTTCCCAGCTGGAATTGCTCTACGCGGAATTCGCTCGCGAAGAACAACAGAAGCAGATCAAGAAAGAACAGAAGAAGATCAAGCGTAAGCGTAAAAAAGGTATGGCTGTCGTTTTGTTGGGTAAATGAATTGTTGGTAAATATGTTAATGTTTTAGGGAAAAGTGTGGATAAAGACGGTAATGAGAATTGTAACAATTGTGATCAGGATGAGGACGAGAAAGAGGAAAGCGAAGAGTGCATGTGTTCTGAAGAGAACATCAAAACGGATCCCGATTCTGTGGGCTGTTACAATTGCGAGCAATTGCAGCCGAATGCTCTAAGAGACATTGAACACTGTTCTAAGCTCAATAATAAAAGAGGTAAAGTTCATTTTTATTGTATGTTTCTTCAATTTTATCTTGAATTTGATTTTTTGTAGGCGTAGGAGGAGGCGGTGTGGAGGGAAAAAAGAATAAATTACGGTGTAGTGGTGATTTATGGTTAGAAGATTGCGAAAACGACGTAAAAGAAAATAAAAAAACTATTTCCATTTGCAAATGTGATAATAGGTAAGATAAAATGTTTGTAAGTTGAAGTCACATTCGGTACACAAAAATTCTATCCACATATTTTAATTAGTGAAGTATATTTTTAATCACACAACACAATCATATTAGTACAATCATCTTAGTCAAAAAAAGGGGTCAACCTCAGAATTTAACGGAATAAGCTGAATTTTTGTATGTTCATCTACAAATATTGTTATTATATTTGTGTTATTATAATTTCTACTGAATTTTATATATAGGTAATATAAATAAGGGTATTTAAACATTATTACATCGAGAAATATTTATTTTAATTTAAAGTTGAAGCTCCACACTCTGCTCCCTCTATCTCAAAAACGGTTCGATGTATAAAAAAACATTTCGGATGAAATTTATAGAGAATTTTATTCTCTACAACTTTTATAATAAATGCAAATGCGATAGGAAGCGGAGTAAGCGAGATATTCTCAAAAAACTGATTTTTGCGACCTTTGACCTTAAATATCTAAGGACGCTCAAATGTTATAATAACCTAAAATAAAGGTCCATACAAACATTCAACTTATTCCGTTAGATTCCACGGTGAAATCCCTAGATATAGATGACTGGAGTATACAGTCTTACTTGATTCTGTTGAAATTTGGTATTGGAAAAGTTGCAAAAACATTCTTTTCTAGATTTTTTTTGATTATTTGTTTTCCAAGGTACTTAGGTTTTTTTTAGCAAAAATTTGATAGACTCATTTTGTTAAATCACTGGCAATAAAACGGTTTTTATTTTTTTCTCCAAAGACGAAGTGAGATACGATAAAAATACAAGAGGTAAAAAAGTTGTATTTTTAGATACTTAATAAAACAAAAAAATTAAAGTTACAAAAAAGGCAGTGGCGTACATTTTTCTGTAATAATATTCTCTGAGGTGCGCCACTGGTCTTATTAATTTTTATCCATTTAGTGATAAATTAGCCTCCTAATACAACAACAATATTGCCAAATTTCAACAGAATGAAGTAAATATTTTTTAATGTATTCATGTTTTTCTTTTTTTATTGAACTTTCTGTATCTTGATAACTCAGCATTTCCGGACCCATGTTTATAGAAACTTTTTTCCATATTTTTTATCAAGGAATCGCCCTCTAAAATATCTCAGTCTATTTTTCGAACACCCTGTATAGCAAAATTTATTGTATTTTTTAGCCTGCTCAGACCTTTAGGATACATTGGAGATTTCAACAGTAACAATAAAAAAGAAAGCGGCTCCAACAGCGACCATTCCCACGACTGCGGTTACTCTTCTGAGAATAATAACGGTTGCTGGGAAACAGCTTCGTTGATTTCGAGCTTGCCCAGTTCCCCTGAAGGTTCAGAACTGGCATGTTCCGATTCTTGTTGCCAACATGATAACGATTACATTACTCACTGTAGACTGTCTTACGGTGGAACCGGTCATCAAATGAGTTTACAGGAAATGCTAGAGGTAAATTGATTTGTTTGAAAATTAAAATGTTACTTAAAAATGTGTTTGCAGGTTTACAGTGAAGACGATGATGAATGCTACATTACAGCCGAAGAAGTTAGAGAATTTAAAAGCAACAATAGACAGGTTTTTGAAAAACGAAAGGAATTGCGCGAGACTCTTCAAAAGAGATTCGCTCAATTTTGTGTAAATGGACCAGTGCCACATATATTCTTACAAACTAAATATGCTTCGAATTAATTTGTTTACGATCTGCTAGATTTCCCATATAATCTATTGAATGTAACTTTGTGCAAACAGTAACATTGTTTGAAAAAAACCGAGACGAATATTTTAAATGTGCAGTTTATAGTAATCTTCTGGTTTACTTTTAAACTGAAACTTACCATTCGTACATACAATTGTTGCTTTTTGTTTCAATTATTTTCAATAGATTGATAATTTTTATAAAGTTCAATTTGAAAGTATATCTAAAATATTTTTAAATTTATTTGGTTTTCTTTAATTTGTATTTACAGTTGCACAAATCAATAAAAATTAGGAAATTCTAGTAAAAATTATTTGTTTACTTAGGTGCTCCTAATATTTTATAGGAACAACCATAGTTCAAATGGTCTAAAGTATTTAGGAATAACAAATTCTATACGATTCTTTTCTTAATTACTTTATATATAAAATATTTTGAAAGCATTTGAGCTTATGGAAAATATAAAGCAGTTGTTATGAAAAATTGTGCACCTAATTTTGTGTACGATTCAAAATGATAAAATAATAAAAAAATATAATACAGTTATATTTATAACGTATTTGTTGCATTCCATAATGGGTTATTATTGTTACAATTGAAATAGATTTTTTTTGTATAGGTCTTTAATATGCACTATAAGCATACATTATATGTAAGAATCAAAAAATATAAGTGATAAAATAACTATGTTGTTTTATTAAAATCAACTTCAAAATTTATATGAATTGTGCAAAGCACAAACTCGCATTCGTTCCACCAAATCCAAACGCATTTTTTAACGCTATCCTTTTATCACAGTTTTTCCATTTTTGGCTTGTTTTAGGAACAAAATTAATTTCGCTGTCTTCGATATTTTCTAAATTCACCGTAGGCGGTATAGTTCCCTCTTCAACGGCCTTTATCGTGAATGCAGCTTCTAGGTTTCCAGCAGCACCTAAAAAATTATACTCCAATATGCAGTCAATGCGAATAAATTATTTTAATCCCATTAGTACCTAATAAGTGCCCATGAGCTCCCTTTGTTGAAGACACAGCAATTCCTGCAGAATAAGTATCAAACAACGATTTAATAGCTTTAATTTCTATTGAGTCCCCAATAGGAGTTGATGTAGCATGAGCATTTACATATGTTATATCTTTTATTTCTATTTTTGAATCTTTCACTGCTCGTTCCATGGCCAGAAAGGCTCCGGTGCCGTCTGACCGAGGGGCTGTTAAATGTGAGGCATCTCCCGATAATCCATAACCTGAAACAGATCATGATGAAGTAATTTTCCTACTTTTCGACTAACACTACCTAAAATTTCAGCATAAATATGACTCTTTCTATCGAGAGCATGCTGTAACTCTTCCAATATCAAAACAGCGCTTCCTTCACCCATCACAAAACCATCCCTTTGCTTATCGAATGGTCTCGAAGCTTTTTCTGGTTCATTGTTAAAAGATGTACTCAAGGCTCTTAATCTACAAAAGCCTGCTATAGATATGGGTGATATGCAAGCCTCGGCTCCTAAAAATATATCCAAGAGTTAAATATATGTTTATACCTACTTGAGCAATAATTAAAGAACTCAATATTATATTTAAAGTTACCTAAAGTGTATAAAGTAATTACCCCCACAAACCATAACATCGGCATCTCCGTTCTTTATGAATCGAAACGAGTCTCCTATGGCGTGAGCACCAGTAGCACAAGCTGTTGAAACAGAATGATTGGGTCCTCTTAAGCCGTATTTAATGCTTATTTGCCCCGCTGCCATGTTTGGTAGAATTCTAGGCACGAAGAAGGGGCTGACGTGATGGTATCCCTTTTTTAGGGCTTCGTACGTTTTGCAAATATCTTCTAAATCTACCATTCCCATGCCTATAGCAACACCAGTTCTGAGTTTCAATTTCTCGTCCATTTTGTCCAGTTTCGAGTCATCTAGGGCTTGTTTCGTTGCTAAAAGGGCATAACCCGTTGCGGGGGCCATAGTTTTTAATTCGGACTTTGAGAAATAATTTGATAAGTTGAATTTTGAATCCCCGTCTTTAATGAAACCTGCGATTTTACACGGCAGGCCCTCGTATTCTGGACCTTCCAGTTTACTTATACCTGATTTACCAGATACTATATTTTTCCAGGCCTCCTTTATTCCTGTACCGACTGGAGAAACGACTCCGATACCAGTGACAACTACTCTTCTTTGCATTTTTTAAGATGTCTTATAGAATTTTCATGTAATAAAAATTAGATTTGTTTCAAAATAATAGATTTTTGTAGGTTAAATTATTACCAACTGAATTTTGTAAGAAGAATAATAAAGTTGGCAGAACAGAGAAGTTGACAACTGGCAGTAATGACATTGACATTACAGTTTCTGAGCTTCTCAAAACGAAAGTTTAGATTTGTAGATAGGTACCAAATTTTTAAATTAAGCAAAAAAAATAAAATGGGAGAACATTCTCATAGTAGATACGAAAAATCTCTAGGTTTATTAACAACGAAATTTGTGGGTTTATTGAAAAAATCCAGTGGCGGTGTTTTAGATTTAAAAGTTGTAAGTAGAACCAAATTTTTGCAATCCCTAAAAATTAATAAGGTTTTTTTAGGCTGCCGATTTGTTAGCTGTTAGGCAAAAAAGGAGAATTTACGATATTACTAATGTTCTAGAAGGAATAGGATTGATAGAGAAGAAAAGTAAAAACAGTATTCAATGGAAGCAAGTTTTTGTTTAATTCGAATGAACTTGTTGATTTTTATTGCTTCATTTTCAGGCCTTATACCTGCAAATGCTTACCAGATTCAAACTCTCAAGAATTTAATCTCAGAATATCTGATCTCAAACGGAAAATTCACAAACTGAACGAGTACGAGCATGAATTAGATTTACACAGATTGTGGATCGAGCAGAGTATTCAAAATACAACGGAAGATCTAGAAAGTAGAAAATATTTGTATGTTACAGACGATGATTTCTCTCAAAATTTTGATAACGAAGACACAGTCATTGTAGTCAACACCCCCGTGAATAATAGTTCAATAAGATTCAATGTAAGATTTGTACATTTTTCTATGATTTACGTTAAAATTTCTTTTTCTTCTAGAACACGACAGATTCATTCCAATTAAAATTTACTTCAAGTACGACTCCAATTTACTCGTCTGTATTAAAAGATGTTCCTGAAGATGAACGGGAAAGTCAAAGGAAACGAAAAAGGGTATGTTATTTATCTACTTATGCTGTATTTATTGATCATAAAATATTTTTTTAGACATTGGATCCCCCAGAAAATTCAAATACGAACAGTTTTGAAAGTATACACAAAGATAGAAGCGACCCTGATATAGTGGCTGCTGAAATTTTGTTCAAAAAACACAAAGGTGCTTATTGCAATGCGTATAACCAAATGATTAATGCAAATGATAGCGGTGAGTATTTATTTCTATTACCTTTTAGTAATGTGGGTGTTTGAAATAGAACAACCTGTGCCTAAGTCTTTGTATATTCGCTTTATAATCAAAAAATTGGTTATTTTTAGATGTGAGTTCGTTTATACCATTAAATCCAATACACTTAAGACATAACTACAGGTTCGCTCTTAAGGAAACGGAAGGTGCTACTGATCTATTTGATGAAATCCATTTTTCGAATACTGTAACTTTATAATAAATATTACTTTTTGCAAATTTAGTTTACACTCGATATTTCAAGTATGTAACTGTTACTTCCGGACCAAAATAATACCAAGAACTTTATCAATCTTTAGGACTTTAACAATCGCCTTGAATTGTAATTCAGGAGTAGGTAATTACATAATTTATTATAGTCTATTCATAAATGAGGCGGAGTAATAAATCAATCAATTGGCCAAATTCCAGCCTACACAGAAGGTACCTGCCCAACATAGAAATTCAAAAAAAATAATCACGTTAATATTTTAATATTGCTGAGATGATTCACCCTGTATTGGTTTTGCATGGATCACGAAGGCGGATTACTCCGCCTCATTTATGAACAGACTATAAAGTACTTGATTTAAGGAATGCGTTTATTAATCAACATTAAAATTAAATGCAAACGGACACACATTTAGTTAAAATTGTGTAACAAAATAACAAGGATAAAATAATGAAAACAATAACAAAAAAGTTGCTTGAATTGACTAGCGTTACATTAGGTTGCCAATGAAATAACGTATACAATAACCTAGAAAAAGCATACAACAAAAAGCTTGTATTTAATATTAATCTTTGGATAATCTTGAATTTTTGAATGTGTTAATCTTAAGTCGGTATTTTATCTCTTAAATACGATAAAACGGATTCTGTTCCTTGCTCTAGAACAGCATACCTCGGTTGTCGAAATGGATTTCCCTTCAACTCCAGAGCCCTAAAAAAAGTTCATCTCGAATGTTAAACTGTAAATTATTTTAATACTTAAATGGCAATCAACATTGAAGCTAATAAAATCGGTAGGCACCTCAATTGTGTCATGTTTCCGAGTTGTGGGGGAACGAAATTGATGTTATTGTTACTCAAATCTAGTCTTGTTAATCTTTTCAAGACTATTAATTCGTCAATAGGTATTTCTTCAATTGCGTTATCATTGCAGAGAAGAATCTCGAGACCGATCATACCGAATATACAAGAAGGAATATATTTAAATCTGAAAATAATCCAAATACATATTTGTAAAATTTGAATTTATAGAAAAAAGTATTTACCTGTTGTTGCTTAAAATCAACTCTCTCACAAAAACAAGCTCAGCCAAACAATCCGGGAGACTCTCCAATTGATTTTTGCTCAAATCGCAAAATTTCAAATTCGTAAAATCTTTAAAAAACTCAGGTACTTCTTTTATTCTATTGGATGATACATTCAATTCTGTTAAATATTTAGAAACATGTACCAATCTAAAATATTTAATTAATTTATATAATATTATAATGTAATATAATTTATATACAGTGAGGGGTAAAATTATGGAATAAATTCATTATTTGGAGAATGGGCGACTTTGGAGACAAAACCCAAAACAGGTCGATATTTATTTTTAAATTGTGATTTTGTGGCATATATAACATACTAGTGACGTCATCTATGTGGATGTGATGACGTAATCGATGATTTTTTTAATTAGCAATAGGGGTCGTGTAATAGGTCATTTGAAAGCTTATTCAATTCCCTATTTAGTGATATAATCATTAACATAATTATCGATACAGGGAGACCAAAAAAATAATTTTGAAATGCCATCAATTTACACAAAAAGATTAATTAGTAATTTATTTAAAACAAAACACATTTTACTACTGTCATAATACACTTACATTAAATGTTTCTGTTAATGGAGCCATTATTTATTTATTTATTTCATGCAATAAACTAGTGCTTATGAGGAAATGCCAAGAACTGACTTATTAATTGCATTTAAAATTGTAAAATTTGGAAAAATTTGTTGACCGTCCTGTATCAATAATTATGTTAATGTTTATATCACTGAATAGAGAATGATAGCTTTCAAATGATAGCTATTACACGACCCCTATTGCTATTTAAAAAAATCATCGATTACGTCATCACGCCCTCATAGATGACGTCACTAGTATATTATATATGCCACAAAATCAAAATTTAAAAATAAAAATCGACCTGTTTTGGGTTTTGTCTCCAAAGTCGCCTATTCTCGACAAAATGAATTTATTCCATAATTTTGCCCCTCACTGTATATAATGATGAACTCACTATAATGACTCACTATAATGAACTCACTTACCCAGAAGGAATATTTACAAATTTATTCTTCGATATATCTACGCTACAAACGCTAGCTTTACTAGCTTCTACGAAACATTCTTCTGGTACATCTCCAATATCTTTCATGGCTAAATTTAAAATATTGCCGTTCCTCATCGAATACCTACAATTCAATAGTTTTAGTGTACATAATATAATACATTTAAGATGTGTAAGCACCTGTCTGGATAAATTTTACTATCATACGGTACATCTGATGATACATTTAAAACTGTTATATCTTCATCAGTAATCGTATCTCTCAAAAGCTTAAGAATTCGGTTTGTTCCGGCGCGAACAACGTCTGATCTAATATGCTTTAATTTGTTCCCTTCTATTTTGAATAAGTGAAGATGTGGCATTAAACCGATTGCATTAGGTATGCTAAAATAATTCGTTATAAACATGCGAAAAATGTAATTCGTAATAAGCCTACTCTTCAATATCATTGTTAGTGATGTCAAGTTTCTCCAAACGAGCAATCTTAGTAATTTCGGCTGGTATAGATTTTAATTGGTTGTCTTGAAGTTCTAGGATTTTGAGGTGGTTCATGTACTCGCAAAAGTCCTCGGGAATTTCCTATAAAATATACGAACTTAGCCAATTAAAATGAGTTATACATATTTTGTGGAATATACCTGAATAAAATTATTCCCAAAATGCAACTCATACAATTGTTCGCATCCAATAAAACTGGGTATATCCGTAATATCATTGTGTTGAGCATATAAAATCTGTAATTTTCGAAGCTCACCCATTGGTGGTAAGCTAGTAATACTGTTGTGACTAATATCCAATTTCAGTAAGGCTAAAAAATATTATAAATGCATATATTTGCTTGTATTTGCAACTACTATAAAGATTACCCCTGAGATTTACAATATCTGGCGGTAATTTCTTTAAGCTGTTGTGTGATATTGAAAATTCTGTAAGTCGCACTAGAAATCCGATTCCTGGTGGTAATTTTAAAATTTTGTTGTGCGATAAGTCCTAAAATATTTAAACATTTAAATTTCTCAATACATCTCATTACATAACCAGTTTAAAATCAAAATATTTACGTTTATGAAACGTCCATTCAAGCAAATTAATTTTAGTACAGAAAATTATATCATCTGTTGAATGCACTTACCAATTTTTCCAGCATTACAAGATCTGATATATCTTTAGATACATTACTCAAATTATTATCATTAATAAAAAGCTGCTTTAGTTCAGTTAATTTAAAAAAACTTTTAGGTAACTCTGAGAGTTTATTATGGTTCAAAGATAATGTGGTTAATTTCTTCAAGTCACCTATTTCTTCTGGCAATTGTGTTAATAAATTGCCTTGTAACTGCAAATAATAATTAATTAAGCACCAGCTTTATTACCACTTAAATAATATGTATTATCTAAAAACTACTAATTTTATTTTAATTCAATAAGGGTCATATTATCTACTGCCTAGGTCCTAACACCTACTTACTTTAATAGAGACAGTTTTATAATAAAACCCTTATTAAAAGAAATCTAGAGTAGGCATTTGCTTACGTTTAAAACCAATAAATCCTGAAACATGTTAATATCTTTCGGTATCATTGTTAAAACGTTAGAGCTAATATCAAGATGTGTTAGAGGCCTTACACTCCACCATGCATCGCCTTCTTCGATAGTTCTGCTTAAATCGACATTTATTTCATTCTCGTTTGTTAGTTCATACATGGCAAACATTTTATCCGGCACTGCAATGTTAGTCGAAACGTTTGAAATTGTAACAAATATGTTTTTGGATATTGGAAAAAATAACATAATTATTAATGTACGTTGTAACAATCGAATTTTTACCTGCTGATAGATGTTTTGAAGATAAATTCAATTTACCAGTGTTTTTAACTAGCTTTATTACGTCCTTGGTGATGTGCTGGTCGTTTTCTTGTTTAGTCTGTAAATGAAACACAGGATTCACGATTTTTCTTCGCGATTTCATTTTTACAGATTGCTTCTCCATGTTTGTAACGAATACGTCGAAAATCAAGTATGTTTTGAATGAAATTTTAATATTTTGTTTAGAGTCATTTAAATCGATCTGTTGCCTAGTAATGTCACAACAAGGACAAATATATCACAAGCGTCACTTCTATGGCCTAATACTTTGAAGCAAAATAGTAATTTTACAATAGCTACATAGAGAAAGAAGAAGTATGACTATGACAAATGACATATTTCACCATAACCTAAGATTTTTGAATTCGTTCATGAGAATGTGAATTATATTTTTAAACTACAAAATTATGAATTCCAAATTACCATTGGTAGTAATATTAGGTGCAACAGGTGCAGGGAAAACTAAATTATCCCTGGAATTAGCGAAGAAATTTAATGGAGAAATCATAGGAGCAGATTCGATGCAGGTAACTTAGTTAACCTTTTTTCCTCAACACTAACTGATTTTTATAAAATTGCTGAAGTCTATTGGCTAGTAGAATCAAAAAAACCTAAATTGGTATCATCAAAAGCGTATAGTAATTAACTACATTGCTTATCTATAACTTGATTTATTAAAATACTTATAAAATTCAGGTATACAAAGGACTTGATATTATCACCGCCAAAGCCACTAAACAAGAGCAGTCGGTAGCGCCACACCATTTAATTGACGTTTTAGAACCCTCCGAGATGTTTACTGTGTGCCAGTATAAGAACCGAGCTCTACGAATTATCGAAAGTCTAAACAACAATCACAAACTCCCTGTTATAGTCGGAGGAACAAATTACTACATTGAATCTCTGCTATGGAAGATATTAATTGATGATGACAATTACGTGAGCACTCCGGGGATATTACCCAACAACGATCATGAGCTGCCTAGCGAAGAGTTGCATAAGAAATTAAAGGAATTAGATCCTGTTACAGCGAGAAGATTGCATCCAAATAATAAGAGAAAAATTTTAAGGCAATAAATGGGCTTTTATTTAAGTTAATTAAAAATTTATGTTGTCGATTATTGCAGGTCTTTGGAAATTTTATATAAAAAGGGGAAAACGCATAGTGAAATATTGCAGGAGCAAATTTCTGCTAAGGATGCCTCCAAGTCAGGTGGGGGTTTGAGGTTTCCACATTCACTAGTTTTGTGGCTGCAATGCGATCAGGTTTAAAAATGACAATAATTAACTAAGAAAATCAATTCGAAATCAGTTTTTTTTAGGATATACTCGATAGGCGTTTAGATGACCGTGTGAATTCCATGATAGAGCAAGGTTTGATACAAGAACTATTAGAATTCCATCGTGTGTTCCAAAACGAGTAAGTTTCTATTTATTACAACAAATCTTTTATATGAAATAACTGTTTTATTCAAAAATTCAGAACACCCGACTATACAAAAGGGATTTTTCAATCGATTGGATTTAAAGAATTTCATTCATATTTGATGATGAGTGAAGAGGATAGGCGGACTGAAGATGGAGAGAAAGCACTAAACGAAGGAATTGAACAGCTCAAAATGGTTACTAGAAGATACGCCAGGAGACAGAAGAAATGGATAAGGAATAGATTTCTCGGAAGGCAAGATAGGCAGGTAAAGTTCATTCGCTCAAAAAGGACAAGTATGTCATTTTTTAGTTATTTCCACGTAGTTCAACATTTCCCTTGTTTCAATGTTAATTTTACCAGTTGACTAGGGGAATTTGCCATTTACAAACCGATACAGATGAGAATAAAGTAGGGTGATTTTTTTTTATTTACATTATTGCTGATCCCTGAAGAGTCCTAAAGAATTAACATGGTAGTTCTGTAAATCAACGTTTCGACTATCTCAAATTTCATCTTTTGGTACAAATTTGCGAAAAATACACTTCCATATTATTCTCATTTGTTCACCAATATCAATAATCTCATCTATTCCTCCGCCAAATTTTTAAATATGCTTACCTATCAATCTCTTGCTTCGCATATAAAAATAATGTAATTTATCCTCCGCCATATTTTAGAAACCGGTTATCTTCACCAAAAATAAAATATCGCTCATTTGCTTTACCAGTAAAATTTTGTAAAAGACTTTTTTTACAAAATTCTTGTTTATCTCTTCAAAAAAGTTTTATAAAAATTGCTATTTATTTAAACACATTAAAAGTGTATTTATTGTAATTTTTTTAGGTTCCTCCGGTGTTTGGGCTAGATACATCGGACGTTTCCAAATGGGACCAGAACGTAAGTGAAATAGCGGAAGAAATTGTAGATTGTTTCATAAGAAATTCCAAGTGCCCTCACAAGCCATTGCCAAAACAAATTACTAATTCTGTGCCAAATATAGATAGTACAACGCATCATTGTGACATTTGTAATAGAGTATTCATTGGGGACTTTCAATGGACTACACATATCAAATCTAATAGGCATAAAAGAGAACTGACAGCGAAGAGAAAAAAGGATGATCAATCTGAAGTATAATTTACTTATTTTTTTTAATCAATCTATTCATTGGTACGAGATTTAGTTGTTTTTGGATTGATTTAATAGGAAGTAGGTATTATTTTATAAATAAAAACACCGCTATTTAAAGCCAACATTTTATTTTGTAAAACTTACGGAAAACTAATACCACAATCAAATTCTGAATAAAGTTACCAAAAAAAATGTTAAAAATTAGATATTAACAAATTAAATAAGTACTAACGATTGTTAGGATTATGGCATTACTATTATTATTAAAACTCAATATAGATAGATAGGTATATATTCATAAAATTACGCCTATGCTAAAAATCATGCCATACATCCTTAGGGCTCATGTTATAGATTAAATTATATATCATGTAATATATAAGACATTATGCTTTTTAGCAAAGTCATTTCGCAATGATTTCGCTGGTGGTCGCTAAGCGTAGAGAATTGCCCTGTTATATATTTACTACTAAAAGATTTGTCAAATAATGTGCATAATAAGTAGTTAGCATTTATTCATACTATTTTCTAATATACATATTTGGTCAACAGCGAGGTTTCATCACAGGTACGTTTTATCAGCGTATATTTATGTTCTTATCCTTGCATGAGGTAAACCAACGTTATATCTTCACAACGATTATTATTGAATGAATAAAAATAATGGCATTTATAATTAACTTAATAAAAAAATCGATTTAAACGCTGAGCGTTTTAAATTATAATTAGAGAAAAATTACAAATGCTTGAAAAAAATATAAGTACATCATGCAAGATTCAGAATATTTGTAGGCCATTTTTATCGACAGTTTACTGATATATTTTTTTGTTTTTTATTTTTTTATTATTTTTATGTTTTTTAAAATATTTTTTATCAAAAGTATAAAATACTGTAGAATATTATGAACACAACAATTCTCTTTATCTCACGACTTTTACAGTTAAATAGTATTGATTTTACGGGCAAATGCCGAAATTGGTAAAACTGAAAGTTCAATTAGTGGGCACTTCGCAAATCATTCCCGTTTCAGTTTCTACCCGCATTTTATTAACATAGTCTATGCAGAGGAAGACGAATTTTATACATATTTTCAAAGAAAAAAAAACCGTATAGTAAGTATTAAAATTAATTAAAGAAAACACCACTACAATAACAAAACATATCAACACATTGAGCATTTTGAATCAACGTAAATAGTGTAGTATGTTTGGCACTCCAAATAACAATTTTTTCAATGCAAACATTAAGGATGTAAATCGACATACAATTGGATACACTTCAAAACTTTCTATGCAATACACATTGGAAATTTTCTGCTTAACAATTAATTGATGTTTCTAAACTTTTATCTTAAGACGTAAACACACAAATTCCGCATTATTAGAAAGGAGCATTCATAACATATTCGCTTTAACAAATGTAATGGCTTCTTCCCTTTTATCCGAAATTAATATCCACAAAATCGTGATCGATATCCGATTTTAAAAACAACGTACAAGCTGCTTGTAAAATCGAACTACTAGTAGTTCTCGTCAAATAGTATTTAACTGATCAAAGGGATATTTTCCTTTAAATTTACCGAAATAGGATGAGGATACCATTACATTGTTTTTTGAAGTTATTATAGAGTCCAATACTTCCACTCAAAATGGCAAACATGAACAAACGTTACAAATAAAACGATACAAAATTTTCAACAAAACGCCTCAAGAACAAAAACACACCAAAATTAGTTAACATTATAAATATAAAAAATAACTAACAATATAAAGTAAGCACTTAAAATATAAAAAAAAAGTAAAATGTGAAAAATATTTTTACACCTTCGCTTATTATCATACAAATTTACATAACACAATTATTATTATTAAAAAGCGTAAATATTCATTTCATTCGAATAATATAATTTTTATACATTAAAACATGTTAAAATAAATCAATTAGGATTATATTATTCGCGTTCTGTAATTTCTATAATTTACAGATAAATGATTTTATTCAAGAGCACTTCAAAAAATTGGTAAAATTACCGAAGTGAAAAGAAAGAATGATTCAGAACCAAAAATTCTTAATATACAACTTGTGCCTCGGTGTGATTACATAATAGATTTTAATGCAAATTTAAACAAAGTTTTATACGTGTGGACTTGAAATTTCCGTTCAATATTTTTACATCTGAGGTCTCAACAATTATCTCTATGTATACATTGTAATCCATGTTATTCGCGACGACATATCATAGAATAGAAGACGAACTTCCTTCAAATATTTCCAAAGTTACCAGACGATATTTAACGAAAAAATGGCATTTAAATGTTAATATTAGTTCCCTAATCCTAATAATTTTTTTATTTAAATATATTCTTAGTTATTTATAATATGCGAAGGTTAAATTTTAGTGTTTTTACGTGCGCTAGCTAATTTAAAAATCTATTTAATCTTGAAATTTATTTTTTTTCAGGCAATCTGAAAAATATTTGAGAAAGTAACGTTAGTTTATTTCAAACGTTCTCCCGTCGTCAATCTTAAATGGATTACCCTGTAAATCCCTTCAAATTAAAGTAAATTAATTTGCAATTCAATTTCGCCCTTAATAAGAAAAGCCAGATAAAACTCTGACAAAAAAATCGTTAATTTACACGTTAAAATTAAACCTATTTCAACAAAACATATACAAAAAAAAAAACACCTAAAACAAGTATACTTAAAATGAACCTATTATTGCTTCTCAAATACTTTGTAATGTTTTATTTTGCAAGTAAAAAAAAAGAAAAATTAAAACTATTCAAAATTTCTAAAAAGAAAATTACTTCAATTACTTTAATTAAACTTAAAAGGAGGAAAAGCATTAGTGGTTATCACAATAAATTTTATCACCAAATAAAAATTAAAACATTATAAGTATTTGAACGTGTCTTAACTAAAAAAAAAAACAACTTGAATTCTTGCAAAACAATAACAAATAAAATGAACTACTATTCTAATTCTTAAGATGATAATGGAATCACAGTTGCATTAACGGGTTTAAAAATTCAGCTATGGATGTTTTATAAATCTCATATTTACACAATTATATAAAAGAATGAAATTTTTCGCTGGATTTATAGGGATTCCACGATAACGGTTTTCTTAAAAATGGCAGTTGATTTTACCTGATAGAATTCATCGAAAATCAAAAAAATCGTAACGTAAAGGAATTGTTTACATGCTTAGTTATCCGTTCAACTATAGTCTATTCATAAACGAGGCGGAGTAATAAATGAGTCAATTGGCCAAATTCCAGCCACAGAAGCTATCCGCCCACCAACACAGAAAATGAAAAAAAAAATAATATTCACGATAATGTTATAATATTGGATGTTTCACCCTGTATTGGTTCTGCAAGGTTCTTCACGACGGCGGATTACCCCGCCTCATTTATGAATAGACTACAGGTGAAAATTTTTGATGAAAATTTTACGTCATTATAACCTAGGTAGACACATTACTTAATATTAACGTCATACCGCTGATTTCTAAAGCCATTTAATTAAAAATACCTATATTACATTTAAGGTTTTGATTTTGCGACAATCTATAACATTTAATTAAAGGTGTTAAAAATAAGAAAATCGCAAAATCATAGGCTAAGTTCTTTATAGATTTACATTCTATTCTAGATGTTTTAATTGGCTACCTTCTAATTACCTAAACTTTACCTATGGTGTTTATTTAAATCGTAACCTATACGTAAAATTACTATTTATTGATTATCCCTGAGTCATATTTTGTAAAAAAAAGTATAAGTTTTAAAAAATAATCACGCGGAATCGATATAAAAACGAATTAAAATAAAAAAAAACGCAAGCCAAATTCCATTCTTTTACGACTCGACCAAAAATTCCAAAAAAAGTCTACTACTGAAAATTTAAATAAACATTACTACATACTCAACGGTTCGCCGCCAAATTCCTCCTCAATTGCGACACCCGCCGCCTCAGAAACTCTTGCTGCTTCTTTAACTCCTTCAGGTGCGTGGTGTGGTTAACGGACGCCTGCGTGAGGTACTCGCAGTACTGCGAAGCCTCCCGCAGTATCACCACCTTGGCGGCCCTGTCCTTCTTGCTCACCTCCGGCACCAGGACCCGCAGGTCCTCGAAGGCGTTGCGCAAATCTATCCGCCTCTGGCGCTCCATGTTGTTGTGCAGGCTGCGCTTCTCCGAGGGCTCCGGTTCGCTGTCGCTGCTGTTCCCGTAGTTCCTCCGCTTGTAGGGGGTACTTAAAGCGGCTTTGTAGTGTCTCCTCTTCAGCCCCCGGGACTCCGTGGGGGATTTCTTCGCGGTGGTGGGTTCCTGGACGATTTTGCGGGCGGGGGCGGCGGTCTTCATGCGAGGTACCATCTTCTTCCGGGATATGGCGGTGGCCATCCGCCTCTGGATCTGCTGGCGGTCCCTGTTGGATGGATTGTTGGGGAAGGAGAATACATTTTTGTTGCAGAAGTGGTATTTTTCGTTCACGTTCACCACGTCGATTTCTTCTTCTGCAAATGAGAAATTAGCGATTGTTTAGAATTAATTGGTAAAGAAATAGTAAACTACGGGATTAACAACCATTTTAAATGACAGCTTATATGCGTTGAACCGAGTTTAATTGTAAATAAGTAAGTACGTCAGTCACTGTTGATCTGTGGTTCAGAGAGAAGTTTACGTGAACGGCCTTTCAAGAAGCGTTCAAAGGCGGTTCAAGAAAGTTTTAACATTTGACGTCGAGTTGTTAACCCAAAAAAGTAAGGTTAAATTTCTAATATACAATTCATTATTCAAAATGAACGCATTATTAGAAGAATTAACCGACGATGAAGATTTTTTACAAATTTTTAATGGTTTTTTTACATCCTAGAAGACCACAAACTTTCAGAAATAGACCCAACCATTTTGATGACATTAAATGTAGATTTCGATTAGATATTAATTATCAAGAACTTCTCAAATGTCGATAGTTCCAGTCCAAATAATTTCAAAAGTGACATCAAAATAGAATCAACGTTCAAATATAAATTATAAATTTAAGCATGTGACTTCAGTGCGACCAACATGAGCTGAACGCCGTTCAACCAAACTAATTTTGAACTGACGTTCATTTGTAACATATACAAGCGGGCCTTAAATTGCTCGAAATTTACTTCATTACGAAAAAAAATCTACGTTAACAATAGATGTTTCCCAATAGTGCAGGAATAAAACCTGTTTTATTTTCATTCCTAGAAGTTCAATGAACGCCCATAGCTTTTTAAAAATAAAAATTTTACTTAGTTCGAATGCAATGTTTAAACTACTCGGTATGCGAGTATGTTCCAAAAAAAATTAAATTTATTCCATAGCGATTATGTTATTTTTAATTAAGTTCCTTTGTCCAAAAGTTGTATTCAACTAGAAATTCTACTAGTAGGTATTCAAAAGGGATAAGTTTTTGTTAACTTTAGGGGTGTCGTTTTCCCGGAAGGGGACCATTTTGTGGACACGTGTTTATTGGAAACAAATTGTTTTTATTACGCTACCTGAAAGTCAGTCACGCCCTTTTTTATGACTCACCCTGTATAAATTATTAATAAATACGAATGTAAAGTGCCCCTATAACAACCCCAAGTAATAGAATACAAGAAGCAGTGCTCCGCTTCGTTAATTATTAAATAAAATACATTTCGAACATGCTACGAAAATAACGATTATATTTTTTTGTTTCGGGAAAAGTCCATTACGGTCGGATTCGCTAAACAAATACTAATTGGTTTCTCGAAGAGAACGCCAGTGTATTTGTTGGAAACTTGCCTAACTCTCGCTAACATAACGAAGACGTTTTGGCATTCGCAGTTACACCAGCCGTTAACGTTATTGCCCGCATTTTTAAAAGTCAATAAACTGAAAGCTCGACTAATTAATTATTATATGCACACTTAATCATAAACCGTTCTATCGCTTGCAATTAAATATTAACGTACGTCTTGTAACCATCATAATAAAAATAAGCCAAAAATTTATTGCACAACTTAAATACAAGGTGTTCGAAAAATAGGGGGAGATATTTTAGAGTTAGAAAGTTGTTCTTGTTAAAAAATATGTTTCTTGTTGAAAAAAAGCTATTTATAAACATGGGTCCGGAAATGCAGTGTTTTCAAGATATAAGAAGTTAAATTAAAAAATAATATCTACATTGTTAGATATATTAAAAAATATTTACTTGATTCTGTTGAAATTTGGCAATGTTATTTGTTGTATTAAGATGCTAATTTAGCCCTAATAATTAGATTAAAATTATTAACTCTAGTAGCGTCCCTAATTAGTAATATTGGGAAAAAATCTAGGCCACTGCCTTTTTTGTAACTTTAATATTTTTTGTTTTATTAATAAGCATCTAAAATACAACTTCTTTACCTCTTTTATTTTTTCGTATCTCACTTCGTTTTTGGGAAAAAAATAAAAACTGTTTTATTGCATGTGACTTGGACAAAAATGATTTATCATTGGTGCATTGGAAAACAAATAATCAAAAAAAAATTGTGTTATTGCAACTTTTCCAATACCAAATTTCATCATAATTTAGTAAATATTTTTTACTGAACACACTGCATTTCCGGACCCATGTTTATAACTTTTTTTCATATTTTTTAACAACAAATCACCCTCTAAAAATCTTCGTCTATTTTTCGAACACCCTGTATACATATTCCAATTGAAAACCCAATACTAAAACGTAGTAGTTGTTGTACAATAAAATTATTATTCAATCTATTAGACCGACAACCTGACCCAGACGCTCGACGATAATTAATTCGCTCGTCGACGGCGAGATGTAATGATAGACGAAAACTGCTAATTTAAAGGACCTCGACATCTGCAATCACGCTGTACGTATTTCGAATACACACGAAAAAATTCGGAAAAGTCGGCGCCGCGTAATTAGAGATAAAAGTTATTTATCGCATAGGCAAAAACCCCTGGCGAATTTAATTTTCGAGCAATCGAACCCGTTTTAATAACTAATCACACGGTACCTCTCGCAGATTACACAATAAATTCAGCGGCGAACGAGTGGCTGCGTACGCTGGAGGGACGAAATACCGAAACTTTTTGCCAACAATCGAGTCTGCGAGAGGAGAAGGAAAAAAAAGGTCCGTTACCATGATGGAATGTGAAAGGCGAGTTGTTGGCGGTTCCAGTTTAAGCGGCATTCCTCCATGTGAGGACTGATTATCTTAGAAACCAATTAAGCTTTATCGGTAAGGCGATCAAGAGCAACAAACGAGGTCAATTACGAGATGACGTTTTCGGCGAGATCGGAGGGTGGCCGTTTCCGGATGATCTCTTTTTACCATTATTTTTCTACCCAGTTAATTCTACTTTTAAGTATAGTTTGTGTAAAACAAAGTTGGAGGTACGTCACTAATGTCGTCATATTTGACAAGCATTGTGGGCAACTTAAAAATGAACCCGTAAAGCATCTAATATTATTACCGTTTTTAATTAAGTTTATTACCTACAAAATTTAATTAGTTATTAACAAGGGATGATGGAAAATGTTAAAAAGCAGGATTAAATCATCCAAGAAAAATATATACAATTAGAAAAATTCAACGTTTGTATATAAAATAATTAATTTTTTTATAGTAGGTTGGTAGGCACTGACTGACAAGTAGCATAGTTGCCGTTGTCATTCGATCAGTACTTTTAATTTCAATTTGTTTTTGTCATTTTGCCTTGTGGTTGTTGCTTTATTCATTATTTCTTGTTAATATTAGAATTTTTCAACAAAACTGTTCTAAAAGCAGTTTTAAATAAAGCTTTACAAGAATTATCGTCTTTTCGAGTACATTCTTCATCTCTAGAAATCTATTTTGACAATTTTAGAAAATTCTTAGGTCTTGTAAACTTTGTAAACGTTTGGCAACTCTGTCCATTCGTAACATAGTAAATTTATGATGACGTGCACCTGACTTCGTTTTGCACAACTATGTGTGGAAATTCGTGAAGCTTAAAGAAAATTAAGTTGCTGCTCATTTGAGCAAATTTGAGCTTCATATTCTATACTAACTCCCTTAAAAATTACCCTCATTTTTTTTTATTTTGCACAAACTATATGCAAATATTAAATCACCGTGTAAAATTTTTCGAAATGAAATTAATTGTTTATCGATTATACGCGATATAACGCGGCGCAATACCCAACAAAAGCCGCGCAAAACCAAAAAAAGCATCAACAAACAACAATGCACTTTCCATTGTAATTGCGAAACGAGCATTCACACGTTAAATTCGTGCATTAGAAATTTAAAAGGTCACAAAATAAATCTATCCGAAACGCGCGTTATTAGGTAAAAAAAATGCGTCGTTGAACTTGCGACAGAATATATATATGTTCCTTTGTTACGCCAGTCGGCAGTCCCTTTTCCGAAACAGACAGAAATCGGGAGAGAGGCGAACAGGGGATGACCTTTGGCGGTTATCCCTGCCAAGGTTACTGGGCATCGCGACGGGTTTCGGCGTCTAGCCGAGCCGGTTCACGGCATGCGTCGTCCGGGAGCGCTATTTTATTATACAACGCACACGAGCCGGGGATCCAGCTGGACCAAAACCAAAGCAAATACTCAGGAAAAATTATTGGATATCTCGATAAGTTTTTGGAAATTTTGAATTGTGATTTTTATGGGAATTTGTATGAAAATATACAGGATGACGCAAAAAGGTAAGGACCATAGACTTCCCGGAAGAAAGTAATTATTCAATCTTTTTGCGACTCCCTGTATACCTACTCGCGAGAATGTACTGGAGAATATCACCACTGTAAAACTGTCACAAATTAACAAATTTGAAAAAGTGGGTAATGATAATTATTCCTTGAAAACTCCTCTATCAAAATGCTCTGATGCTATTTTTTTGTAAAACGACCAGAAAGAAAGTCATAACGAAAAAAAGAAAATGTATCCCCAAATTTTTATCTATTTTCGTTAATAACTTGTTTCTTTTTAATTCTACGACAAAAAGTTGCATGACTAAAGTTGTAGAGGATTCAATTTGCAACTAAAAGTGTCTGTACAAATTTTCAGTGCGATAAGTAGTTTGGTCGATATAATGTAAAAATCATCCCTTTTTCAGAATGGCGGCCGAGGGACAAGGGTGGCGATCCCTAAAACTTTTTCATCCTTTAACAAAGGACTTTCACGGACTACTGGATGAAAATCAAATTTAGAAATTTTGAATTGTGGATTAATGTAGGAAAAATATATAGATATTTATTCTAAGAAAGAAAGATAATTTGTCATTATACAACTCGATAAACGATTACCCAATAGTAAAATCTATTAACCATTTTTTTTATTTACTCAAGTGCACGAAGGGCAACGTAATATCAAAAAAAATTCCACCGAGTATTATTTTTTTATGTTTTAAGAAGTTGATAAATCCGCGATAACAAAGTTTGTGCTTAACAAAATACATGGTAGGGTAAAGATAGCGTGGAAACTAGCAGATAAAATTTGTTTACAGAACTGTTGAGAAAGTGTGGAATAACCGATAATGTTGCGACCGGCTTTTCAATATTTTTTTTCCGAGAAGATCGCAACAAAAGTAGGCCCTTCGGCGGTTTCCTTTAACAATAGGTTCATTGCTGCAGTACAGTTAAATTTACCTGTTGCAAGGCAATACTTTGGGACCTTTCGTTCAATGCCTAGTTTAAATTATGAAAGGAAAGTATATTCCGAGATTTGAACAATGTGTATCGCCTATACCTTTCGACGAGTGGGTACATGCGATGCATATAGAAAGTTAGATCTCTGTTCACCTTCTTTTATTCGAATTAATAACCACCTACCAATACCTACCTCTCCTATTATACGCCTCTTTCGTTTAGTTTAAAATTAGAAATTGGTGCAATGCAACGAAAACAAATATCTACCAGCAAACTAAAATATTACCTATACAATGTATGCAACAGCAACTATCATTTAACATATGCACATCTTCTCAGACTTATTATGTTATCGAGGTAACCCGTTTATAACGTTTCGAAATAGCGTTATTTCTTAATGTCTCCCATGGTCCAGGAAACATTAGAAAACTTTCCCACTTTCGAAATAGAACGATATTTGGGTTAAGACTAAAATAAATCGGGTGATTACGCCTTTCATTATAACCCGGTGTACTATTTATACCACTACAACATTAGTCGTAGAACAGACGGGTATAGATGCAGCAACGCGAAGCGACGCCGACGCCCGACGTCGACGTTTCGACCACATAATTTACCGTTTAAATTAAAACTATAAAAATTAGTCTGCGCCCATTAGTTGATGAATTTGGCTCGTTAAAAATTCTAGGGTAGATGCAATGAAAAGTTAAAAAAAAGTTTACCATAGAACGCATTTATCATTTTATGCGGCGCAATACTAAACTGTATTCTTCCATCGTTATGAAACAAGAAATAGTAAATAGTCCAATTTAAATTCCTTCCGAAACACAATCTTGTGTTGTGTTCAAATAAATCCCCATTGCGAATTTATGATTCGTTGCGAACTCGCCGAGTATAATTGATGCCGGCGAAAATTAAATATTTTGAAGTTAATTGCATGTTTTGTAATGATATGCAAGGATTTATTTTGAAAATAAACCTATAGTAAACAACCGAACGGTGTACGTATATTCATTCATAACAATACGTCGAACCTTGAAAAGATTTAATTAACAATTTACAAAAAAATTGTTCGTTCTCTTTTATAACGTTTCACAACAGTAGATACAAATTTTCGAAAGTAGGATGCGAACTTCCCTGGAGAAATTTCGACCATTAAAATCTAATTTTATATTTTGCCATCGTAATTATTGATACGTTTCCAAATCGTTAAATAAGAGTTAAAATATAAAATTTGGATTTTTACCTATACTTAATGTTTTAAAAATTATTGTGCTTCGGTAAAAATAAGTTTACAAATACAATTTTAATAACTGGTATTATAAAATTGCACTTTTTCGTCATAAAAAAATTAAACTGGAAGGATTAACCGGTATATACCCGGCACAAAAGATAAGGAGGTCCTATTCTATTTTTTATAGATATGCTTGGATCAATTTTCTCTATCCTTCCTTTGTAAAAAGCCGTTCGCATTTTTTTTTTTCGAAGAATAGCGATATTGTGAATTTTAGGAAGTACCTCCTTCTATTATACCAGTACCCCGCATTTCTAAGAAGGTTTACTTTATAGGATGCAGGTAGACACATCAGCTCGTTCTCGTGCCAGAAACTGCATAAAAATAGGCAATAAATATCTTTCACCTATAATAGTCGTCTACAACTCGGTATAATATTCTCCATTCAAAATTTCGAGCTAAATTTATGCAAATTCCTTTCTGGAAATTGACCCATAATGGAGATTAATTATAGCGAAAATCGAACCAGGTAGAAAAACTTGATTACAAATTATTGGCTATTTTGGTACAATTTTTTGGATATTTCGAAACTTATCAAGTGTTTTGTTCTATTTAAAAAAAAAACAAAATTTTCGAATAAATTAACCATACGTGTTTAGAAATAGTCAGTCCATTAAAAATAAACTTTATTATTGACCGAACGTATTAAAGTCGCGAATAAATAACGAGGCCTTAAATTGTTCACGACTGGCACATATTTCTCGATGGAAATTTGTTCCGAGGATGCGATGAACTTGCCAACGTTCGACATACGAGAATCCGACATTCTCAATGGTCATGGCTCATCGCAGATGCCCCAGCGAATAGCATTTAAATTTTCACACGTTACTCAAAAGCTAATACAGTAATAGTAATCGCAAAACATGAGTAGATAGGTATCTAAACTTCCGCGAAAAACAGCAGAATCTCCATGTTTCAGTTGATGTGTGCAAGTGTAATTCGATACCGTTGTGTTTTATGAACATTGCATCGCTAGTAATTTTTTTGATATCTATAAAGAAACAACGCCATCCGCGAAAATGATCTAACAGCCATGAAACCGGCGATTGACCTCTATCTGTCGATGGTAGCTCGCCGTTTTACTCGGCGTATTATAAAAATTTCGGAGAGCGACACGTGTGGGAAAACATACGTACCTAATAAAATATTGAATTTATGTTAGACTGCCGACACCGGTGTCTGGGAGAATACGCAACAATCGCGTTATATATGCGTAGAATAATCCGGCGCTTTTATTATGTCAAGGTCAATATTATAACACGTGGTTTTCGCGCCGTTTCCTGAACCGTCTCTGATCGTAACCGATAAATTGCGTTGACATTTAATTGGCAAAAAGATACGTTCTACGTACCCGATTTTTTTCTGTTTAAATTTAAATTGATGCATCTTATAAAATTCGAACTGGATAAAAATAGATATACTAGTGTTTTATGTAATGTTAGGTTTTATTAAGGGAGGAAACCCCACTAGGAGGTTTAAAAAAACCGATTTATTGCAAAAATTGTTAGCTTAATTATTCAAGAATAAGCTGTAGAAATTTCAAAACGAAATTCCCATTCGTTTAGATTTTATGACAATCGAACTGTGTGTACATCGAGCAATTTATTTTTCAAATGCGTTTATCTCGAAATTATCTACATTTTTTACATTTGCGTGCAGTTTACCTCAAAAAGTAATCAACTGATAATTACGAAAATTTATAGTTTGATTCCATATAAAATTACGAATTATATGAACCAACTTGTGAGATGATATTAGGATTTTAAGGGTATATTTTTCTTTGCATAATTAGAGAGAAAAAATCGTGAAAATCGTAGAACAAGTAAATTGTTGCAACGACAGCAAAATTTTTAATTTTTCATTATTTTCACCTGCATTGAGGTTGATATTCTTATAGAAAATAAGTTAGGTATTGTGAAATCAAAACCTTTTTGATTCGAAAAGAAAATCGGAATGGCTACACTAGAAGCTGGAAGCAATTGAAGATACAAACTTCAACGGACATTAATTGTCACTTTTGCATAGCTGAACCTATTCAAAAAAATTCACAAAAATTGATTAAATTCCAATTCTTTCCACCCAAAAAAAATCCTCATAATGTTGTTTCCCCGTTAAATAAATCGATACTCCTCAATGCAAACATGAATGAAAACAAACATTTTACTGTATCACCTAAAGCATAGTTGATAAAATGCGACTCTACATTCTACTCTACACATATCCAGGATATTCTCATATAGCTACAAAAAAGCTAGATTAGATAAAGAATTACACCACATCGCTTAGGTCTATATGTACAGATATTTTTGTGGTTTGAAATTACTAAAAAAAGCACCAAAACCCCGACGACCGGATGGAAAAATCATTTTTTATCTGCAGACTTAATTAGAAAAAAATCATAAAAAATTCGCCACATGCTGCTAACGACCGTGTCTTTTCACGCTCCCGTATCGCGATTAAATAATGTAAATTTAATTCGATTTTACATAAGAGTGACGTAAGTAAGCGAAAATATCGAGACGGCCCAGACTACCAAAGGATCGTCGCAGACGATCTGTTGCCGGATGTCAGTGTTAAGAGATTGTTAACAGTTTTTTCAAGTTTCTACATATCGCCGAGCCCCGGTAATTAAGCCCAAGATGCAGAGGAATTGAAGTTTCAACGGAATTCCGCTTAATGCGTGTATCTGCCATTACAGTTAATTTGAGCTTTTAATTCAGAATAAACGCCTTAATAATGCATATAAATTGGATATTAAGCTCGCTAATTTACCTATATTTCCACTTTTACATAAACAATTATGTACAGGCAAAATTCATAGCAGGAGGGATGGTAAGTAGAAGACAAGATATTAAAGAATTAACTAAAACAGTCGTTACCTCTATTTTATTCAAGTTCTTTAAATTAAGCCATTTCTTTTTAGTGAAACGCAATTAAATGGAAATAATAAACATATTTTATATAGCTTAATTGGTTCATAACTACGAGATTACAAATTGAATACCTTAAACATTGGAATTTATAGATTGTAGCTTCGATTTTTCTCTTTGTGAAGGTTGCATTTCCAACTTGACATTGCAATAATCTATTTATGGATTTCCGTATTGCAGTATTCACTCGAAATAACAAATAAAATTTATCTATTATCTTAATATACATACGTCATATTTTATTTTATTTTTTTTTAGTTGAAATTTCTTCCCTCACCAGTTATAATTTGATCCTAAGTAGGTATCCTAACATTATATAAGAATTTTTTATAGGAACAAACTAATAGATATAATCGAAGGCAACATTAAACTATGCTAGGTACAATTGTATGCTGTAGAGCCCATTTTAGAATGAGTGATCATCAGGTGATAAATTTGAGCTCAATTGTGCATTTGAAAGTTTCAAGTTCGCAAATTCGAGCATTGTTCGAATTAAAAAGAAATCCTCGAACGATGGCTCGATTTCATAGTGTTCGTCTATCAGAAGACGATTTACTCTACAATATACCCTCAATAAATCAATCGAAAAGGTCAAGTTGGATTATTTTATTGCTCGGTGAGTGCTGGCGAAATGCTTCGAAATGGAACATGAAGTGCTTTCGAAATAAAAAAAAAATATCCTACCGGTTTTGCGAGCCAAAACGTTAACGTGAGTTAGGTATGCGTAATTCGGACCTTGGATTTTTGGCATAGGATGGTTATTATTTGGTAAAAGTTGAATTAAAAATTTTGCGTATTTTCCAAATGCGACTCACGACGATTTGCATAATTAATGCGTTTCGTTTCACGAAATTTATGTATGCTAATTAATTGATTCACTTTTCATTTAAACGACATTGGCCTTGATTTTACAATAATCTTTTCACACAGGTTATGTCAAGAATTACAATAAAAACAGTCGCTCTCAGTATCGTAACGAAACGCTCGTAACGTATATTAATTTCGAGGATTAATTATTGTCCATTTATTCGCGCTTTTATTCAACAATAGTTATTTAAGTCACAAGGTTAGAAACATTTGATATTTCCTATTACGGCCTGCGGTCGGTACGGTTGCGAATAAATCAATCAGAAAATTAATGCAATTAATAAAAAAGCGATTACATTACATCCATTTTGATACATCATCATTGTCAAAGGTCGTTAATACTATAACAATTTATATAGCGCATTAGTCATGTAACAGAAGCGTATAAAATTACGGATAAACATTCAGCGAATTTTTCTACAACATTTCTGCAAAATTATCGTAACAAAATACATTCGAAGGAATTGCCAACTAGCGAATTACTAGATCGTAGATCAAGCAATGACGTATTTACGCGACCTAACGAAATATGAATAAAAGATTCGCGATACACAATGGACACTTTCCTTTCAACGATCGAAAATTAGTTTTATAAATAAAATCGACAGCCCATGGCATCTTAAATAAGAACCCGACAACCAGGAACGGGATTCAGCAAAGCTTAATTTATCAGTACAACGCCCACGCCATTTAAAATCGGGAACGACCTTCCACGCGTAGATTTTTTCGATTTGATATACAATGGTGTTTAAACGAAACGCGTTGTTACGCATAAGTTAATTTTACTTTTTTTTCCTACGTCAGAAATAGGCATCGAACCCCACATACAGGGTGTCCCGCATAAGAACTGACACAGAACAGAGGGGCGTGTAGAGTGAAACAAAATATGTTTCTTAATCGAATTTAATTTAATACAAAGTTATGAGAAGTTATGGGCCTTCAAAGTGGAGATACAAATTTAAAAAAAATAATATCTCAGTAAATAATCAAACTTAAAACGACTAAATTAGAGTATTAGTCGATATAGTTGGGAGAGATCAATGGAAGGGTTGAATATAGGGATGATGCTCCTTTAAAATGATATATACAGATTTTTTTTACCTGATGGATGATTTAAAAAATTATTTATTATTATAAAAAATTATTATTATTTTTATTATTAATATTAATATTATTATTATTATTAATAATATTATTATTATTATTAATATTATTATTATTATTATCGTTCATTTCGTCGGTAATTTTATTTAAAAATTTCTTTTATTCATTTTATTTATTAATTTATTTTTGTCGTTTCGAAGAAAATCGCTAAGAAATAAAGTCATGCAAATTACCAATGTTACATAAAATCGTCGACCATTCAAAAGTTGGCTGTGAAATTAAACAAACTTTGACTTTTGACAAACCAAAAATTTATTTATTTATATAATTACCTACTGAGATACTATTATTTTTTTAATTTGTAACACCACTTTGAAGGCCTACAACTTCTCAAGGGTGTAAATTTGTATTAACTTAAGTTGGGTTAAACAACATATTTTAGGCTACTCTACAGGCCCCTGATCCGTGTCGGTTCTTATGCGCGACACACTGTATAAAAAGCCATCTTAATTATTTCAGTCCACAAGTGCATTTCGGAAATAGTTAAAACGAACCACAATAAACCAAGAAAATTAAATTAAACAGCCTTATCTATTATAGTCGAATTAATAATGCTTGACATTAGGAGCCGTCACGCGACCCTCCAACAGTTTTATTAACGAGAGTTTTGGTTCCCCCAAAATAAAAATAACGAGCGGCTTCGGAATTATAGCTTATTAAAAAACTATACTTCCTGTATGTTCACGCATTTTTAATGGGTACCTATTTAATTAGGTCGAAAACGACTGTTGTTTGAGTTAATGAAAATATCGAGTATTCCGGTTATTCGCCGGACTGGAAATTATCTCACCAGTCACCAGTCTCAAATCAATAAAATGCCATTCAAAAGAATTCGAATCAAACGAATTTTACGATTACCTCGTGTGTGTACCCGCTACAATAATACAGTTGCAAGTATTAAACAAAATAATAGTTTATAGTTATAAATTTAAATTTAACGTAGGATTTATACACGGAATTGCAATATAACCGGCGCGAATGTAAAAAAAAGCCCATTATTTTTGTTATTTTACGATCAGTTTTACAATACAATAACCCATTCTCGATGTAAACACCCACCGTCGGGATTATTGCAAAAAAAATTGTGCGACGTATAAACGGAATACATAAATGAATTTCGATTAGCCGAGTAAACGTGCACTCGATCGCAATCGCACGTAATAATTATTTACTCGGTTAATTATCCGAAAAACCGGTTATGCAGTTATCATTTTTCGATTAATCGAAAGGAGAACAATCGAGTTGTCCGAACGAACGATTAAGAGCTAATGTTCACACGTATAGGACACATTCGGCCTACTCGGTAGTTCAAATTAAAAATCTCTCGAGAGGAAAAGAAAGTTTGTTCCACTACATAGGGTGTTAATAAGATATGTTACAAAACTCATAAGGTAGGTAATGTATGGAAAAATAGACTAATAAAAATGTGCACTTGGAGGTTTCGTTTGAGACACTTTGAAGATAGTTTACATCTGAATACACTAGATATAAGTACTAAATTATATTTAGGTATCTTCTTCTTAATCTAAGTCTGATAGAGTACATTTGTTGAAATTTCAAAGTAAAAGAAATTTGTTGAGTTCTCTTGGCAAAGATCATAAAGATAATAAACTGCAAATATTGTACCATGTTGGAGCGTTGAAAAATAAGTTTTAACCAGACACATACATACGCCTTTGCGGCATATTTAAATTACTCCTGACGCAATATTCCTGTGAATTACAAACGAAGTTGGAAATGATGGATTAGTTTTCAAAAAAAAAAATGTAATAAACTGCATATATGGGGATAAAAACTTAACGAAGTTGATGCAAATATGGTATAACAAAATTTAACTACGTTAATGGAATGACAAAGCCCCGGATAAATCTGACGAGACTCCTAAACGAATTCTTTTTTCTTCTACAATAACATAAAAGAAAATAAGAATTCTAAACGCGAATCGGATCTTCGCCGATTTCGTTATAGCCAAAATAAAAACCACAACCGGAATGTTAAGAGGAGAACGAAAATCGATAAAACTTTCAACACGATCGGAATATTTTATGCACCTTTTCCCCGCCAAAAATTCAATACGTATTTGCCCATTTTTTTAACATCGAATCGGTGCGCCTATGTGCGAAGAATATAGGTAAATCTCGGAGGGAGGTGGAGGTACTTGTGCGGCAGCTGCACATGCATTGAAAAGGACGCGGACGCGAACTAAGCCAAACAGGAACAAGCAAGAACAGACAGGTCAAGACACGTTGTGTTTGTGCAGACGAGACTGCATTGTTGGCCGGGTTGCGGCCGGGTCAAGCATTACTACACCTAAAAGCTTCCCCTTTTGGGTGTCTAGAAAATATACCTTGCACATACCGGGCCTTGTTATTTCAACAAAAAAATTGAGGGAAATAAATAAATTGGGAAATTTATGCACGATTTCATCAACCGACTCTTAAAGTACCTACCTAATGTAATACTTAAAGCGGATTTAGGAAGTTCTAAGTACAATTTGTTTTTCGTAACGGTAATAGGAAATACCTTAAAGGACAGTTCACTGGGCTTGCCTAAAGCATTTAGGAAATACTTAACCATACTTTTCTAATTTCTTAATAAGATGCAGAAAACTGTCATAATCAAATTTTTATCTGTACGGGATTTCTTTTATGTTGGTGAAATTCGATTTAGGTAAGTATTCGATTAAAGTACTTCCTACCTTAGGAATTACTTAGGTAAGAAATGCCTAAAAGCAGGTTGGTGACATAAAATTGAGGCGATCGTGTAAGGAAAAAAAAATTACCAAACAAGAGAACAAGTTGGAAATTGTTCCCAATTAATTAATAAAACACATCGCATTTATACTTGAATCATTTAAAACAGCGACTTCCATTACCGATGTAAATTATTCAAGCGTCGAAATAGACTCGGCCTCCGTCGGAACTTTTCCGTCGTAAATTAAATATAAAAATTAATGAAATTAAGCTGTTCGGCTGTTCCTAGAAACTCGTCATAGCCGGTTCAATGCACTTTCCGCCAAACTAAAAATGTAGCTTTTGTCATTGATCGACATTGGATAGATGTAATACGCGCGAGGAGAGTTAAATGTCCGTAGGACAAGGTCAAGAACACCGGCTACCTTCGAAATTAGCTAATTAAGATTTATTAGAAAATATTATTCACGACTCGAACATCCGGGCTAATTTTATTGTTATTTACAATAGAGTTTATTTTTTGATTGTAGTGGTACAAAAGTCGCGAGTCGCGTGTTTTAGTGACACATTTATTTTAACCGAATTTTTTTTATTAACTATTGTATTTAAATCGAATAGAATAGTAATTTCGCTTACATTACACTACTGACACATATTTCGAAAAAATGTTACGGGTGTCCCATATGTTCGAATAAAATCCTATTGTTCGCATACAATAATAATTCACATTGAACAAGTTTTAAAAACTAAATTTTGCTCAGTTCAGAATGTACAGAGATTAGATTACTTCACCTTTTCGTCTTGTTTGATCGCGCTTTTTGAATTACTTACTCTCGAAACACACGTGTCTAGCTAATGGAAAGTTCATCGACTTTTATCACCTGTACTAATTATTGAAAACGTTTTCATCCAATATTTAAACGCTTCCTTTAAATAATTCTTATAGTTATTTCCCCAGCATACAATTTAACACCTTTCAAGTAAAAAAGGTAATTTTCCTAAATTTGTAATTATACTAGTAAATAAGTATGTCACCGTTTGAATACAAATAACAAAATAACTATAATTATTCCATTCATTTATATGATAGGTTGGAGGTTAATGAAATTTAAAATCGAATATCAACATATTCTCAATGTACACAAACATTATAAAAAATTAAACATCAGTAATATTTGTTTATGTAATGTTTTCCTGGCGAACGATATTTGCAAACGCTTTATTTGTTATTTATTAGCCACAGTAGTATAATTAGAAAAGATGCATGCAAACAGATAATTTTTCTGTAAATGCCAGCAATTATCTTGTAAATTATAAACATTCTGCAAGGTGCTCGATATCTCAATTAAAACCTACAGAAACGTAGACTAGATGCAAGTTTATGTTTAACTGACAAATTTACACATATAGTTTGTGCAAAACAAAGTTACATGCATGTCACCATTAATTGACTACGTCACAAATAGACAGTGGTAAAGAACTACCTGTGTGAACTTAGCACCCCCAACATCAATAAAATTAAAAATTCATACATCAAAATTTAGTGCTAATTTAGTGCCCAATTACTAATTTAACTGCTTAACTAGTTAAGCAGAAAATTGCGATTGAAAGTGGCGGAAAGTTTTTAAAAAGCTAGCACCCTCACATTTAAATATTTCAATTAAAAAACATTACCGGAATTTAGTGCTTTTTTAGTGCTTTCGAATGCACTAACCAGATTTAATTTAAGGTATTTTTCTTAAAGATATGTGATAAAAACGTATTAGAGATATTAGAAAAACTGAAGAATATAGAAAAAATACATTAAAACATAGATTTTAGTGCTTCTAAAATATCCTATGTATGATTTTGGAGCTCAATCATACAAAATACGTTTTAGTAATAGGGCACTAAATTAGCACTAAGAGAGCCACTAAATTTTGATGTATGAATTTTTAATTTTATTTATGGTGGGGGTGCTAAGTTCACATAGGTTAAAGAACTTTGATAAACCGGGATAAGAATTTTCTAAAATTGTCAAGAGATGTGAATTGTGACAGAAGGTTAGTATCTAACTAGGCGTCAGGAGAATTGACGATTCTCCTTGATAAATGGAGTTATTCGTGTCTAGGGGAGGTTTATTATTAAAAAAAAGCGGTGAACGAATTGAAGGTCGAAAGAATTCGCGGTCAATGCCACTATAAAGGGGTGTTTTTCGGTAGTGAATAATCGCGAATTAATAGGTTTTTCGCGATGACTCATCTGCGCTATGGGTGCCATTCATACACATATTATGTCAACGATAATATATTGACCATTTTTTTATTAAATTCCCTCGAAACAAAATACAGCACGAATTTGATTAGCATGCCGATTAAAAGCATCGACCCCTAACAAAATAGGTGTATAATATATAATACATTTCATTCGATTAACGATTCTGTTATAGTTTAATTCAAAATCAATGTTGATAATACACAGTGTAATAAAAAAAAACACCAAGAAAACTCCCGCCGATGCCGGTGGATTCACTAAATTTATCACGGGCTGGCCTATAATGAATGAACCTCGGCACGTGTGCGTACCCGTATCCTCTTGTATAAGCGATAAAATAAGGAACTCCTAGTGGGAATCCTTGGTTGGTTTTGGTTCGCCGGCCGGCCGGCCGGCTAGTTTGTTTTACCGGCTTCGGCGGCGGCAACGCAGCGCTATCGACCACCAACGTCACACGCTGTCATGCGAATGCCGACCTTGACGCAATCCAGGTCACTGGCCGGTTTTAAGGTAGATTATTCGAATCGCTCGTGGCGCGCACACGGCTCGGAAAAATTTTCCCGCTAATAGGTAGAATCCATAAGGAGGAGAAAAAAAATCACCAGGTGAATCGCGTTGTAATTAGACGTAATCGCGCTAAGTTTGTAGACGTTACGTCATTAGGCTGCTAGCTAGCGCAATAGGTTGTAGTGAGACTGTATGAAGGGGGAAAATTGGAGGTCTTTTTGCAAAAAGGTTTGCTTAAGGGTTGTTTGATGTTTAAATAAAATGTAATTGCAATTTTCTGTGTATTGTTTGTGCAAAAGAAAGTTAGCTGCACGCCACTAATGTCGTCATATTTGACAAGCATTGTCAAAATGAACACAACTCATTGTCAGATTGAATTTAATACCTACAGAATTTAATTTAATATTAACAAGGGATGATATAAAATGTTAAAAAGCATTTCATTAACAAAAACTCAATAGATAATTTTCGATTACTTTTTTACATTTTTAAATTCTGTCATTTGTCGTAGATATAAAGAAAATGAATAAAATGGAATAAATCGTCGAAGTAAAAGGGCAAAAAATAAGTGGTAAAGTGAAGGTGAATAAATTGAGATACGAAAATATACTGTAAGAGGTCAAAGAATGAGCAAGTAAAGGCTTTCACTGTACTTAGTACATTGAATATCAAAGAAATAAGTTGCACTCTAAAAATACTACAGCCTTGTAGTAGTAATAAGTGATATAATCATAAATAATTTCTATTGAGGCTTGTTATCCGGTTTACTTAGCGGTACTAAAAAATACTCTAAACCAGCATTTCCAAAACAATTATTCGCGAAATGCAATTCATGCATTTAGAATGGTAATTAAATTCACAAATATCTCGTTGCATTTAATGCAAAAGTAGTTGAAATTTTGCGACAAATTTAACAGTTTTAGTGCCGCTGTTTAAATATGATTTATGTTTTCGCACTTAGGAAATAGCTAAATAACCTTGCCGCGAGTACGAAAATCATTTACTACAAACTTTTGCGAAATAAAATTAATAAAACGTGGTTTTTACGATTATAATGCAAGTACGTAACTGCAAAAGTCTGAAAAAGCCGATAATTACTAGAATACGTTAATTTACAATTTTAAATTCCATTTACCGGCGCTTATAAGCAGCTTACTTATTTTTTTTATCATTTTGAATAATTGTTTGCGGGCGCCAATAGAATAAACGTATAAATACTTTGTTCGAATCGAATTGAAGGGGATTATTTGTACAAATACGTTATGTCTACTTATCTAAGGTTCGTTTAGAAATAAATTAAAAATGTGTTAATAGATTCGTGTAGTTAGCACAATATTGTAAATAGACGAGGTGTAAAAAATAGCACTTTATTGTACTAGTAGAGATAAATTTCGGTCAATACCTCTAACCTAATCCAGTTAAAGGGGGAAACTACACTAGAAGATTCAAAAAATCCGATTTTTTATTGCATACATTGTTAGTAATTTTATTCAAGAATAAGCTGTCGAAATTCGCATTCGTTCAGATTTGAAATTTTTTTGTTTAGATTTTGTTTAGTAAGATCCTTTAGAAAATTACAAATTATATGAACCAACTTGTGAGATGATATATGATTTTAATGGTATTTTTCTTTGCACAATTAGAGAAAAAAATAGTGAAAATCGAAGTAAATTGTTCGAACGCCAGCAAAATTTTTAATGTACATTATTTTGAACTGCATTGAGGTTCATATTCTTAGAAAATAATTATTAATGTGAAATCATGCAAAACCCTTTTGATTTGAACACTTCACTCAATTGGAGAACTATACATACAACCTTCAATATCACAGCGTAACTTTGTCATTTTTGGCCAAAATTATTCAAAAAAAAATCACAAAAATTGTTCGAAATATAAACAAAATGCTGTCAAAATTTGATTGAATTCCAATTAATTCTTCCCACCCAAAAAAAATCCTAAAAAACTCTCCTAATGTGTTTAATTCTCCCTTAATTATCTCATTTTCCCCGAATGCGCTGCGAAGCCACAGTGGCCCACCTCCAAAAAAAAACCATGAGTTTGATGCGCCGTCTACTCGCATCGATCTTTTCTCGAAGAGAAGTTGAATTATTGCGAAATTTGCATGGGCGAGATTGTGTGTGGATCCGGTCGGCTCTCGCGAGATCGGTAAATTTGGTCTGGTTTCGAGTTTCTCTTCTCCTTTCACATTGTATTCCGGCGTATTTTTGTCTCTGCCCGGCTACGGAATGCCTCCGTATCCGACTGGTGAATTCACAGGAAAAGGGGTTCCCTGTGAGAACGCTTTTTTCCACACCTCGCCGGTATAAATTTAGATATTAATTGCGGCTGCGGAGCGTCGTGAGAAATTTAATTTCGGCGGTGTTATCGCAAAATGCGTAAAAAGTGCCTCCTAACCGCTCGAAATCCTTGGATAATCAAAGGAAAGTAGTTCTTCCTTTCCTGCGGAGCCCTATCGATTTCCGATTTCGATTTCAGCATGCACCAACTCGGATTTCGCGAAATTCCCTCTAATCGCTCGTGCACGGAAACGGTTTTAATTGTATGATAAACAATTATCGGATTTGTTGAAAATTCCCATTGAACTGGCATTATCAACTTCCTCTCGTTTAACCTTTGGCGTAAGGACCATCAATCAGTATGCATCTTGATAAAATTCTGACCACATTTTCGAGCCTTAATTTACGTTATTTAAAATCCGGTGATACATAATGTGTTCCCGTAACGAATTTTTTTAATAGTCCATGAAATATTAATTTGGAATCGAATATATATACATGAATATCTTACATTTAAAACTAAAAACCACCTATTAACGAAGAACAACGTTGTTAAAAATCAAATTTAGATGAACCCGATGAACCATTACGTATACCCCACGTGTACCAATAGAATCTTGTGTTCAAAATGTTATTACCAAATGCTTCCATTCGTTCGCTTTATTAATTTGCTTGGTTATAAAAAAAGAAAGGGATATATTTTTAATAGTCTTAGCTTTGTTCTAGTAAAATCTAGTAGATTTAGGAACCGTAGGAAGTAGTCCATTAAACCTTTAAAAAGGGTAACGTTATCTTAAAATGTACTTTAGCACATTTAAAATTTTAATGAGTAAGTTTAATTAATTATCTTCATGTACAATTTATTTAATAACAGAAATTGGTTGACGAAATATTACCTTTGAAAAATTACTAATAAATACTAATTTATTTCATAATTACATTTAATTCCGATCTACCCTCTGAATAAAATAGTTGTGGCGCACGGTTCAGTCCATTTTAACGTCTCTAAGAAACACATCTAAATCACAAAACTAATCAACGACATAATATTTCGCTTCAAGAAAAAATGTCTTTTATCGGCAACATTGTTATAGTTAAAATTAATTTTATTAGCCAAAATTTGGCGCATTTTTTAAATCCTAATTTCGGAAATCCCTTATTTTTCTGTTAAATGAAGGTTTTCCTAGAAATATATTAATGTTTTAAGATCTTGTCTGCGTAAAGACATATTATGCCAATTCGTTTCCGCTGCGGGAGCTCATTTTCAAAAAAAAAGTGCTACGTGTGTGACATTAAAATCGGTTGCACAATTATCAGATGATCGAATGGATTTTACAAAAGCGGCAAAGGCCTTTGATTGACGGATACAGGTTACCTTTTACCGCATTTCGAATGCGTATAGAAAGTTGTTCGATAATCGCAAGCTGCAAGAATCGAGATCGGTTTCTAAGACAATAAATAAATTTTATGTATCATAGATAAAAAAAATTCCAGAAGGCGTATTAGCATATCAACAAAAAATTATATTTCTACGAAACAAATCCAGGTAAACGACACAAAGAATTCGACATTAATTAAAAATTGGATTGGTCAAACTTTTTAAAACAAAATTAAAGTGTACATTATGCAAATTCACCATTTTATCTTTATGTATATCTGAATAATAAACGAACGAGGGTCTATCCCAAACTTATCTAAAAAGTAGACATAAAGTGTAATAAAACAAACTATTTTACTATTTCCTGTTATTTTAATTGACTATCTAATCAATATACATTAGATACATTCGTTTTACGAGTATCTATCATATGTCAATTGTTACCTTGACTATTTTAATGCCCACTATTTTAAAATTAATGAAATTTTAAGTTTATGAAATGCGCAGTTTTCGGAATGCACATAAAACTTTTAACTGCGCATTCGAATATTCTAATACTATCAAATTAAAACTAACCAGTAGATAACTATCTGGCCTGAATGTAAAACATTTTGAGACGTCCTGTGTAGACATCCCGCTGCATTTTCCTCAATGACTTCAGCTTTTACGATCCATTAATCCATTAATATTATAACGATGGTAGGAAGTAGTAATAATAATGGAGTTCTTCATTATTTTATTGTGTATCGTTCCCTAATGAACAGCACTTGAACGCGATTAATAAAAGAAATATTTTCCAAATTGCGGCTACTTCGCTTTTCCAAATTAACCGAGGAAATTTTGTTTATTATGTAATGATTAACGACATCTCCCAATATAAAAAAAAATCGCTGATTCACAAAAAGCATTAGCAGAAAGAACACGAGTTAATTGAATATTCCGTTAAAAACAGTTCATTGACAGATTTCACAGATAAATTCACGAACCATTAGGTGAGTAATTACTGAATTTAATAATGTAGATAAATAAATTATTTAGTGGATATAGGTAATTAGTCCTCCTAAGTAAAAAGAAAAATATTTCAATAAAAAACACTTGTTACAATAATTCCCTAATTGAGTATACAAAGTTGCAAAATATTTGAAATTTATTTGACACTTGTATTACATAAATTGATATAAAAAAGTTTAATAGGGGCTTAGAGGTGAATTTACGCTATTTCAACTAAATCCAGCGATTAACACCATTACAAAGTAGCAATTCGTTAAAAATAGATAAAGCCAGCTCAACATTTAATTTACAATTACTTTTATCGGACATCGAACTGGAAATATTAATAGAAATTTTTCAATGGTTTTTACTTGAATTTTGGTTTCTATGCTGTAAATTTTGCCAAAAAATATGCTGGATAATTTAACTGCTTGACACCCAGCAGGAGCTAAATTTGTTTGGTACCGAGACACTTTTTCACCTTTAAACTATAAATCATGAATTTTATGCAAAATAACTAAACATTTGCAATTTATTTTACAGGTTAACGAACCTGCAAAACCAACATTTGTTTGCTTGACCCATTCTATTTAAAAAATAGATTTGAAATATTAGAAAAGCTGTTTCAAAATGGTAAATATTCAATTTACTATTTATTTAAATCTTTTGCTACAAAATTTTCCATTAATTATGGAAAAACTCGGTAATCAAGTTGCATTTCATTTAAAGTTACTATTTTAAGCGTAGAAAACAAATTTTTCAACAGATAAAAAGTAAAATACGCAGTCATTGAATTTATGCATGTTTGCAATATCGTAATTTGTAAATGTATTAAAATTTATCAGTGACCTTCTACGTTAAATATAAAATTATCGTAGCCGCAGAAATTGTCGACTTTGCGAATTTATCATAAAAAAATTAGGAAATTTAGTCTATCTGATATATTACATTTTATTCGGATGACCTCAAACTTTGTAATCAATTTTTAACATTTATGTAACACGTATTATCATATCACAAGAAGTAATCGAAAATGTTAAGCAAGCGAAATTTTTGTTACAAGGAACGTATCAAAGATCAAGAAAAAGATTCAAAATTATGAAACGCAAATCTATTCATTATCTTAATTGCATTACTAAAGGACACATTTTGCTTTATCTATCATATATTCCAAAATAAGGGAATTTTTTCCTCAAAATCTGCTTATTATTGAATTTCATAAATTTCGCTCTCTGTGTAATTAAGTCCAAAATCTACACGTTCCCAACTTGAATAAAATTATATGCTGCGTAATCCCATTACCAACGAATATGTCTTGTACATATTTTATTCTATAGAGTCGTATAAAAAAAATTAACGTACTGGCTGCTTCAAGTTCAATAGATTCCATTGCTCCCGAAAATAATATTTCTGCGCAATTTCTTTTAAATAGACAGAATCCGAATTAGGTTCGGTTACATGAGCGACGAAAAAAAACCGAAAAGTTAATGCACCTTCATGGTCAAACAGGTGATTTTTTTCCTAGCGATCTCGCATGTAAAAACGTACCCAAGGCCGCCGAATTTGGCGAACCGAAGTTTAATGAACATTTGTTTTTGTTATGTATTCAACAGTCGATTTAGGATCAACTCGACTCGTCCACTGTCTAAACGACTGGATAACAAAACAGTTTTTGTTTTGTCCTGAAACAAGATCGCTAATTCGGGCGATCGCTAATTGGCGTTTCGGAGTCCGTCTGGGTCAGCTTTCTGGTGTTTGATCTATGAAATAAACAATTCGGAAAGATATTGGTAAATTTTCGTATTTTTGGCGAGTCTCGCCTTCCGACCGTGGGAGGCTATGCGATACCTCTTACCAGGTAGTGAGTAAAGTAATTGTAACCGGGATTAATTTTCTATTATGTGCTGGTATGGGATTTTACCTATACAGGTACTAAAATTATCCTTAAAGTGCAGGTTTAAAAGAAAAATTTATACAGGATGTCGCAAAATGGTTGGGTTAAATAGAGATTTCTGAGACGAAAATAAAATAATTGTAGATGTCAGCACAGATGAACGTTAGTTAATCTAAACTGCGCGTCAACTTAGAACCGAGTTCATTTTGGTTTTTGTTGTAGAGTGTAAGATCAACGTTAGTTCGGTTAAACACCGTTCAGCTCACGTTGGTTGGATTCTATTTTGATGTCACATTTGATATTTCCTTCATTTTGAATTATTTGGACTAGTACTATCTACATTTGAGAAGTTCTTGATAATTAATATCTAATCGAAATCTACATTTAAATTTAATATCGACCACATTTCAAAATGACTGGGTCTATTTCTTAAGGTTTTTGTGGTCTTCTAGGTAGTAAGAAACGTAAACACGTAAACTTCTCTCGTTCTCTCTGAACCACAGATCAATAGTGACTTACGTACTTACAACACAAATTTGCAATTAAACTCGGTTCAACGCAGAACCACAGTTGAACTATGCATCTACAACAGGGCCTTAAGCTAACTTATCTACATCCAAAAGTGTTTAGTAAAGAAGTTACAGGATGGTAGTTATACCGAATGGAAGTTATAACTAATGGTTTCTATAAAGTTTCTATAAAATCCATATTTTTGGAGACAAAAGCTTTTTTTTGGCATTCACGCGATTTTTGAAACTAGCCTGTATTAGTCCCAACCTTTTTGCGACACCCTGTATAGTACTTACAAGTACAGTAAATCCCAAATATGAAGCTTACATTATTAAATTTCTACTATAGATAAGAATAGTAAAGTACTGTGTGAGTTTCAATTTTTTTATCGATATTTAATTAATCCTTCACTATGATAAACCGACACAAGTGGATATTTCGCAAATATTAAAAATATTCCAATTTTTATCTCAATTTTTATTCGCAAACGGACCTACAATTTGGCATTGATACGGTGTACAGTTCATTAAAACTGTCCCCGTTTTATCAAAGCTATACGTCCACATACAGCGGCTTATCTTATATTATATAAATATTCGTTAATTCAGAAAATTCTCATCGCACTTATCAAAATGTATTTATATATGTGTGTAGATTAATTTTAATGTTTATCGTTTACACGTGTCGAGAATGATAAAAGTCTGTAACAATTTAATAAGAGCTCCTCTTTATTCTATTTAGAAAACCTGGAAATCTTCTCGATGTAACTGATATAACAAGGAAATGATAACGAATACCTACATACCGTAGGTGACAAGTGTGAGGTACTTAAATAAATTATAATTATCAAGTATTACGAAAAGTACTTATACTACAATTCCGTAGTAAAGGAGAAATAAAATGTGTATCTGTAATTTCTGTTTTATATAGATCTTTAATGTCACTTTTATCTAAAATTATACTTTAAAACTTCGATCCTATTACAAGGTAATTCATATTGTTTTATACAGTAGGAGTCGATGAATAATTCTATTGAAAATTAGATTTAATGGCAAATATAGAACAAAATTATCATACTAGGCTCGTTATTTAGCCGCTTTTAAGGCTATTTTTGAGTATCTTGTGCCAATTTAAAGGCGACCATTCTTTATGACGGTAACAAAATTTCCAATTTTGCAAATTACCTTGATAAAAATCGGTTTGTCAAAACGGGTAATACATTTTAATATTTTGTTATATTTTTAACATAACCGAGTTTATCGTAAATTTATCGAATTACGCTTTAGCTAACAAAACAGTTATATGCCTTTATCAAAGTCAGATTCGAGCTTTAATGACGTCGAAATAAAATATGGGTTAACGAAGTGACATTATACGAAACAGATTAGATTAGGATAATGGAAGGGGGTCCTGATCCTATATTATTTTCGTTTTCATATATGGACCAATTTTATTTACATTCGACAAGCCTAAAACAAGATGTATGTTGACACTCAATACACGAATGATTAAGTCGCAAGAACAGGATATGTGAAATTGATGTAGTCCCGTTAAAAATAAAAACAATTTAATACAACGCCGACACACGAGTGAAAGTTTCTAAAAGCCTCAGATCTAAATGAGATATAAAGACATTCGTCTTTTTACAGTTTACCGATCATTGATCAAAATCCCACACGGACGAAGATATGATTATAACAGTACATTTGTATCGGCCGATTTCTTCAGCACAAATTGAAGAAATTTTATATTTTGAACAAAATTTTCAACTCTCACTCTTCCATACGATTATTAGAATACGTTATTCAAGGTATTATAAATTCACCGGTTTTTTTACATAAGTTATTTTACAACTCCGGGAAACCTTGAATTTAATTAAAATTAAAATATGAAAATTTATTGTTTTATAATCAATTTAATTTTTTTGTCCGCCAATCGATAGAGTTTAATGGTTTAAAATGTAATTAATAATCATGAATAAACGAAGCACATTCACAATTTTTCTCTTAATATTAAAAATATATTTCTTGAATTTTCCAATTCGATTAACATAACTAAAACTTTTCATTTCTGGCTTATTAAAATTATGTAAACTCGAGGCATACCAAGGACACGCGTGGTAGACTAAAGGCATTTTTATAGACGACTTTATTGGAAATTTATGTAAATTTACACGAGTTAAATTTCACATACGTAAGAAAACGTTTTTATTCTTCGAAGCCACTCCATTGATAAGTACCTAATGTAAAATGATAGTAAAATTATAAACACCGAAAACCCGTTTATAACGGATACGCAGACACCGGCAAGAGTTTACGCCGTTTTTATACACGTTTTTCCCACAGTTAAATAACTTTTAAGGCCTTATTTACAGGAATCCTATTGACTTGAATTTTAGAATGCATTTCTTCTGCATTTTCATGCAATGGGAAACTTTGTATGGTACCAGCTTTATGCGACGAGAGTCAATTATCTATCAAATTAACGTTCGATGAGACAATTATATTATCCATATGAATTTCCCACAGTTATAGTTTTAAGGCCTATTTAGAGGAATCCTATTGACTTGAATTTTAGCCGATTTTTTTGTATTTCCATCAGATAAAATGGGAATCTTTGAATGGAACCAGCTCTATATGAAAGATTCAATTAACTTCTGATGAGTCAATTATCCATAAGCTTAGAGTGGATTTTGATTCAAATAGTTCGGAAATTTATTTACCAATCATATTTTTATAACATTTATTTCTTATCGTTCCCAAAAAAAAGTTGCCTATACCAAAAACAAATATTTGCAGTTCGATTCCGAATGATTTTCTTGTATTGACAAACTCTAGATAAATTTCATCAATTACATAAGCACATACGCGTTTTTTACGAGTTTTTAATTCCCAGAATAAACCGTTTCGTGTGCGCTCGCAATGGCGCTATTTGCATTAATAAAAACGAAGAGATGAGTCACCGATTCATTTGCGATATTATTCGCGACAAACGGAGAGAGAGGCATCTCATCTATTTCCGCAGGAATGTCTACGGTCGCGTCAGGACGACTTTCAATCGAAGCCTCCAGGTTAACGCTTTCGTGGCCTTTACATCGACGAATTTACAAGATTTATCATCGCATAATTCTCGGAATACTAGCCTAACACTTGCTTGATTAGGCATCCTTTGGCTGGATTATGCAGTTACTTATAATTTTTGGCATTCCTAATGCAACTGTACAATGGTGTCCACCTGGATTTCACACTCTAATAAGTTTCTTGTGTTAGACTGTGCAATGAAGTTGGCCACCATTGCACTATTTTTTTGAGTGAAATTTCCTGGCAAGTTCTAGGTAACGCATCGTTCTTAGAACCGTTTTTTTCGGCATTATCTTGCATTTTATCAATTCGTGTATTTAGATACAATTATGTAATTTCGTAATCTTATCGCACATACAATTTACTCAAATTTAAAGTCAGAATTCCAAGAATGTTACATTCGATGGGTTATCGGTTAAACATCTGGCCAGCCGACGCCGTTTTTTTTTAATCCGAATCGAACGTAAAAATTAAACGCTTGATTAATTCTCTCGGGGAACGAATTTCCATAAGTCCATAACGACACATGTAGTGATTATGTTACCTACTCGAAAGATCGTTCTCAGTTCTCACGATTTTTTTTTCTAACATCCGCCTTCGAATTAAACTACTAACCTAACTTTTAAAATCGTATGCATGCTGTATCAACCTACACGATTTGGCAATGGCGAAATGCAACGATCTGTGTAGTCGAGACCATTTTATACGTGGCACCCACTAATCAAGAATGAAACCGATAGTGACGCGGCGAGGAAAGGAAATTGTGCAATAAGTAAAATAGTAGTGGCAGTGTAAAGTGTAGGTAGCGGTTACGGTACACGCATTCATTCTGTGTTGTTGCACTCTGGCTGAATTGCACGGTGAACTCTCGTTCTTCCACAATCGACCGGCGAATATAGCGAATTTAATCGCGGTTTTTTTGCAGAATTTTTCAACAGAAGGTTCGAATTTATGCACTCAAAATAATGCAATAAATTTAATGTCATCATTTAGTAGAAGACCTTAGTCTACAGCCTCAATCGCATGCAACATTAGTAATCATACAATAGTCAATTAGTATAAAAAAAAACTAATTTGCACTATTAATGAAGCAATTAATAAATTCTTTAAATTTACAAATCTCATTTTTCTCAGTACCAACTAGGCAATGATATATTTAGACCAAGGTGACTTTTATGCATCTATTCATCGGTATTTCACGTTTTTCGAATACTTATAGTGAATCTTACATAACCTGCACGAAATAATCTATCAGTGCAGGAATTCCCCGTCTTCCTGCAACGCTGCAACCGAATGACGTCGATCGGATGCGCGCGCAGGTTTGGCGGGATCTAGCCGGCGTTTGTTTGCCGGCCGGCGCCTACTATGTACATTCCCATAAAACCTGAAGCCGATTCACTCTTGGCCGGCCCGACGGTCGTTTTTTCTACACTATATACACCCAGACGCGTCGGCCTTCCGAGAAGTTGCGAGGCGGCGGCGCTGGCCGATTTATGCAGTGAGTAATGCCGCGGATGAATAAATTCCCGAGAAAATTAAGTTTAATCACAATGTTCCGAAATGCCGGGTCGAGTTTTTTGTAGAGGATCTGCAGTCGGCTAACGACCGTGTACCAATTAAAAACGTTGAGATAATGTAGAAGCTAGTTTGGGGAATCCTAAACGGATGTACATCAAAGCATTGAGGCATTGAGTCATTGAACCCCTATAGCAACATTGAGCTATTCTCTATAGACAAATCTCTAACTGATGGTCCTCATATAGTTTAGCAACACATTTTCATTGTAAATTACACATAAGGTTAAATAAAAACATAATTTATAGGTACCATTGTCCATGAGAAAATCCGAACTTATCCGAGAACAATTATTACAATGAGCGAGTAATTTTTTATCGGAATTAACAGACGTTTGTTTAATCTACTGGAATTTTTCATTCACAACTTTTCTCTGAACGCATATTGAACGTGAACATATTTGCCGATGAATAACAATTAGATTTGCCGAATAGACCTGGCAGTTCAGGCCGATACATTAGAAAAAGATTTACCTGTTTAAATTTATTAATAAAACCCGGAGAGGCGCAATTAGGAAGTCGTGGTATTTTTTGGATTTGCAGCGAATGTTTTTCGTTATATAACAAAATAAACATCAGATAAAAAATTACTTCAATTCGGTTGTTAATGAAACGCAGTTTGCAAATAAACAACTACTGTAGATAAGTTAATGATTAAAATACTACGGTATTGATTGTTGCAATCATTTACAAACAATGATTATCGTATTTTATATATAAAAACAAACATTTTGATGCGGAATCGTGAACACCTTATGTAATTTTTATAAACCAGATTCCATTGGTTTTTAATCCAACACTTTGCAATTTTTTTATACAACGCGAAAGCAATTTTTCGTGACAAGACATAACTTTTATACTTTTACCAAACGTTGATGAGAAAATAAAAAAATGGCCCTAAAAAATAAAAATAAAAACTGGAGTATTTCCTGTCAAGCACGAACCAAACATGCTGCAGGTATATTATTCAAATTCCATTGCTGTAATGACGAAAAATATTCGTAATTCAAATTCTATCGCATTTAACTCGACAGTATTTGCGCCCAATGAGTCACAGTCTGTAAATGTATCAATCGCGACAAAATGGACAAAAAAAAATGAAAACAGTGTGAAATATTCATAATGAGTTTGCATGAAAACATTTGCGTTGTATAATCCTCGTAGTTGTTATCAATTATGTAATATTATTGAAGCATCTTATTGGATTTCGTCCTTATAATATGTTAATTATGCATAAATTGATAAAGTAGAAATATGAACATCTACAGCCTTAGCCAAAAGTATTGAGCATGTAGATCGAGAGTTTACCCGATAAGTCATACAAAGAAGAAATCCAAAGATAGTTATTGCAAGAAATAAAAAAGTACTCACCGGAATCAGAAGGAGTCTCTATCCCGAAGATGGGCATCTGCGCGTTAGTACCTTTATGGTAACTGTGATCGCTCTCAGCCGCGAATTGATATACTTTATTCACGTTGGGTTTCTCTTCCTCGACCACCGGCTCAGTAGGCTCAGTAATTTCGAATTCCTTGATATCCTTCTCCTCGAAATACTCGTACAGATCGCTGTCTTCTTCAATGTCGTACTCCTCGATACTGCTCTGGAATATCTTCATTAAATTAACCGTTTTGGTTTTGGTTTCCTCATCATCAGACATAGGGGGCGTTTGGGGAGTTTGGGGCACCGGCGCCGATCGAAAAGCAGGTTTCAACAAGCTCTGCTGACCGGTGGGATTGCTGGCCGCGCATTCCTGCTTTACTTCGGTGGCGGCGACCGGCGCCACGATGGGCGCCGGCGGTACCGGTACTATGCAAACTCTGGGTTCATCGGCGGGGTGCTCTTTGCTGGCGCAATGGCCGGCCCACATGCAATCGTGGTTGCGGATCTCGCACACCCTCTGCTGGTGGATGCCCTTGAAGAAGTTGGCGCAGTTCTCCTGCAGGGCGCTGTCGCGCAATATGTCTTCAAATCCCACTAGCTCGGGGAAGTCCAATTCGAATTTCTTCCATATGTCGTCGGGCAGCATGAAGTCGTTGCCGCCCCAGGACAACACCTCGTTGCTCAGGTAGTCGATCAAACTCATCGAAGGCTCCGTCTTGACAGGCATCGTTGTCACTTCCAAACGATTTCCTCCTATTGCCGTACTTAATTCTAATATCACAATCGATCCTGGCTGATGAGCTCAGGCTCCGCAAGCGACTGCTAACAAAAAGAAAAAATGCGTTACTTACACGAGATATAACGTATGGCGTACGAATCGTACGATAAGTTATTATATATAATTTTTCTGTCTGTAAAAATTATATCATATAATGGTGTCAGAGACCGCAGGTAAAGTATAATATGTAGTTGTTCAATTTTAACCTACATAGGCAGATGTCAATTCGTGGGCTAATCTATAGCAGGTATACTCGAATGTGGTTTCACTAAATTCACTTTACGTTTCTGATATTTCTTCACTAAATTTTAGGATATGCACTGAAGCGTATTTGTTCAACTGTCCAACTCATTTGCTTTTCTAGGATGGTTTGCGGATTTTATTAGTCAGGTATTCATCCCTACCTGCTTGTTGATAAAGGGTGGCCATTTAGATGCAACAATGTGCAGGGGATTATGCATTTATTTTGAATAGTAGCATTAATATCTAAATATAGGAAATTTGTAATTACCGGGGTTTTGGTTTATCGATATCAATATCATTGTTATGTAATACAAAAATAGTTTTGGAACACAATTGATTTTCAACGGAAAAATTAATATCTCATTTAATAGATTTACTCGATAATTATTCTACTGGATTACCTATTATTGGTTCTATCGATCATGGAATTACATCGGGGAATCTTTAAATATGTATTTAAACATAATAGTCACAAATATTTGTTCTTAATTTTATTGTCAAATATTAAATATTCTCGATAATTTGTGGTTTTGTCTTTGATTTAATTTTAATAAAATTTAAATAAATTTCGATATTTCCCTAAAAAATTGCGTTCTTACGATTTACGTTTTTACATCCTTTCCATAATCAATAGTATTACTATCGATTTTTTTGCATAACTATTTATAGTAGAAACTAATATGATTTTAAGTATTCCAACTGAACTTTACAGAAGGAGCATAAATATTTGAAATGCAGTTCTTTAAATAAATCAACCAATTGGGTAGGGTAGGGTATAAAAAATCGAAAAAATTACAACGCACCTTTAACAATATCAACATTTTTAGTGCTGTAGTTGCAGTAAATTACATAAATATAAGTGAAATACCCAAGTAATAAAAGTTTATGTACTATTTGTTTGCATAAATGCATATTTAATAATGCAATTAAATAGTAAAAATTTGTTTGAAAAAAAATGAATCCTACAAAACTAGGGTAACAAATAATACAAATTCGAGGTCCGAGAGGAACACCTTCCACAAGAAATCGCCTGCTGCTTCGACGGCAGCTGTCGAAGGAAGGAATTAACATTAAAGAATACACCAGCTGCTCCTCTCAATTATGTGACTATCTATCTTCTCGTCGCTCCAAAAAAGTCTGTTCCTCAACCTCGATCATGATTTTTAAAAGTCCACATGCGGGTACATATGCACACGGTCGATTAGTATTATTTTCGTCGTGGAAACCAACTATGCGTGTGTTGGTCGTTTGAAATAAAAAAAAATAAAAATAACGCCTAATAAACGCAGGGAGTTATGTAATGCGAGGGGTAAACGAATCTGAATGTACGAAAAAAATTCGACTGATTATAAATTTAAAAAGTCACTTCTAATAATCTATTTTTATGATGTAACTCAAACATGCGACGTGAATGATTTATGTAAACGACAGAAAAAAAAGAATTATCTCTTAAAGTAGGTACTTATATGTTTTATTTGTATCCAGCATCGCAGTTATCAGATTAATTGAAATGGGTCAAAAACGAGATTATAAAATTTGGCACCATAAAAATGATAAGAAATGTGTTTTTATACGTCGAATTTTTTATCAAGGCGCCAGACAGACACATAGTATATACACCGATGAAAAATCTTTGTTGATTTACGTTAGTTATTACGAGTACAATGTTATCAGTTTACTAGGTAGAAAATGCATACAATATTTCAATTATAAAATTTTCCTAGAGCGATTGTCAACTTTTTCTAGCCAAATGTTTTTGATTTGATAAACAAATGTTTTGGTTACAGCTTCTACGTTTTACTATACATTTCCGTGTTGACTTCCCGTTTTAATAGAATAATGGAATTTGAGGATAATTCATTTCAAAGCCTTTCTAAATTAGACATTTTACTTATCTTTTTTATCAGATTTGATAGTTTTAAAATGCGTTTGAATGGCGCCTTATTGAAACAAAATATCCATATATAGTGAACAAAATTGTATAGTACGAATAATGTATAATTTTTATATCTCCCCACATTAGAACGTTGATTGGAAGATTTATTATTTGTTTATTTTATATAAATGCTGTTAATGATCACAATTCTCCGAGTGATTCCTGCAGGTTTCGAAATTTGTTTGTTTGTTTATTTCAAGTCCATGTTTGACAATCGTAGGTCAATACCGAAATTTATTGATTGGCCAATTCTATTCTTGTCCAACTATAAAAATAGTCGAGATTTAGAGATTTTTTTCTCTTGTGGGGATTTCGTTTCTTCGTAAATCAATTATAAATAGAACCCGCACACATTGACCAAATGATATTAAAATATAGAATAATTATTCAAATCGCATAATTTTCATTAATTAGACGTTTAAACTGATAAAATTTGATACAAAGTAACCTAATATAATGTACAGATAACTATAGTTTATCATTTTTTTAATTTATGGTAATTTCTTTGGTAGATTAATTAAATTTCATTCAATAGTACTTTTTTATATAAACCATTCAATTTGTAATAATCTCACCCTATTTTGACTGTCAATTAAAACTTGATTGCCCAATCACTGTCAAATTTCTATCGTTCTTCGACAGTCAATCAATCAAGTTTAGCCATAAATCTAATTTAAATTATATAATTATCGAATTTGTAACAGTACCTACTCGCGTACTTAAGCTCAATTACCAATGGGAAAACTTTAAAGACATCACTGAAGCGAATTGATTAGTATTTAGTGGACAAGCGAAAGGTATTCCAATCATCTACAGAGTGTGATTTAAAAGTATACGTTTTTGGAATTACGAATGCATTCGATATTCCCAGTACGATAATAACAGTACATTTTAAATGCAAATAAGTTTTCGATACCGGCTCGAAAATTACACACGCGGGTAATTCTCGAATTCTCGGTATAACGTGAGTAGAGAAACCGAAAATAGGTTTGTCTTCGGGTTCAGTTTGAGGAATTCATTAGCATCTAATTTTTATTTTTAATTCTACTGAAGCAGTCGACATCTGAATGGAACTTTCCTGGTTTTTAGTAGGTATATGTTTCAAGGAACGTGCAAAAAATGACCGCTAGCAGGTAACAGGAACCTATAATTTTGCATATACAGTCAACAAAACAGTTTAGGAATGATGAATAACCCAGACAGTGGACGAAATAAACAAGACGATATCAAAACATGGTAAAAAAATATCGCAGACTTCTGGTAGACTTATTTTTTTTTTAGTGTGGGATTTATCCCGCCAAAAATTACAACATAATTTATAGGAAATTTAATAAGATGAAATAGTCCTGTATAGGGGTATATTATGAAAAATAATTGGTGAATAATTTTAAATGTCTCCAGTTAAATGGTGTTTTGAATTGTCTTCGGAGAGTACTTATTGGAAAATTTTAATGTTATTTAGGAAGTTACCGGTGTTGATTCTAGACGATTCTAAATTAAGGAAAAGACTTGAAAAATAAAATAAATAAACAACATTAACGTATAAGTATTGTTCCAATGTTTTGAATTCGAATGTAATGAACTTAAAAAAATAACATTATGTTTTCTTGTGCAATAGTTCCCAACATACGAAAATAGTAGCAATTTGATGTAAAAATTGAATAATTACGCATTGTTATGAAACATTTCGATGCCTAATTTAGAATAGTTGTTAATCATTTAATTAAGTAACTAGATGTTAGAAAAGAGTCGATAGCTAATTGCGGTAATTTTTACTTTCACAATAAAGTAAATAGCCATTAAGCAGATAGAGTATCAATAAAAGAGAATCGCGAGGAATGCAAGGCATTTCTACAACTAATAGCAATGCAATTAGGAAACTAGTAAGCCACGTCGCGGTGTCGGCATTGAAGCCGCCCAGCATATGCACTGGCGAGAAAGCGCACAAAATCCCAATTAAATTCAATAAATAAATAAACCAGTAAATGACACTTACCTTTAAAAGCTCCGAGTTATGTCAACCGAAAATAAACGTCACTAAAAGTCAATCAAGACAATCAAATTTAACTGTACTGAAGTTTTTTTCTAACGCACGGTATATTTAACAGCACGGAGAAAATATGAGAAGATACGGCGAAAACGTTGTTAACTGAACCACTTTCCTTTAATTCGACTATCAACTTCGTATACATGTCTCGGGTAAAGGAGTACCGGCTAAAAATTCTGCCAAAGTCTTGCAGCAGCCAAAGCAGCCGATCGTGACTGAAAGCGAACAGTAACTGTAATTGAAAATGAAGAAAACTCGGGCTGCTAGACACCGCTGAAGCCGGTTCGAAGTTTGCCGGAGATCACCACGATCCACGAGCGGGAAGCGGCGTTGCCGGATCGACTAGGCGCTAAAGGTTATCTTACAGTGTGATCTTTCCACTACTACTAAACTAACCTTCGTTTCGTTTCCTATAGTAAATCGCCATTTCAAATTTCGATTTATTATTTACTATCGAGTATAAATTTTATATTTCATTCGATTACGATTTTTGCTTTGATATTTTTTATTTGTATATTTTATATGTACAAGATGATAAATTGTAGTGCGCTATTATAATAAGTACTAAATAAATTATTTTTTTTATTATTCTTTTAATGAAGTTCATATTATGATAGGAAATATGTTTTTCGACATTGATTTAGATTTTCTTTCAAATTTGTCTCTACTTTATTGCCAATATACTTCATTTTTATTCGAAGAATTCTGAAGTCTTTCAAAATGGTTGATTTTACAATCTCAAAAAACTTTCCATCATTCCATAGAATTCTTAAGCTGCCATGAACAAGAAGTTCCTCAGATTTTTTATGAACGATTGTTTTATTGTATATAAAAAGATAGATATGTATTATGTTATTAATATGAATATAATGTACAATTAAAAGAGTTTAAAATAAATTCTTGCTTATTATTGTTATTTAAAAAATTGTTAACATTAATGTCATTGACAGCCTGTCAATGATATATCAAAGACAAATCAATGACAGATCAATCACAGACTGAGAAGTCTCCTAGAATATGTTTCAGAATTCTTCCTGAAATCTACACCTACTCCAAATTGTATTTTTTTTTAAAATTAGGTAGACATTTAGTATTAACGGTAAATTAGTTCAAACATTTCCACTATAATAATAATTAATTTACTTGTAAGGCAAAATTAAGTTTTATCTATGCGGCAACCGAGAATTAAAATAATTTCGTTATCTATGTGACCCATTTACGCGATTATTATTAAAATAGAAAATATTTCGTACAATCGTTGTAAAACATTAACATATTAAAATAGCTATTTTTATGCTTGTTGTACCTGAATAATTAATGAAAATTTCGAAAGAAATCTGAATTCCTGGGATACAAAGATTTTTTCGAAGCCTTGGCAACGTTCCTGATGACAGTGACTAATCGAGACGTGCGGGCGGTACAATGCGGTATCGCTACTACCTCGATATCCGAATGTTTTAAATATTTTCCCGTAAATAAATGATTTCCATGAATGATATATCGGAAACACCAATACCGTTAACGCAGGCGATTTTACTATGCAACTCTCATTCGGTGACGTTCCATACTTTCAATAAAATCGTTGCAAATGTGCCGGATCTATTTGACGTAGCGTAAAAATTGATTGAATGGGGGGAAGCTGTCTCGGAATAGAATTCCCGCCTTTTTAGTCAAGGCGTCAACTTATACAGGGGGATTCTAAAGGGTTTCGGTATACGGGTTTATGATAAAAAAATTAATCGATATGAGTTTATTGAATGCTGCAAAATTATATTTTTTACGTACATTATTCTGCATTATAAAATTACAATAAGAATGTGGCGCCGATTTTGTCTTTAAACAATCGAAATTACCATTAATTTTAATTTATAAATATAATAATTAGGTGTCTGGTGTCTGATACTTAATTGTAATGTATATATGTAGAATTATACATATTAATAACTACAATCAATACATTTGATACATAAAGAGCGAAAATGCAAAATGCAAGTACAAAAAACTTAATAATTGATTAAATTAAAATAATTGAACTACTCTGTACAAGATAAAAAAAATTGACTTTTTTGTAGCTTCATAGGTGATTAAATTCCTGACAGTAAGAGGTCATTAAAAAAATTGACTTAAGTTTAATTAACCTAACCTCAAAGTAAAAAGAAGAATAGTTATGTTTATGATCTTGGATTTTATATTATATTTTTATTAAAAACTATATCTAATTAGTTTAATTTTAGGAAAAATGTCAGATTTTTTAGCTGAAAATAATATTTGCGGACAAGTGATATTAAATTTAGTTTCCAGAGGGAATGCTATTATTGCAGAGTTATTAAGATTAAAGGACTACATTCCAAAAGTTTACCAGTAACATTATTATTTAAAAATACCGTTCCCTATAATTACAAATCATTTTTTTAGGCTGAAATCTAAACAAGATGTCCAAAAATACGTCGACATCATTCTGGATTTCAATTATTTCAAAATATCTGAAAATCACGAACAAAAAATCGAAAGAAACGAGGTATAGTATTAAACAAAATCCTATACTATTTAATTTTAATTGGTTGTGTTATAGGCTCTTAGAGACTTAGATGAAGAATTTCGAGACAACTACATTGAGATAATAAAAAGGTTTTATTTAGTGTTCGAAAGCATACACACTTATGTCATCGATCTGAATCATTTCATCGAAGAAATCGAGGAAGGAATATACATACATCAAACCCTCGAAAACATTTTTACGGATATCGAAGGAAAGCAAATAATGGTACAAATGACACAAAATCTCATAAATGTACTTAAAATAGGATTTGTTAATTATTTTTTAGTGCGAAGCTTTATATTTGTATGGATTAATGCTATTGATAGTCGATGCCTATATAGATGGGGTAGTAAGAGAGCGATTATTAGTTTCCTACTACAGGTATGCCCCAGAAAGACAAGAAGCTAAAAGTAGCATTGACGAAGTCTGTAAATTACTGCGAGACACTGGCAACAACGCCCCCAAAAACCCAACCTCACGCCACCCCACTTACCCAGAGGATTATTTTAAGTACGTTTTTGCATCAAAGTGATCAATTTATGTAAACATATATTCTAGGAGGATCCATTTGAAACCATTGTACGTCGATTACGTGATAGGTCACTTGAGATCCGATGATATTTACGGACAAGTTTCGGTGTATCCCCTACCCAAACACAGAAGTATAGCTCTCGCTAATCAAGCAGCCATGCTGTATGTTTGCTTGTTTTTCTCTACAGATATCCTTCATTCGCAAACTGCAGTCATGCGAGAAATCGTAGACAAGTACTTTCCTGATAATTGGATAATTTCCTTGTATATGGGATACACTGTTAATTTGGTCGAAACCTGGGATTCCTTTAGAGCCGCCAAATCAGCTTTGAATAATACTTTAGAACTTGTTAATATTAAAAGGTAATTAACTGTATTATTACAAACATATGTACATATAAATCTTCATTATACAGTGTGTGAGTCGTGAGCAACTGTGCTCCTATTTAAGGAAATACTGGGTGATTCATGAATTTTTAGGAAATTTTCTCTCGTTTATGTCTTCATGATGGTTAATTCGATTTGGTTAATTTTTTGGTAAAAACAGTGTTTACAGTTATAAATTTAATATCATTGGCGTTGAATACAGGGTGTATTGTAAGTTGATACTTCTTTTTCAACTGTGTATGAATCTCTTAATTCTAAGCAACTTTTTCAAATAAACTTTTTGAATATTATGAATAACAAAGAAGATGGAAAATTTCAAAATTTCGAATATTTTCCAATATATACCTGCTTTAAAGAGTAAGAACATACCGAAGATGCCTCGATGCTTCACTCGCGGTCGCGGTCGATGTCGATGTCACTGGCGATACTTTCTGCGATATGAGTAGAACATACCAAAGAGGCTTTCCTTTCAGTTTTCTAAGATATTTTGTTGAAAGAAGTTTTTTTTTTACACCTAGACTGCCTATAAACGGCGAATTTTTAACATACAGCCTGCGACATAAAACTATATTCGTAATGAACACTAACGACGATAGCAATACCAGTAGTGATTCTATGTTTTTAAGTAAAAAATGGTACGTAATTTCAAGTAGTTCAAACAGAGAATACAGTGTGCATCCCTTAAATCAAAAGACATCTTTTTTGGTGAATACCATCATTTAATTTCAAGAAATAAAGAATCACGTGATTTCGGTAGCCAATAAAAACGATTTTACTGCGATGCCCATCGTGGTAGCGCTATAGAAAAACAAACTATTTTGTTTTTACATCGACATCGCGGTGGGCCTCGCGGTAAGCATCGAGGGTGAACAGAACAGATCATCTTCGGTATGTCCTGTCTCATTAAAATACATTGATTTGTTTTACATGGAGGGCATCGACCGCGACCTATTGATATATGGGATATCAATGTATTTTAATGAGACAGGACATACCGAAGATGATCTGTTCTGTTCACCCTCGATGCTTACCGCGAGGCCCACCGCGATGTCGATGTAAAAACAAAATAGTTTGTTTTTCTATAGCGCTACCACGATGGCATCGCGGTAAAATCGTTTTTATTGGCTATCGAAATCACGTGATTTTTTATTTTTTGAAATTAAATGATGGTAATCACCAAAAAAGATGCCTTTTTTGATTTAAGGGATGTACACGGTATTCCCTGTTTGAACTACTTGAAAGTACGTACCATTTTGTACTTAAAAACATAATCACTACTGGTATCGCTGTCGTCGTTAGTATTCATTACGTTAATATAGTTTTATAATATTTATGTCACAGGCTGTATGTGGAAAAGTCGCAATTTATAGGCAGTCTAGGTGTAAAAAAAACAACTTCTTTCAACAAAACATCTTAGAAAACTGAAAGGAAAACCTCTTTGGTATGTTCTACTCATATCGCAGAAAGTATCGCCAGTGACATCGACATCGACCGCGACTGAAAGTGAAGCATCGAGGCATCTTTGGTATGTTCTTACCCTTAGATAGATATAGAGAAAATAATAACATAAGAAATTTATTTATGGCAGTCATCGTTTTCATTTAAATTTGTATGATAGAAAATACTATTTTAATGTAAAATTTTCGATTATTCTAAATCTGGAATTTTTCTTAAAAGTTGATTGTAAATTGACAATTTAATAAAAGTATAAGAATTTAGAAGAAGAATTAGAAATTTAGAAAATTTCCGAATGTCAGGCTTTACTTAGGAGTTACTTACCTTCAACAATGACCAATTGAAAATTTGAAAAAAGTGTATAGATGGTGAAATATAAATTTTTAAATAATTTACTTTATTTACTAAATTTACTATATAATTTACTATTTATTTTTTAAACAGGTCTTGGATTTTTTTAATTATTAATATGCCATTGTGTTCCTGTTTCAAAATGTATACTTTTACCAAAAAATGAACCAAATCAAATTCACAACCATGAAGATATAAACGAAGTAACTTTTCCTAAAAATTCATAAATCACCCTGTATTTCCTTAGAGGAAGAGACGGATGCAACTTTTGATGCTGATTTGTTATTATCCTTATTAAGTACCTCTATACACTGTTAAAGTATGTACAATTCCTTACGACTCACCCTGTGTACTATTTTCAGTTACGCTCTATCGTACGGGGACAGCGTTCCCAATCTTTTAAAACTAACAGACAATTTACTAAAAGAGGGTACCATAACGAAGGAGAATTTATTGAAAGATATAAACAGCATTACGACAACAATACGGGAATGTAATGTCACTGTACGTTGGTTGATGCTGCATACAGTAGGCAAGCACACTTCATGTATGGATTTAAGAACTGTTCTTAAACCTGGCCAATCGGATAAATCGAAGAGGTTGAAACAATACCATGAACTCGTTATGGCTGATGCCAAATGCGAACCTGAATTATTGTTCAGGCTGTTGCTGAATACGGCTCAATTGGAGTTGTTGGTTAAGGACTTGTATAAAGAATTGTTCCAGAATAAAGAAAGCCAATGGGAGGAGTTGAAGAGTGAAAGTACCTTGAGATTATCGGAGTTATCTGAGGTGTTCAGTGGCACGAAACCTTTAAGCAGAATTCAGAAGAATGAGAATTTGAGGCTTTGGTTTACTGAAATATCCAAGCAAGTAGAATCGTTGATTCTGGCAAGTATATACTAAATAATTACATAAGAAATGACCTTATATTTCGATTTTTTAGGAAGACAATAGTTCATCAAGAAAAATAGTTCAATTAATACAAGCTCTAGAAGAAGTGCAAGAGTTTCATCAATTAGATAACAACATGCAAGTTGTTCAGTTCTTGTCCGAAACAAGAAAGAATTTAGACCGAATGATAAGAATAATGAACGTTAAAGAGACTGTTCTTATTAATTTGCAGATCATAGGTGATCTCAGTTACGCATGGGAGTTAATAGATTATTACACCGATATTATGCAGTCAGGTAAGCATACAAATAAAGGGTGTCTTACTACGAGTAAAAACTATCAAAAGTCAAAAAAGTGAGTATTTCAAAAATATTTTGATAGTCATTAGCACTTCCGGTTGCACCGGAAGTGGACAGCAACTTTCTTATTTTAAATGGAACATCCCATATATTTTTGCATTTCTAGATTTTAGTCTATGATCTGATTACAAAAAGGGTCATACTTGATATCTTGGTCTTATAATAAAAGCTATACAGGTACTCAAAAATCACAAAATTTTGAATTTAGGTGGCTCTGAAAGCCAAACAGTTGAAAATCTAGAAAAACGGCTTACATGGTCCTATCCCAACTTTTCAAGTACTATCTAATGGTACAAAAAATTTTTAAATTTTTGATCACCCTGTATACAATTTATATCATGTCATTAGATAGTACTTGAAAAGTTAGGATAGTAAATATAAGCTGATTTTCTCAATTTTCAACTGTTTGGCTTTCAGGTCCACCTAAATTCAAAATTTGGTGATTTTTGAGTGGCTGTGTAGCCTTTATTATAAGACCAAGATACCAAGTATGAACCATTTTTGTAATCAGCCCATCGAGTAGAATATAAAAATGCAAAAATATATAGGGTGTTCCATTTAAAATAAGAAAGTTGCTGTTCACTTCCGGTACAACCGGACAACCTATGACTGACTAGGAAAGACCAAATTTTGTTCCAAATTTTATAAAAATCGGGTATTTAGTTTCCAATATACAGATAGTTTTAACTCGACGACAACCTGTACAGTTTAATAATGGAATTACACTGTATCATCAATTTCTCAGGTATAAGAAAAGAACCTACATTAGTTATCAAACTGCGTGCTGTGTTTTTGAAACTTTCATCTGCTTTGGAAATTCCACTACTTCGCATTAACCAAGCGCAGAGCGAAGATTTGATATCTGTTTCGCAGTATTACAGCAAAGAATTGGAGATATACATTAGGAAAGTACTGCATATAATACCCATTATGATGTTTAAGAAATTGGCAAGGATTATCGAAATGCAAACTACAGTACTAAAAGAATTACCAACAAGAGTTGACAAAGATAAAATTAAAGAGTATACTCAATTGGAAGAAAGATTCGAATTTGCTGAATTGACAAATTCTATATCTGTATTTAGTCAGGGTAAGTGTGTAGTTAATACCCTATTTTCAAGTAAATAATTTATACATATAACTTCAGGCATGAGAATGATGAAGAGTACATTAGTAGGAGTGGTTTGCATAGATCCGAAAAAAATATTAGACGATGGAATTAGAAAGGAATTAGTAGGGCAAATTTCCAAAGCAGTGGACTCTGTGCTAACTTTTTCATCGAAGCCCAAACCAGATGAACTGGAGCAAAAACTTAAAATATTGGTGCGAATAATGGATGGATACAAACGCTCGTTTGAATATATACAAGTACGATGTGTCTTTAAACATCAGTGTTAAGCTAATTTAATAATAAATTTCAGGATTATATAAATATAAACGGCTTGAAAATTTGGCAAGAAGAAGTCACTCGAATTATCAATTATAATGTTGAACAAGAATGCAATGGATTTCTGCGAATTAAGGTACATCCTTGGCAAAGTGTATATCAAAGCCGTTATGTTCCTATTCCTATTTATTCCACTACAGAACAGAGTGTAAACTTCATAGGGAGGTTAGCTAGGGAAATCATTAGGCTGACTGATCCGAGGTAAATAATATTCTAATACAAGTAACATAATTACTATAATATTCGTTTTAATTATAGAACTTCAACTTATTTGGATACAACAGTAACTTGGTACGACATTAAATCCCGTAAACAAATTTTCAATAAAGAAACAATTGGATCCATAGCTTGCGCAATTGAAATAGCCGGTTTGGCGGGCCTGGACCGATTATTTTCCTTTATGATAGTGAACTCCTTGAAAAAAGTTATGGGTAATATTTTTTTTACTGCTTTGTTTATTCTTACTGATATAAAATCTTTTCAGGCCATCTCGAACATAAAAATGTAAAAATTCCTTCTTGGACAAACGTATTGACTTCTATTCATAATGAAATGAAAATTGAAAAGTTTATGAATCCTTTGAAAGTCTATCAGACGTACATTAACAGATGCACCAAAATTTGGAGTGATTTTCTAGAAAATGTGTTATTGATTGGGCAGTTGCAGTTACTTAGAAATTTGATTGCCTTTTACTTGAATACTTCGTGCAAATTTAATGCCAAAAATCTGGAAATGTCTTTACGATCTTTGAACAAGTATGTCCATAATATGTACTTTTGTATTACTTTGAATTACATACTTTGTTTTTAGATCAATTCTAATGGATCTGAGAAACGATAAGTACAATCCTAGTGAAAATTTTTTGTATACATTATCTAATTATTTCGACTATGCTGGATTGAATCAGACTTTTAACAAAATCTACACGACATCAAAGAATAATTTAGATCATTCGATAACGGTTTTTCTTTTTGTAATATCTCATTTAAATAAGTTGTTTATGCCACAAAATTCAGGTAAATAGAATTCTCTTTGTTTATAGAATGTAACGCTAGTATTATGTACATTTCAGAAAGCTTGAATAAGAGATCCCAAGATCAAATCGATGGAATATCCTTTTCTCTTGGAGTACATACTATTTTAAAGCAGTACCACTCAAATTTGAATAAAAGCTTCATCCAATACATAAGTAATTATGTTTTGCAATTAACTAAGCATAACAGTAGGTAAGTATTTGATCATTTTGATTTTGTTGGAAATTTACAAATTTTATTTTTAGTTTAAAAACGGTTGAGCTTCTACCAGAAGTTAATCTGGCTCTGAATTTTATGGAAAGTTACACCAATTATTCGGAAGAATCTCGTCATTTTTATCGAGAATCTTTACCACCAGAAATTTTACATATTCAACAATCATTATGTTCAATATCAAACTAAATATTCTACTATATATCGTTATATTATAAAATTATATTCAATTTCACTATTTATGTGTTGTAAGTAAAATATATATAATTTTGTTACAGAAAAAATAGATATTATTTAAACAATTAAATAAAAATACTATAAATGCAAAGATTCGATCAAATTTAATCTATTAAATTTTATCATTTTCTTATTTACATAACAATACTTGTAAAAAACAATTCAAGAAATTGGCTGTTCATCCTTTGATCCAGTTTGAGACAAATGCTTGACAATGTCCATCCAATTCCATCCTCTGGGTTTGTCACCTTTGCTATCTACTTTGTTCCACTGCTTTCTCTTTTGGGCTTTAGTTAATTGTTCCTTTTTTTCTTTTATTTGCTTTTCCTTGAACCAATGAACAGAATCAATCGAACAGCCGTTATAATAAAAGAGGTAAACATAACTTACCTGTTGAGCAGATTCAGAAATGCACAATTTATCTATCTCTAATTTTTCAGGCTCATCAGGTTGCTCTTTGATAAGTTCCTCGAATTTCTCTTTCAAAAATTCAAATAAAGAATAAGTCATAGACATGCCTAAAAATTGCTCAGCCTCGCTAGTTAGTTCATCTATTATTTTTTGTTTTAAACTTGTCACGCTATAAAAGTGGGTTTTAATTTATACCATTATGAAATATATCATTTTTCGTCTATACTTACATATGTTTATTGTAAAATGTGTCCATGTTTATAATCGGTAACTCATTAGGATATTTTTCACCCCATTTAATTTCTATTATGAAGGACTTATTCGAATTGTGTTCTCCATACTAAGAAAATAATTTAAATTTAGTTTATGCTAACTTACAAATCACACACAAGTAATATGATGATTATGTTGTACATACTTTATATTGATATGAAGAGTTATCTATTTGCTTGAATAAGTCGTCCCCATCATAAATAGATAGCAAAGCTTCTTTTTCTTCCTCTTGTAACTCTTTTTCTGACATAATTAAATGGAATTAATATATAATTTTCAAAAAAGTAAATTCATTTTCTCCAAAAATAAGGTAGGTTATGTTATGACTTTAGCTGTCAAATTATCTTCTATTTATAAGATGGTTAATTAGACATATTATAAAAGGCCTACTTTTTTCTGTACGATTTGAACTACTGTCAATTGTCGTCCCAGTTCCTGTTGTCATTACTTGTCAAAGTCATTGCAGAGGGTTAGGTGTTTTGTTAGAGATAAGTGTTTTTCGCCAAATTGAATTGAATAAAATCAATGTTCTTCAAATATAAACAATGATTCGCGACGACAAACTGTTTTTCCATAAAACAGTTCAACATTTAGCTAGGTCCTTAGCTAATATAAAAGATGCGCCTTGGAGTAAGGTACGTTTTACCTTGAAACAAACTTCAATACCTATTGTAATCATTTCTAAATTCGATTAAAACTTTGTCCTAGGTACAAATACTACTGTCCCTCTGTCCTCCTGAACCGCAGAATGGAACGTTCATCATAAATTGTCGCCAACAGGATGCTGTCATCGCATTGGGATTATATTTTTTGGAAAGCGGTCTACAACATAAAAATATAATTTTGCCTTATTTGATAAAATTGGTTAAATTAATAGAGAAGGCGCAATGGCAAGATGAAATTAAATTGAATTCAACCGACAGTTAGTATATTTTGTCAGAATATTTGAATATTCTTATATAATTTGGTATTTAATTGCTGTTAGTTTAATAACTCGGTTGTTTAACGTAGTTGTTTTCTTTGAACTATTCTGATTTTTTAAACATGCACTGTTAGATAATAATAACTACTCGTAAAGTTTTTATATTGTTAACAAAGATAAAACAGTGCATATTGATAAATGATAGTTATAAATCTGTTTTTAATATATTTTTTGTAATCTCAATTATTAAATTTTTTTATACAAAATACAACTTTCTGTTTTAGGAATTCCAATAGCAGAAAAATTCAGTTTTTGTTTGCATACACTCTTATGTGACATTGCAGTCAGATGTGAGGAATCCAGATCTGAAATTCTCGAAACTCAGGTAAAATTTCAATCATGCTCATACCATAATGGTTTTATATCCTTCTCAATGATGTCTACCAGGTAAACAGTTTAGTCAACCTAACAGACCAAGTGTTGAAAATCAAAGATGCCAACAATCGCAACAGTTCCAGCAAGCTATTTTTGTGCAAAACTACCCTTCCTGTACTAATAGGATTAGCAAGGGCGATGGGGAGATTTTCTGCGAACGACCCTCCTCTAATTTATAGACTATTCCCTCGACCAGAGCCTCCCTTAAACCAAAACGAAACCAAACAACAAAACATCTGTAAGAGAAGCTTCAGTAGTTTCAGGAATATAATCCCTAGAAGTCTGTCGGGTAATTTACATGCTACTGTTGATATATTAGCAGTCACTACTGTAAGTTTCATACCTAATGACTATTGGAAAAACGAAAAATATTAATTTATTTGTAGGGAGGATACGATACTGCTGATGTAGCTTTTAATTCCAATTCCTTAAAACGAGGCATTTCAATAAACCAAAACGTCGGTGTCCATGATCCTAGAACATATTTTTTCGCCAAATTTGGTTCCAGCTTCAACCAATTTCCTCATCTACGTATAAACGATCCCAACGACAAGAAAACGCAAATAGTCTTTTCGCAAGCCCATCTTTCGACCGTTCTAGCGCTCAGCAAGCAGCTGCTCACGAAAGAAATGCTCAGTTTTTTGGACGAGCAGAGTTTAGAGGTCAGTACCACCGGAAAAATTTTGATATTCCCTTACAAGAGTTTCTCGGAAATCGTCAATTTGGTGATGGTGACTCTGATGAGGGAGTTGTTGCAACCGCAGAAGGACCTTCCTGTACCGTTTACTAAAGATGTTCAGGAATTCGTAAAAGGTATTGAAGTAAAATCTATATGAGTGATAAGTTTATTTATTGTTGAATTTCTTCCACAGGGCTTTATTTAAACGGCCAAACTGAGCTACAGAGTAGGAATCATGACTTGAGCGAAAGAGAAGACAAAGAGAACAATTATGTTTTGATTAATAAATTTAAATTGAACGTGTTAGCTAATGCTGCTTGCGTTGAGTTATTGGTGTGGGCTATTGGAGATGAAACAGGTATAATATTTGATTGTAATTGATAATACAAAGTTAGGTATATTATAATTTTTTTAATTATTATTTAGATGAGAAATATTCCATTCTTTAACTAATAGTAGTTCAAAGTAAATCAGTATGCTCCAAACAAGAAGGTGAATATTAGAAAAATAGTTCATTTTTCAACTTTTTCTGGTACCTTCTATTGAATACAAAGAAAAATTAAATCAAAAGAGGGTTATTCTGAAAGTTTCCTATATTAGATTACTTATTATGAATCTTTTAAATTCAAAATATGTAGAATACACTAAATCAATTTTTATTTGTGTGCTTTCAGTATAACTCATCTATTATTTTTGTACGAACGAATTAATGTGTAACTGTGAGTTTTTATTTGCAGTTGATTCAGAGTATAATTTTTCCACTTTGCTTCACTTCATAATGATAATTCTAGGTGAAATAAGCTTGGTTTTTGGTTTTGCCCCACTGATTTTGATTTGTAAAATTTTAATAACATCGTTATTTTTTGTTTTACTTGATTTGTAGGTAGAAAACTGTGTTTATAGAAACTTTTTACGACAAAGTTTCAGCATTTTATGTGTAGTAGTTTTCTGTATGTCATGGGAATGATAAGTGTTTACTGATGAGTTATAAATTTTATTTATATTCATATGAAGAAAAAAATCTATTTTATTTTAGAATGTTTAGCGCATCAGTAAAGACTCTTCGTTTCTTTATATGTATTTTTGAAAACCGACTAATATTTAATTGTATTGCTTAATGCAGTGCTAATTTGGGGTTTTTATAAAGATATTTTTACCAAAAAATCACCTTAGGTGCTGATAGTTTGTGCAGTCGGCTTACAGAGAAAATAAATTCCAACCACGGTTACCGATTAGTCATAGCTCACATGCCATTATTAATGGTTTGTTTGGAAGGTTTGGGAAATTTGGCTCAGAAATTTCCAAACATAGCATCGACTTCCATATATTGTTTAAGAGATTTTCTGATTACTCCTTCGCCTATACTATCAAAATTACACAAACAAGCCAACGAAAGAGGTACCAAAGAGCTAAAAATCGCAGGTATTTATTTTATTTAAATGCTTGATTTTACGATTCATAATAAACATTTCACAGTGCAAGGAAATCAATTAAAGGCAGAAAACACCAACTCGACATCTCCCATCCAAATGGCCTTTGAGAAATTAAGAGATGCAGCCATCGAAAACTTGTGCATAGCCCTAAGTGCAGCCCACACTTTAGACCCCGATTGCGTTAGAGCACTAGTAGCCTCAGTATCGAATCGATTATTTACAGCGGAAAAAAGCGACAGCGAATCTACTTTAATTTCAACGAACATCGTCATCATGTTGGGTCACGTGGCCGTGTCGATGAAAGGCACCCCGAAGACCACTGACACCATACTGCAGTTCTTCCAGCAGAGGTTCTGCAGGGTACCTTCTGCCCTCGATACTCTGATTGTTGATCAATTGGGGTGTATGATTATAGCGCAATGTGAAACGCATGTGTATGAAGTTGTGATGAAAATCTTCACGATGATTACAGTGGAGAGCGGTAGCGTGGCTTATGGGAAAGCTTCCAATGATAAGGCGCAGTACAGGTATTTTTGTTTTAGGGGGGAAACTACTTTAGGAGGTTCATTGAAGCTGAATTTTCAGGATCTGATGGAGCTGAATTCAATCAAATTTTGACATAATTTTATTTGTATTTCAAACGATTTTTGTGATTTTTTTTGAATAATTTAAGTCAAAAATAGCAAAGTTACGCTGTGATGTCCGTTGAAGGTTATAGTGTTGTTAAGTAGGTAGTTAACTACAAGTAGTTCAACTACTTATAATGGCCCGTATTCAGCGTCCCATTTTAAAGTTAGAGTAGCACTAACAAAATTACATTTTTACATTGTTGTAATGGAGCAACTATGGACTTTGTTAGGACTTAGAGTTACTTTAAAACCGTTTTTAACGTTGAAATGAGGCCCGGAATAACGGTCAATGGGCCGTATTCAGCGCTCCATTTTAACGTTAAATGCATGTTTAGTGGGCAACTTTAACGTAAACAATGTCCTTAGTTACTCCATAACAACATTGTAGAACTGTCAAGTTAAAGGCGCGTTAAATTTAAATACATTTTCAAATCATTTATTCTTTCTCTATGCAGCTAATGCTTCTGAAATTTTAGAATATATAATTTTACCCTCTAAAATAAAATTATTAAAGTATGTATTTGAATTGTATTTTGACGATCTAACGTACAAATCTTATATAAATCCCTTTGCCCTTATTGGAAAAGAGATTATTTTAAATTAGAGTTAAATGCCTCAATTCGTGGAATTAATGGCCCATATTCAGCGCCCCATTTTAAAGTTAAATGCATGTTTAGCGAGCGCCTTTAACTTGACAGTTCTACAATGTTGTTATGGAGTAACTAAGGACATTGTTTACATTAAAGTCGCTCGCTAAACATGAATTTAATGTTAAAATGGGGCGCTGAATATGGGCCACTGTATTTAAGACTGTATTTAATTATACTTTTTCAAGTATGTAGTTGTAATTGTACTTAACTACAACATAAAAAGTAGTTAAAAGTGTTGTAAGTGTAGTCCTCCAATTGAGTGCAGTGTAGCCATTCCGATTTTCATCTGATATCAAAAAGGATTTGAATTCACATTAATAACTTATTTTTCTAAGAATATGAACCTCAATGCAGTTGAAATGATGAAAATTAAAAATTTTGCTGGCGTTGAAACAATTTACTTTTCTCTAAATTATTCAAGGAAAATACCTTTAAAATCCTAATATCATCTCACAAGTTGGTTCATATAATTCGTAATTTTATAAAGAATCGTACTATCAATTTTCATAATTATCAGTTCATTACTTTCTGAGTTAAACTGCACGAAAATGTAAAAAATTCATTTCGAGATAAATGCGTTTGAAAAATAAATTGCTCAAAGAGTACTCATTTCTATTCTCAAAAACGAATGCGAATTTCGTTTTGAAATTTCGACAGCTTATTCTTGAATAATTAAGCTAATGATTTATACAATAAATCGAATTTTTTGAATCTCCTAATGTGGTTTCCTCCCTTAATAGGAAAATGCCCAAGGATTATGTTGGTAAAAATGTTATTTTTAGGCACGTTTCGAGACCTGTCATAAACGCTTTAGCTAATATTGCTGATAACATACAAGGGGAGGTTCAAATGAACGAATTGCTAGGTCGTCTTCTCGAATTATTTGTTCAATTAGGCTTGGAGGGCAAACGAGCCAGCGATAAAACCCCAGGTGAGTAGTAATACAAATTTAATAATCTACCTGGTGAAAATTGAGTTTAATAATTGCATTATCGAAACTAGGTGCTCTAAAAGCGTCCAGCTCAGCTGGAAATTTGGGAGTTCTGATACCCGTCATAGCCGTTTTACTCAGACGTTTACCACCGATAAAAAACCCAAAACCTAGGATTCATAAACTATTTAGGGACTTTTGGTTGTATTGCGTGATTATGGGATTCACAGCTTCCGATTCAGGTAACCCCAAAAACTAATATTGGTGAATAAATATTAATTTTCCGTAATTTGTCAGGTTTATGGCCTCAAGAATGGTACGAAGGGGTGAAGGAAATCGCCGTAAAATCCCCTACTCTGATATCATTTACATCTTCCAGATCGGAAATGAGAGAATTACAGTTCACCAGTGCAGTTAAAAACGACAGTGTCTCTGTAAACGAGCTCCAAGAACTCAGAAATCAGATTTTGGATCTGCTGAAGCATCCACCAGAAGTCACAGCTTACATCAACAAACTGTCGTTTGCTCAATGTACTTTTTTGTTGAGCGTTTATTGGGTAGAAACCCTTCGGTAATCTCATGTTGTACAATGTGCAATATTATATTTGCTGATTTGTTTATTGATTTTAGAGTGGAGCATTCAGGCGAACCATCTCTAGTTCCGATTGTCTCCGACTATTTAAGCGATTCAGCCTTGCAAAAGGACAAGGCCGGTATGTGGAATTGCATTCAATCGGTCAGCGAAAGAGTGTTCGAAAAATTCCTGGGCGTGATGAAAGATCGACCCAAAAACGAATGTAGAGAAAAAGACCTCGAGGAGCATGCGCAATTTTTACTCGTCAATTTTAACCACCAACATAAGCAAATTCGAAGGGTTTCCGATAAATTTTTGGCCAGTTTGATCGACAAGTTTCCCCATTTATTGTGGAGCAGAAGGTAAATCACTCAATTGTAAAGTTCAATGAATAATTGAATTTTCTAGAGTCCTATGGACCATATTGGATATAACGCAAGTACTATCCTACTCATTACAAATAGATGCCAATCAAGAGACACCCACTTTAAGGATACCTTCTACTCCTTACGCTATTCAGCTCATGGACACACTTGAAGCTAGAGAGGTACTTTTTTAATCTACCTCGTATCTCACGCAAACTTTATTAATTTCATTTTTGTTTGTAGACAATAGTTAAAGACTTTGCAGCAAACGCCGAACGTATAATCAAAGAAGCTCTGAAATGGGCACCACAATGGACAAGGTCCCACATACAAGAATATATCAATCAAATACCCATAAGCGGAATGTGGAATCACACGGGGCTATCTATGGCATTGGAATCTGTCATGCAATGGGGCCCTGCTAATCAATTTAGTGCTTATTTGAGCCACGCTATGATGGAGAAATTCCCTAAATGCGTTAAAAGCGACTCATCCAAGATGCTGTCCATATCCGCCATGAGATCCAAATATACAGGAGAGGTTAGTGAATAAAACGATAGTTTAATATTTATGGTATATATTTTTAAATCGTATGTTGCTACATGTTCATTGTTTGTATCGATGAATCGTTATTTGATCCCACGTCTTTGTCGTTCCAGCCGGTATAAATGTATGTACCGAAGGATCTTTTGTTGGAGTTTAAATGGAAGGTTTCGCATTGATGTACATCAGTGTGTTTGTGCTTCAAGCAGAACATTTTGTTACAAAACGGACATAAAACGACAATAGTTTGGGATTCGTTGCTACAAAATTTATCGACGTAATCCTTTCTTTTGTTTAATATGGTGTTCCAGCTTATTTTCTCTGGAGGGTGGACTTTTTTAGGTGGTTTAGGTGATTTAGGCATGCAGTGTTGAGAGGAATCGTTCAAAGGGTTTGTTCCTGAAGGGCATATTGTGTACAGTCTCTTGGAGTTTGGTTTGTTCCGTTTACCATTAGACATCAAACAATCGTGTTCTTCCACTTTGTAATGTTCTCTGCAGAAATCTAAATTACAGAACTTACATTTCAACGGTTTGAAATTTGCTCGATTGCACGTTATTTTGGCGCAATGCTTTCCTAATGTAACGAATTCCATTAGGTTGATTCTAATTCTAATTGTAAAAGGTCACATGGAATTTTTAATATGTATCATTATTTTTTTACAAATATTTCAAATAGACATGAAAAAGTCAAAAATCATAGAAAACTGATTAGTTGTTGTAAGCCTAGGTTTGAATTTTAATTTATTGTTTCAATTATTTGACTAAGGCTCGGTTGTAGATGTCACAGGTGAACGATAGTTCAACTAAACTGCGAGTCAACTTTGAACAGAGTTCATTTTGGTGCAAGAGTGCAAGATCAACATTAGTTTGGTTGAACGCCGTTCAAGCCACATTGGTTGCACTGAACTCACTTTTTTTCATCTGAAACATAATGTCACATGACAAAATTTATAATTTATATTTGAATGTTTGCAGTGTTGATTCTATTTTGATGTCACTTTTAATATATCGAAATCTACATTTAAATTCAATATCGAACCATATTTTAAAATGAATAGGTCTATTTCTGAAGGTTTGTAGTCTTCTAGGATGTAAAAAAAAAACATTAAAAATGTGTAAAACATCTTCATTGCTGGCTTCTAATAATTCGTTCATTTTGAATAATTAATTGTATATCAGAAATTCAATCCTACTTTTTTCAAAGTCAAATGTTAAAACCACCGTCTTATATACGACCGTGGTTATAACCTTCTTGAACCGCCTTTGAACGCTTCTCAAGGACCGTTCAGGTAAACTCCTCTCTGAACCACAGAAAAATAGTGACTGACGTACTTACAACACAAAGCAATTAAACTCGGTTCAACGCAGAACCACAGTTAAACTATGCATCTACAACCGGGCCTAAAAAAAGGCTTAAAGGGCCTAATTGTAATTGTAATGGCAAATTTATAATGGACAATTTGCCATTAAACTCGGTTCAACGCAGAACCACAGTTAAACTATGCAGCTACAACCGGGCTTAAATTTTCGAAGTTGAAAATATTTCTTTTTAAGCGTTAAATAAGTTGTAATGTTATTTAAGGTTATTGGTATGCAATACGATTCTACTAAAGAACAATCCACTTTAGTTAAGGAGGTTTTAAACAAAGTTAAGATAGCATGCACCGAAAGAAGCAATTCCCTGCACAGAGACGCCCTGTGGCAAGCTACTGCTTTGTTAATATCGATCAAGGAATTGAATAGAAGTCTCTTGCATTGCATCGCTTGGTCTCAAGTGAGTTTGATTTTAGATATTTCATTGAATATAATTTGATAAAGAATTAGAATCATTACTACATATATGTTAGGTGGAACTGTTTACTGTGGAAGCAATGAGATCAGCAGTGGACTGCTGGCAATGGCTGATTACTGCTAGACCAGAATTAGAAATCAGATTCCTGCAAGAAATGGTGGCTGCTTGGAAATGTACAGTGCAAAAGAAATTGGGATTATTTTCGAATACCAGACCGAATACCAATCCGTTAGCTGCATACGAAGGTTCGATCATGAATTTTTTCGTACTCTAAAAAATATTGGCCCGTATTCAGCGTCTCATTTTAACGTTAAATACATGTTTAGCGAGTGACTTAAACGTAAACAATGTCCTTAGTTACTCCATACCGACAATGTAGAACTGTCAAGTTAAAGGCGCTCGGTAAACATGACTTTAACTTTAAAAGGGGGTGCTGAATATGGGCCAATATACTTAGTTACTCTATAACAACAATGTACTCAATGCAAAATGTGTCCCATTTTGGTCGCGACTAGGGGTATCTCGGATATTAGACTTGATAGAACATTGCGGTTTTCGCGAACCTGTACTACTTTTTTGTCAAACTTTACAATGGCAAAAACAGATTTTTTTAATCTCTATGAGCGTTTTAAGAAAATTCAAAATATAGAATGCGCCGTATCATTAAAAAGAGAAAAAAATTACAAATTTAATGGCCAATAAAAATACAGTGTGTTAATATATAATAAAAATACAAGTTGGTGTCATATTTCAGAAATGGTAACCCCCATAAAAAAACTAAGGACGTCACTGAATTCTACGTAAAATTATCAATAATAATCAGTTTTCATATTAAAATATCTTCAATAGCAAACGAGATACGGGGGTGGCTGTATAAGTAAGAATTTTCATTATCGCCCTGTATCTCAAAAATGAAAAGAGATTTAAAAAATCTGTTTGCGCCATTGTAAGTTTGACAAAAAAGTAGTATAGGTTCGCGAAAACCGCAATGGCCTATCAAGTCTAATAACCGAGATACCCCCCAGTCGCGACCAAAATGGGACACAGTGTACAACAATGTCAAGATAAAGACGCATGTTTAACTTTTAAAAAATTGCGCTAAATACGGGTGAATTGTCTTCTTTGATAGGTTGCAGATTAGAGCCGGATCCACCGTTCGTGAAGCCTCACGCCATTTGGGTGCATTTCATTTGCGATTTAGTCGAAACAATCAAGTACAGCAGTTACGAGAAAGTCGAAATGATCGGTAGCTTGATCCACCATTCACTGGCTATGAACGTTGGATCGAATCCGCCGTCGCAAACTCGAGACATATCCGCCATCGGAGTAAGATTCAAGTAAGTCATCAATTCAAAAATCAACTATTCAACAATCCTTCAACAATTCGTAAAGGCTTGTATCGACTAGAAATAAAATTGGGAAAGAACTTGCGAGAGTAACTTCCAGCAAAATTGCAGCAAGTTACTGTCTGCAGGTAACTATTTGCGAGAGGTATTTCTCGTTTTCTTGCGAAAGAAATGTCGGAACTCGGAGGGCTAAATGTGCGGCTGCGTGAATAATAGCTATTTTAACAAAAAAAAGAAAAGTTTGGGTACGAAATTGGATATTTTTCTCGATTTTTATGAAACATTGTTAACTGAATTAAGAGACGAAGATCCTAAAGAACTCAACAATTTTCTTCCCATGAACATTAAAGATTTCAATTACCTTAAATAATTCCCGTCGCGAAATTAAATCGATTACTTCTTTTCTCGACCAACGCTTTTTGTCCGACATTGTTCTTCTCTCACTAAAAACTTCCAATACCTTCTGGAAAGTTGAAAGTGCTATCAGACACTTGAATATAAAAGTATCTACAGGACTTGCCTGACAGCGAATGCTGCAAGAATTTTAACTTGCAGGTTCAGCTCTCAGACGTGTTTTGGCACGTTAATATACAGGGTCTTCCAACGAAAATTTCACCCCCCCCCCCCCTGTAACTAGAGAACCGAATTTTTTTTCAAAATTCGCGGAGAGCCGTCGATTTTTTTTTTAGGGGGAGCATTTTTGACAGTCAAGCCAACTTGATATCTTTATCCCCCCTAACCCCCAGCCTCCCTAATTTCATTTGGAACTGCCCTACTTCCAATACATCATTTGAAAGCCCTTTTCTTTGCGAATATTCTGGCGTTTCGTATTTGAAAATCGGTTAAGGTTTGATAAAGTTATTAAATAAAATCAAAAACTCTAACTTTAATATTTCAGATGGACCTACCCTACTTCCAATACATCATTTGAAAGCTCTTTCCGTTGCGAACACTCTGGTGCGTCGTATTTGAAAATTGGTTAAGATTTGATATAGTTTTTAAATTTTTGTTAATGGTATTGTCAAGGTTGCTTGTCAAGTTTTCGATTTTTTTTGAACTTTGTCAAATCTTAACCGATTTTCAAATACGAAACGCCAGAATATTCGCAAAGAAAATGACTATCAGATGATGTATTGGAAGTAGGGTAGTTCCATTTGAAATTCTAAAGTTAGGTTGGCTGGGTGTTAGGGGGGATGAAGATATCAACTTGGCTTGACTGTCAAAAATGCTTCCCCTAAAAACAAAAATCGACGGGTCTCAGCGAATTTTGAAAAAAAATTCGGTTCTCTAGTTACAGGGGGGGTCAAGTTTTCGTTGGAAGACCCTGTATAGGCGCTATCGCAAAAACTGTCGCAAGTTACTTGCTAATCGATAGGAGCCTTAACAATTAATTCGTCATTTTGATTCATCCTCAGGCTTCTTTCGTGCGGTTTATCGCTGCTTCAAGGGGACATCTTGCCGAAGAGCTTGGGCAAGAACGTTCTCAGAGAACGAATATATTGTAGCTGTTTAGATTATTTTTGTAAACCCGTCACGTGTCCTTCGCAAACTTCCTCCGACCTTCGAGAAGACATATCAACGCTGATCAAATTTTGGCAAACTCTACACTCCGACAAGAAGTACCTCAAGGCTAGTGACGTCGGAGGTAAATAGCAACCATTTTATGGCTTATTTTTTTCGATTTTTATTGCTCATTTTGTTGAGTTCGTGGTTTAATTTTTAGAGGTTGACTTTACTGCACCATCGCCAGTTAGTTCTATGCCTAACAACGAATTGTCCAAGCCGAATGATTTCAGTAAATCGGCTTCGGGATGGATTAATACTGTACCACTATCAAACAGCAGTGCTACATTGAGCAGGCGATCTACTAAGTCTACCAAGAGGCTACCCATTGCGGATAATTTCGTGAAATGCTACTTGAAGAAAAGGAATCTCATACTTGAGTTATTGGTAGGTCGATTGTGCTAAATATATCGTTTGTAAAGAGATTATTTTGAGTGTTGTTTCAGGCTGTGGAAATAGAATTCTTGGTAGTTTGGTACAACCCGACACTTCGACCGGAATTGCAAATGCCTGGAGAGGAAAACGTGGCGTTCTGGAGAACTAAAACGATATCGGACAAGCAATGGCATGATTATACAAGATTAGCTTGGGATATATCGCCAGTTTTGGCTATATATCTTCCAACTAGGTTAGTGTTTACAATTTTTTTTAAATCCAATTTGTTTCTATGTTACCTTATCTTTTAGATTTAGAATGAACGATGCGATAATTAACGAAATTAAAAATTTAGTTCAAATGAACCCTAATTTAGTGTCCAAAACGCCAGAGTCATTACAGTATTTGGCTACTACTGAAGCGATATTGAGCGATAGCCCGAAATTGGTGAACATGTTGACGTGGGCTAGGGTCACACCCATCCAAGTAAATATATCAAATGCATACAGTTGTGGTTATATTATTGGAAATAATCATTTTAGGCATTGGCGTATTTCAGTAGGCAATTCCCTTCGCATCCCATTTCGGCCCAATACGCTGTTAGAGTGTTGAGTTCCTATCCGGCCGAAACTGTATTATTCTACATTCCACAACTTGTGCAAGCCCTGAGACACGACAAGGTATAAACAACCATGCTTTCTACGCCCACATTACATTTATAATTTTTAGATGGGCTATGTAAACGAGTTCATAAGGTACATGGCGAAAAAATCCCAAATTGTAGCACACCAGCTGATATGGAACATGAAAACCAACATGTTCCTCGACGAGGATATGCAACAGAAAGATCGTAAGTTTATAGATAATACACGCTTAAGGCGGGCATTAGAAGTATTTCGAGAATGGCTTTTTAAAATTATAAAATTTTGTATACAAAGGTTTTTGGATGTAAGGAATTAATCTAAAATATTATCAAATATGGCCGACTTCCGTTTATACCGGAAGTTGACTGTAACTTCGTTATTTTAAATGGGACACCCTATGTATTTTTGCGTTTTTAGCTAATAACAAAAAGGTATTATTACACTTGGTATCTTGGTCTGATAATAAAGGCCACTCAAAAATCACAAAATTTTGAAATTAGGTGGCTCTGAAAGCCAAACAGTTGAAAATCTAGGAAAACGGCTTACATGGTCCTATCCTAACTTTTCAAGTACTATCTGATGGTACACAAATTTTTTTGATAAAAATTTTGAAATTTTTTATCGCTCTGTGTACATTTTATATCATGCCAGTACTTGAAAAGTTAGGATAGGACCATGCAAGCCGTTTTCCTAGATTTTCAACTGTTTGGCTTTCAGAGCCACCTAATTTCAAAATTTTGTGATTTTTGAGTGGCCTTTATTATGAGACCAAGATACCAAGTGTAATACCTTTTTGTAATCAGCTCATCGAGTGGAATCCAAAAATACATGAATATACAGGGTGTCCCATTTAAAATAACGAAGTAACGGACAACTTCCGGTATAAACGGAAGAAATATTTTAGATGAATTCCTTACATCCAAAAACACTTGTATACAAAATTTCGTAATTTTATACACAGCCATTCTCGAAATACTTCTAATGCCCTAATCTAATTTACGTTAGACAGGGTGTATAAGTTTGATAAATCGTTAATTTTTTTTATATTTCAGCTGCTATTTACGAAAATTTGGAGTCTCTGGTGACCAGCATTGTAAGCGATTTGTCAGGACCAGCGAAGCAATTTTTCGAAAGAGAGTTCGACTTCTTTGGAAAGATTACGAATATTTCAGGCGAAATTAGACCATTCCCGAAAGGCATCGAAAGAAAGAAGGCTTGTTTGGATGCTTTGAGTAAAATAAAGGTACTTATTTAACATACTATTCAACAAGCATAAAGAGAATTTTATATATACAAATTTCTCTTGTATGTATTTTTATTTGTAGGTCCAATCTGGATGCTATTTGCCTAGTAACCCCGAAGCCATGGTGCTAGATATAGATTATAAAAGCGGCACGCCGATGCAGAGTGCCGCCAAAGCGCCATATTTGGCTAAATTTAAGGTTGCAAAATGCGGTATAAACGAATTGGAGAACATAGCTATGCAGGTATCAGCGAATGAGGTAATTTAGTGTAAAATCCTATCCTGTTTTACACCTTTTTAACACGAATTATTGTTAAATAGGTCAAAGAAAACCAGAGTTTTGGTCCTGAATTGTGGCAGGCTGCGATTTTCAAAGTAGGCGACGACGTGAGACAAGACATGCTTGCCCTGCAGGTTATAGGAATATTCAAAAACATTTTCCAAACCGTCGGATTGGAATTGTATTTGTTCCCTTACAGAGTCGTAGCCACTGCTCCAGGGGTATGAATAAAAACTTAATTAGCTATTAAATGTTACAAAAAACTATTATTTTCAGTGCGGTGTTATCGAATGTGTCCCTAACGCTAAATCTAGAGACCAGCTAGGAAGACAAACTGATATAGGGATGTACGAATATTTCTTGAAGAAATACGGAGATGAGAGTACGAGGGAATTCCAAAACGCTAGAAGAAACTTTATTATTTCTATGGCTGCGTACAGCGTCATCGGATTTCTTTTGCAAATCAAAGACAGACATAACGGGAATATTATGTTAGATACAGATGGACATATTATTCATATTGGTGAGTAATAGTTTGTGATAATAGAGTTTTGGTGTTCACATATATTGTTAACAGATTTTGGCTTTATGTTCGAATCATCCCCCGGAGGCAACTTGGGTTTCGAACCAGATATTAAATTAACAGACGAAATGGTTATGATAATGGGGGGAAAGATGGAAGCCCCACCGTTTAAATGGTTTTCTGAATTGTGTGTTCAAGCCTACCTTGCAGTGAGGTAATATTATAACTCCTTTACAATAATAAAATTATTTAATATATTATTTTTATAGGCCGAACTGCGAAGCCATCATATCTCTTGTGTCTCTAATGCTGGACACGGGGTTGCCGTGTTTCCGAGGGCAAACTATAAAGCTGCTGCGAGGTAGATTCAGTACAGGAGCTACGGATAAGGAGGCTGCGAATTATATGCTTCAAATTATTAGAAATAGTTTCCTTAATTTCAGAACGCGTACTTACGATATGATACAGTATTATCAAAACCAAATACCTTATTAGAATACTTGCAGTTTGAAAATTTTGCGCACGGGATAGACGGCAAAAATATATTTCAGGGATATAGTTGATGGTTAATTATACACATCAAATTTATGTGAGTTGGGTCTATTAGAATTTTATTGGTAATTTTATATTTTACATTTAGACAAAATTTTTTGTAAGATTTCAGAGTATATGTGAAACAACCTGTTTAAATTTAACATTCCTGTATATCTTAAAGTGTGTTGAACTAAGTGTCAAATTGGTTTTTTCGTAGGATTTATGAAGGAGTTGTGTAAAATGGCCCAACACAATTTTTTTTGGAAAATATATTATTAAATCTACACATATTTTTCGAACTTTTAAAAATACTATATATATTTTTTCGGAATAAACTGGTATTGGCTTTACAAGTAAATAATTGTAGCAAATTAGATGTAGTTCTAACCAATATATGTAATGAAATGAATCAACCATGAATAGCAATAATGAAAGAACAATTATTGTTTATTTTTGTTCATATAAATCTGGAACTAAACTAAACTGCAAAACGTATATTTATTTTTTATTGCTTGCTTTTTAACTTTTAATAAATTATTGCTTTATATTAATAAATTAATTCGCTTCTTGCCAGAAATGACTCATTTCATTATTTCTTTGATGGATTCTAGGTGTCTTTCATAGATAAATAAATGTAACTGAGGGTTTCAATGTATTTTCAAACTTAAAATATACTTGATAATATAATTGGAGATTATTGAATGTTAAGCAATTAGATTAGAATATGTTCGAGACAACAACTGAATGCTGTTATATTTAAGTTTCAAAGGTTTCAATTTTATTTATTTAGTTTTTTGATTGTTTGGTGTAAATAAATGTTATTTAAAATAAATCTTTGAGTTTTCTTTCAAACCATGCCTCATGCGCTCTATAAAGATTTCATGAAGAAGCGTGTCAATAATCATGCATCATGAAAGAAGTAATTATTGACATCAGCTGAGCTTTGGAATAAATCAAAACAATTCATTTTTTTACAAACTATTTATAAACGAGTTATTCAATTGGTACATATCTCCATAAATGATATTAACATATTTTTATTGCTTATCAAAGATCTATGGATTAACAAGAACTGCTACTTTCTCATTGTTAAAAATTTCAATCCAATAACCATCAGGATCAGTGATGAAAGCCAAACCTTTCATTTTCCCATCATCGGGTTTTTTCACAAAATTTACACCTAATTTTTCAAATCTTTCACAAGCCTTATAAACATCTGGAACCATAACTCCAATGTGCCCTACAAGTAAACAAATACAATATAACATAAATGTATAGTCCAAGCAACGAAAAGATATAGAGGGAAATGTTTGGAACACAATTTTTCACTTTGTTTGGACAAGTTAGGAGGTGAACATATCAAAAGTCCCCGCCCTTAGCCTTTGAGCCGGGGGAGATAGAGGGGTCTGAAGATCCCATTTTTCGCTTTTTCGCTTATATTTCGGAAACTATGCGTTTCAGCGCCACGACCATTCTGTGCAAAATGAAAAGCAAACTTTTGATATGTTCACCTCCTAACTACCCCAAACAAAGTTAGGAAGTCAAAAATTGTGTTCCAAACATTTCCCTCTATACCTTCTTTTGAGCATTCGTTGCCTGAACTAGTATTAAATATTTAAAAATAACCATTCAATGATTTATCACTTACCAAAACCTTTGGGTTCTTGATTCCCATTGTGGGGTTTATAATTAGGGTCATTTTCTGTGCCCCAATTACTAAAAACAATTAAAAGTATTACTAAATATACATTCTTTGAAGAGATAAACAAAAAATTTCGAAAAAAAATTATTATTTGAAAAAATTTTACTGGTAAAACAAATGAGCGACGTTTTAATTTTGGTGAAGGTAGAACCGTTTTCTAAAAAATGTAGGATGAGAGAGAAATTACATTATTTTTTAAGTGAAGCAATAGATAGGTGAGCACTTTTAAAAATTTGGTGGAGGAACCGATGAAAGTTGCTCCCTGTCCCCCTTAAGGTTAGGGACTGGTGGGGCTATGTAGGTATCGATGGATAGCTTTTAAAAAAATAGGGGTACGTGATTTTTGATATTTCGTTCAGGCCAATCGTTTAAGAAATATTCAACCGTTTCCATACTTTTGGTACACCCTTTATAAAAACGTTGAAAAATAAACTTACTGAGTCAATTCAATGGTCGCTTTTCTACTGAAGGCCCACGAAATTCTCTCTTTGCTGCTTAAACCTTCAGGTATATTGTCAGAGTCCTCGTAGCCCAAAAAGTATAACGAAAATTTCATGGAAGGGAAATCTAGTTTCGATAAAAGTTGCATTCCAAGAATTTCGGTGTAGAAGGGTATGGATATTTTGGGATCCTTGATTCTGTACATAGTTTGTTGCATTATAAAACCCTAATAATCCATATGAAAAGATAATAAATTTATATTTCTTTTGATGCAAAAGTTTACCTTTGTTTCGGCAGGTTTTGGCTTGCACATGCTCAAAATTTCATCGTTTGATATCGGAGGCGTAGCGGCGTCTCCCATTTTTCTATATTTAATGGAAACAATGAATCAAAATATTGCAAAATTTGTTTTTTTTTGAAATAATAAATTGCTACATAACCTCATTCTTCTTTAACTTATCTATTAAATTTGGTCTGTTACTTATTGAGCATTGAGTTAGTTTAGGCCTCTTACAAATAATGACAACCAGTCATTTTTATTTTAAAATTTGAATACTAATTCATTTTTTTCATGATACGTGTAAGAAAATGCCGATAGTATCAAAGCAAGGCTAACAAAAATGATTACGGCATTAAAGAAGTGAAAACTAATAATATTCATTAGATTAGACTAATCAATTACAGTAAATTTAACAGTATTATGAAACTTTCGTAAGTTTCTATAAACTTAGTTTCTTTTTAATAAAAAATAGATAATATGTTAAGACCACTAAACGTAATGTGGTAATCAAAACATTGATAGTATGTGCTGGTTTTTCTAACTGATAAGTGTTTATAAATTCAATATAGAGGAAAGAAATTATCTTACTAAAATATTATTATAATTAAAAATATATCAAAATGTAGGTAATCTTGTAGATAAATAAATTATTAGAAAAAGCTTAAGATAAAAAATACACTAGATATTAATAAATTATGGAAAAAATACCCTACCCTCTGTTAATCAGTTAAATATTGAAAGACCCTGTAAATATAATAACAAAATGTCTAGTATAAGCATTGTTTTAAAGTGGTATATATTTACCATCGAGAAACCGGTTACATACTTATGGGAATTTAATTAGGAAAATCCATCTGCGTTTCTTCCAAAAGCAAATATGTACACTTTTTTGAGATTCGCACAAACTCTATGATGTCACTTAATTTATACGAAAATTTCAACAAAACAAAATTTCTCGAAACGGGCCATTCACTTGCTTAACAGATATTTAATTTGATGTGTTTGTGGTCTTAATTTGGAATTAATGTAAACATTAAATATTTTCTCAGTGACTAAAAATTTACCAAACACGACTGATATAATTACACAATTAGCGTTAAACGATTACTTTTAAGATAATAACAGTTTTTAAATGGTTCATATATCAACTAACATTTCTATGTTGATCTTGTCGTGGTGTAGATCGTAAATTTGCTTTTTTGTGTCTATAAGATCGGTGCTGATCTTCAAATGAATTCGAGCGTTTAATAATGAAGGTTCTTCTAAATGTTCTGTTTCTAGTGGCACACTTATATTATTTAGTTAATTGTGGTAAGTAATCTTTTGATATTAGGTATAATATATATTACTCAAAATGTCCTTCGTTTATTCAAATCGTGTGTGCAATGACGTATAAACTTGATTATATTTAAATTAATTCGAGCACATTTAAATTTCATTCACAAGTTGTTTATATGTTTTATGCATTTTAATAAACAAGCATTGTGTAGAATTTTTTGAAATTATTCTTTTAAATCCCTAGAAATATTTTTTATCGTCGATAATAAATATTTCTTTTCCAGTTCAAGTATTTCTTTTTGATTACTTTAGATTAGTTGAAGAAATTTTTACCAGTTAAATTAGTTCACCTTGATCATTGAAAAATCAATTAGAAATTTAAAATACACAACCTCAAATTAATTTAATTAAAGTAGCAATAAAAATTAATTCAAGGCTGTCTAAAGCAGTATAGCCTTAGATGGGAGTTCAACTACATTTTTACGATGCCTAAATAGATGATTATTTATTAAATCTTCATTCGTCCAACTTTGAAAAGGCCTCTCCCAACAATATTATTTTTCATATTCAACTTTACAGTAAATAAAAATAATAAAAAAGGCCTAATTGAATGAAATTTGTAATTTTTAGAAGCTCAAACGTACCGCTTATCCCCGACGGAGGCCGCCCCGACGCAATATTCGATAACAATCCACCCGGATTTCGAAAACAACGTTTTTTCCGGAGAAGTTTCCATTCAAGTTACCACTAAAGAAGAATTAAAATGCATCGTGTTGCACAGTGGCAATTTAACGATAGAAGAAGTTAAAATTAACGAAAGAAACGCCACTTACGAGCCGCTGTGTTTCGATAAAATTGGCCTTTTTTTCGAAACGAACGACACCATTCAACCCGGAGAACAATTGGTTAAAATCAAGTACAAGGGGGTGATAGGGAGGACCTTCGGATTCATTAAAGCTTCATTTGAAAACAACGGTGAAAGTGTGTAAGTGTTGAAAATCTAATTCAGAATTACCCTTGTTAATTTGTACATATTTTTACTGACTTGCCTATTTTCTCTTTCGCTTTGGAAATTCCCAAGCTCCTGCGGTCACCACTCGATAAATAACAAACGTAGTAAATTTACCTAATAAATTATAATAAAATAGATTAGTTCAAATATACCCCATACATTTTTTTATTTGTCAATTTGTGATAGCTCTAATAATGCATGTTTGTCAGATATAAGTGACTTTTTAAAATGTGAAACCGAAGAAAATTATTCATGTTCTCCCTTTGGAGGTTTTTCTATCTGATCCTTTTTATTTTTATGATGACAAATCAACCAGGAAGTAATACATCCGCATCAGATCAGGGCGTTGGAATTGATGTTTTAATAGGAGAAATTTGAATTTGAATTGTCCTTTTGCCAAATAAAATTCTGCAATGTGAATCGAAATTTAACAATATTTACGTGTAAATGTGTTTGCTTAATGATAGTAAAATGATTGATCATTTGTACAGCTTTCTATTCGTTGCAATCAAAATAAATATTTGATATTACTAATCTTGGGTTCTTTGTGAATGTAACTGTTACTCATACACCAATCTTACATTATTTGTAGTACATACATAGAAATTTGAAATAATCTCAAATATACTGCTCCAAGAAAGGACGCACCACTCATAAATTTCTAAATATTATATTTGTAAAATTAAAATAAGTAATCAAACATTATATTTCAATAATTTTAATTAATTTACTCTCAAACAAAGCATTTTTCAACGATATATTCCTAAGAATAGGCCGTAAGGAAAAAAATAAGGGAAAAATTTCTAAATTATGATTACGAAATTTTGAAATAAGAAATACAGGCGTCAAATTTCGGGATTCGCGTTGCATCTTATCAGTTTAACCATAAAAATATCGAAATGCGTAAAAGGTCACTTCCAACGGGAATAAATCAAACCAAACTGATTTCCAATCAAACCAGACCGATAAAGTCGATTTATCTTTCCACGATTTTAGTACTATAAAAAAGGACAAGTACTTTATTTATTTGTTAAAAGACACAATATACAAGCAGGGTATTTCCAAAAGTATTAAAATATTGCGTGGTGCGTTAATTTATTGGAGCAGTGTATAATTAGTCTCATTAGATCATTTTGAATTGACTTGAACATTTTGTTACAGAAACATTTACGTTACCGATTTGGAGCCTGATTATGCCAGAACAGTATTTCCTTGCTTCGACGAGCCTTTTTTCAAAGCCTTGTTTAACTTGAGGCTGATCTCCCCCAATGATACCTACGAAGCCATTTCAAACATGAAAGTAGCGGTAAGGCATTTAATTGAAACTTAAAAAAAATGTACAAAAAATTGATTTTAGAATGTAATTAAAACCCATGAAGGGACTGTAGTGTACGAGTTCGAACAGACTTTGAAAATGGCTACATATTTGCTATCTTTCGCTTTCACCGACCCAAGCCGATACAAATACTATGAAAATTTCATGGAAATCGAAGGAAAACAGATTCCGATTCGAATACATACTGTAAATGCTAGTAAGGAAAATAACGAATTCGCGTTTGAGTGTGCAAAGAAAGCGTTGATTTTTTATTCATCATATACTAATGAAAATTATCCATTAGAGAAATTGGGTGAGCGAGCAACAACCAGATAGTTACAAATAACTCAATTAAACAATTAAATCTGTTGTAGATATGATGGAATATAGAAGGAATTTAACAGCGGCCACCGAAAATTGGGGACTCATAACGTTCAGGGAAGGTTTACTCACCCCTTCACTACATATATACAATAAATATCAGGTTAAACTAGTAATGTTTCACGAGTTGAGCCATTTCTGGTTTGGAAATTTGGGTAAGAACTTACCCATTTTTAATAAACAATTAATCAAGTGGAAAATGTTTTAGTTACCAATGAATGGTGGAGCGACCTTTGGCTACAAGAAGGCTTTGCTACTTACATGAGCTATAAATTATTGGCGAAAGACAGTAGCAAGAAAAGAAATAATGTGGTAAGTAGAATTGTTAATATAATTAAAAAAAGATAAACTAAAAGAATATCCAGGTAGATGAAATGAGAACGTTTGGATTCAACGACTACTTTGAATTAGACCTCACAAGCAACAAGCCGGCTATAGTGTCATCTTTGTCCTCGCAAGAAAATGTTGATGATGTTTTTAACGATTTGGTTTACTACAAGGTAAAGAATGTAATCAATTTCTACATTTAGATTAATATTTACAACTTTAGAGTGCCGGGATACTCTACATGCTGGAAGATACAATCGGTGAAGAAGCCTTTCAACTAATAGTACAAAAGTTTGTGAAAAAATACCGCTTTTCCACCGCCTCAACTAAAGATTTTATACAGATAGTAGAAGAGGTAGTTAAAGACAAACCGGTGAGAGGTTTTCTGGAAAGTTATTTGAATCAAAAAAAGTTTCCCGTTATAAACATAGACGTGCTGGACAATGGGACTTACGTATTGAAGCAAGAACCTGCGTTGACTCTCAGTAACACAGAAAAATCGGAAGATTTAGGGTATGTTAGCATCAAAAATAATAATGTAGTAAAAGAATAGAAATTCAATTAATTGGTTTTAGACAAAAATGGGTAATTCCAGTTACTTATATAACAAGCTCCGGAAATATTTCAAGGTTTTGGCTCGATAACGAGGGAAGCCCAGGTAATGAAATGCATCTCAAGGTTGACGCATTTTTCTTTGAAACAATGCAAAAGCTTTAAAACGCTTACATTATTAATTATTGTTTTTAATATATTTTTAATTTCCTTAGTTTAAATTTAAATGAGCGTATTTTTAGCTATAAAAGAATTTCCAGAAGCGAAATGGGTTGTACTCAACCCAACCGGAATGGGAGTTTACAGAGTTGCTTATTCAAGCAAAATGTGGGATCAGATAATAGAGAATTTTGAGGTATCTAAGCAATAATTTCAAATTCTAATTGATACAAGTGTTTCAATTTTCAGTACATCCCAATTGCATCAACAGAATCCATTATTCTGGACATTTACTACTCATTCCGGACGAATAAAGTGGGCTGTGATACCGTAATAAAGTTAATGCATCGAGTGAAGAAAGAGTGTAGGAGAAAATGGGCATACTTCTATATGATAATTGAGCACATTAAAGAAGGTTTAACATGCATGGATCGTAAAGATGAGGCTAACCTATTTTGGGTAATAATTCATTTTGGCAAATTATAAGCTTACAATTAGAGGAAATATATACGGTCTTTTTAGAAATTTTTCGTCAGGCGATTAGAAGAAACCGAATATCGAAGACATCCTATATATAACGACGTTGAATGTGATAATGGTAAGATAATTTTAAAGCTTTTAAGGATATTTACGAACTTAAAATATAAACGCATTATTTCAGAATACGTTTTAACAGGGATTGAGTACAAGCAACATTTTGAAAAATGCGCTTTATGGATTAACGAACACCTAACAGAAAAGGAATCCAATGATATTCCCTTGGTGATTCCATCTTAACTACTTTTAGTGAGGCCAAATTAATTTAATTACGTATTATTTATGCATCAATTTTTCCAAAACCACCTGCTTTCATGACAATCCAATTTTGTGTTTTTTGTTCCTTCTTTGTTATTATGAAAATACTCCTACAAAAGATCTGAAACTCAAAACTAGTGTATTGTCTAGTAAGATAATAAAATCAAAAAACTCTTACCTAATATTATTTTTACTTGTGTTTCTCATTAAACAGTTTTGGAGGTAAAAGAAAACGATTTACATACTAAATATATATTACTCTTTCCTTACATGAAATTAAACATACCTATTAATAAAAAAAATGAAGATTCCAAACTCCTTCTTCCACACACTAATGTAGACGCTGAAATTAAAATATATCCATTTTGTTTAGTAAAGGTGATTCAAGGGAAATTCACGGAAGGCGCCAATCTTTTTATAATCGAAAATGTTCAAGTAAGTACTTATTGTTAGACATTGATATTAAATTTTCGTACGTTATATTATATTAATAAGTAAATTTCAAACATTTATTCATAAAAAACATTGGCTGAATGGAACGATACCACTTTGGTTTATACAATACTTATCCAACAAAAGCCAGATCATGACCAATTCAAGGCAGCTTTGCTTAGACTGAAATCAAATCGGTTTTAATAACAACTGAACATTCGTCAATTTAGGAAAAATCTTCTGAAGTACTTCAATTGTAAAATTTGTTATAAAATCAAATATGCCAATCTATTTGCGACCAACAAAAAAATATGCCAAATATTTCATTCGCTTCTAACTTCAGCACATTTTTAGCTTTTTAGCTTTAGTTTTGTCATTAAAATTTAAATACAAAAAGCACTTCAGAAGTTAAATGTTTGTGTACATTTAATCCCACCTTTTCATATAGACGAGAAGGTGCAATTCAACTTCAACCCTTCTGCGCCTCATCTTTGGACCGACTCCAACACCATTTAATTCCTGAAATTTAAAAAAACTTCTAGTAACAACTCAACAACAAAAAAATTGTAAGGAAAGAGTTAAACAATAGTCTATCTACAAATATAAATGGTCAATTAACAAATAAAAAGTAATGCCTTCTAAAGCAAAAAGTAGTTAATTGAGGTGATTAATTGTATAAAATTCTTAATTAATAATCTTCCTTATCTTCGATTTAAGTGGAATTCAAAGGAAGCATTACTCTCAGTTAACATTACACCAAACTTAAGCTAAAGAAACAATAAAGATACAGACATTTTTGTCACAATTTTAAAGTTGTTTCCTCGATTCTTGGGCGTTCTCATTGCAGTTCATACAAAATTCCAAAGAAACGTTGTGTTTGGAGACATGTAGACAAACACCAACATCATCTTCATCTTCGTTACTTGCACTGGTGTAATTATGGTCCTTCAGGCTAGAGATATCCGGAGTTAACATTACGTTGTTGATATCATCGGGACATAGAGATGGGAAATTCGATATGTCCTCGTATAAATTTAGATTGAAATCTAAATCGTTTCCAAGTAAACAATCAGAAGTAGAAAGAAAATCTGATTCAGGTGGACTTAAAGTATTCTTGGGAACAGAAATATTTGTCAATCTCAAATTCGAATCCAAGGATGATGATACCGACATACCTGCACAACTATGAATGTTCCTAATCAGATTTTTAATATCACCACTGTTCGCGATAACGCTTTTTAAGTATTTGATTTCCTTTTTCAAATCGGCTACAAATAAAGATTGATTTTTAACGACTGTTGCTAATTGTTTGTTATCACTTTTCAGTGAAGACAACTCGTGCTCGAGTTTTCTTACATACATTTTCTTTTTTAAACGGTTTTCTCTTGCCAGCAAGGCGTTTTTTGACAAACATCTAGGCTTTCTACTACGCCTTTCACGTAAATTGGAGTCCTGAAAATTAGGTTCATACAGAAAATTGTTGCTATTGGACGAGGTACCATTTCTCACTTCTCCATAATACTGATGATCGGACGATTCGTCTTCGGATGAAGTTAGATTTTCTGAAACGTATCTCATACGTTTTATATTGGACACCATCTTGTTGTAGTTTAGTAGAAGGCGTCTAGATTGAACCAGGTAACTAGATATTGAACTTGTTTTTGACTCCACTAACTAGAACACTACAAAGTCTTACACTAATTTTGAAGATTTGACCGTATTTTGATTTTGTAGAGGAATAATATGAAAATGTTGAAGCAAAAAATCTTTATCGTTCAAGGTTCGCAACAGGGGTATGTAACTCTTATGAGAGTGACATTTCCTTGCCGATTAGTTGAGTACACAGACACGAGAGGCGCTGACATGCAAGTTTTCCACAGAACATTGGCAAACCTGTTCTGAAAATAGTGTTTTCTGAATGTGTGACACTTGTGACAGTGACAGACTTTGTGTCGGTTATCTTATTTAAACGATTGTTTGACGACGATTGTTATTGGAAAAAACTTAAGAACTTTTAATACTAATAATCTAATTATACCGAACAATAGGAGCGAAGTGTTGTGCTAAAAACTGTGGAAATACTAGCAAAAATTGTCAATTACATATCTTTCCAAACGATATGAAAGTAAGCTAAATTTTTATTATTTACATGCATGGTTCTAAAATGCTTAACATCATTCTCAGGGTGGTAAAACTTCGTGGCTAAAACCCCTATTTCTCGACATTTTTTAACCATACTGTGTACGTATACTTATGCATGTATATTTCTAATTTAATATTTTTGGTTTAGATTTGTTCTATTTGGTTAAAAAATATTGGTCGAGAGGATTTGACAAGTAAAACCGTGAAGAATTTAAGGGCAGCTTATCTTGTATATGTGACAAACGTTTCGCAGAAGATGCAAAATATATTGGAACTCGCCATACAATTTTTCGCCATGGAATATTTTTTTTATTATTTATACTTATTTCTTATTTTTATTTAATATTTATTTGCTTTTAATTAAATTAAAATATATATTTAATAATAAATGATTTTTATTTAACCTTTCAAATTCTTTCAATACGTATAACGCATAATACGCATAGATATTTTTTAAATCGCCCGCCAGCGAATCTTAATTCGGTACACAGACACGAGGGGTCGCAGGAACTTTTGTAGCAGCGAGAGTTACCCATCTATAATATTATAGACTCGCACAAAGGTTGGAAAGGGCGCTAACGCGCCCTTTCTTGGGACACTTACCCGTTGCCAGGTCGTCAATTGTTGCAATTAAATCTTTTGGTGGTCTTGTCACTTAGTCAGGCAATCACTGCCTCTATATATACTCTACTATACAACCAAACACTACTGCTTCACTATCACAAATCACTAATTGTAAGCTCAAAAGTTTATTAGCCGTATTTGTTAATAAAACTTTGATAATAGCGTCCAAATCCAAAAATTTGTTCGCTTTCAATCACATAAGGTTTATAAACGCACCCCGAAAAATAAATAATTGTAAGTCTTTCTTTATTAACACCCAAGAACAAAATAACAAAGTAATAAATCATCCGATTCCACCTTATCAACCTAAAAACTAGTCCCTCCGTGAATCATACATTTTCGATACAATTCTTTCGTTTTAAATAAATATCCATCGCAGTGCCGTCCCCATTTCTAACATATGCTAATGCTAATAATCGCTCGGCCAAAATCCAAAATGCCAAAATATTAATGCACATTACACACCCCTCTCTCGACCGCTACAAGCTAACGTTTCAAAGTAAAATGCCCTCGCACGGTTCAAGTTAAAAATATGCGGTTTGTTTTGTTAGTTAGAGAAAACTACGCTTAACAAATTTGTATTCTTGTAATATTTTTGTAAAGCTAATAGTTTTCGATATTTGAGCGTGATAATTTTAATTATGACTAATTAAAATTAAACCTTTTCTAATAACTCAAAAACTAATTGTCGAATAAAAATTTGTAAATTACTATTCGATGTGTAAAAAAATATTCTCTACAAATCACGTAGTACGAAAAAAATTTCGTAAATCTAACGGTTTAGGAGATATTTGATTTTGAATTTTCCGGAAAAAACGATTTTTGTTACGGCTTGTTCGCGAGGTTCGGAAAATATACCGTTCGATAGAAAAATCAATCCTAAACAATTTCTGTATCTTGTAAAATTTTCGTAAACATTCCGTTTCGGAGATATTAATGTATTTATTCATAAAGTAATTCCTTCTCGATCCGTCCCTGTTCTCTACGGAGAGAACGGTTTCGGGAATCCCTTTGCTGCGCGAATTTGAACCATAAATCCGTCGCTCGAGTCTCATGTTCGCGACTTAGATTTACCCCTATAACTTTTGAACTGTTCAAAATAAACATATGCAGTTTGTTTTGTTAGTTGGAAAAAACTACGCTTAACAAATTTATATTCTTGTAAAATTATCGTAAACTTAATAGTTTTCGAGATTTGGGCGTGTAAATAATAATGAATTTAATTATAATTAAATTATTTTTGCCATAACTCCGCGAAGGAAATTTTGATTTTCCCGCGGTTTGCGTGAGATAATCGATATTAATTTGACGAATATTTTAGGAGAGATTGAGAAAAATCGATCTCTTCGTTTCCGATAAAATCGCAAAAAACACTAAAAATACCCTAAAAATCCGGAATTTTTCACCCGGAAGGAAACTTTTCCGGGTTTCGAAATGTCGATTTTCCGATAGATCTCGTCAAAATTCGTAAAGATGGCGTTTTTTCCCGCGACGATTTTCCTTCGCGTACGGCCGTAAGAAAGAAACACGCCAATCAGCTCGGTTTTACCCAGCAATATCGCAGGTTTTTCGTCGTAACTCAACAACCGTTAAAGTTGGAACCACCCCGTAAACTTTTTATTATGTAAAAAAATATCCTCTACAATTTTCAAAGAATAAATTTTTTTTCGAAATCGCATCTTTTTTCGAGTTATTTCGACTTTTTGTCAATTGCGTTTATTTTAAAAAATCGATATCGCGCTATAAATCGGAAACCGCTCAAAATCGAATCACCCCATCTACCTATATTATACAAAATACTATTCTTTACAAATTTCCGATTCTTGAGAAATTTTCAAAAAACGGCTAGTTTTGGAGTAATTGTAAAATATAAATTTTTCGTTCGCGAAGGAAAGTTTGTTTTTTATCGTTATAACTCAAAAACGGTTCAAAATAGAATAACCCCTTATATGTCCTATTATAGAGAAAAGCGTTCTCTACAATTTTCGAAGAATAAATTTTTTTTCGAAATCGCATCTTTTTTCGAGATATTTCAATTTTTTTGCCGAAATTGCGAAAATGACAATTTGTTTTTCCTATAACTCCGGTAAATGGATTTTCCCGGATATGCGGTTTGCGTGAGGTGATTGGTAATATATTAAAGAATATTTTGGGAAATTTTAAAGAAAATCGTTGGAAGATTTTCGGAGAAAATCTCGAAAAACCTCAAAAATACCCCAAAAATCCGGTTTTTCACCCGGAAGGAAAAGTTTCCGGGTTTCGAAATATCGATTTTCCGATAGATCTCGTCGAGTTACGTCGGATAGCGTTTTTTCCGCGACGATTTTCCTTCGCGTTTGGCCGTAAAAAATAAAACACGCCAATGAGTCAGTGAATGAATGAATGGATTCTTTCGGTTTCAGTTGTATAGTTAGTTACATGCATGGTTCTAAAATGCTTAACATCATTCTCAGGGTGGTAAAACTTCGTGGCTAAAACCCCTATTTCTCGACATTTTTTAACCATACTGTGTACGTATACTTATGCATGTATATTTCTAATTTAATATTTTTGGTTTAGATTTGTTCTATTTGGTTAAAAAATATTGGTCGAGAGGATTTGACAAGTAAAACCGTGAAGAATTTAAGGGCAGCTTATCTTGTATATGTGACAAACGTTTCGCAGAAGATGCAAAATATATTGGAACTCGCCATACAATTTTTCGCCATGGAATATTTTTTTTATTATTTATACTTATTTCTTATTTTTATTTAATATTTATTTGCTTTTAATTAAATTAAAATATATATTTAATAATAAATGATTTTTATTTAACCTTTCAAATTCTTTCAATACGTATAACGCATAATACGCATAGATATTTTTTAAATCGCCCGCCAGCGAATCTTAATTCGGTACACAGACACGAGGGGTCGCAGGAACTTTTGTAGCAGCGAGAGTTACCCATCTATAATATTATAGACTCGCACAAAGGTTGGAAAGGGCGCTAACGCGCCCTTTCTTGGGACACTTACCCGTTGCCAGGTCGTCAATTGTTGCAATTAAATCTTTTGGTGGTCTTGTCACTTAGTCAGGCAATCACTGCCTCTATATATACTCTACTATACAACCAAACACTACTGCTTCACTATCACAAATCACTAATTGTAAGCTCAAAAGTTTATTAGCCGTATTTGTTAATAAAACTTTGATAATAGCGTCCAAATCCAAAAATTTGTTCGCTTTCAATCACATAAGGTTTATAAACGCACCCCGAAAAATAAATAATTGTAAGTCTTTCTTTATTAACACCCAAGAACAAAATAACAAAGTAATAAATCATCCGATTCCACCTTATCAACCTAAAAACTAGTCCCTCCGTGAATCATACATTTTCGATACAATTCTTTCGTTTTAAATAAATATCCATCGCAGTGCCGTCCCCATTTCTAACATATGCTAATGCTAATAATCGCTCGGCCAAAATCCAAAATGCCAAAATATTAATGCACATTACACACCCCTCTCTCGACCGCTACAAGCTAACGTTTCAAAGTAAAATGCCCTCGCACGGTTCAAGTTAAAAATATGCGGTTTGTTTTGTTAGTTAGAGAAAACTACGCTTAACAAATTTGTATTCTTGTAATATTTTTGTAAAGCTAATAGTTTTCGATATTTGAGCGTGATAATTTTAATTATGACTAATTAAAATTAAACCTTTTCTAATAACTCAAAAACTAATTGTCGAATAAAAATTTGTAAATTACTATTCGATGTGTAAAAAAATATTCTCTACAAATCACGTAGTACGAAAAAAATTTCGTAAATCTAACGGTTTAGGAGATATTTGATTTTGAATTTTCCGGAAAAAACGATTTTTGTTACGGCTTGTTCGCGAGGTTCGGAAAATATACCGTTCGATAGAAAAATCAATCCTAAACAATTTCTGTATCTTGTAAAATTTTCGTAAACATTCCGTTTCGGAGATATTAATGTATTTATTCATAAAGTAATTCCTTCTCGATCCGTCCCTGTTCTCTACGGAGAGAACGGTTTCGGGAATCCCTTTGCTGCGCGAATTTGAACCATAAATCCGTCGCTCGAGTCTCATGTTCGCGACTTAGATTTACCCCTATAACTTTTGAACTGTTCAAAATAAACATATGCAGTTTGTTTTGTTAGTTGGAAAAAACTACGCTTAACAAATTTATATTCTTGTAAAATTATCGTAAACTTAATAGTTTTCGAGATTTGGGCGTGTAAATAATAATGAATTTAATTATAATTAAATTATTTTTGCCATAACTCCGCGAAGGAAATTTTGATTTTCCCGCGGTTTGCGTGAGATAATCGATATTAATTTGACGAATATTTTAGGAGAGATTGAGAAAAATCGATCTCTTCGTTTCCGATAAAATCGCAAAAAACACTAAAAATACCCTAAAAATCCGGAATTTTTCACCCGGAAGGAAACTTTTCCGGGTTTCGAAATGTCGATTTTCCGATAGATCTCGTCAAAATTCGTAAAGATGGCGTTTTTCCCGCGACGATTTTCCTTCGCGTACGGCCGTAAGAAAGAAACACGCCAATCAGCTCGGTTTTACCCAGCAATATCGCAGGTTTTTCGTCGTAACTCAACAACCGTTAAAGTTGGAACCACCCCGTAAACTTTTTATTATGTAAAAAAATATCCTCTACAATTTTCAAAGAATAAATTTTTTTTCGAAATCGCATCTTTTTTCGAGTTATTTCGACTTTTTGTCAATTGCGTTTATTTTAAAAAATCGATATCGCGCTATAAATCGGAAACCGCTCAAAATCGAATCACCCCATCTACCTATATTATACAAAATACTATTCTTTACAAATTTCCGATTCTTGAGAAATTTTCAAAAAACGGCTAGTTTTGGAGTAATTGTAAAATATAAATTTTTCGTTCGCGAAGGAAAGTTTGTTTTTTATCGTTATAACTCAAAAACGGTTCAAAATAGAATAACCCCTTATATGTCCTATTATAGAGAAAAGCGTTCTCTACAATTTTCGAAGAATAAATTTTTTTTCGAAATCGCATCTTTTTTCGAGATATTTCAATTTTTTTGCCGAAATTGCGAAAATGACAATTTGTTTTTCCTATAACTCCGGTAAATGGATTTTCCCGGATATGCGGTTTGCGTGAGGTGATTGGTAATATATTAAAGAATATTTTGGGAAATTTTAAAGAAAATCGTTGGAAGATTTTCGGAGAAAATCTCGAAAAACCTCAAAAATACCCCAAAAATCCGGTTTTTCACCCGGAAGGAAAAGTTTCCGGGTTTCGAAATATCGATTTTCCGATAGATCTCGTCGAGTTACGTCGGATAGCGTTTTTTCCGCGACGATTTTCCTTCGCGTTTGGCCGTAAAAAATAAAACACGCCAATGAGTCAGTGAATGAATGAATGGATTCTTTCGGTTTCAGTTGTATAGTTAGTAGGACTCGCAGAATGGTTGGAAAGGGCGCTAACGCGCCCTTTCTTTGGACACTGACCTGTTGCCAGGTCGTCAATTGTTGCAATTAAATGTTTTGGTAGTCTTGCTTGTCACTTAGTCAGGCAATCACTACCACCATATACACTCTACTATACAACCATACACTACCGCTTCCCTATCACAAATCACTAATTGTAAGCTCAAAAGTTTATTAGCCGTATTTGTTAATAAAAGTGGGACGAACGGCCCAGTGCGCCGTAGAGAGACTTCTAACTAATGTAACGTTAAGTTTTTTTTTTTTTTTTTTTTTTTTTTTTTTTTTTTTTTTTTTTTTTTTTTTTTTTTTTTGAAACGGGAGAGGTTTTAGACTATGCTGAATCGAATGCCGTTGTCCGTTTGTCTCTATCTATAACCGTTTAGCCGCTGAAACTCGCGACAGACGGACGGACGGACGACAAAGCCAGATCATAAGACTTCGTTTTCGAAAAATTCGAAGAATTTTCCGTTGTTAGAAGTCTAAAACTTTGATAATAGCGTCCAAATCCAAAAATTTCTTCGCTTCAAATCAAATAAGGTTTATAAACGCACCCCGAAAAATAAATAATTGTAAGTCTTTCTTTATTAACACCCAAGAACAAAATAACAAAGTAAAATAATACATCATCCGATTCCACCTTATCAACCTAAAAACTAGTCCCTCCGTGAATCATACATTTTCGATACAATTCTTTCGTTTTAAATAAATACCCATCGCAGTGCCGTCCCCATTTCTAACATATGCTAATGCTAATAATCGCTCGGCCAAAATCCAAAATGCCAAAATATTAATGCACATTGCACACCCCTCTCTCGACCGCTTCAAGTTAACGTTTCAAAGTAAAATGCCCTCGCACGGTTCAATAACTCAAAAACTAATTGTCGAATAAAAATTTGTAAATTACTATTCGATGTAAAAAAATAATCCCTACAAATCACCTAGTTTGAAAAAATTTCGTAAATCTAACGGCTTAGGAGATATTTGATTTTGAATTTTCCGGAAAAAACGATTTTTGTTACGGCTTGTTCGCGAGGTTCGGAAAATATACCGTTCGATATAAAAATCAATTCTAAACAATTTCTGTATCTTGTAAAATTTTCGTAAACCTTACGTTTCGGAGCTATTAACGTATTTATTCATAAAGTAATTCCTTCTCGATCCGTCCCTGTTCTCTACGGAGAGAACGGTTTCGGGAATCCCTTTGCTGCGCGAATTTGAACCATAAATCCGTCGCTCGAGTCTCATGTTAACGACTTAGATTTACCCCTATAACTTTTGAACTGTTCAAGATAAACATATGCAGTTTGTTTTGTTAGTTAGAAAAAACTACGCTTAACAAATTTGTATTCTTGTAAAATTATCGTAAACCTAATAGTTTTCGAGATTTGAGCGTGTAAATAATAAAGAATTTAATTATAATTAAATTATTTTTGCCATAACACCGCGAAGGAAATTTTGATTTTCCCGCGGTTTGCGTGAGATAATCGATATTAATTTGACGAATATTTTAGGAGAGATTGAGAAAATTCGATCTCTTCGTTTCCGATAAAATCGCAAAAAAACCTAAAAATACCCTAAAAATCCGGAATTTTTCACCCGGAAGGAAACTTTTCCGGGTTTCGAAATGTCGATTTTCCGATAGATCTCGTCAAAATTCGTAAAGATGGCGTTTTTCCCGCGACGATTTTCCTTCGCGTACGGCCGTAAGAAAAAAACGCGCCAATCAGCTCGGTTTTACCCAGTAATATCGCAGGTTTTTCGTCGTAACTCAACAACCGTTAAAGTTGGAACCACCCCGTAAAATTTTTATTATGTAAAAAAACATCCTCTACAATTTTCAAAGAATAAATTTTTTTTCGAAATCGCATCTTTTTTCGAGTTATTTCGACTTTTTGTCAATCGCGTTTATTTTAAAAAATCGATATCGCGCTATAAATCGGAAACCGCTCAAAATCGAATCACCCCATCCACATATATTATACAAAATACTATTCTTTACAAATTTCGATTCTTGAGAAATTTTCAAAAAACGGCTAGTTTTTGAGTAATTGTAAAATATAAATTTTTCGTTCGCGAAGGAATGTTTGTTTTTTATCGTTATAACTCAAAAACGGTTCAAAATAGAATAACCCCTTATATGTCATATTATAGAGAAAAGCGTTCTCTACAATTTTCGAAGAATAAATTTTTTTTCGAAATCGCATCTTTTTTCGAGATATTTCAATTTTTTTGCCGAAATTGCGAAAATGACAATTTGTTTTTCCTATAACTCCGGTAAATGGATTTTCCCCGATATGCGGTTTGCGTGAGGTGATTGGTAATATATTAAAGAATATTTTGGAAAATTTTAAAGAAAATCGTCGGAAGATTTTCGGAGAAAATCCCGAAAAACCTCAAAAATACCCCAAAAATCCGGTTTTTCACCCGGAAGGAAACTTTTCCGGGTTTCGAAATATCGATTTTCCGATAGATCTCGTCGAGTTACGTCGGATAGCGTTTTTTCCGCGACGATTTTCCTTCGCGTTTGGCCGTAAAAAAAAAAACACGCCAATGAGTCAGTGAATGAATGAATGAATGGATTCTTTCGGTTTCAGTTGTATAGTTAGTAGGACTCGCAGAATGGTTGGAAAGGGCGCTAACGCGCCCTTTCTTGGGACACTTACCCGTTGCCAGGTCGTCAATTGTTGCAATTAAATCTTTTGGTGGTCTTGTCACTTAGTCAGGCAATCACTGCCTCTATATATACTCTACTATACAACCAAACACTACTGCTTCACTATCACAAATCACTAATTGTAAGCTCAAAAGTTTATTAGCCGTATTTGTTAATAAAACTTTGATAATAGCGTCCAAATCCAAAAATTTGTTCGCTTTCAATCACATAAGGTTTAAAAACGCACCCCGAAAAATAAATAATTGTAAGTCTTTCTTTATTAACACCCAAGAACAAAATAACAAAGTAATAAATCATCCGATTCCACCTTATCAACCTAAAAACTAGTCCCTCCGTGAATCATACATTTTCGATACAATTCTTTCGTTTTAAATAAATATCCATCGCAGTGCCGTCCCCATTTCTAACATATGCTAATGCTAATAATCGCTCGGCCAAAATCCAAAATGCCAAAATATTAATGCACATTGCACACCCCTCTCTCGACCGCTACAAGCTAACGTTTCAAAGTAAAATGCCCTCGCACGGTTCAAGTTAAAAATATGCGGTTTGTTTTGTTAGTTAGAGAAAACTACGCTTAACAAATTTGTATTCTTGTAATATTTTTGTAAAGCTAATAGTTTTCGATATTTGAGCGTGATAATTTTAATTATGACTAATTAAAATTAAACCTTTTCTAAAAACTCAAAAACTAATTGTCGAATAAAAATTTGTAAATTACTATTCGATGTGTAAAAAAATATTCTCTACAAATCACGTAGTACGAAAAAAATTTCGTAAATCTAACGGTTTAGGAGATATTTGATTTTGAATTTTCCGGAAAAAACGATTTTTGTTACGGCTTGTTCGCGAGGTTCGGAAAATATACCGTTCGATAGAAAAATCAATTCTAAACAATTTCTGTATCTTGTAAAATTTTCGTAAACATTCCGTTTCGGAGATATTAATGTATTTATTCATAAAGTAATTCCTTCTCGATCCGTCCCTGTTCTCTACGGAGAGAACGGTTTCGGGAATCCCTTTGCTGCGCGAATTTGAACCATAAATCCGTCGCTCGAGTCTCATGTTCGCGACTTAGATTTACCCCTATAACTTTTGAACTGTTCAAAATAAACATATGCAGTTTGTTTTGTTAGTTGGAAAAAACTACGCTTAACAAATTTATATTCTTGTAAAATTATCGTAAACTTAATAGTTTTCGAGATTTGAGCGTGTAAATAATAATGAATTTAATTATAATTAAATTATTTTTGCCATAACTCCGCGAAGGAAATTTTGATTTTCCCGCGGTTTGCGTGAGATAATCGATATTAATTTGACGAATATTTTAGGAGAGATTGAGAAAAATCGATCTCTTCGTTTCCGATAAAATCGCAAAAAACCCTAAAAATACCCTAAAAATCCGGAATTTTTCACCCGGAAGGAAACTTTTCCGGGTTTCGAAATGTCGATTTTCCGATAGATCTCGTCAAAATTCGTAAAGATGGCGTTTTTCCCGCGACGATTTTCCTTCGCGTACGGCCGTAAGAAAAAAACACGCCAATCAGCTCGGTTTTACCCAGCAATATCGCAGTTTTTTCCTCGTAACTCAACAACCGTTAAAGTTGGAACCACCCCGTAAACTTTTTATTATGTAAAAAAACATCCTCTACAATTTTCAAAGAATAATTTTTTTTTCGAAATCGCATCTTTTTTCGAGTTATTTCGACTTTTTGTCAAACGCGTTAATTTTAAAAAATCGATATCGCGCTATAAATCGGAAACCGCTCAAAATCGAATCACCCCATCTACCTATATTATACAAAATACTATTCTTTACAAATTTCGATTCTTGAGAAATTTTCAAAAAACGGCTAGTTTTGGAGTAATTGTAAAATATAAATTTTTCGTTCGCGAAGGAATGTTTGTTTTTTATCGTTATAACTCAAAAACGGTTCAAAATAGAATAACCCCTTATATGTCCTATTATAGAGAAAAGCGTTCTCTACAATTTTCGAAGAATAAATTTTTTTTCGAAATCGCATCTTTTTTCGAGATATTTCAATTTTTTTGCCGAAATTGCGAAAATGACAATTTGTTTTTCCTATAACTCCGGTAAATGGATTTTCCCGGATATGCGGTTTGCGTGAGGTGATTGGTAATATATTAAAGAATATTTTGGGAAATTTTAAAGAAAATCGTTGGAAGATTTTCGGAGAAAATCTCGAAAAACCTCAAAAATACCCCAAAAATCCGGTTTTTCACCCGGAAGGAAAAGTTTCCGGGTTTCGAAATATCGATTTTCCGATAGATCTCGTCGAGTTACGTCGGATAGCGTTTTTTCCGCGACGATGTTCCTTCGCGTTTGGCCGTAAAAAATAAAACACGCCAATGAGTCAGTGAATGAATGAATGGATTCTTTCGGTTTCAGTTGTATAGTTAGTAGGATATCATGGTTCGCAATAAATAGCACGACACAAAAAACATAAATGTCAAACAGTCTCACGTCGTATGTCAAAACTAGCATTACGTTGAAAAAATTTTATGTTGGATAGCCTGACATGACAAAAAGTGGTGACAGTTGACAATACTGTATTTATAAATTTCAAACCTTAACCTCTCTTTGTGTTTTTCAATAAAAATAAATCAAACAATAAATCATTATATTACAGTTAGTTGTTGTTTTAATCGCTATTTTGTTCATAGTGTTATGATTATTTGTAAAATTTAGTGTTGCGTTCTTAAAATTAAAATGGTGTCCGAAAATTACCTTAAAAAAGTAAACTTATCAGCGGACGTGTATTCTGTTTGCATTCAGCATGCTTTAACTACTGAAAAACAAGAAATCATGGGGCTCTTGATAGGCGAGGTAAGATTTTAACTTTACGTAAAGTTTCAATTGTATTTAAAAACGAATTTATAGGTAAACGAAGAAGAGAAGGTCTCCAATATTTCTGCGTGTGTTATCTTGCATAGAAGTGATAAGCAACCGGACCGAGTGGAAATTTCTCCTGAACAGTTGTGTACAGCTTCTCTACATGCAGATCAACTGGCCAAAAAATTATGCAAACCTATGAGAGTACTGGGGTGGTATCATTCGCATCCGCATATAACAGTTTGGCCCAGTCATGTTGGTAAGACTTCACTAATGTTTGTAATTGAATTGCTTTCATAAATTTGATTTGTTAGATACAAGAACGCAAGCTATGTATCAGACCATGGACCCGATGTTTGTGGGTTTAATATTTTCAGTCTTCCAGAGTGATGCAAATAATTGCAAAAACCAAATTCAAGTTACTTGCTTTCAAGCTCATGACAATGGTTCTGATATTGAAAGGAAAGAAGTGGACTTATCGATAATACCATCGCAATTACAAAAATATAATTTAGAAGGTATATTTCTGCTTCAAGTAGAAGTTCAAGATTTTAACATAATTCTGTTTTTTAGAAATAGCAAAATTTTCCAAAATTTTGAGTCAAGAAGAAGTTGAATGCGGCGATTCAAAAGTGAATGATATTCGTGATGAATTGTGTACATTACATAACGATGCATTTAAAACATTAACTTTAGTTCACATTGTTTCTAAAGTAACGAGGCCCCTTTGCGAGAGCTTAGCAGAAAGGAAACAAATTATTTACCTACTAATAAAAGAACTGGAACATATTAAATTGGAGTTAGGTAGTGAGTGAATATTTAGAAAATAAAAGTACACTGTATAAAAAACTCGCAATGTTTTAATACAATCTACATAAAAATACATTATGTTACAAAAAAAATAGCCACAGGATTTTACAACTGAAGGCACCTCTACCATGGCGTAAATTATTTCAAAGTTCATGAGACATTTCAAACAAAAAGTCTAAAATTATTTTAGTTTTCGATGTGATAACAGAAGTTCGCTATTTGTGTTGTACGTTGTAATTTTTTTTCAATATAATTAATAACTTACAATTGATTTGTTGAATGGATTCCCTTCTAAAGGTACCAATTATTTCCTTTAATATCGTTCAACTATTTAAAAGATTAAAATAAGTGTATAACGCTAAAATTAAATTATAAAAACCTAAATCGAATACAGATTATTATATTTATATTAAAGGCCGCCTAAAACCTAAACAATAAATTTTTAAAAATCGATGTAATCTTATGTTATTTTCATTGCAAAATGAAATAAAATTTATTTGACACAAAAAATTTCCTAGTATAATTACTTTGAATCAAAGCCAGAGGAAATTATTTTCATGATAGCATTTTAGACTTTTTACCTAAAATTAAAATTTTGTAATTAAATTGATATAAATTTTTCCACAATGGAATGACAGTCTAACAATAGTTTAAAAACCAGTTACAAACAGAAAACGAATTATTTTTGCGAATAATAAATGCAAAGACTAAACAGATGTAAAGATAAAGTTTTCATAATCTGTTATAACAAAATGAAATATCCGCTTTGCATAAATTAATCAATTAGACTCCTCTATTAAAACTAACGTATTTAAATAAAGATATATTTTATGGAAAATCAATCAAAATTTAAAAAACTTGACAATTACACTGATGCTTAATCTAAATACAAAACTTGAATGAGCCAATATCGCAGAAAATTTTTCGCCTATTAAAAACAAAAGTAATGTAGATTACATAAAATGTAATAAATTATTGATTAGTTTTAAAAAATATTCATCCAATTATCTCTAATCGTTTAAATTTCCAACACATTAAAACTAAACAGGTTTAGGTTCTTCCATACTTGCCGAGTTATCTTCAGTCTTTGCCCTTCTTACATTTACTTCACAGCTCCCTATTGCTTCTGATGACGCAGATCTTTTTAAAATATTTGTTTTGAAACGGACTATTATGGCGGTCATGTTATCACAACCCGTACCATCGCCCAAATTATCTGGAGCTAAACAGTGATCAAACATCTGAAAGGATTTATTATTATTGCAGCAGACATGCGGAACAAATCTACATTACTCACTTCTTCACATATGGTCGACAATTTGGCATTTTCTTCTATTCTCGGTCGAACGAAATCCACAACTTCTTGACTAGACATGAAGTTCCAAATACCATCACAAGCTAACACTAAAAATTCATCCTCTGCCGGGTTAATTGTGAGTGTTTTGATATCTGGTAAGGCAGTTATCATTTGTTCTCTAAAAATTAAATTTAACATTATCAAATACATGTATAAAGTTAATTATAATACCTATCAGAGAGATCTTTATTTTGTTTGTAAGCATGATCTCCAATGGCCCTAGATAGGTTAAGTCCTCCATTAACTCGTCCTTCGTATGTGACTTTACCACCTGCCTTCACTATTCTTTCCCTTTCCAATTCATCTTCGGGTTTATGATCAACACTCATGTCAATCGCTTTACCTGATAAATAAATTCGAGATAATGAAAAATAGTTCGAATTATTGAATTAATATTTACCATTCCTGCATACAATACACCTAGAGTCGCCAGCATTGGCCACAAACAATTCGTTTCCTTTCAATAAAGCAACCACAGCGGTACATCCACTATTAGACCCGGGTTGTTCTTTCATATTTCTGGCAAATTCCAAATCATCTTCGTCGTCTTCCTCTTCTTCTATATCTTCTTCTTCATCGCCAGAGGAAGCCTCTTCATCCGAATCCTGCACTTCAATGGCTTGGTTAACGCATTCATCGTCATCGTCGGAGGAATCCTCTAAAATAAAATTTTATAGCTTTACAAGGGGTTACTTAAATTTTGTACTTCAAATAAAATATGGACTTTTGTCTATTAGTTTCCATCTGCATCAATTCAATGACCAACAAAAAGGGGTAATGGAAAAGTACTATTTACCATTTGGACCTTCGAAAGTTTTGTCATCTTCATCTTCACTTTCTTCCTCGCTATCTTCATTATTTAATAAATTTTGGTATAATTGAGATGCATTTCTTTTAGGTCTTGTTTTAATAGATGAGACTGGCGCGATTTTCTTACCTGTATTGAAAACAATAACTAATGAACAACTTCGATACCGTCCGATTAATTACCTTTTCCTTTCTTGCTTACGTCGCCGTTTTCCTGAGGAGTACTAGGCTGTACGTCTGTTGTACTAGATGTTACTGTAATTTCTCCATTAAGTGGTACTCCTTCAGCCTTCTCAGAATGTATAACGGTTTCTTCTTTTGTTGCAGCTTTCTCGACTTCTGTAACTACACCATCGGCTTCCGATCCTGATGTCTTTGATAATTCTTAAAATTGAATATTAGATTGAAAATTTTATTAAAAAATATGTCTTAACAAACCTTCAGTCTCTTTTCGGGGAGTTGGAATTTCTTCTGAACTGCTCGAAGGTGTACATTCTAGATTTACTTCAGAATTAGATGGTCCCGAGGAAGAACATTCTCCATTGTCGTTGGTTTTACTTTTCACGAAAGGTGATGCAGCCAATTTACCGTCTTCTTTTTTTAAATTCTTTAATGACGCAAAGTTTGTGTATTTTTCTATTACCTACAAAAGATGGTTGGTATTACAATTTGAAATCGTAAAGCATGAATCATCGTACTTGCTCAATAGGCATGAACGCCTCTTTGTATAAATTATCTACATTTTCTTCCTCGTCACTTTCTTCTGAGGGTTTCTTTTCTCCTGCTATTTCCGTTAAGACAGCGATAACATCTTTTGTAGCTATCGTTGCATCGAAGCCAAGGAAACCGTCTATGAGAGCCTTTGATATATCACCATCTTTGTACGCTTGACAATCTTTGATAAATTGAGGCAATTTGTTGGAGCAATAGGTGGCGACTTCGTGGCCTCCGTGGCCATCGTATACAGCAAAGAATGAAGTATTCGTGTCGTAGTCTAACAGACAGTTGTGAGCATCCTGCAAATAAAATTTCAATTATAATTGAATTGTTATTTTGTAAACTATCAGTGTAAGAACTAAAATTAGGAAATAATTAGTATTTTTACAATATACACACTTGTAAAGTTAAAGTTTTCAAAAATATAATTGATTGATACTACGTTAATTTTCAAGACCTAATAACATTATTCAAAAAGTTTACGTCAGTACCAACTTTTAATATAATCTTTTCTAGGAAAATTTAATCGTGTAGAATATAATTACATATTCATTGTTGGTACAAGAGAATGCCTTAAATAACAGATAAACTATCACCATTAGCATTTAAAATTCGACTTATTCGTAGCCTCATCTCGTATTCATTTGTTAAGATTTCCTTTAATAGTAAAATTAAAATTGAATGAATAATGAATCAAATTCAATGAAGCAAGTTTCGTACCTCTTGGGTTACACGCCAACCTTGCATAGAGCTGGCTCCGCAAATCAACTTATCGTTGCTTTCATCCGTCGACGTCTTTTCGGTAAGCGGCTCGGACAGCAGGGAACCCATTTTCGAAATGTGCTTTTTAAAATAATCAACCAAAGCCTAAAGATTCGAAATAATATACAGACCGGTAAGTTTACAGCTTATTAACTTGTGTCCATGCTGCCGCTAATTTTTTTTGACATTGACAGTTGACATTTGACAGCCTTCTCTAATGGGAGTGGGAAAATAAATGGTACGTTCCGAAAATTTGAAAAAATAATCTTCTTCTTTGACTTCTAACTTCTACTATGTAGGTAACATAGTCAAGGAATGTAATTACCCTCGAATTACCCCGATTAAGAGAAAAGATATCGGATCGAGTTGACTCGACGACGAAGAAAATGATAACTCGAGTCAATCCCGAAACGTATAAAACATGTTAGATTGAAAAAGAAAATGTTAATGTGTACGATTATTAAATGATGTGTTTCCTAACGAAAAACCATTCAAAAAGCCTCATAAAGCATTTTTTGAAAATTTAAGATTTGTTGTAAATTTTATTTTAATTAAGGCGATTTGCACTATGTTTTTCAAAGTTAAATAACTTATTTGTTTTGTAAAATAACATGTAGAAATTATACATTTTTAAAAAATAGAAGAGTGTATCTTTCAGATGGCGAGATCGAGTGTTTCATTTGAAAAAAATTGGTTAATGTGAATTGAAAAAGGATATTTTGATAACAGCTGATACAAAATTTCTATGTCACTGAAAAAAAACTTATAGCAAAATAAAACATATCTGCGAAAACCGCATGTTTTTATGATTAGGCGCCTCTGATGCAGACATCCGATTTTTATCGCTGCGGGACCGTTGCGGTGCCGCAAATGTGATATGCATACATGTACGGTATAGCTACGGGACCGCAGAAATTCAGTCTCTTTCCCTCATTCATCCTTACCAGGTCGTTGTCATTATGAATGCATTACAAAAATCGCATCGAGTAGAATCCAAAAATGTAATAATATAACGGGGTGTTTTGTTTAAAAAAACATAACTTTCGTATGTAACTTTTTTTTGGGACATCCTGTATGAACCCTGACAACTTTTTCTGACCCGCTTTTTAAAATAAAAATCGACGTGTCTGAGCTTTTTTCCCCAGTGGACAAATCAAGCATTTAAAGAGTTTGTTCCAACCTTCAGGTACACTCTCACAGTAATCCAACATTTTAATGCTCGAGATTTGTTCATTACTTTTTCATTCGTTTTGTTGAATATCTCTAACCCTGATATAAAAGTGATCATTTCATCTAAGTACTCTTTTTGATAATTATGATTTTGGAATTCTCTACCACCAAGAAGGCGTGGCTTCGGTGGCTAGGAACCGACGCCAGCCCTATGTTTCTCTTCTGTATTGTTCCTATATTCTGTGGTCCAGGGATTCACTGATTGTGGTAGGGTTGACATATGATGTGTGGAGGCAAAAGGTGTTATAAAAAATTGATGATTATAATGAACACAAGATCTTAAAAATTTAAACAAATAACAATTTTTTATTAAATTTCATACAAGTTTAAAATACAGTATAACTAAAAACAATAGGAACATTCAGTACTTCAACCGTTTTCCATCTAAAACCCGTTCTAATCATAATTTAAATTGTACCGCTAGTAATAATTAACAAATAATAAATTTTACTGGTATAACAATTAAAATAAATGAATGTTAAACTGGCGGACAAAAAAAGTGGCGCACTAACATTTTAGTCAAAGTTGGTTATTATATATACCCGTTATTAATAAGGTTATCACACATTTTCGATGTTTATTTGTTGTTGAATTAATTAAAACTGTTTACATTTACCCACGCAATTTTTGTGAATTTCCTTAAAAATTAGCTGGAAACAGCGTTTCACGGAAACCTTCGTAACTGCGTTGTTAGATGAGATAAAAGAGGAAACCAAAAACGAAAGTACTCAGAAAAGCAAGGAGTGTGTTGTGAATAGGGCGAGAACTGAGTTTAATGGCAAGCGCACTCCACAGTGACTTTTGAACATGAGCGTGAAAACATCACCTGTTGGTAAACGTGCTATGGGTCAGAAAACGAAATTTCCATGACAATACAAATATACCACTTAATTAAGCGTGCGTTTCTGAGTTATTTAAAAAAAGAATCGTCAAAATCGCTTTACTTTTTCAAAAGTTATTGGCTGACAAACTTTGACTAAAATGTTAGTGCGCCACTTTCTTTGTCCGCCAGTTTATTTGCTGTCAAAAACATAAGCAATTTTCACATTGCAATTATGATATGTAAAATGATGTATATGATAATGCATGATGCATAATTGTACCAAAAATGCAAAATAAGATACTATTTAATCATTATATGCTAATGTGACCTCAATTGTACAATTGCGTAAAAATAAAACATTTATATAAAATACAGATCTTTCGTGAATCAATAGAAACCGCAACAAAAACAAATCATATAAATTTAAAAGTACAAATCGCCAACAAAATATATTACAACTATTTATTTTAAAATACCATTTGCATACGTCCTCTGGTATTTGAATTTAATCTATTTAATTTAACTAAACAGCAAGTAAACAAAATTACTTTTGAACATTTCGACCGCTTCGTTCTTCAATTTCATTGAGTAATTTATAAGCAGGTAAATACCTAGTTTCCTGTTTTTCTGCATCATAATAAGTCAACGCTGGATTTCGAATAGTGTTAGCAGAACTTCCTAATGAAGTGTATCCCAAATCATAGAGTTTGCAATAAGGGACTTTGTACAAGAGCAAATAATCCCAAATATCCGTATACCTCCAATCTAAAAGTGGACTTATTCTCATGATTTGAGGCCAATCAGCATCAGTCATCTAAAAAAATACGAAATAGAGCACCAGAAAATAAATTCGAGCATATTCTGTGAATAATTTGAATACCTGATAGACGTTTAAATGATGAGAATAAGGATCAGTCCTTCTGGTTCCCATAAGTACAGCTTTAAAATGTGGTTCTTTAGTTAGGATTTCCTGAAGGGCAGACTTTATTCCTGAGGTATATTCAAAAATCTTCAAATTATAATACGTTTCACACAGCGATATAAAATTGTCTTGTTCCTCGAAGGCTTCATTGCTTTTAACGTACAAACAAACCATCGGGCTTTTAAAATCGGGGAAGTTTGTTTTTAAAACAGTGTAAACTAAATGTAATAATACTGTGCAATCTTTGCCGCCATTGAAACTTAAAAATATGTTTTCAGGGCCGTATAAGTCGAAACTTTCTTTTATTACCTGAAAAAAATATAAAAATGATATATGGATACAGATTTATAGGAAATTTATAAAATATTGTAACTTATGCTGTGAATTACATTGCCTCTTTAAAAGTATATAATGTAATATATACTGATAATATTCAGAATACTTATCAATATTAACTACTTATTTTAAATGGATATGAAAATACTTAAACACTAATAAAATTAGTAAACCTTAGTAAATATTATTATCAATTTTTGTAGTAATTAAATAGTTAATAGTAGAAAAAATAATTACAGAAGAGCCACAATTTATTACTCTAAAACTAAATTGAATTTTCAAATTATTCAAACAAACTTACCCTTATGCTGTTACTAATATTTGCATCATCAGAGTCATAGATTTCTTTAAGACTATCCAGAAATATGCTGGATTCAAAAAAATTGTCACCCAGCTCGTTTTTCAATAATTTTTCACATCCAACAACAGCCTCTAATTTTGCACTAGCAACAGTAAGAATCGAAGTAGTATCTTCTACATGTAATTTTACGTTTACCCCATTTTGTAGATTATCCAGAATTTTGGCGCTATTCCCATTTAAATGTACTTTAATAGTTTTTGTGAAAAGCAATTCGTTTGTGTACTTTTGAAGATGTGGTTTTAATGCATGAGAAAACTGAATTTCCACAATGCCCCGTTTTAATACAAATATCCTTTGTACGTAAATCACGGGGAAAGATAATGCAGGATCTGTAAGCAGCTTAGCTTGACATGGCAGCATTAAATCTTCATCTGCAGCATATTTTCTAATAATTTCATCGTTTGATTTAATCTCATTATAGCACACGTCACTTAAACTTTTAAACAATATGTTATTCGGATTACTTACAAGGAGAATTATATCATAGTCCTTTGAAAGAGTAGTGAGTTTTTCGATCAACTCTTTTTCATTTTCGTTGGCTATTACTGATTTTATTATTTGGAAGTTTAATAAACTCAGCTGGGAACTTAAATAACTATTAATTCTATCATTCTCTTCACTGGATCCATTTTGCACTAAAACAATAACTGCTGATTTGAACATACTACTTAATTTAATTAAACTACTAAATTTAAAAATTATAAACAATACAGAGTATGCATGTAGGTCCTATAATTGAATAGAAATCGCGAAACTGAAAACACAAATACTGTGCAATACATTTCAAAAAAATAGGTTATACAATTTTGTTACTGCAAGGCAAAAGTGTCAAATTTGTAATTATGCAATATAAAAAAAAGAAGATTATAGTTATTTTTGAATTTTAACGTTTTCAACAGGAAGTCACCAGATTGTCGACTGTCTCAAATCTGTCAGTTGTCAACTTGTCACATCGAAAATGAAATTAACGTGAAAAAACCCATGTTAACAAATTTTTTAGAAATAATGATAATATTACTGCGTTCGCAATGAAAATGAGAATATAAGAGAATACTAAAAGCAGTTTTTGATACAATGGACTCTGACGAGTTGGTGAGTTGCCAAATATTTTCTTAATTACGGGCGAAGTAAATTTTAACCAACATCTCTTGCCGTAGTTCTCGTACGGATACAGTAATAATATATACATTATTTTAAATTGTTTGTAGTGCAACATTGAGTTTATCGATCTAAATGGCGTAGACGAAAGCGAGCAACTTCGAATTAGAAATTCTCTACAGCAGTTAGATCCCAGCGTTCAGCTTCCTTGGGTCAAAAACAAAAAAATACTTTTACGCGGTAAGATTCTTTTTTAATTTACAAAACTATTGTTATTCTATTCAATTTATTGAACTATTTATGCTAATAATACCTGCTCGATTAAGTAGTAATGATTTTTAACACACTAATTTTTTTAATACAAAATATACCCTATATTTGTCGATTCCTCATTTTGGTATATACTGTAACTCTAATTTTGTATGTTCTTTATTATTCCAACAGACAAACAACAAAATAAAAGAGGAAACGATGGACAAAATGTAATCGAATCGGTTCCGACTTCACAACATCATAACCCATACATTAGTCATCCTATGATCACTCAACCGGTTTATTACAATCATCAACAACAATCTGTTGTGGTTCAACCAATCATAACCTATCCCCATCACACGAATATTCTTTATTATCCGACTAATGTACTCTCACCCGTTTCTCCTCCATATCCCCAGCAAGTGTTTATTCCTCAACAAACCAATTATTCAACAACTTACCCCTGCACTATTCAAACTGAAGATGTACAGAAAGAAGAAAATGAGGAAATCATTTCGAAGGAAAATGGAATTGAAAATAATGGGTAAGAAAATGTAGATAGTATTAGTAGATTTATAGAGATTGTTAGGAAGAGAAAACAATATCTAATTGATGTCAGTAATATCAAATAGCTTTTTTAGAGATAACCAAGATAATACCACACCAAACAAAGTGCCTGAAATAATCCCATCCTCCCCGATTATTGAAAATGGTAATGAAAATGTAGAAACAGTTACTAGTCCTGCTCCCGCAAATAAGTCATGGGCTAGTCTATTTAGTTCAAGCAAATCTAATAATACATCTAGCACTAAACCGCACCCGGAAATGAATATTCAACAGACTGTAAATAAAAAACCTTACGAGAACGAGGCATTTTGCCCCATCAAGCATCCGAGGAAATCGCAACAGTTTATAGATCCCGATTGCTACCGAATGGGCGGTAAGTTTTCGATAGGCTCGTGTCGACTAGCAATAAAATTGCGAAAGTACTTGCGAGAATGACTTCCAAAGTCCAGTAGTTAGTCCAGTAGTAGAGCCAGTAGTTACCTACACAATATCCAGTGTAAAACGTAAATGTACGGTTCGTAGATAATAGCTATTTTAACAAAAAAAAAGTATTCCCATCGCGAAATTAAATCGATTACTTCTTCTCTGGGCCAACACTTTTTGTCCGACATTGTTCTACTCTCACTAAACATTTCCAATACCTTCTGAAAAGTTGAAAGTACTATCAGACACTTTAATATAAACGTATACACGACTTGCCTAAAAACTTGCCTGACAGCGAATGCTGCAAGAAATTTAACTTGCAGGTTCATCTCTCAGACGTGTTTCGACACGTTCATATGGGCGCTATCGCAAAAACTATCGCAAGTTACTCGCTAATCGACACGAGCCTATATGAAAATGTCCTCGTACAGCTTTTATAATAAATTAATTGCAGAATTCCTTACATCGTATGCTATCGATGGGAAAGCTCTCAGCTTGCAGCCGAGAGGGTTACTAAACCAAAGCAATTATTGCTACATAAATTCGATTTTACAAGCACTCGTAGCTTGCCCACCGCTGTACAATCTTCTCACAGGTTTAGCACAAAATATTTCATCTAACGGCAAACGAAAACCAACACCGGTCATAGATGGAATGTAAGCAAACTATTTGATCATTTAACTTGATTAATATAATGATACATGCTTGTATTTAGGTGTCGTTTTGTGAAGGAATTTAAGTATTTACCACCGAACTTGAGAAACAAAGATAAAAAGGCTGAAAAGAATTCGAAAAAAGACACAAACGTTTTAATTAATACCGATATTCCATTCGAACCTACTTGGATATATAAAATGCTGAATGGAATCAGAACTGACCTGATCGAGGGCCGACAAGAGGACGCAGAAGAATTTTTAGGATTTTTATTAAACGGATTAAACGATGAAATGTTAGAGGTAAGTCAAAGTAAAGGTAAATTACTAGGTAAATTTAATTAGGAATTAGGTAATTTAATTTAATTTATGTTTCAGTTGATTAAATTGATAAAAAATGACAAGGAAGAACCTACCGAGTCCGTATTGACTACTGATGACAATGGAGATAAAGAATGGAAGGTAAAAACATTTATTGATTAATTAATGAACTTCAGATTGTAATTATTTGTTTATGATACAGGTTATGGGACCAAAAAATAAGGGCAGCATTACGAGACGAACAGATTTCGATAGAACGCCAATCAGTGACATATTTGGAGGATTATTAAAATCCAAAATTCACAGAGCTGGAGATCTTAGCACTGAAAACATACAACCTTTTCTCACCCTTCAATTAAATATCGAAGTAAATTTTACATACATCTTATACAAACACTTTTATTACTAAATATATTTTATTGTAGAAAGTAAAAACAGTTAGAGAAGCATTAGAGGCGCTAGTAAATAAACATCAATTGGAAGGATTAACTTCCTCTAAGACGAACGAAGAAGTCGAAGCTTGGCAGCAGGTTCTGCTAGATGAGCTACCAGTAATTCTGATTCTTCATTTGAAATGTTTCGATTACAAACAAGCTGGTTGCACAAAAATTATTAAGGCTTTGGAATTTCCAGTTGATTTGAAAATCGATCAGAGTAAGTATTTTATACTTGTGTTTTTTAACAAGTGGTAATTTCAATTGCATTTTTAGAACTTCTTTCTTCAAAACCTCAATCGCAAAAGGAGAAGCACTATAAATTGTTTGCTGTGGTGTACCACGATGGCAAAGAAGCTAGCAAAGGTCATTATGTAACTGATGCTTTTCATATTGGATACAGCTGCTGGCTGAGATATGACGACGCCTCTGTGAAAACAGTTCAAGAAGAACAAGTATTGAAACCTCAGGGAACCAGAGTTCCTTACCTATTGTTCTATCGACGTAGTGATACCATTAGGGGAAAATAAGACGAGCGTAATGGCCTAAAATAATTTTTGTCTCCGCAGTATCCCCCTAACAGGAGTAAGAATGGCAAATGTTGTTGTTGTTGGCGTTTCTTTTTATAAATCTATGCTATTAATATTTATTTTGTTTAGAGTACATATTTTATTATAAAGCAGGTTTATTACATATTGGGTGAACGGCTTGATTTGTTTAAGCTTTGTACATCCTATTTCTCGAAATGGCTCTGTGGGAGGTATTAAAAGTTCTTCTATTATTGCAGTTTTCTAGCAATATATTTGATATTATGTACCTAATAATAATTTTTCAAGCATGTATCAATAGATTTAAATAAACGTTGATTATCTAAGGTACAAATAATAATGTTAGTTATGAATATTCTAACTTTGGGCCACCTATTAAAGTAAACGAATTTATCAGCAATATCGTCCTCGTTTATGATTTCATAATTTAATCCTTAACTTACAATAATTTGATGCATCTTCTTTATTATTTTTATTTACCAAATTAATAGCAAAAGTATTAGTAAAAATAAAATGATGCCAATGAATCGACGCTTCCATGAGGTACTTTTCGAGAAGTAAATTATAATAAGAACTGTTGTAGCTTGCAGGTTGAGCTGGTAAACAATTGTCATTTTCATGTTTTAACTCGAGCAGTCAGTTCATTCATTATAGTTCAACCTGTACTTAATTAGGTATTTTATTAAAATAAATGAACTTATTAAAAAAGAATTTGTACTGTATATATGTATCCTAGAATGTTAAAAATAAATGTTAAGATAAATTTTGAAGAGACCAGTAAAGCTTTTATAAAAGTACGATTTTGTTTTAGATTAGCCGTTTTAACATATGAGGCGAGTTTTATTGAAATAATCTATTTACATAGAAATTTACTATTATCTAGACGCTTTTATTAAACCGATTTTATGATCTACAGTTTATTAGTTTTAGTAAATACACGTATAAAAAAATCAACCAGTTGTAACAATTTCAAACTAATTGAATTTTTAAATTTATACAATTCACTTTCTCCATCCAATGTAGGTATCTTCGATATTTGAAGGTGGCAGTTCTAAATTCGTCTTGCTTCGTTTGCTCCTGCTTCTTCTTCGTTTGCTCTTATTGCTATCGTTGCTTTGCAATGTTTCCAAGCTATTTCGCTTATCCACTAATCCATAAGCCAAATCGCCATTTTCCTCTGTTCCTTCTTTAGAATCCACTTCATTAGAACCCACATTCTTCGTCGTTTCACTAAATCTATAGTAAAACAATTAAAATTATTTCATAAACGTTTCTTAATAAAGCAAACACATTACCTGAAGTAAAATTTGGCCTCATCCATCAAGGCTTCTGAGAAGGGTATTTTAGTTCTTTTGGCCTTTCTTAAAGTGTACATTAAGCATTCTAAAAATGCACAAAATACTGCTAATATAGTACCACCAATGGTCACCCAAAATACACCCTCTACAGCTGACAGATTCATGGCGTTTGCATCAGAACCACCCCCTTCATCCTACAAGAAACAGTGTAAAAGGAACAGCAAATGATTAATTTAATTAGCTCACATAACATTGACCACCTCCTTTACGCTCTTCCCACCATTTCCTCTTCAACTTGTCCAATACTCCGTCGTTTTGCAACTTCAGAATAGCCGTACTTAAACTATTCCTGTATGAGGAATCTAAAAAGAGTTACAAATTCTCTGTTATTGAGCTACTAACGTTATTATAGAGTACGAACTTTTTCTCATTGCTATCCCGTATCCTTTCTCATCCAGTTTCTCTCCTACTTGAGTAAGGTCGCATTTCCTTTGAGTTTCGTACTCAATCGATTGGTCTTCCATGAAGAAGGCGTAGTATCCCTTTTGTGCCTCGGCTACCCCATCTTTATTATCCACAATTTTAAGAGTTTCTTTAGTTTTCTCCATTAATTTGTAAGCTTTGCCGAAATCGCTGGTTTCATCCGCTTTGTACTTATCCTATAAATAACACCATAATGACTAAAGAATTGGTGATTATCGTATTTAGTACCATAAAAAATTGTTCAGTGGCGCCTCCAGATTTCGCCCCAACTTTTATTTCTTTAAATTCAGCATTTTCAACAAGTTCATGCAGATTGTTGAAGTGTGGATCTGGTTTCTCGCTGGTCAAAAAAGCAGCCAAGTTTGCTGTATAAGAAGAGACCATCAGCAGCGTGAAGAACCACCACATACCAGCTATCATTCTTGTAGATATTGATCTAATAAATTAGAAAAATCAACATATTTCAATGCAAATAAAAATGAATAAACCAACTTTAATTCAATCTCGGAACCTTGCTGCATAATGGCCCCAGTGATGAACCAAACGCAGTTTCTCAGATCCAGTTGGTTTACCAAATATTCCGGTTCTTCTATGCAAGGGTAAGGGTTTTCCCATTCGGCTGGAGAAATTCTAGCCAGTATGAAAAGTATCAATGACACTCCTATCCAGGACACCATGAGCAGTTTCCAGACTTCAAACGCGAAGGGATCGGCGAAGGAGAAGAAACTAGGAGGAGCTTTCGTTGGTTTTTTGTACAAAATACTAATTCCTGCAGACATGTTTATATTAATTGTTGATTAATAGAGGTGTGTTGTTTGCTTACCCAACATCATGAAAGGTCCAGTAAAATCGACAGCTTGAGCCCTCTTCATCGTTATGGTTAAATCGCATATGGCTATATCCGCTACCTAAAATTTCACCGTTTTAACCACAAGTTAATCACCTGGATTCAACTTACTTCATCTATGAGATCTCCTATAATTCCATTCCATTTTCCAGTGGTAGTATTTTGCTCGCCGTTGCTCGCATCGGCTCTCACCAGAAACGTGTAATTGAAACCTCTGAGGGCCGATAATTCTTTAATTATATCAACAGCAAAACCCTCGTACTGATCGTTACCGAACAGAAGATCAGTTGACTCTACTCTCATACCGTACGGTTCAGTCTGGAATGAGTTTGGTTACATTGTTGATCATTGTTGTACTCAATATAAAATGCTCACCAATGTTATCATAACTTTGAACGATTTGTTTCTAATATCATCGCCTGGATCTTCTTGGAATTGATTGATTCTGGATATATTCAATGGTGGAAGTTTCGACGTGTTCCAATGACCTACTACAGTTTGTCCACCTTCCATTAGTTCGAATACATCCAGTGCAAAGTTGGTTCTGAATCCTCTTATGTCGAATTTAATAAATCCAGTCAAGCCTGGATATTCCAACTACAAACGAGCAGTTTTCTTCATTAAAAATCTAATTGAAAAATCAACAAACTTACGCTTTTCATGATGTTAACGATGGTGGTTCCAGTTCTCAATTTATCGTTGCCATTGTAGCAACTGATGGACGTGGGTTCCACCAAAGGTTCTGAAGATTTCAAAGCCTCCGCGAACATTTTAACAGCATCGTACATCAAAGCTTCTGATAGTTTCATCTTGTAACCCATGAAGATTTGAAGGGCGTCTTCTTTGTGGATGTTGGTAGATTTTTCGGTTAAATCCGGGTTTTCCGGATCCACGAAACGCATCTTAAATCAAGTTTTAATTGCAAATTGTATTCATTGGTAAGGATCCTATGACAGTTGAATAAAGCCTGATATATTTTGTTAAACTTCTTATTCAAATAAGCGTTTAATAAATATTATTTATAGATTGCTGATGGGTACGTATTGTATAGATTACGAAACTTTTAATCCTCTCCATTTGACTAACAACAATTTTTTAAATCTTATTTAATAAGAAGCGAATTTATTGAAACAAACTGTTTTCTTTAAAAGATAGCTGTAAAAAAACACACCTACAGAGGATTTATATGCAGTGGGTATTATTAATAATAAGCAAAGAAAAATTTGGCCTGAAAAGATAATAAAACTATTAGGAAACTCGCTTTCATATACAAAGTGTTTTAAATAAAAATAAATTTAATACCATAAGAATTTTCATTAAATATTCATTTATAAGCGAAACGCAGTTTATTGCGATAGGTCGTAATTTTCCTGATGATAAAATAAACGAGATGGTACATTGCGCTCTCTTACCCCGGTAATATTCGTCTCGCTGTACTGGTAAGGCATCAGTTCAATTGTGTGTAAATCGAGATTAGTGATAATAAAGTGATGTTTGTTAGTCATTAGGCCTACTTGTTGCGCTTGTCTTAACACTTCCTCCAGTATCTCGATGCTACAATCTAACAAGAAGTGCGTGGCGTCGGCTCGCCATACTTCCTTCAAAACGGATCTGAAATCGCAATTAACCTTCGGTAATTTACCGAAAATGCGAGGGAATTTACCTGTAATTTCCGCCCGATTTGGCGGAGTTTAGTTGCCTCACAACGATCCTGTGCATCCTCGGATCGAACAGTTTCGTGAGCTCCCCAACTCTCTGTAAACTCTCGTTGTTTTCGTACAGAATCACGAAGTTCTTCCATCCCCAAGCTGTTATGAGATCGTAATAGGTCTTGGTGAGGGTGTCGGGGAAAGGGTAAACGTTGACGAGGGTGCCGTTTTGTGGATAATCGTCCCATCTCGCCTGAAACAGTCGCGATTATAGAGCTTTTTAGAGAAAATAAAAACGTTACCTCAATGTGTGGTATCTCCTTTATATCGCATATCGATTGCACGGTATTCGAGTTGTCTTCCGAAAAAGGACCGAATATTCCAACGATGCCTTCTTCGAGAAGATCGCAAGTGGCTTTGATCGCTTCGTACGGGTTGTCCCTTTCGATGTGCTCCACAATCACTTTCAGATTTATGTCATTATCGAATTCGTTTATTTCTCTCACAGCCTCCCTCAGAGCGGCTTCCTGTTTGGAGTTGGTTTCATCGAATATGGCACCTAAAAATATGAATTTAAGGAAGGAAGTTTATGTGAAAATAAATTTGTTAGCATCTCATTTTATTCCAGAAATAATTGAAATTGAGAATGCGGAAATTCAGAAATAGACTTAATAACATTTTTTATCAGATTCTATTTTGCACAGTTTTATTTCGACTAAATGTGAACGTATTAATGAATTTAACATCTAATAACGGTTGGTTTTTTTATTCTCTATCGTAAAATGTACTGTTAGTTTTTATTATTACATGTAATAAAGAAGTATTGGTTATATAAAAGAATCGCAAAAATGCGCAAAAGTTTTGTTACTTTATAATTAATTTTTATTATTATACTGTTAAGAACCGCTGCTTTTGCGAGTAAACGCAATATTTGAGATATTAGGCTTTTTTTTTTAATTAGCTCAGAATTTATTTTCACACCTTACTGACCTATTTTGTACTCTCTGTAATCCTGTGCTTGATGGCAACTAAAATTCGACAATACTATCAGCAACCTTATAAAATTTGATAAACGCAGTATTGAAAAAAACATCGCGCAAATAGTGCGAGTTTAGTGTTTCATACATCTCGTGCTTCAACAACTGTTTGTCTCCAGATTCCTATCAACAATGTTGCCACAACTTCAAAACTCCATATCAAAATATCAGAGCAATTTTCAACAGAGCAAAAATTCAGATGAGTTAGGCTTTCACAAGACTCAGTTTTTAAGCCTTGAGCCTGCTTCTTTCAATTTCTAAGGTTATAATGTAAGAAGCAACAATTGCCCTATAAAAATACACATAGTATTCTTACCATAACAAATTTTTAAACGAGAAGTAAGTATTCCTACATTTTGTTATAACTAATTACAAATTATGATTAAATAATTTGGGTACCAATTATTTGTTTGTAAAATTGAAACCTTATGAACTACTTCCTGGATCAAATTCCTCATTTTCCAAGACATTTGAGCAGCATCTGGCAACAGTTATAACTCAATTTTATTTTTCCGCTTGGAGAGGATCTATTTTCGGGACAAAAACGTCGCCTCTCTCCTTTATACTCCAGTAATATTTTAAGCGAAATGAAAACTTGTGTACCAATGCCTGACTTAGAATTCGTTTCAATGATCCAAAATATCCACCAACTAAGCAAGATAAAATTTGGCAGCATCCAGTAGGTTGTCCATCCAACGTGATTTTGATCTAAACATTTGTATTAATTGCCAATCATATGCGCCTATTTATAACTTCTTGGTGGGGTTACTAGATTCACAATGAATCAATTAGGTAGTTAGAATAAAAAAAATTAAAATAAAAATAGAATGGTTTAATAATAATGTAATATACTTCTTGTGAAAATTAATTAACTTTCGCTAGGTTGGTTTGTATATTGTAAATTTCTGTGGAGAACTTGGAATTTGTTATTATTCCAAATGATTTGTTTTACTAACGTCACAGTAAAGAGTTCTTAAATAAAATTAACGTGGAAATTATATAAACTGGATTTTTTTAGGAATAATAAACAACTCCTAACAAATCAATCCTTCGATTTAAAATATATTTTTTTTAATTAAACATGCTCTTCGCTATTTATTAATGGGTAATATAATACTTTAGTAGGCACTAAATTTTATTTCCTGTCCATAAATTTCGAATAGAACAAAAACTGTACACTGTTGGCGAAGAAATATAAAAGTATTAAAAAGTAGGTGATCGATGGTTAAGTGGAACATATAAAAATTAATCGTAAATGTAAAAATGCTGCGATAATTAGTCTGAGCCGGTGAAGACGATTTCATTGGCGAAACATGCACCTCGTTGGATGTTGAATTACACCATAAGCGGTTCGTTGCATTTTACAAAAAGGCTAAATTCCAATTTGTATTGTAGAAATTTTTTTACTCAATAAATAAGCTCACTCTGGTTTAATCAATTACCTCTAAATAGGCCGTAATAAACGTGAAATTCATCTTGCATTAGCAAATCGTGCGGTTTAATTATTTTGCCAAGAAATTAAAAAGGTATTTAATATAATGCGGCATATCTTATTAACTGTTTATATCAAACAACAAAACGGTTAATTAACAATAAGAAACGAATCGGCTTAGATTCATGTTTTATATTTATACTTAATGATATTATTGCTATCTATTCGCGAATTAGTCGCACAAACATGTGCCAGTTTCATCATTGTTGTAATATAAATGTTATTTCAAAAGATTAGCGATACTTACGGTTTTCAAAATTTATTTTATGAATATATATAGATATGTAGATATAGATTGATTGAGAAAATGAGCGAAAAAATATAATTAGTAAAATAATAAGATGTTATAAACTGGCGTAAATATTAGATCTACTTTATTTAATTTACCTAATGGTGTATCATTTGGCTTAAGATATACTTTTTCTACTCGATGCGGCATTAAAAATTATAAATTATTCCATTTTATCGCTACTTTCGCTTATTTAGGTATGCTGAAATTTTGCTTAATTGTATACCATTTATTAATTTCACTGAGTTTTATTCTTATTAGCAAACTGAACTTGTACCTCGTCCAGGTATCGCAGCGTTCGTGAAAGTTTTATAATTGTGTTACTGCAACTCAACTATAACTAATATTTGTTAATGAAACGATTAATTTTTATGCTTTGCGATGCATTCGGGATACCACAAATTTATTCGTTCGCAGGATTATAACAGAAATCTAAGTAGGTTCTCAATCCTGCGAGGAAATAGAGCGATTTTAATTTATTTAGCTTATTATAAAAGAAATTAATTGGTTCAAAGGGGGGTAACCACATTAAGAGGCTGTTTGACACTGATTTTTTTGGGTGGGAAGAATTAATTGGAATTTAATCAAATTTTAACAGCATTTTATTTATATTTCAAAAAATTTTTGTGAATTTTTTTGAATAATTTCAGCCAAAAATGACAAAGTTACGTTGTGATGTCCGTGGAAGGTTATAAGTATAGTGAAGTGTAGCCATTCCAATTTTTATTTGAAATCAAAAGGGTTTTGATTTCACATTAATAACTTATTTTCTAAGAATATGATCCTCAATGTAGGTGAAAATAATGAAAATTAAAATTTTTGCGGTCGTTGGAACCATTTGTTTCATTTTCACGATTTTTCCCTTTAATTATGCAAAGAAAATCCTTGAAGTCCTTAAAATCCTTAAAATCCTAATATCATCTCACAAGTTGCTTCATATAATTCGTAATTTTATATAAAGAATCATAATAATCAATTTTCATAATTATCAGTTCACTACTTTTTGAGTTAAACTGCAGGCAAATGTGAAAAAAGTCATTTCGAGATACACGCGTTTGAAAAATGAATTAGGTACTCGAAGTGCACTCATTTCCAATCTCATAAAATCTAAACAAATGCGAATTTCGCTTTGAAATTTCGTAAGCTTATCCTTGAATAAGTAAGCTAACGATTTACGCAATAAAAACATTTTTCGAACCTCCTAAAGTGGTTTCTCCCCTTAACAATCCCTCTCTAACAATGTAGGGATGAAAGTTTATGTAGAAATACGAATTAAAAAGGGGACAATATATTTTATACCTGTAATAGTTATTAATAGTCTTCTGAAATAATGTTTTTAATGAAGAATTTAATTAATATCTATTAATCAATGCGCCAATTCGACCTTGTGTATTGAAACGGAAGAAAAAGAAAAAAGCATACCGCACGAGCTCTTCTTCTGGCAGTGTCATTGAAGAAGAGGGTGTCTGGAGGAGAGAGTTTCCATTGACCCAGTTTTCTTGTCGTTGTCTAGCTCGTCTTCAGCCGATTGTTGGATGCCGGTCTCAGTATCAGATGTGTACCGTTCTCTTCCACCATATAGGAGGCCGGTAAACACACTATACAGGGCGCTACCACCAGCACCAGTCAGTAATCAGTAGCCGATTGTCAGTCGCGTTTTGAGAATATGAAGAAATAACGTGCGTTTTGGACGGTATCGTACGCGTTTTGAGCGATCGAGTGTTTTTTTTCTTGTTTTACGATGAGTTCGTTGGAGTAGTTCATTTGAACTTAATTAATTGTAGTTTTTTTCTTGATTAATCTGTGGTTTTGTAGTGGTGTATTAAAGGATATTAAAAAGTGAGTATTAGTCGAATAAAAAATAGCGGAATTTCTAATTTCTATATCGAGGCTTGTAATAAATGTTGTAGTTTTTTGTATTAAAAATTATGCTGGTATAATAACTCCTGTGTTTGCATTAATGCACTGATAAATAATCGCCGATTTGAATAGGACAGTGAAATAGGTAATTCGATTACCTACTCTTTAACGATTTAAAAAATTCAATATGTTATTTTTCATTCGCGCTCTCACAACGCCAGTACTCAACAAAAGGCTATTTATATTTAATATTAATTTTAATAAGACTATACAGACAAAAATATTACTTAAAATCATGCCAACAAACACTCAACATTCAATCAGTTTGTAGGTACATTTTTTTAATTATATAATATCTAAAGTATTCATATCTTAAGTAAATTCTACATAATTGTATCAACTAATGTACCGTGCATACTTATTTATTGCAACAAACTTCCTGATCCTTTATTTATACTTTGCAATTCCTGTTGTAATATATCGGTATGGCCTGGAGGTGTAGATCAGAAATACGCGCGAGTTGCAACTGCTGAATTTGCTACCGGAAATGTCCTGCTAGCTTAATCATTTCGTAAATTACTAGGAATAACTCAGAATTTAATGGTGTTTATTATCGGTAAATTTATTTCAATCAGTAGTCCAGAAAGAACAATTATACTTGAGAAAATTAACTGCTTTTTTATTATGTTTTGTCAATATTTGTACACTCGTTAGCTAAGGTAGTTTGAATTTGGGTATTTTAATGTCTTTGAATAAATCAGTAAATAATATGGTCTCAGTGTTACTTAAATAAAGGTACACTTAAATAGAAGCTGGAGAGAAAATTACATTTTTTTTTTATTTTTTTCGTAGGCACTTTGGGACAAAAATGTGTAAAAAAACAAGTGTCTAATGAAAAATTATGTGTAGAACTAATTTTGTTTGAAATTATCTTATCAATGCACTATGACTTCCATTACATGTGCCATTATTTCGAATGATACTGTTAAATTTCTTCTAATTTCTTTGGTTACTACTTCACCTTCGTTATTACAATTATAACTTAATACTTCTCTTACCTTTCTAAGTATATATTTTTTTTGTAAGAGTTGAGTGTAAAAATTAATTAGTTTCTTATTTATAGCGAATGAAGAAAGCATTGAGCAAAGTTTCCTTCAAAAAATCGTAAACTTTAATCGCACCTTCGAGCCAGACTAGTATTAACAACGAATGATTTATTAGAGAACCAAGAAGTAATTAGCACTTAGCATGTAATAATAATCATCTGCAAATAATTAGTAATAATACTTTCAAACAATTACTCAGAATTTTACGATTCGAGGCGTGGCGGTGATGCCGTTCGTTCGGTTTTTATTTTGATTTCACTCTTTTCAATCCTTTCAATTTCTTGAGTTTTTTTCCTCTCGTCTTCGGACTAAAAGCATCTGTCAAATAGAATGGCGGTTTATTATTAACTTTCACGTATTCGTTTAACAAACTCATCTCGCAGGAAAAAAATAATATTAAATATAAATAGCCTTTTGTTGAGTACTGGCGTTGTGAGAGCGCGAATGAAAATGAAATTTTATTAATTCATTAGCGTTGTATAGTAAGTATGAGCTGGTAGCTGTTGCTGATACAAAGGCGTAAGTGATTGCCGGTTTTTGTTCAATAAAATGTATTAATGGCGGGAATATTGCCTGTCATTGGATCAAATGAAACAATAAAAATACTAACACATAACTAATTTGTGTTTTCATCTCGCTAGAATGTGATCAATCTCAATTATTTCTCGCAAAAAAAATTGTTTATTATGCAGTAATTTGAAAATTCCTCACCGATTTAAGGTAATTTAACTATTAATTCTTGGGTATATTAAATATTCCTCCTAGAAGAAAATTAATGCATGTTAAAATGTTAAAAAAAGGAGCGGTTTTCTTAAGTATATTCTGAAACTGTCAACTCAGTAAATGCACTTGAGCAATTATTTAAACTGCAGGCTTCATGCCATTCCCAAAGAGCAAATACACCATAAAATTTTCAATCATCTCCCTCAAACGTTAAAAATTATTTTACACCTCGAGCAAGCGAATTAACTACTTCCCGAACTTTGAAGTTCAACGTAACCAGTAGAGAAAAACCAATGCATTATTTACGAGTGTTATAATTATTGTTACAATAACCGGTGATTTGTTTAAACTTGCCTCATATTTAAGTAGAGTGGGCGTCGAATTAAATTGGACACATTTTATATGATTTTATCTTACCGTTTATGGCTGTATACACATGCTGGATTAGAAATATCAAAGTGACTGTTTAATTAAGTTTTAAATCGAACGGGGCATAATCATTAAAATTTGACGCGATTAAATATGATGTTTATGACGAGATTCTCTCTTCGTTTGATCAAAGATTTTTCATGAAAAATGCAATAGGTAATTAAACTGTCAATTATTTAATTACATTTTAATTGTTAACCAAACAATTTTTTATTCCTGTTGCCTAATTTATTTACTTTTTTTCTTAAGTAATGGGGATCGCATTAGCCATATATGATAATGATAGAGTTAAGCACGAAAATACAAATGGCCGTGTAATCGGGCCCCGTCATTATTACTATAATAATGTCTTTTAAGAGCAGATATGAACTTACATTATTTATCTTAATCATAGTCAAGACTGGAGTTAACAAGAATCTAGTTTAGGAAACAGGTAGCCATAAAATAGCTCCAACTAACAATTATTTATCAACGTTTTTTTTTGAAGCAATCGTTCAATATCTATGATTTATTTATGGCAGTTCATAAAACTTGCAAATTTTTTGTTGAACTCAGATGTGCATTGTAGTATCTTGATCCTTTATTAGATGGTGTGGGTTTTTATTGATCCAAAGAAACTTATTCGAAACAACCTTAACCAATGGATTAGAGACCGTTTCACCAACGCAGTGAAAAAAAACGAGACTTGGGAAATATTAACACGACAGACTATTATCTTAAAATTATAGGTTCTGTTTAAACCGTAAAAACGGTTTAAATGCTTGCCTTCGTATAACTGGAATTTCGTTAATTATAATGATTTCGCGAATTTGGTTATAACAGCTATTTATTGAGATTTTTTTTTACTTCTTAAAGGATAGGTTGTAATAATATATCTGTGAAGTATTGGAATAAAACCCACAAAAATATTTCAGTAAAGAATTGGATAAATTCCTCTTCAATTATTTGATAGGAAATTTCCCGTTGAACAATTAATTAACAGGTGAACGAATCGTAGAAAATTATTACTTGAATATTACATAAAAAGTAAAATTTCTAATGGAAAATATTAATTTACTGTAATTAAATAACTTCCAACAACTGTGACAAGTTTCAGTCGATTTATAAATATTGATATTTCCTGACGAATCGATTTCTCCGAACTCCTAAATTACCCTCCACCAGATTCTCTGTTAGCATCAGTTTTTACTCCATTATAAATAATGAAGTTTTCTCTGCAGTTAAACATACAGATATTAAATTGAACCCTTCAAAAGAAATCGTGTCGTTCGATAATTACCACTCTTAAATGTGATTAACTTTACTCGCCTCACATATTAACATCTAAATAAACGCTCATATATGAAATATATGTGTGTGTTGAGTTCATTAAAAAGCTTTCACCGAGAGAAGACAAGAACCGGTATTTTTACCAATTATCTTGTAATCTGTATCTGTAACAAATTTTTATTATATACTTATCCTTTTACCAATGTTACCGGGCTGTCTTTCGCGAATAAAAAACTCGAATTCATCAGTCACTTTTGAAAAATTGCAGTCATTAATAAATTTAATTTCTCGAATGTTATCAATCTCATCAGAAGGGTATATCGAAATTGTCTTATACAAAACATTTGTCGTTCGATTAGAAATTTAATTATTAGCGTTACTAGAATTTTGCAGTAATTTATCTTGTTAGATTTGCATATAGAGGGACATTTATAGGGGTTGAAAAACATGTTTATAATTTAGTGTTTAAATTAAATTACAGGGTGTATCAAAAAAAGGAGACCTCCTTGCTAGGAGAGGTATAACATGACAAAATAAAGTTGGGTTTGCTCAGCAAAAATTTCGTAACGGCTTCAAACGGAGAACATTTTGAACACTTGCTCAACTGATTTAATATTTCATGTTTTTAATAAAATTTATTTTAATTTCTTCCTGTAATTCTTTGTTTAATAACTAACTTTAGCATTAGAGTAATGTAATTGTTTTTTGTTTTCAATAAATAGGTAATTGTTACTTAAAAATACTTACTTTATACCAGCCTCTGTTATTGCGTCATCATTTTCAAATCAAGATATTTCGAAAACGGTGCAGAATATCCAGTTTTACCAAGAATACCTTTTTGGTGTAAAAATGAATGGTGTTTGAGCTCACATAAAATTTGGACAAGAAAATTTAGCCTCACAAAAGTTATGTTAAAAACTGCTCGGTACGAATCGTGTAACTTGCGCCCTCTATGAGAGGCAGATATGAAAACAAATTTATACGATGCGTTAGCTTCTAAAAGATATTTGTACAAAATTTCATTACAATCTTGCCAGTAGTTTTGAAATAATCGTAAAAAATGTGTATAATTTTTTCCAATTCTCTGTATCTTGCAAATGGAAGCCGTTACGAAAATTTTTGATTGAGCAAACCCAACTTATTTTGTCACGTTCTACCTCTCTTATAAAGGAGGTCATCTTTTTTTGAAACACCCTGTATCTAACATTATAATTTTGATTTAATTGTAGATTTCGAAGATTTGAAAGGACATGGAGATCTTCTTGGATCTGGAATGCACCTAGCACTTGACCTGGTGAGCAACGATATGGGGCGAAAACAATCAATTTGAGTTGAAATTCACACGTAGGAGACATGTGCTCTTCAAACAGGCTAAACGAAAAGGGATTACTTGGCGCAATCTTGAATGGTACGTAGGTTTTTATTTTTCGAAAATTATTAGTTCATCGGATATTTATAGCGTCTTTGCGAACGCGAATAAAACCAACAAAACGTCCGCATCGCAACGAATTCTTTAAATTCTGAAAGATCTCAGATTGGATTCGATTCCGCTATATACGCGTATTCTTCCTTTTTCTTTCTTTGACAAATATACACCGAACAAAGCTCGGTGTACCAAGCATTTATATTAAAATCCCATGGTTAAAGCCAGGCATATTGATATCTAATAAAATGAAATGAAATAATAAAATACCTACCTACAGTTAAATAATATCTACTTACACTTTACGAGTGTAATTTTTCGTTAACTATTTATTCCAAATAAGTAGTAAACTCTTTAAACCAAAATAATGGGCTCTTATTACATTGTAATTTTCCGGTCTATAGTCAATCGTTATGTATAAGTGTATTGATGACGTGTAGAAACCAACGAAATGAAGTTTTTTTTTCGTTTAACTGTATGGGTATTCGCCTTATTCTAGCAATAGGTTGCTCTACAAATCCACCTTAGCGTGATGCATAAGTGAAGATAACGACAAAAAGTGTAATGAAAACCGTAATTAATTCACGCCGCAAATTCGGTAGATATCTGTTGTGGTGAATCGAATCTATAGTTTGTGCAAAACAAAGTTAGATGTACGTCATACCATCAATTTACTACGGTACAATTAGGCAGTATTGCCGAACTTTTATAAAGTTTACAAAATCTAGGAATTTTTAAAATTGTCAAGAAAGATTTCTAGAATTCTAAAACTTCTAAAACTGATTTATACAGGGTGTTAGGTAAGTTGATACTTTTTTAACTGTGTATAAATCTAAAATCTTTAATTCTAAGCAACTTTTTCAAATAAACTTTTTCAATATTCCGAAAAAAAGAACCAAAAATTTTAAATTTTTTTTCTTTTTTTCGAATTTCGAATAATTTCCAATACGGACCTGCTTTATTAAATTTAAAATTTATTTATTTTTCGGCATTTATTTGACAGATGACTGCCATAAATAAATTTCTTATTTAATAAAGCAGGTACGTATTAAAAATTTTTCGAAATAAAAAAAAATAAAATGTTTTATCTTCTTTGTTATTCAGAATATTGAAAAAGTTTATTTGAAAAAGTTGCTTAGAATTAAGAGATATACACAGTTAAAAAAGAAGTGTCAACTTACCTAACACCCTGTAGAACAGTTTTGTTTAATAACTCGAAGAATTTACTGTACGTCACAAAAAAGACAGTGTTGCCGAACTTTGGTAAAGTTTACAAAATCTAAGGATATTCTAAAATTGTCAAGAGAGATTTCTAGATGAAGTACATTTGAAGACAATAATTCTCGTAAACTTTCATTTAAAATTACTTATAGAATAGTTCTGTTTAATAACTCGAAATATTAACAAGAAAGAATGAATAAAGCAACAACCACAAGACAAAATGACAAGTACTGATCGGTTGACAACGGCAACTATGCAACTTGACAGTTAGTCCCTACCAACCTACTATAAGAATAATTAATTTATATGTAAACGTTGAATTTTTATAATTCACATTTTTCTCGGATGATGTAATTCTACTTTTTTAACATTTTCTATCATCCCTTGTTAATATTAAATTAAATTCTGTTGCTGAAAATGCTGAACTTAACCTGTTTTATGTGCCTATTTTTAAAGTTGGACACAATGCTTCTTAAATATGACGAAATTAGTGACGTGGATTCATCCTTGTTTTGCAAAAACTATACATAGTTTAAATTTTGCCTACTAATTTGCATACTAAATAGTTGAAAACATGTCTTAAATGACACCTACTCCATACTTACAAGGTGTGTACAATTAAAAATCTGTCAATTTTGAAACTGAAAATCAATTTCGTGACCATATTATTATCACGAAGTTACTGTGCTGTGCACCGTTATATTTCGTACCATCTGCCACCTTATACTTCTTTTAATTACTGTCAGATGGTCGCAGCCAAATATATATAAATACGTACAACCTCATTTCAATGAAATAAATTCATATTTAAACAAGGCGTCCATATTAAGGAGGCTCAACGTTTGGATGGTAAAAAGTATTATACTTCCAAGCGCAATCTGAATTGCTAAAAACTCCAAATGGCCCATAGACGAGCTAAACAGTTTAAGATTAAACATACGGGAGTGGTTCATGAAACGGTTTAAATGGTTTATAATAAACTATTGAATTTTTTTTAACTAGCTTATGTTGGATTAATGCACTCTTTATAGCTCCTTTTGTTCGGCAAGCATAATGTTATTCATCTATAATGTAACACGAGATTTTTTTTTAATATGTAAATTACGCAATTACCTATCGTATAGTTCATATTTTATTAAAATTAGGAGTGAGTTCGTAATTCATTAAGGGCGGAAACCACATTAGGAGGATCAAAAATTCGATTTTTATGGATTAAATCGGTGGGTTAATAAAATTATTCAAGAATGCTATCGAAATTTCAAAGCAAAATTCGCATTCGTTTAGATTTTATGAGGATAAAACTGAGTGCACATCGAACAAATTATTTTTCAAACACGTTTATTAACTCAAAAAATTATGAACTGCAGATAATTATGAAAATTGATAGTATGATTCTTTATAAATACGAATTATAAGAAGCAACTTGTTAGATGTTATTATGGGTTATATTGGGTTATATGGGTTATTATGGGTTATAAGGGTATTTTTCTTTGGATAATTAGAGAAAAAATTGTCAAATTCGAAGTAAATTGGTCCAAGACCCGCAAAATTTTTAATTTCTATTATCTGCATTTGCATTGAGGTTCATATTCTTCGAAAATAAATTATTAATGTCAATTCAAAATATTTTTAATTTCAAATGAAAATCGGAATGACTACATTGCACTGAATTGGAGAACAATACTTTAATTACTATATCGTCAATGAAAAAAATTCACAAAAATTGTTCGAAATATAAACAAAATGCTGTGAAAATTTGATTGAATTCCAATTAATTTCTCCCAACCAAAAAAATCCTGAAGAAGCAGGCTCAAACAGATCCTCCTAATATTATTTTCCCTCCTTAAACCTTCAACGGTCATCACAGCGTAACTTTGCTATTTTTGGCTGAAATGATTCAAAAAAATTCACAAAAATTTTTTGAAATATAAACAAAATACTATCAAAATTTGATTGAATTCCAATTAATTTCTCCCACCAAAAAAATTCTAAAAAATCAGAGCCAAGCAGTCACCTACATTTAATTTCCCCCCTTAACGTATCATAATTGAAACATTGTGTAAATCTGTACATCTACATTAGTTCGAAAGCCGATCCTGCGTATATCGTATTCAGGTGAAAGCGAAATTACATGGCTCATTAAAAGCGAATTTACCCAATAGAACGGAACAAGCATAGATGGCATTCTGTTCGGTCGAAATCTAAATAACGTGTGATGGATGGGTGTGAGATCTAATTCGTAGTTTGGTTTCATTAATTCGTAGACAAAAGAAAGTTTTGGGAACGTTTGCCAAAATCGCCGGATGCATGGCACTCTCGATTATTAAACCAATCAAGCCGTCATGTCGCTTCGAATTACATCTTCATTTTTTTTTAGATTAAATGAAATGTTAAAATTTGATTGATATCTTATAGAAGATGTGGATATTAACCTAGTAGCTTAATTTAGTCGTTATCGAGTATTAGAATTTTTTATTTACAAGGAAAACAGCTAGAGATTGATGCTCCCTTTTGCGATTGTCGTGATGTAGAAAGTAAAATTCGTTGTGTAAAGTTACGCAACGGCCAAGTACGTATTAATAATAAATAATAACTCCACGCCGCTTGGATTTCCATTGTTTTTATTTAAAAAAGTGTAACCGGCCGGTAATAAAATTCCTGGTGGTTGTTTTGGCTCGTAATAAGCGCGAGTCGGGTTCAAATACCGATCATAATAGTTCAAATGAAATTCTATTGTCTTCTTGTAAAACACGTAATGTTGAAATTCTTTCAAAATTGGCGACCGGGTGTGAGAAATAATGCGTTTTTAAATTATTAGTTTTGCGTAGACATAATTTAATAACGAAAGCGTTTATTTACATCGAGGATGTGTCCAATTTTTTGTTTTATTCAATATGTAGGTAATATTGCGAGAAATACATTGTTTCCACATGTATTGTTAACAAATTGTCCACTAATTTGAAAAATATTGTATAAATAACGAGTTGCTTAATACATTTCCCAATACGAATTTGGTCTATTTTTAATAGTAAGTATGCAAGTATACGCGGTGTTAAATTAATTACAATAATTTCATACACCATTGGCTTTATTTGCAAGTGTATAACTAGAAAACAAAATTATATATACCTATCTTCTTTTTCTCTTAATTATTTGCATCTATGTTCTCGCAGAACCTCTTTTTATTACTTACGATGAATCTAACCGATCACTTCCTACAGACGCTGTACCAGCACCGTTTAATATGGTAATAGGATTACAAGTATTATTATAATAACACGATAAAATGGCATGCTGTAAACTAGATAACATCTCCCATGGATTAGTGAAATACACTCATGAAGTAATATAGTTGATAGATAAGTTTGGGTATACAAATTTGTTTGCATTATGGTCAATTCAATCAGTTGAACAAAGATTATATTAAAATAACAGTGGGTTAGAGTCAGAAAGTTGCAATCCCACAATATAATTGTTTCTTTTTCCTTTATGTCAGACTAATGGAAGTTGTCTTTGTTGCACCCATAGACCATACTGTATACAAATTTGCACTGGTCTGTACAATTTTTGCACATATTTTATCATAAACTCTACAGGTTGTCTGGGCCCATTTTAATAAAAAAACTTCATATGAATATATGTTGCCCTAAACGTCTTAACTTTTGAGATAATTGGTGTTAAAGTTTTAAGAAAAAAATCAATTTTATACAGTCATTTTCATACCACTTTAACTATTTTTATGAAATTTGTTGTACGGCGTTTATGCATAAAACAACATTTTTTGACCTAAAAAACATTTTTTAATTTTAACAGTGGCGTCCGTACTGGAATCAGATTAGATAATTTTGAAGGAAAAAGTGGTATGCCACTCTTAGAGCGAAAATTATCTTTGGAGTCTCCGTTCAATTTGATTCCTTCCATTTTTTTCGTCCTACTCACTTCGCAACAAAAATTAAATGCATTCATTTGTACGTTGCTGCTGTTATGAAATTAGATAGCAATAAGAATTAGTAAAGGACATAGATTCATATGAAGTTTTGAATCACCCCCTTAAATATTAGCATATCATTAAGAAACACCCTGTATAATATTTTTTCTAAATCGAAACCTCGATCTTACAAGTTGAAATTATTCAAAAAGGTAGGTACTTTCTGTTTTCACACAATACCAATCAATCTTTACATCACGAATAGATCGTTAATTTTTTCTTCGATTTTCACATCGAAAACGTGCCCCGATTTTCAGACCTGTCCGAATTGATCGGATCGAACGTCTTCCGCGCTGCTACAGATAACGAAAAGCGATAGAGCTTTTTTTTCCTCATTCCTACTCGCGTATTTCACCTGTTGGTCCGAGCGAGATCGCTTCTCGGTAACAATTATTAGTGAAGACATGCTGCTAGCAAGTTCACGGTTGCAGCGGAGATCTGTCATGATCGGTTTCGTAGATAATCATGAATCAATACGACTCGATCAGGACTGGCGTCGGGACGTTGATTTCCCGTTAATTAATACAACAATGGGCTCCCGTAATGATTTTTTTTAGTCCATGGCAATATTTGGGATCGAATATACAAGAATATCTGATTTTTACAAGTGAAAACCTCATATTAACGAAGAAAAACGTTGTTAAAAATCAAATTTCGATGAATCCGATGAACCATTACGAGTACAAATACAGTGATGGACAAAAGTATGGAACCAAGTGAATATCTCCGGTATGGTTAGAGATATCGAAATGAAATTTGGATGGTACATATTATACTAAATTGAGCATTTGTTGTTGATATTTTCAACAATTTTAAAGTTGAAAATTGAAAAAAACCGCTTACGCATGGTCCTATCCTTTAATTCAAGTACTTCTTGAACTCCGTTCAAGTACTATCTAATAGTACGAAAAGATTTCTGATAAAAATTTTGAAATTTTTGATCTCCCTGTATACATTTTATATCATGTCTTTAGATAGAACATGAAAAGTTAGGATAGGACCATGTAAGCCGTTTTTCGCGATTTTCGCCTGTTTGGCTTCCAGAGCCCCCTAAATTCAAATTTTTGTAATTTTTGAGTGGGTGTATAGCCTTTATCATGAGACCAAAATACCAAGTGTGAGCCATCCTTGTATAATTAGCTCATCGAGTAGAATCTAAAAATGCAAAAATATACAGTGTGTTTCAATAAAAATTTAAAAATCGATATCACTACCGACCGGAAGTTCAAAATTGTTGAAAATATCAACAACAAATGCACAATTCAGTATAATATCTACCCTGCAAATTTCATTTCGATATCTCTAACCATTCCAGAGATATTCACATGGTTCCATACTTTTGCCCATCAGTGTAGAATCTTGTATTCAAAATTGTGTTGCCAAATGCTTCCATTCGTTCGCTATCTTCTTTTATTGGTTATAAAAAATGAAAGGGTTATATTTTTAGGAGTTTTATCTTTGTTCTAGTAGATTTCGGAAGACTGTAGGAAGTAGTCCAAACCTTAAAAAAGGTTATAGCTATCTTAAAATTTACTTTAGCAGATTTGAAATTTTAATGAGTAATTCTAACAAATTATTTTCATATACAATTTATTTAATTATAGAAATTTGTTGACGGAATGTTATCTTTGAAAAATTCCTAATAAATACTAATTTATTTCGAAGTAGGTACCCTCTGAATAACATAGTTGTGACACACGATTCAGTTTATTTTAAATTTCGACAGTTGACAACCAAAATATCTAACTTCTCTAATAAACAGTTGTTTTCTTGTTTTGAAAAATCGAAATCAGAAAACTAATCAACGACGTATTAATAATTGGCTCAAAAAATGTCTCTTATCGACTACATTGTTATAGTTAATATTAATTTCATTGGCCAGAATTTGGCGAATTTTTTAAATCCTAATGAATTTGAAATAAGGGTTATTTCGGAAATCCCTTATTTTTTTGTTAAATGAAGGTTTTCCTAAAAATATATTAGTCTTTTAGCATCAGTTCTGCGTAAAGACATTTTCCAATGGAGAAGACCACGACTTTTTTTTTAATTTTTTTTTCAAAACCGTGTGTTCTAAGAAGGCGCGTAATGAAATTTTTATTTTTTTCTGTTGCCAAATAAGGCCGCAATTAATTTTTAAAGTTTGAAAAACGTCACACAATCGTCATACGTTCGGCTCCAATCCAAGCGAGAGTTGCAAAGAGAAGTCACATTTAGCAAGTTTGCCACGTTTCCTATTACTCTTCTATACTCCGCAAAATGTGCGTTTTTTGTATATTTATTACAATAAACATTTTCTGATTGATCCATTTCTTCCATTACCTAATGGATAATTCGATATATTAATATAGAAATAACATCTTCATCTGTATAAATTGTAACCGATTTTCGTGTTAAAAACACAAATATTGATCCAGAAAAATTTATTTGGCAACATTCTTGTCAACTTCAATATTATCATTAAAGTGTTTTATGCCGAACTGCAATTCGTGTAATTTGTTTTGTGCATTTTTCGGAAAAATTTTGACAAATGACAGTTTGATTTTTGTTCGTTTGTGTATTCTTTGTTACTGCGTTCGAAAATTCATATTATTTAGTATACAACAAGACGTGAGTGGTTTATGATTGGTTGATGACTTATGAGTCAGAACCCGAAATTTTTAAATTTCGAAGGGCTATATCTTTTTAATTATAACACCTTTTGAGCAACTGAAAACGGTTTTGAGCTCTAATAAATCATTTCTAATAGTATATTTTGTCGAAATCCGCATATCTCACATCGTGGTCTTCTCCATTCGTTTACGTTACGGGAGCCTATTGCATGACATTTTTGAGGAACTTACGGTGATTAGTAGATTGAATTTCGTGGGGTTTTATATCACTTTTTTAGTTTGTAGAACCTATAATTTGAGAAATTTATATTGGAAAAGTCGGTTCTGCGTTTATTGGTTCTGATTTCTATACAGTCACCATCTCATAAACTCACGTTTGCTTGTAAATGCTTCCACATCGATTCGCTGATAAATGAATGAACGCAGGAATCTCCGAACCGTGTTTTTTCTTCGTACCTTCCTTTCAGATATGAGGAAGAACAGAAGAAAATGTAGATTAAAAGGCTGATTCTTATTTATTAGCGGTACTTTCTGAGATCTTTTACTAGCTATTGAGGTATCTATTCGAAGGAGTTCTAACAATTCAATGAGCTTAATTGTTGTCGAATTATACATTTTTTACCACATTAGGAGCTTCAAAAATTATTTTAGTGCATAAATCGTTAGGTTAATTATTAAAGAATACTCTGTCGAAATTTCAAAGCGAAATTCTCATTCGTTTAGATTTTATGAGAATAGAACTGAGTGCATTAGCAATCATATACATCTACATCAAGCAATTGGAAAACTTTGTCATTTTTGTCTGAAATTATTCAAAAAAATTTACAAAAATTGTTCAAAATATAAACAAAATGCTGTGAAAATTTGATTGAATTCCAATTAATTTCTCCCACCCAAAAAATATCCTGAAGAAGTAGGCTCAAACAGAGCCTCCTAATGTGATTTTCCCTCCTTAAACCTTCAACGGACATTACAGCGTAACTTTGCTATTTTTGGCTGAAATGATTCAAAAAAATTCACAAAAATTGTTCGAAATATAAACAAAATGCTATCAAAATTTGATTGAATTCCAATTAATTCTTCCCGCCAAAAAAATCCTAAAAATCGGACCAAACAGTCTCCTAATTTAATTTCCCCCCTTAAGCCATTTGAAGAAAAGTGCTCCCGTTATTATCCCTTTACCTCCAGCTATTCTGAACTTACTGATCACCAATAAACGTGAAAGAAAATCGATGAAATTTTCAATTTACTAAACTTTTGAACAAGAATTTCATCTATACGTATTGTCCAAAGACTTACATTATACGGAAGAAACAAGACGCCTTAACGGATTTGTTCGATAGAAGATAATAAAAAAACAACCAAGCAACAGGTCGGTCAGTACTAAGTACGACCTCGACAAATATGCCGCTTCTTCGTCTGATACCGGAGTACACCGGAGTACCGGTGGAAGGAGAGCGGTTACTATAAATACGTTGCTCCTTGATTGGATTGATTTTTATTCTATTTATTTATACCTCACCATCGAGTACGTCGATGTATTGCCATATTTAATTAATGCGGCAAATCAACTGTAACAATAAATTGATTATTTCAAGGAAATACTCCAAGAAATATTCCAGTAATTGCTAAAATATTTATAAACATTTGAATGAACACTAGATAATAGAAGAGAATTAGGATAGATAAAATATTTGCTGTTAATGATTGAACCTACATATCGCATGTGGAAAGCATAAATAAAATGGTGTAGCACTTTAAAAAATGGTTTTCTTGCATTAATACGTACCTTTCGATTAAATCCGAAGATATTAAGCGTTCTGATTGATGACTGAGAAACGCTCGGGGCTACAAATTAGCCGTTATAAGTCTTTCATTTTCAAAACCAGTAGCCGTTGATACTGTGATTATACATAAGCCTGGAATTTATGAAGACAACCGCGATTTTCTTCTTTTATTTAGTCGAATTAGCAATTTAAAATGAATTATAACGTTTCCGTAAACTGCAATATCTGATTGAATAAATACTTATTGGGTTATTAGAATTATCGGGAAGGATTCTTCATTAGCAATTATCAATTTGAATACATGTATATTTTTTTAAGAATTGATAAACTTATCGGGTTATTTAATCTGAAAGCTTAGCAATAAAATTAGTAAACGTATGCTAATTTATTCACAAAGTTTTGAATAATCAATGAATAGGAAAATTGTAATTGAACTAGCACTTTCAATCAAACTTGTGTCTGTTATTAAATATGTTTGGTAATTTAATATTCTTCTTAAATTCGAGTATTTTTCATTCAAAGAAACAGATACTCAGAACCTTCTAAAAAATTTTATATTAATTAATTTTTTATACCACTATAGAATGAACCATCGAGCGATAATTATAATAATTTAATAGCTTTTAGAATTTCGAAGGCGTTCTTTCAATTCATTAGGACATCTTCGTTTTTAAAAGCAGTAAAGGCCAACGTCGCCTATCATATAAGGGAAAGTTTACACGGTTCAGATACCCATCTGAGTATCATCGTCTTCAAGTTAATGAACGCGTTAATCTTTGACCGTTCACTTCCTACCCATATCAAGGACGCCCGTACTTTTATACTAATTATTCAGAGATGATTTAGAAAATTAGAGATCGAATTCTAATACAATAAATTTAATAAATGATAGTCTTCAATGACAAAGCTAAAACGCACGTTATTAATTTGAAATACTAACAAAAGGTGCTCAGTTTATTTTGGAGAAAATGATATATCGGATATCATTAAAACGAGTATATTTGAATGGCCGGTTCATTTGAGTTAAGTGGAAAAAGAATGCCGTACAATATAGGAATATCTCGAAGACCTTATTTCTGTGTACTAGTACTCTGCTATAGAAACGATACGACTAATGAGTTCCATTTATTTTCGATAACATTTTTGTAACGTTCATGTTTCGTGGTTAATTTCGAAATATTGTGTACCTATACCTAATATTTTTGTTGCGTAGGTAGAATGGTGTCCACCTTCATTGCACATCTAATAAAGTAGATTGTGAAATCAAGGTGGACACCATTGTATCTACATAGTCAGTTTGTTTTAAATTGTTAGAAAGTTTATTGGAAAATCCAGCGGACGATATTCAGTGAAACAAAGGCGGTCGTAAATTCACTAAAAATGCAAAGCTATTAAAAAGAAACCGCAAAACCGAACGAAAAATTCAACATCGTGTCCCTGCTGAAATTGAGAATACCGCACATAATGGACACTCCATTGTTCTAACCCAATTTGCCCGAGTTTATTGTTAAGTTAATCAACGCTTTTGATAATCCTCCGCCGTAATTAACATTTCGAAAATTTCCCTAACGTGTAGTTACATCGTAAATTAAAAGCCCGATGAAGCGTACCTTTCGCTTCTTGACTTTCTGCATGTTGCAAAAAAAGCTCTTCATTATACATAAGTAATACATATTTTTTTAATATTGTTCTTTGATATATGCCATTTTCTAGGAGCGTTGCCAAACTAGTTTACTTTCACAAGGTGCGTCTTACTCATCCACACGACATACACATATAATAAGAGTCTAAACAGAACCGTTTTGAATTGTTTTCTTAAACGAAATATTCCCAATCGATCCATTATTTGAAGATATGTATAATTCGATTATTTTAGCAGTAACTCAATAAATATTTAAGGAGCTAAAGAAAACTTGAAGTTTTAAGTTTGAAACATTTTCTTCAATGAGTTTTCCCAAAGTATCTACTTTATAGTAGAAAGCTCAATAAAGCATTATCAAGTCGTATTCTTAACATCACTAAATATTTTGAATGAATTATCTACCAGTAAAAATTTCACAGTTCATAAATTATTATTGTTTGTGCAAAACATAGTTGCAAGTTAGATGCACGTCATTAATGTCGTCATATTTGCCAAGCATTATGACCAACTTTTAAAAAATAACAGATAGAACAGATTAAGTTTAATACCTACAGAATTTAATTTAATATTATCTAACAAGGGATGATGGAAAATGTAAAAATCAGAATTAAATCATTTTGTGTTCAGTTATTTTGTAAATTTATGGTGACGTGCATGTAGCTTTGTTTTGCACAAACTATATGTATTTAGTTGTAATTTTATTGGGAAAAACGGTCCTGTCTTCGCCACTTTAGTAGGTGAAACATCACATATTTCAATGGCCAATAAATCACAGCGCTGCTGGCGAAGATAAAGGAAGAAAAAAATGAGGAAAATATATTTATTAGCTTTTGCCTATGCACCGACAGCGGCGCTTTATAGCGTTGAAAACGATATTTGCTCGGTACTCGACTCTATTTTAACAAGAACTGCATATTTAGGAAAAGTGGAACGGACGTTTTTTTTCTTCTTTCGGTTCATGTGGAAAGTGTAAATCGATTTTGCCATAAATTTTTCTTTACTTTCCGTGACCCCGAAAGAACAAAAATCGTTTTACTTAGAATAGAAATTATCCGCTTGATAGTCTGTTATTGTCCCGATTCATCGCAGATATATTTTTCCGGTAGAATTTTCCCGTTAAACGGCGCGACGAAAGAATTTCCAAAAAAAACCAAAACGATCCGTTTTAATTTTATTATACTCGACCGGCTCCTTTGTCGGATTAGTTTGAAATTCAAATGACCATTGCGCTGTAGGTTGTATACAGTATAGCTACAGTATTTTCCAATTTTTTTCTCTCTATAGCGTGCGGTTTTGTATGTCATTTTCGAATTTTTAAAGTACTTGCTCCAATTACATTCTAAGATTACAATTTCTTATCGGTCCGTGTTAATCGCAGCAGGCCAACTAATCGTTAAGAATTCTTTTGTTAATTGCTGTACGCTCAAATTCACTTCTCTGATGTTCGTTTGGATAATAATGTTATGCCAAGTTAGTCGTTTATTTGTATAATAAGCTCAAGTTGTTTGAATTTTACGTTTACTTTGGCATTATTACCACTGTCTTTTATGGAAGATTATTGCTATTATATGCTAACTTTTTTATATTACAATAAATGTTTAATTCGCAAAAAATACTTTCACTGGACCATTAAGTTATAGCTACAATAAATGTTACAACACAAAATTAGATACGTTTTTCCTCTGCAGTATAATAATTTGACGTTTAATTTTTTTTTGTTTTTCTTATTGAAAATCCCAGGATGTGGGAAAATAAATGGAGAAAAAGGATTAAAGAATGCGGCAAATTGAGTCGCCACTTTACACGTATGAACTTGCACTTACATACATACCAAGTGTACCTCGGTATTAAAATAAATAATTAGCTTACAACTGTTCTGTAGCATCTCCGCTACCTGGTGTCAATTATTTCGAAATGAAATATCTTTCGATTCATCATATTTTTATTATAATATAGTATATTGTGGATAGTGGAAACTTTATTCCAATTATCTAACAGTTGAGCTATAGACTGTGCAAAACAAAGTTAGATGCACGTCACCATAAATTTACTACGTCACAATTAGATAGTGTTGCAGAACTTTTATAAAGTTTACAAAATCTAAGGATTTTCTAAAATTGTCAAGAAAGATTTCTAGAGATGAAGTTTAAAGATAATAATTTTCGTAAACCTCATTTAAAACTGCTTATAGAACAGTTTTGTTGAATAATTCGAAATATTAACAGAAAGAATGGATAAAGTAACAACTACAAGGTAAAATGACAAAAATATACTGAAAATTAAAATTGATGAACGGCAACTGTGCGACTTGATAGTCAGTGCCTACTACAAGAAAAAAATAATTATTTTATATACAAAGTTTTAAAATATATATATTTATTGGATGATTTAATTTTGCTTTTTAACATTTTCTATCATCCATTGTTACTCTACCCTTTAGGGGTCTGTATTCAGCACCCCATTTTAACGTTAAAGTCATGTTTAAGGCTCCTTATTGTTGTTATGGAGTAACTAAGGATATTGTTTACGTTTAAGTCGCTCGCTAAATATGACTTTAACGTTAGATGCGCTGAATACCGACCAATGTCTTTAATTACTCCATAACAACAATGTAGAACTGTCAAGTTACAGGCGCTCGCTAAACAGTTGTTTAACTTTAAAATGGAGCGCTGAATACGGGGCAAGCTGTTTTATGTGTTTAATTTTAAAAGTTGGACACAATACTTGGCAAATTTGACGACATTCGTGACGTGCATTTAACTTTCTTTTGCACAGACTATATAGATTTTATTTTTCGATATTTAATTTCACATCCTGTGATTCGAATAACATGCGTTATTAATTTTTTTATGAATTTAAAATGATCAATATTTGTTGTATATGCAATATTTCTATGTGCTACACCGCAGTAGTTGTTGTATAGCTAATTAGAGCAGAGGCAGTTCCTCTGGTAGAATCCGCCGATAGCGCGTTATTAGCTGGTATAGAAGTGCGCTTTACATGGGTACATTTCGTAATTATCTAGGTTAAACACTAATTCTTGTCATCGAGAATTAATTATCATACTAATACCGTCTTTCTCCGCTCGCCGTGAATTATTTCAGCTTCTCGAACCATAACTATTCGCGGGCGGTACCGTATTTGTAGTTTCTAGTACGAGCGGGGTGGATTTACGATCTTTTGTTTTGGCACTTTTACTTTAGCTAAAGCGAGATCGCGCGTTCTGATTTTAGCAATTAGATAGTACCATTTTTAATTTATTTATTTATCGTTTTTGCTGCCTTTATTAATGCACAAAGCTAACATAAAAAATTTATCTTTCACTCGGAACGTTGGATGTAAAATTTGTTATTAAGATATCTAAATATAAGGAAATTACAGTAGATGTTATATTGAACAATTGTCGGTAGCGGTTTGTAGATAAAAACAGTCAATTTATAATACAAACGAAACTAGGCATTAGAGACAATTGAACGGGTAACGATGTTATACATTGGTTAACCGCCTCAAATGCAAAATAAGAAAGTAATAAGTTCAGACTTTTATAGTGGAAAGTTAATTATTTCATTGGGAGCATTACAGTTGTAAGGATTTTCTTAACTTAAACAAATATCCTTTAATTTCTATTTAATGAAATTATATTTACACAGAAAAGAAGCTAAAAGAGTAATATATTTCTAAGAAAACCATCATTTATCAGAAAAACAAGGGATTTCCGAAATAATCCTTATTTAATATTCATTATCTAGAAAATGCACCAAATTCTGGCCAATTAAATTAATTTTGACTATGACAAAGTTGCTGATAAGAGACATTTCTTGAAGCGAAATATTATGTCATTGATTAGTTTTCTGATTTAGATCTGTCAGAATAACTGTTGGTTAGGGAAATTAGATTATATTTTGGTTGTCAACTGTTGAAATTTAAAATAGACTGAATCGTGCGTCACAACTATTTTATTCAGAGGGTAGCTCGGAATTAAATGTAATTACGAAATAAATTAGTATTACGAATTTTTCAAAGATTACATTCCGTCAACAAATTTCTATTATTAAATAAATTGTATATGAAAATAATTAGTTATAATTACTCATTAAAATTTCAAATGTGCTAAAGTAAATTTTAATATAGCCGATAACCTTTTTTAAGGTTTGGACTACTTCCTAGAGTTCCGAAATTACTAGAAAAATGCTAAGACTCTTAAAAATATAACCCTTTCATTTTCAAACCTTTTTTTTCCAACCTTTCATCATCTTTCATCACCTTTCCCATTTTCCCAACCCATTTTAAAATTTTTTATAACCGATAACTAAAGATTCTATTGGTTCACGTGGGGTATACCTAATATTGCCATGGACTATTAAAAAAAATCATTACGCGAGCCCATTATTAAAAAGTCTGCACCTTCTTAAAAAAATGCGACAACTAACGTAAATAAATCAATTTTTATTTAATTACATCATTAAATTACCTAAAAATGTCTTGTAAATAATAGAGTTGTGTTAAATTTTGAAACAATTTGCCGGTAACGACGTCGTTATTTAACAAATTAATCAGCATCATTCGCGTATACTTATTCGAAAAAGTAAGAGTTAGATGTCGGTTTTTTACACTTTTTTTGATGGATATGACATTATGAGAATAGATAAAAGAGGTCAGTAGGCAAATTACCATTTTGAAACAAACAGATCTCTCTTGTAGCTTTTTAAATTTGATCATTATCAATTTATTTATTTACTGCCTACCTGTGCTGTGCCCACTACTACTTAAGACTCTTTGAGCAAACATAACTGCCGTAAAATATGGCAAATGTACCCAAATTAAGTTGCTATTAAAGCATTAATTCATGAATTAATATTATAAAAGTTAGATACATCAACATTATGGTAGACTATGGTATAAATCCATGGTAAAAATGGTACCTATTAGATGAATCAACATTATGGTACGATATGGGTGAAATTTAATATTGTCTTCTAAAAAATTTGTCAATAATTTTTGATCTATAATGAAAAAACTGAACCAACACGCTAGCTGGGATTGAATATAATTTAAAATGGTAGACATGACATAATTTCAATTAAAAACATGTTTCGCGGAGTTGTATATGGCGATTTGGTCACGTAGATATTTATTTAATGTTTCTATGCTCTCATAATTTACATTCGGCTGATTTCAATGGTGTAGTAACCTAGAAAACGTTCCTTAGGAAAATTAGAATTAGATAAATTTTAATGAAAAGTGAACAATTATTCGTGTTTTAGTTATTGTTAATTTAGTTTAAGTAATTAAATCATGAAATTATATGCCTCTACAGGGTGTCTCACGACGAGTTAAAACTATCTGCGTATTGGATAGTAATTACCCGATTTTAATGAGATTTGGTATGCATATACATATTAGTCAAAAAGGCGAGTCTTTCAAAAATATTTTGACTTCCGGTTGGCGGTATTTTGACTTCCGGATTTCCGGTGTACCTACAGGAAATGATCAGCAACCTTTTTTGTTTTAAATTGAACACCCTATTTATTTTTGCATTTTTAGATTCTACTCGATGAGCTGATTTCAAAAAGGGGTCATACTTGGTATCTTATTCTTATAATAAAGGCTCTATAGCCACACTAAAATCATAAAATTTTAAATTTAGGTGGGCTCTGAAAGCTGAATGTTTAAAATCGAGAAAATCGACATCTATGTTCCAACTCTAACTTTTCAAGTACTGTCTAATTGCATATAATATAAAATGTACACAGAATGATCAAAAATTTCAAAATTTTTATCAAAAACATTTCTGTACCATTGCATAGAATACAACATTTGTTTTGCATAAACCATGATTTACCTTCAGAAATATTTTGTTCAATTGATTCACCTTCTCATGCACTGTCTAAAGTACTTTATTCTAAGTCATTATTAAATAAGATTCACCAATGAAAGCTTCGTTTTTGGTATTCTCCTACCTACTGCAGACCCAAAATATTTAATCTCCCTGACTGTTCAAGAGTATATCTTGCAGAATTGATGGTATATTTAACACACCGCAAGTAGGCCAGTTATGCGAAATTTCGAAAAAAGCATAAATTAGCAAGGGCGTCGCCCGAAAAATCGTGCCGAAAAGTAGTTCGAGCCAGCTCTGCAGCCGAACGCAAACGCATCTAGTCCATTCTTACTTTCTTTTCGACGGTCCCCGCCCGTTTTATTAATGTCTTTAAGCGGTTCGCATTAAAAATTCGGATGTGCGGAAAAAGGAATACCTTCCGACCGTTCGATCCATCAAATCGTTCTCGAAAACCGACAAGTGCCAATTGTCCGAGGCGAAAAAAAATTAGCTTGCTTTACAACATTATGATGAACGCGTTGCGTAGCCCCACGGCTGTGGGCCGAGCACTTGCTTGTTTACATAGGGTGATTTGGTACTCTTTCCAATGACTTAAATTATCGCATAGATGCTAGTAAATCGTCGGTAAAAGTGTGCAATTATGGGCCCAAGGCGATCGAAATGCTTAGGGCATTAGTAGAAGTTTGCATGTGATAATATTTCTAATCCAGCAGTGTGCTGAATAGTAGTTAATCCAGCTATTGGTGAAATACTACTGGGACAGATTTTCTAAATGTGCGAACTTTCGCAATAATTTAGTAGATATCTACCAAAGCTTGGTAGATATAATAGAAGTAGAATTAATTTTATGAGATCTAGAGAATTTCAAACTTACTGAATTACCCTGTATTGGTAAAAAATATGTCTTCAATTTAAAGGCTCTTGAATTACTGTTAGTTTGTTTGATTTACCATTATTTATAATTGTATAATAAAATACAGAAAGCTTTGTTCTAAGCGATTTCTCGAAGACAATTACGCACGTACAAATATTATTTGCAAATATTTTCTTGAGTAAAATTGTACTATACTTTTGTTACTGGTTTCGTGCTAATTTATTGTCCGGTTTATAACAACGTTCGTTTTTGTTGTTGCAGGAATAAACAGGAATACACTTCGACTGGTCGTTGTAGTTGTGGTCTTAGGATGGCAATCGATACCAACTTTGGACGCTGCAAAAAATTCTACAAGGAGGAAAGATCAAGGTGAATTGTACTTATACGTTTCTTTAGTAACATGCTACATTTTTTCTACAAGAATCAAAATTAATTAATACCATCAATTTCCTTCAGCTTTCCAGATAAACCCCAAGCCTTGTTGGGTAGACGGTCAAGAGGGCACCTGCATGTTTGTATATGAATGTATTAAGACTGAAGGTTACCACATAGGTAAGAAACGTTTATACTTAATTAAGTAATTAAAGACACATTTTAATGTTTTTTATTTCTTTTAGGTATGTGTGTCGATACGTTTATGTTTGGCTCATGTTGCGCACACAACGCAACACAGAATACCTTATTACCACAGTCGCCATCCGGTGGACATCAGTCAACTCGGCCACAAGTACTTTACACTCATCCTAGTCATAGCAATAGTAATAACTATCATAAGCCAACCAAACCATTGAGTCATTATATTAGTACTAGTAGACCTAAACCAAACAGGTGAGAATGAGCACATTTTTATGCTTCACCAATAAATTGAATGATATTAACAATAATTTCTTCAAAGCCACCTGACGGCCAGTAATTCCACTAGATCATCATTAGCTACACCCTATCCCACTTTAACAACATCAACGAAAGAAAGACCGGAGTACTCGAGGATATCAACACCACCACCTAGGTAACAAAATTTACCAATCGTCATACTCACTATCCAATTTCAGCATGCTCCAAAATTTACCCAAATTACAGAGCCCATTTATCTTCTTAGACCATTTTCGCAGGCACAGCATTCGACCGATGAGCACCGACGACGATTTTTCGCTGCAATCGAATGCGATTTACACCAAACCTGGGTGGCAAATGACCACGGAACCGGCCTTCATCACTTCTAATCATGGACAAAGCCAGCAAGTGGAAGCTAATCTCCACGTGCATTGGCAGCTGACCACCGAATCTGGTGTGGTAACTAGGATAAAGAAGCCCACGAAGATGAAGAACAAACCCACCAAGAAGCCTGTGCAAAGCTTGCCAGATAAATACTTTACCAAATATACAGTGAAAGTTTCGAAACCGACCACTACTAAGAGGTAACTTTTAATCATACGGTTTTGTAGTTATTGTACGAGATTTTAATTATTTTTTAAGACCACAAGCATCAACGAAACCTCAAACATTATCTCCCGAAAGACCTACACCCACTACTCTTCATGTACCAACTGTATCAAATACTGTTATATCGTCTTCTTCAGCTGCTAATGAGGAAATTGGTGAGTTGATTATATTATTTGAAGTCATTATTTTCCTCTTTTCATATTTTTAATTTGTAATTTTGTTGTTGAATCAAAGCGTGCGGTATTCCTCAAATGTACACCAAACCACAAACAAGAATAGTAGGAGGAAAGAACGCTCCATTTGGACGTTGGCCTTGGCAGGTACATGACAATCAACCAAAAAACCAATATTTAGAAATCATTTCAAACCAACTTTTCAGGTCTCTATTAGAAGAACATCATTCTTTGGATTCTCCAGTACTCACCGATGCGGTGGAGCAGTCTTAAACGAGAACTGGATAGCCACCGCTGGACATTGTGTAGATGAGTACGACTCAATACAACACACTTTAGAGCTTATATATCTACATAAAACCAATTTTTCCAGCTTACTCACATCCCAAATCAGAATCAGAGTGGGCGAATACGATTTCTCCAGCGTCCAAGAGCTTCTCCCGTACGTTGAAAGGGGTGTATCCCAAAAAATCGTACACCCCAAATACAACTACTTCACCTACGAGTACGATTTGGCTTTAGTGCAAGTGGACAAAGCTTTGGAATTCATGCCACACATTTCCCCAATTTGCCTTCCAGCTTCCAACGATTTGCTGATTGGGGAAAACGCTACAGTCACTGGATGGGGTAGACTTAGCGAAGGGGGAACATTACCTTCAGTACTTCAAGAGGTATAGTTAAATATACATCATACGAAACATTTGTATTATTTTAAATAATTTTTAGGTCCAAGTGCCCATTGTGAGCAATGATAGATGTAAGAGCATGTTTCTAAGAGCAGGCAGACACGAGTTCATTCCAGATATATTCCTTTGTGCTGGGTACGATGGAGGGGGCCAGGATTCTTGCCAGGGGGACTCGGGGGGGCCATTGCAAGTGAGTACTTCTTAATTGACTGTTTTGAAATGTTGGAGCTTGCATATTTTTTTAGGTGAAAGGAAAAGATGGCAGGTACTTTTTGGCAGGAATTATTTCTTGGGGTATTGGTTGTGCAGAAGCGAATCTACCGGGCGTATGCACCAGAATATCGAAATTTGTTCCTTGGATACTTAAAGTTGTAACATGATGTTAGTGTTTTATCGAAATTTGGCTAGAAAGTTACGACTATTTTATTTTAAATAATTAGATTAAAAGGAATTATTAATTTATTCGTTACAATATGTTGGTAATACAATTTTTTTTGTTTATAAAACTTTCTTGCTTTTTTACATTAGTTTAGTTAACTGACCTATAGTAGGTAACCCTTAGAATACTTCCTAGGTTAATTTGTATATTAATTAAATATTTGTGTATAAATTTACATTTGTAAAATTTGTAGATAAAACTACTTATATGTGATACTTAATTTATTTTGTTTATAGAATTATTGCATGTAGGTACTTGAATATTATTATTTATGTAGTACGTATCAACTTATTTTTAATGCAATTATTGCCACAGCAGCAATAAAAGGTATCGATGTGAAGATTTATTTCTGTTAATTGCATTATTTATTATAAAGTTAATGTATCAAAAATTTATTTAATTTAACAAATTATTCACATTTTTTTTTATAAAATTATACAAATCTCTAAATAGGTAATTTTGTAAGCAATATTACATAATTAAACTCTTGTTACTTCATTACCTGCAGATCAAACATTTTGATTTTCTTTCTAATGTTAACTATAATATAAATTGCTAATAATAGATAATTATATGAATGTTCCTTAATGGTTTTTATATGTATACATATATTGAAATATTCTGTTATTTGTTAACGTTTGTAATAAAATTGTTCACATCTTTTGTAAGATTTATTTGTAAATTTATTACATAGTTACATACACTAGGATTATTTTACGATAATATATCTAACGCACTTATCAAATATTAGATACTTATCTATTATTACCTATTTTAATACAAATTTGATTAACAACTAAAATTTCAAGACCCAATATAATTTAATAGTATAGTTATTTTTGTTGTTAATATTTTAAGATTTCATGAAGTATGTATAAATGATTCAGGCCATTAGAAAAATTATTGTCGAATTAAAGGTGTAACAACTAACGAGTGCTGTTAACAAAATATAAATAATTCGTTATATTTATTTTCTTATAAAATAATAATTTCTAATATCATAAGAACATTAATATTATTCAAATTTCATTCAAATATTTTCATGCATTTTTACAAGTAAATGGACAATTCGCATTCGAATCAGGTATCGTTTAGTGTACGTATGTATGTCATAATAAGCTTCATTTCGTCGAATAGTAACCCTTCAAGAAATACTCGAGTAGCTCATTTAAAATAACTTCCTATTAAGTTTTCGGTTTCTTCCTAAATCTGTTGAACACTTCTTGAAAATCTGTTATAGGAACGCGGTAATCCTCGCACTGCTTACTCGCTACATCAGGCCGTGGAATAATTGTGAGCTGCTCTAAATCCCCCTAAAAAATTAAACAAATTACCAATTATACTAGCTTAAATTTATACCTATAACTTACTGTAAATAAATAACCTATAATTACATCAGAATCTTTCGGTATATCCAATTCATGGGTTCGCAGTATCTCAGTCAGTAACCACTTACAATCCACGTAGATGTCCACTACTCGGCTATCTCTAAAACTAAAAAAGAAATTCTTAATTACTTCTTGTTTAATATCTTAGCAGCATGAACACCAAAGTGATGAAAGAGCGCCGAGTTACATTTCCCCAAGACTCATCATTACAACTTCCATTAGGGATTTGCATTGTGGGGTTCACACGAGAGCGGAGAAACCCGCGTGTATACGTTCTGAAAGCAATTTTGAAACCGCACACAAAGAATATAATCGCGAAAGGTTAGACAAAGAGTGCGGGAGAAGCGCAAAAAAGGCCAAAAACAAACTTAACATTGTGCCAGAGCTAAACTGATCCAGCGAAGTTGGTGCAATGAACTCCCCCTGTTAAAGTAATGTAATTTTTTTATATAGTACTTAGCAAGATTTTAGTTCGTGAAGATTTAAATTATTCTCATAAAGTTTTCTAAAAGCGGAATATTCAAAAGAGGGTTGGATTAATCTGAAATTCAAAGAATATTTTCTGAAATCAATACTGAAACGAATAGAAGAAACTCACTAAAACAAACAAAAAAAGGAATCCAATTATCCAACCCTTAAGCCCCTAATACACGTAGCGGTTTAGAGAGCGATTCATCATTCACAAAATCGAAATCCCCCAGCAAACTTATTAAAAGTTACAATCGACGAGATGAAGTTTCTGAATCTAATGATATTTTTTTTATAAAATTCGCTATTTTTTTTTAAATTTTGCAAAAGTTTTAAACAAACCTGATGGCGAGCTGGTGCCAACGACCGTCGTCCAGCCGCGCAGGAATTCTAACCACGTCGGTGCCGTCCGTGGGGGACGCGTGGATCACTTTGAGCGTCGACGGCGTCGCCAGCGTCGTGGAAGTCGTCGCTTCGAGTGATAAATAGGCGTCCTGACGACTGCGGGATCTCACGCCGAAGATTGTGCCCATTGTTGTCTAGCAAAAAATATGGCGAATTATTTTCTGACGTTAACAAATAACCTATATACCCTACTATTCGATGAAAACCTTTGTTAAAAGTTCATATGGGTTCCATACACGACATGATTTATCTTAAACAGGGAAATTAGGAGGCTGTTTGATACTGTTGTTTTCAGGTTTTTTTTGGGGTGAAGAATTAATTGGAATTCAATGAAATTTTGGCATTTTGTTTATATTTCAAACAATTTTTGTGAATTTTTTTGAATAATTTCAGCCAAAAATAAGAAACATATGGTGATATATCAGTGGAAGGTTGTAAGTATAGTTCTCCAATTGCGTGCAGTGTAGCCCTTCAAATTTTCATTTGAAATCATGCAAAAAGGTTTTGATTTCATATTATTAACTTATTTTCTAAGAATATGAAACTCAATGCAGGTGAAATCAATAAAAATTTCAAATTTTGCGGGCTTTGGAACAATTTACTTCGATTTTCACTTTTTTTTCTTCTAATTTTGAACAATACCCTTTTTAAATCATAATACCATCTTACAAGTTGGAAGTTGGTATACATCATAGACCTGTAATAAAGACCTATTTTGTTTATTCTTCCATGGTATACATACAGGGTGTGTCACGACGAGGGCCTATTAAAAGTATCTATAATACAAAAGTAGTGTTAATTAAAATTTGAAAATTTGTATACAAATATTTGTCGATTAGATTATACGCTCGATTCAATGAAAATATTTTCAACTCTTTCTGTGTGGGAGTTATGTCTAATGACATGATATAAAATGTATACAGGATAAGCAAAAATTTAAAAATTTTTATCAATTTTTTTTGTACCATTAGATAGTACTTGAAAAGTTAGTATAGGACCATGTAAGCCGTTTTCTCGATTTTCAACTGTTTGGCTTTCAGAGCCACCTAAATTCAAAATTTTGTGATTTTTGAGTGGCTGTATAGCCTTTATTATGAGACCAAGATACCAAGTATGAACCCTTTTTGTAATCAGCTCATCGAGTAGAATCTAACAGTGCAAAAATATACAGGGTGTCATTTAAAATAAGAAAGTTGCTGTCCACTTCCGGTATAACCGGAAGTAAGAAACAGTTGAAAATATTTTTATTGAATCAAGCGTATCGACAAATACTAATTTTATACAAATTTTCCAATTTTAATTACCACTACTTTTAATTTTATAAAGAATCATACAAATCATACGAATCATACTATTTTATGTAAATGTGTATAAGAGCGCGCACCTAGATAAGAGTACGCACATCTAAAAATTGTATAAAATGCCATCTCTGTATAATTCTGCATAACTAGGAATTAAAAGACGCCACACGTAATGTAGAAATCGTAAAAACAAAACAATTTCAAAACCTCACTTCGTCTCAGTTAGCCAATCACAGTTTGATGCCCCAGTGTAATTTTGAGCGGTTGAATTTCAAGTGATTTATTGGGGTAAGTAAGAAAATAATGTTTTTATTTTACTGCTATGAGAAAGTATGTGGTTTTAGACGAATATTAAACCATAGATTGATGCAAATCAATAAAAAATAAAAGAAATTTGAATATTTTTAGGAAAATTTGTAAGTTGGTACAAGAGTGCGCAACGTATTTTTTACAAGAGCGCGCACTGCGTACTCTTCAAATGACCCCTAATCATGTATCATGTCACATCACCGCCATACAATTTAAAGGACATTTCAACATTTACTTCAAAAGATGCGCTCATTGATATTACAAATCTTGACATATTTTGCGATGATGGTACTCTCATTCCTACCAACCTTACATCTCCCGGAAGGAATGATGTATCCATAGTAACTGCAGCGAAACTATCTGATATTATTCCTTTGCCATCAATATACAACAAGAACAAAATCGTCGCATAAGCTAGAGTCAAAAATCACAAATATTGTCTATCATTCCATTCAAAACTGAGCTGGAAGAAATAGTAAAGGAGCAAAAAGCTAAAGAAGACAAGAAAAAACTACAACATGCACAAAGATGTTTAAACAAATCCAAAGTTTTATCCAAGAAAAAGAAGCTTAAGACCTCTGAAGAAAAAATTGATTGTCCAGGTTGCGGAGGTACTTTCATAGAACCACCATCCGAAGAATGGATAATGTTTTCAAAATGTAATAAATGGTGGCATGAATCCTGTACGACTTATGTTGAGGGTACTTTCACTTGTTTCGAATGTGAAAATTGATTGTACCTAATTAAAAAAAAATAAGAAGGTTTGTTGCTTATTAAAGTTAACGTCTCTTTTCTGCATCTAGGCTAATTTGGACGGGACCTACAGTTTATCGTGGATTCCGAACCACGGTCATCGAATCACCTTATAACCCCGGATTATCCCTTTGTCCAGGTGATTCTACCGACTACAAGTGTGTTTCATGTGTCACCAACCCCTATCAGTTTATCACGAGATGTCCGATCTCATCCGGCCTGGTTACCGGCGTGAATGAAAAACTGCTTATGACACTGAAACCTTTTCCACTTGCTGAAGTCTTTCTGACTTATAACCACTGAATTCCGGTAGGATTCGAACCTACCATCCGACCGTTACACCAGTGGCAAGGCTGATACCTTAACCAGCTAGGTTGCCCGGCCGGGCAAAAAATAAGAAGGTTCGTAAACAATATCATTTTATTTTTCTTCTCAAAACCGTTCGCGCGTTCGTACGAAAATCATTAAAAATAGAGTGCGTACTCTTATGCATACAAGTGCGCACTCGTAAACGGACATATGTTCAAGAGTACGCATTTGCACGAAGTTATATTTAATGTTAAAATAATTCAAACTGTATATTAGATTAAAAACTAACAAATGTTTTTGGTTCTAAACAGAGTAAGTTACATGCTGACATATTTACTAGATAATTCCTCAAAATAAAAGAACAGTAAGGTTTTAATCACTAAGTGCGCGCTCTATACATATTTACCCTGTACATATACTATCAATTTTCATAATTATTTCATTACTTTCTTTCAATTCAATTCATTTCGAGATAAAAGCTTTTGAAAAATAAATTGCTCGAAGTGTACCTACTTCTATTCTCTAAACAGTTTAAACGAATGCGCGAATTTCGTTATGAAATTTCGACAGCGTATTCTTGAATAATTTGATTAATCAAACAATTTATGCAATAAATCAGACTTTTCGAACCTCCTAATATGCTTTCCCCCCTTAAGAAAAAACCCGAGGACTAGTAAAAACTCTAGTAATTACATTTCACGTTCAGAATCTAATTCCAAAAAGCCATTTATTCGGGGGTTAAACCGCCGAGGTCCGAGCCGCCGACACTTACATTAGGCAACCTGACGGTCAAAAACACTGAGAATTCCTCGGGAAAAACCGTGTTTTCTTGGAAAAGCTCCTTGGAAGGGAGCCAAACGTACGAACTGGGTCGCAAGCGCCACGCAGACGGCCGGTCTGGCACCCTCTCCCATTTCTCCGCTCCCGGATGGAAGGATTTATGGCCTACGATAGCCAAGGGGTTGATGATGTCCTCGCAACTGAAACGGCAAAAAACGTTGGACCGCTTTTGGCGAAAAGAGAACGAAACAAATATAGGGTGAATTGCATTATCCAGTTTTCATTGTATTTTTGATACAGTCTGATATTTCATTATACAAGGTGCTCGAAAAATAGACAGATATTTTAAAGGGTGATTCCTTGTTGAAAATATGAATAAAAGTTTCCATAAACATGCACGGGTCCGGAAATGCAGAGTTATCGGATGTTAAATAATAAAAAAATTATTCATATACATTATTAAAATAAATTTACTTGATTCTGTTGAAATTTGGTATTGGAATGGAAAAGTTACAAAAACACTATCTTATAATTTTTTTTAATATTTGGTTTTCTATGGCTTTTGTAATTTTTTTAGCAAAAATTTGATGAACCAATTTTGTCCAGTCACATGCAAAAAACGGTTTTTAGATTATTTTTTTTCCAATAACGAAGTGAGATACACGAAAAAAATATAAGGTAAAGAAGTTGTATTTTTAGATACTTAATAAAACATAAAAATATTAAGGCTGTTTTATCGGTTATGACGACACAGATTGTTATGATTTTTGTTACGCGTCGGCACTGTTTACCAAATTTTTTTCGCTTCATGTCAGCACTGACATTATTTCACTCTATCCTTCAAAGAGATAGGTCGCCTATTTCACTCGCACATTTCACCGATTTAATGCTATTCAATACAGATATGCATTCAGATTTTTTCTTTTTAGAAATATGCCTAACAATTTTATTTTATTATTTTCGTAACTTATTTTGCAATATACTGTCGGTTATTGCAATTTTTAATTCAATTACAATCTAATAGAGTTATTAAAAAAAAGGAAGATAAAAAGTCGGGGGCTCTTAATAATATGAGTACATTTCTGTACACTAATATTTTGCGAAACACGCTGTAGAAATAAGAGCGAAAGCGATTTAAGTTTTAAAAATTCGTAAAATTTGAAATCGGTTTCCCATTTCTTATGCTTATTTTTTACTTAAACAGAAAATTTTATAAAGAAAAAAGTTTACAAAAACTATTGCCTACAAACTGTCAGAATGATATTTTTAATATCTTATATTTCAGGTGGATTTTTAATTATATTTCCAAAAGTATGAGGTAAAGTGAAAATATAATTCCAACAATTTCTTCGCAAGTTCGCAATTGACTTCTAAGAAAAATTTGAACAAAATTTGACTATAAATAACAGAGATATTTGGGAAACCGTTTTTATATTAGCTGTTTTCGCGGAGCACATCCCGAATGCATTCGGAGGGACTTCACAGGCGCACCTAAAATTTGAATGACTTAAAAAATATAAATAAATGTGAAGTGCGCCTGTGAAGTCCCTCCGAATGCATTCGGGATGTCAAAAAAGCAGCTCCGCGAAAACAGCTATTATGTAACGAATATAGGGCGATACAACAGCCTTAAATTTGCAAAAAAGGCAATGGCGTGCATTTTTTCCCAATAATATTCGCTAAGGTGCCCCCCCAGGGCGCCACTGGACTTCATAATTTTAAGCTATTTAGGGCTAAATTAGCCTGTTAAATACAACAGCATTGCCAAATTTCAACAGAATCAAGTAAATATTTTTGATATATTAATATTGTTTTAATTGAACATCCTATATCTTGAAAACTCACTTCCGCATTTCCAGACACATGTTTATAGAAACTTTTTTTTCATATTTATTAACAAGAAATCACTTTCTAATCATATCTTCGTCTATTTCTCGTACGCCCTGTATAGTTTGTACAAAACAAAGTTAGTTGCACAGCAAACGGGCACAATGCTGGGCAAATGACGACATTAGTGACGTACATCTAACTTTGTTTTGCACAAACTATAATTGAAAAAATACAAACAATCTTCTAAATACAATTTAAGAAGCAGTTTAAGTAAAACAATTTGCTGCATCAGTATCAAGACATTTCAATTCCCTTAAATTAGGCCGAGTTCGTTGGGGATACATCCCTTAAGGCATTAAATTGTTTCGAAATTTCTAAATGATTTAATTGAGTTGAGGCCACAAGGATGGCCGAAGGATTCGCAAGTAAATACAATGAAATTTAACTTTAGTCGAGATAAATCAGACCTTCGTCACTTCTACGCCTTTGTTGGTCCTTATTCAACAATCCTTCAACCGTGTATAAATTAAAAATGAGCGGTAAAGGTAGAGGACTTCAATGAAATCTACCCCAGTGAATGGGTAAATGTTCTTTGCAAATAATAAATCGACTGTTCTATAAATTTTGATATAAATCGACAGACTCATAAAACAACTTTATTCGCCGAAATGATGATGATAATTGAAAGTATGTTGTTGACGAAACGAAAGCGATGCTCCTAAATTGTTGGTCTTAAAGCTAATTAAACCGAGATCGAATCAATTTGGGTTCACGCTGAGATTTAATCGCTCTTTCTGGTTCCGAAATTTTATTTACGACTACATTATCTGTAGAACGGAACAGGATAATTAGTTATTAGATTTTTAGATTGGACTTGTAATGGCCAATTTAGCGTCTTAATTAGATTTCGGATCGTTCGCATAACTACAGGGTCTTCCAACGAAAATTTGACCCCCCTGTAACAGGAGGACCGACATTTTTTTCAAAATTCGCTGACACCCGCCAATTTTTGTTCTTGGGAGGAGCATTTTTGACGGTCAAGCCATCTTGATACGTTCATCCCCCTAACCCCCAGCCACCCTAACTTTAGAACTTCAAATGGAACTACCCTACTTCTAATACATCATTTGAAAGCCCTTACATTTGGGAATGTTATGTAAAAATCGGTTAAAATTTGTGAAAAATTGACAAACAATCTTATAACAAACCCATTAACATCAGAAACCTAAATACTTACTTTGTCAAATTTTAACCGATTTTCATGATGCACCAGAATACTTACAACGGAAAGGGCTTTCATGATGTATTGAAAGTAGGGTTGTTGTTGCTGTTGTTTTGCGGGCAGGTCTTTTTCAGCCCCGTGGCCACCTAGATCTAAAGATCCTCTGTAGTTTCCCGCTGTTTCCTAAGGTCATTGATTCTGACAGAGGTCACAGATATTTGCGAACCTCAGCAGTTCTGATGCCCTTGCTTTATTTAGATCTTTCGGATCTAGTGACGTCCTTCCCAAGGTTTTATACATGCGCAAGGATAGTGCTGGACAGTGACACAATATGTGTATGCTGACATTTGAAATTCTAAAGTTAGGGTGGCTGGGGATTGGAGGAATGAACATATCAAGTTGGCTTGACCGTCAAAAATGCTCCCCCTAAGAACAAAAATTGACGGATCTCAGCGAATTTTGAAAAAAAAAATCGGTTCTCTAGTTACAAGGGGGGTCAAAATTTCGTTGTTGGACCCTGTATAATATTTACCTAAATATGTTACAATGGCGTTGTTCGACGTTGAAACCATTGCATTTCGTTTCAATGCAATGTCGAATTCGCTGTTGAATCCCACCAGAGCATGAAACGCTACAGGACGACCAATCCCCCCAATCGCTCCAGCCTGGAAAAGCGACCCGAATTTAACGGCGGGCGATTTTCATTATTTTAATAAATTAACTCGCAATCTACGGAAAGCTTACCCAGAGTTTTCCAAACCCTGTAGTCGTTGCTTTCGCTCCATTTGACGACGGCGACCCCTCTCACATCGCCTTCTATTAAATTACAAAAAATTATGTACTCCTCGGGAACCGACTGGAGATCCTCTTTGTAGCCCGAGAGCGCCACGGAGACTGGAAAAGTCACATTTATTCTCCTGTAAATTGAACAAATTGAGTTTAGATCGAATTACGAGGGCGCCTTTTTCGGGGAAATCCGTCGCGAAATTGCGGCGAAACTTTATTAATAAAGAAAAGTGGGACGAAAAAATGTAATTTAGATTTATTTGTTTTTAATTATAGTCCAAATTCGTTCGCTTTAATAACATTTTACGTGTACCTATTTTAGTGAAGTATAAATCTCACGGTGCATAAAGCTTTCAACTAATTTGCATTTGAGATTAACACCTAAAAGCTTTTTTTAATACCACTTTTATCAACTCTATAATGCCCGATTTCACCAACCAATTCTTTAAGTTAGGTAATAATTGAAGCGGATTTAGGAAGTTCTAAGTACAATTTGCGTTTCACTACGCTTTAAGTAATACTTAAAGGTGATAGGAAATGTCTAATGCTAGGACAGCTCACTGATGGGCTTGCCTAAAGCATTTAGGAAATACTTTTAATCTTTAGCAGGCTTTTGATGAAAATCTCACTTGAGATTAGTAGATTTTATAATATTATTTGTTGATAGCTTAAAGAATTTTTGGTTGCTGTTAATTAAAAAATATTCGAGCTGTACCAGATGAAGTTGAAAATATAGATAATTTAATTGAGGAGGGTCAAATTGATATCTATTATTCATATTAAAATAATGACAAACATTTTTCATCTCGAGAATTAATTTATTGTAAATATTTATTAATATTTGAATACAGTGGAAGTTGATAAAAGCTTATTCGGTTGTCGGTTGACACATCAAAATTAGGCAGTGCTACCAATAACATACAGGCAACTGTCAAAAACAAATTTTTATCTAGGCATTTCTTAGTACGAGAGTAGTATGTTCGAGAAATTCCATTTAGGTAAGTAATCGATTTAAGTACTTTCTACCTTAGGAATTACTTACTAGTATTACTTAGTAGTAGGAACTTAGTTAGAAAATACTTAAAGACAGGTTGGTGAACTCGGGCATAAGTATGCTCTGAATTTTTAAGATAAAACAGAAATTTTATTCAATAATTCGATCGAATCTATCAACATTAAATTAACGAAAATTGGCAACTCACCCGAAATTATTCGTCACCAAATCGCTAATGGAAGCTTCGCCCTTGTAAGTGTTCTTAACGAAAAAATAGGCCGTATTAGCATTCACAGGCCGGGCAGGGGGCCCGTCGGGGGCGAAAGTGCTGCCTCGGAAAACTATTTGAGAGGCAATCGCGCTGTCCTCGATGCTCACTCGCCGCCCCTCGTCCTTTGTGCTCCACGAAGAACAATGGGTCTTCGTGGAAGATAGAAAAGTTAGAGTAACCAGGATGGATATCGACGGGATCGCGCCGGGAAGTAGGTTAGCGGGCATTTTTATATAACTCCCGTTGGCGTAAAAGGTTTTTCTCCGAACTATTAGCGAAGCGGAAAACGCATTGTACTTCTGTTAGGGAGTTTGAAATCCGCGTGAGAGGTCTGGAACGAGTTCATCGCATGTCCGGGAAAAGTTTATTTTCGATTGGATTTGTCTGCAACAGAGTTCTCTTTTAATGACATCGGCGCTTTTAAAGTATAATAATTATAATTATTAAAAATTAGGCCCGGTTGTAGATGTCACAGGTGAACGTTAGTTCAACTGAACTGCGAGTCAACTTTGAACCGAGTTTATTTTGGTTTTTGTCGTAGAGTGCAAGATCAACATTAGTTTGGTTGAACGCCGCTCAGGTCACGTTGCTGGCACTGAACTCCCTTTTTCACCTGAAATAATTTTCCACAAAATTTATATTAGAACGTTGGCAGTGTTGATTCTATTTTGATGTAACTTTTGATATTTCCTTTATTTTGTATTATTTGTACTGTAACTATCTACATATGAAAAATTCTTGATAATTAATATATAATCGAAATCTATACATAAATTCAATATCGGACCATATTTCAAAATGACTGGGCCTATTTCTGAAGTTTTATGGTCTTCTAGGATGTTAAAAACCATTCAAAATTTGTAAAAAATCTATATCGTCGTTTAATTCTTCTAATAATACGTTCTTTTTGAATAATGATATTATATCAGAAATTCAACCTCACAATTTTGGGTTAACAACTCAAATGTTAAAACCTTCATGAACCGCCTTTGAACGCTCTTGAAGGACAGTTCACGTAAACTTCTCTTTGAACCACAGATCAATAGTGGCTGACTTACTTACAACACAACTTTCCAATTAAACTCGGTTCAACGCAGAATCACAGTTGAACTAAGCATCTACAACCGGGCCTTAGAGGATTACATGTAATGAATTTTTCCCTTGGTACAAACAGCGAAATACTATAATAAATTTATTACTAATGTGTAGCTGCTCAATTTAACTCAATTTAATAATTTACAGCCATTAGTGGAATCCACATATGTATTTGAAATAAACAATAATAATTCGCTAGAATATAAATACAATTATACAGGTAGGTAAGTGTAAATTTGTTTGCAATATGGTCACTTCAATGAGTTGAATAAAGATTATATTAGAATAACAGTTGGTTAGAGTGAGAAAGTTGCAATACCACAATATAATTCTTTCTTTTTCCTTTATACGAGACTAATGGAAGTTGTCTTTGTTGCACCCATAGACCGTATTTGCACTTGCCTATATACTTCAGAATAGGACTGTTTTTATACAACAAAATGTAGGTATATAACAATTTCATTTGCATATCATAGAAAACTTTACAGAAAACAGGGCATCAGTTCTTTATATCTCAACGCATCAAATCGCACAAAATCGATAAGCGGGGATCGTGTCATTTATTTTGTTTATCCTCTCTTTGGAAACGATTTATAGTCGAATTCAGAGGCAGAACAATATCTAGTTAGCGAAGTAAAATAAAATTGTGTTCTAATTGAGAAAAAAAAATCAATTAATTACGATCTTCTGGAGTGACTTTCTTAAAAGTATTTCAATGGAGAATCGAGGAAGCGTCATCATCATCAATCTTCTGTCATGCTAGATCGGTGATAATTATTCAATAGGGAACGAAATTAACTGGAGCAGCTGAAAGTGATAAGAAAATCGAACTCCGTTATCCGAAAATGAATCGGATAACAAATTTTCGTTGTATTTGTTTAACAAACAAGAAACCTCAGAAATGATATGGAGAAAATACCGCCACAAAAGGGATTTCAAAATGGGGCTAAAGGAAAAGTCGCAACCCGAGAAAATAACATATTAATGTTTGCTTTTCTACTTCCACAAGCGTATCGACTTACCGCAAACAAATCTCCTCTAAATCGAAAGATCTGCCACTGCCCTAACGCGAGGCATTTTCATGCATGGAAACTCGATTGAAATTCAGTCGTCGCCTTTATAATGCCCCTGTCATTCCCCGGGAAATCGAATCCCGCCTAACCACATTGGTCGCAGACTACTATAGATTTATTGATAACAATTACTACGGTGTACTGTAACAATGCTATAACAACGCTAATACTTACAGCTTTGCCAAAGAGTTAATCTTCTGGAATTGATTGAAAAATGTGCCTCATATTTCACATAAAACGAGGTATCGTTACAACGCGAACTTGTAGGAAATTGCTTAGCGATAATTTTAATAATATATCTAGAATCTAATGGAATCGATATGCATTAAATTTAAAATGGTAAATTGCAAAGCAAAGTGATATGAAGAGTACGTGAAAATTATTTACTACTATAGTTTGTGCAAAACAAAGTTAGATGCACGTCACCATTAATTTACTAAAGTCACAAAATAGACAGTGTTGCCGAACTTTTAAGAAGTTTACAAAATCTAAGAATTTTCTAAAATTGTCAAGGGAGATTTCTAAAGATGAAGTTTAGTTAAAAAATATATAACGTTTTATACAGGGTGTTAATTAATGCAATTTACTTATTTTAATGGATGCATGATTCTTGGGCTAATTTTGAGTCGAAAAGTTCATATAAAGGTATGTCTTACGAAGCTCCTATACCTACCCTAAGACCTACCCATATCTACGCCACTGGTTAAAATAAAAAAAATATTTTCTGTTTAAAAAATGCGTATTTATACCATAATATGTTATCCTTGAATTCAATGTAATATCGCAAACGGTTTATCAAATTTTTGAAAAAACCTAAATAAAAATAAAATTTTACAACCCTGATCGAAAACCGAGCTTAGGGGGACATACCTTTATACGACTTTTTCGACTCAAAATTAGCTCAAGAATCACCCATTAAAATAAGTACATTGCATTAATAACACCCTGTGTATTACAAACGCTGAATTTTTACCATAATTTTTCTTGAATGATTTGATTCCGCTTTTTAATATTTTCTATCATCCCTTACAAATATTAAATGAAATTCTGTAGATATTAAACTTAATCAGTTTTATGTTTATTTTAAAAAGTTGGGCACAATGCTTGGCAAATATGACGACATTAGTGACGTGCATCAAACTTTGTTTTGCACAAACTATATGTATTTATGGAGTATTTGAGATGTAGACAGATGCACATACCGGCACGTAGTCTATTTTATTGTTAGAATTTGCGGTGCTATTATTCCAGATACGCTCAAACTGATGGGAGTTATTGCGGACAATGAACGGTGTAATGAGAGATTCGAACCGATGATAATTAATTAATTTATCCATCACGTTCTGACATGGAAGATTATTAGAAATAAATCGATTATGCATTCACCACAAGAAATTGCGTTGTTTAATAAATTAATTAAATATTTTTTGTCTATTAAAAATACTACCTATACTCTAAATCAAACCGTAAATTACCTGAAATCCTTTGATCCCTTTTAGCATCAGCTACTAATTGTTAGCAAGGAATTGATTCACTGTTTACAACAAATTTATCAAATATTTATACCAGCCCGTCGCGATGTACTGATAACGGCGTTAGGCGTCGTTCGGCGTCGACGGCGCGGCGTCCAAATCACAACTGTACACGAGGTTCGGGATCAACCCGGTGGAACGCCTGTTTTTCCAAGAAACAGTGAAGCACGCACGGTAGCGAAGCAGTTGGACAGTTTTTCACTGGATAACGGGAGGAGGATTAGCCTCAATTTAATCCCCTATTAGGGTGAATTTAGGGTCTCATCGATGTGTAAAATAAAAGTTGATTTTTGTTACAATTATAAGAGTGAATTTGTTACCTAATAATGGGGTTGAAATTATATATTGTCCAGTTGATTTTGCCATGGAGTGTGCTCGACCCTTTCGGGGTTTGAGTTTGTTGAAATTGGGATAACAAATCTCTGGCATAGATTATGGCGGTCACAGAGTCACCGGCATTATCATATAAAAAGAGCATTTTGCATAATGTGGAAATTTGCATTTAATTGAAACGGATTTTTATGGATCGTGTGTGTTTACAATACCTAATGAGAATTTGGATCGATATTAAAATTCATTTTAATACAATTTTATAACTTAAAATATTTTTTTGTCGCGAATAGTTTTTTTGTAGCAAACAAAAGTTATTAAATACCCGGCGCAGCGGAATTTTTTGTTCGGTGCAGAATCCAGGCAGCGTTTGAAATTAGGCGTTTCAAATATCTCGCAGGGGATTTTGCAATTTTTTCTCAAAGAATTTAATACTCTGGATACCGCGTTTGTGGAAACACCAAGTCGTTGAAGCCGGGAACTCAGTTTTGTGTTTCCCTTACCAGAACCGGCTTGTTTCCTGTTGATTTATCCTTCTCCTTGAAATTCATATATCATGTCTAATTTTCATAAAAATACTAGGACATGCTATCCTAATTATCACTATCTGAATTATTGTTATATAGTTTGTGCAAAACAAAGTTGGATGCACGCCACTAACGTCGTCATATTTGACAAGCATTGTGGTCAACTTACAAATAAACACGTTCATTCTAAGTTCATTACCTACAAAATTTAATAAATTATTATAATAACAAGGGATGGTAGAAAATGTTAAAAAGCAGGATTAATGCCCACTTGCACCGAACTAAACTTAAGTTGTACTTGTCCAAGAAATTCTTAAATTTTAAGTAGACCTAAAAATGTTTTGTCTTGCACCAACTATTTTTAAAAGAAACTTAACTAAGATCGACGAGTTTCTGGCAACAGTGTATTTTACTTCTTTTTTTTTCTTTTTTTATATTTTGTTTACAGTGATTTTGCAGGAAAAAGATTTTTATAGGTTAGTTTCGATTTTTATAGGTATAGGTCGCAGTTTATTAGCATTAACTATAACTATAAGCTATGTATAGGTAATAATTGTATAATAAATTATAAAAATGGAAAAGGAGGAAAAAATGAGAAAATTCTCAAAAGCAAAGGCTAAAATAGGACGAAGAGCCCCAAATTATACTTTTGCTGAGAAGCAAACGCGTTGAGAATTCAACTTTTATTTACATGTCATATGTTCTCCTTAGGAAAACCATTTTTTATACAAGCTTTAGGAAGCTCCAGACCCTCATTAAATAATTCCATTACATTGGCAAAAACAAAGGCAATACAATAAAAATTAGGTTAAGTTTGTTAAGAAGAACTTAAGGGGTCAAAAAGGGCTCCTTAAATTTAAGAATCTTAAATTCAACTTAAGTCATCATTTTACAGCGGTGCAATCCATATCTGTTACTTAAGTTAAATATGTAACTTAAGATTTCCTTAACTTGTTGGTGCAAGTGGCCATAAATCATCCAAGAAAAATATAGGTATATTAGAAAAATACAAAGTTTGTATAAAAAATAATTATTTTATAGCAGGATGGTAGGCACAGACTGGCAAGTCGCATAGATGCCGCTGTCATTAGATCAGTACCTACTTTTAATTTCAATTTGTTTTTGTCATTTTGATGCCTTGTGGTTGTTGCTTTATTCATTATTTCTTATTAATATTTCGAGTTATTAAATTAAACCCTTCTATTTATAAGCAGTTTTAAGTGAAGGTTTATGACAATTATTATTGTCAAATGTACTTCATCTCTAGAAATATTTCTTGGCAATTTTAGAAAAGTCTTAGAATTTGTAAACTTTATAAAAGTTTGTTATAAATTTATAGTGACTAACTCTTTCTAGATTAGGTATATCAGTGTCCACATATTAACTAAATATTTCACGAATTTGATGGAAAAATGAAATTAAAAAACCAAAGAACCGATACTGGATTTACACACACCGCTGTTTCTACTGCGATGCCGTGATTTTCTCACTTATATTCAACGGTTGCCTTCGTTTTGCTTTTATATGCAGACAGGGAAAAGTAATTCACCAGTTGAGAAGAGGACTGCAAATTATTATTGCGTTCCTCAAAGAGACGGGTTGTTTTTTCCTGTACATTATGCAAATCCACCAGCATGCACGGAATTTAAATACACATCTTACAAAAACTCGCAATCGCTTCAAACTGAAACCGTACGAACTAAATTAATTATCCAAAACTCCCGTTTCAATCGCCTCGATTTTAACGACAGTTTCTCAATAAAACCGTTCAAACTCATCGACAAATTACTCGATTTCTATTCTAATACCGGACTTTTATCCCCAACAAATTTACTCCCGTAATCTCATCGAAACTGCAACGCCTTTCGAGCAGTTGTCTACATCCAACTTTCGGATTATCCAGCGCGCCCGACCTCCCGCAGGGGCACGCGGGGGCCCCCGTTCGGGCCGGGACCGGGCAGGAGATGAAGAGGAAAGGCGCAAATGGGAGAAAAGCCGGAAATTGAAGCCTCGGAGCGCTAAGTTGCGTAGCCGCGAAAGGAAAGCGGCCGGCACCGGTGGAATTCCGAATGAGATGTGGAAATAATTGTATACGGGAAAATTGTCGGATGAGGATATTTTTGTTATTCTGAAATGGAGCTCGAAAATGTAAAGTGGAGTTTAGTAGAAATGTTGCTAATAATTAAATTGAGCGTTAGGTAAAAGGTAGATGTAGTTTGTGCAAAACAAAGGGAGAAGAGGGAGAATTTTGATAGAAATGTGGAGGATTTTAATAACATTGTAACGGCTGTGGCACTTGAAATGGGGAGAAAATTCAATAGAAAAAGTTAAGGAGAAATTAAGGAAAAAATTATTGGTGAAAAGAAGTAGGGAGAAAATAATAAAACTGTAAAGACAGTCAACAGGAATTGAAAATATGTTTTATACAGGGTGTCCGCTAATGAATGGGCCATACGCTAAGGGTAAGTTCTTTGGCTCAAAATATGACGATTTAACCAAATTTACCTCAGTCAAAGTTGCCTTTTTTACAACAGGCACAGGTATACCTTTTTTAAAGCTGAAGTGTTGTAGTTTTCGTAAATTGGTCCCTTTTTATCAAATTCCTACGTACAAAAAATTTATGGCCTTTCGAAGGAAAAAAAAATGTGTTGAAATGGCGCCCTCTAGATTAAGAGCAAAATGGATAACATATTCTTAATTGTACACCTAACTACAATAAACTACCATACGTGAAATTTGAAAAAGATATCTCTTCAATTACGCTGGATGGAAAAAAATCGAAATAAAAAATCGATTTTCATAGTGCTATAACTTCCTAAAGAAGCAACTTTGGACTAAGGTAAATTTGATTAAATCGTCATATTTTGACCCAAAAAGAACGCACCCTTAGCGTATGGCCCGGCCCATTCATTACCGGACACCCTGTATAGAGGTTTTCCACAGTAACGGTAACCGTCCATTAGAAGTATTTCGTGAACGGCTGCAGTGTATAAAATTATGAAATTTCCAATACAAGAGTTTTTGGATTTAAGGAATTCGTCTAAAATATTTTCAAAAATGGCCGACTTCCGTTTATAGCGGAAGTTGACCGTAACTTCGTTATTTTAAATGGGACACCCTGTATATTATTATATTTTTAGATTCTACTCGATTAGCTAATTTCAACGGAGGTTCACACTTGGTACTTTGGTCTCATAAAAAAGGGCTATACTTTTACTTATATACAGCCACTCACAAATCACATAAGTTTGAATTTAGGTGGCTCTGAAAGCCAAACAGTTGAAAATCGAGAAAAATGAGTTGTTCGTATCCTACAGCGTTGCCGTATAAAGTTTACAAAAACTAAGAATTTTAGAATTTACTTTTAAGCAAAATAGGACATTAATAGACAAAAGTTTCAATCGATTGGTTTGGGGCTACACCAATGACCTATATTAAATAACCGAATCATAAAAGCTAATTCAAATATCTTGACCTATGAAAGCAGGCACTGATCTTCATGTTATCTAATTAAATGCCAGGTAGATATAGCTAAAAAGCAACTATGGCATCGTCAAAATCCAAAATTAGTTTAACTAGTTAGGTGAAAGTTAAAACGGTATTAGGTATCTAGTTTAGTCAGGACTAGTTCCAACAAAGCTCTTCTATAGGAACTAGAGTTAGCTGTTTCTACAGGGAATAATAATAGACGAATAATTTTCCAACTAGACCAATCTTGTTCGCTTTATACTTAGAACTTTTCTCACTATGGCTAATTTTTTATAAAATTTACATTCTCAAAGAAAAAAGAAAATATAAATTAACCCTCCGTTCCTTAATCTATGCCAATAAATATTTACCTAAATTTTAAATGTATAAAAAAATGTTGTAATTAAATAATTATTGTCATTTAAAAGGGAGGTAAATATTTTTTAATGTTCCATTTCCTTACGTTCAGCACCCTCATCTCTTTGGTAGAACTCCAGGAGTTAAAATTTCCATCCAAAAACTATTTTCGTGCCGCGCTTGGTAACAATTATCGCACATAAAAAAATCTTTTACATTTACAAGAAAACTACCTAAAAATCTCTGTCATCTAAACAATTACCGTCGTCACGTGACGAGCGGGTATCCCGATCTTCGGCTATCCGTTTAGACATTAGCCGTCCTTGTCACGGGAAAGAAGAAAAAATGGTGACTTCCCATCCCGTGCTAAAAATATCCAGAATGAACGAAATGTTAAAATTATCTCGTTGGGGAGCCATGGCACGACAGTCGGCTGTCTGACTGTTGGGGTCTCGCAACCTACCACGTCAGGGTAGGTCGGTCAACTCATGACGTCACGTATTTGTTATTTCCGAAAAAAAAATCGCCATTTTGTTCGCTAATTTAATTAAAAATCCTGCATATAATTTTCGTGAAAGTGCACTGTGTTTGAAGAAAATATAACAAAAGGTATGAAGGTATTTTTTGTATAGTTGTTTCGCATTAATTTACTTTTTTATATGTTTGAAAAATATTTAATTTATGATGATTGCAAGCCAGAAAACTGGATTCTAGGGAATTTTAAGTGCTACAGAAATACCTGTAGACATGACTCGCGCGACCTTCAAATGATAATTAAACTGGTAATGACCATTGCGCATTTCACTTACCCTCACATTTATAACATCGGTTATTCCTTTCTTATTGCATATAAAATGATTCTAAAAATGAACATTGTGAATTTAATAGGAAAATAAAGAAAATTTAATTTCTATACATACCTATTTGGTCTATTTATTTAATAGCTTATTACTCTTATTAGATACAATAAAATATCTACTTAGAGAATGGAGTCTTTTTGTTAAATTCATGTGCACTTTTTGATTTTCGTTATAAAAATAAAAATTTGAGTAGGAAAAGCGTCGTCAAAATACACTTGGTTCAAATAATTTTCGATCTGTTCCCGTTTCTAAATTTATTAGTTTAAAAAGGAAATTGTTTTGTGGGTTTTCAGATCATCCGAGAAACTAAATTTGTCTAATAATATACAAATGCTCCGAATAATTATTTAACAACAAAATAACAAGAATCTCGACAACGACCCTTTTCTAAATACAGAGCTTTTCACGGTAAACATCAATTTGAAGTATTTCCTGAATGGCTTTGTTTAAAATTATGATATTTTATTTGTACAGGACGTCCACATTTCGATACTTTTTCCCGATACCTCAGTTATTATTGAAGATAAAAGGATGCGCTTTTCACATGCCTTGGCATACTTTTCTATGAAACAAACGATGCCACATCCAAAATTATCATAGCTATCTTAGATTTTGTTATACAGGGTAAAATTGAACATTGGCCGTTATTCAGGCGCACCTTTTGTATCTCGCTTATTATTCATCGTATCGTAATAATAAAAACTGCTCTTTATACAGTTTTTTACGTTGATTTTAAATATGTATTCGGATATTTTGTAACAATTTTAGTTTTTTTGTTATGGTATAAACATACCTTTTTTTAAATGGGACCCCCTGTAAATTAGTTGAAAAATCGATTCCTTTTTTATGGGCATTTCAAAAATATATAATTGTCAATATCTAAATTTTATTCCACACAGGCCAAAACATTAATTTCTTGGGCCTCTCTATCTTCCTCTTTCATAAAAAAGTACGATAAATAGGAATGTGAAAACCGCATCCTTTTATTTTCAATAATAACTGAGATATCGGGAAAAAGTATAGAAATGTGGACACCCTGTACAAAGATTTTAGACTTCTAACAACGGAAAATTCTTCGAATTTTTCGAAAACGAAGTCTTATGATCTGGCTTTGTCGTCCGTCCGTCCGTCTGTCGCGAGTTTCAGCGGCTAAACGGTTATAGATAGAGACAAACGGACAACGGCATTCGATTCAGCATAGTCTCAAACCTCTCCCGTTTCAAAAAAAAAAAAAAAAAAAAAAAAAAAAAAAAAAAAAAAAAAAAAAAAAAAAAAAAAAAAAAAAAAAAAAAAAAAAAAAAAAAAAAAAAAAAAAAAAAAAAAAAAAACTTAACGTTACATTAGTTAGAAGTCTCTCTACGGCGCACTGGGCCGTTCGTCCCACTTGTTTGGATATAAGTACGGAATTTATCATAATTCATCGTTGAACGTTACTTTGTTATTTTAAATGGGTCACCCTATATATTTTTGCATATATAGTTTCTACTCGATGAGCTGATTACAAAAAAGGGGCCATACTTGGTACATTGCTCTCTTAATAAAGGCTATACAGCCACTCTAAAATCACAAAATTTTGAATTTAGGAGGATCGGAGGATTTAGGAATTCGATAAAATTTAAATTAAAATGTTCCTATTCTAACTTTTCAAGTACTATCTCAACTATCTGCATACTAATGGCATGATCGAAAATGTGCACTGGGTGAACAAAAATTTCAATATTATTGTACTTACCATAGCTTAGAATACAAAAAGTTAAGATAGGAACATGGAAGTCGTTTTTCTCGATTTTCAACTATCTGATGGCTTTCTGAGCCACCTAAATTCAACATTGTGATTTTTGAGTGGTGTATTACCTTTATTATGAGACCAAAATACCATGTATGACTACTCCTTGTAATCAGTTCATGGACTAAAATCTAAAAATACATGGATGAACAGGGTATCCCATTTAAAATAACGAAGTAACGGTCACTTTTCACAAAATTTTGAATTGAACCGATTTTTACTTTTTGAGTGGCAGTATAGCCTTTATTACGAGACCAAGATACCAAGTATGACCCCTTTTTGTAATCAGGCATCGAGTACAATCTAAAAATGCATGAATATACAGGGTTTCCAATTTAAAATAACGAAGCAACAGTCAACTTTTAACAAAATTTTGAATTTAAGCGATTGTTGATTTTTGAGTGGCTCTATAACCTTTATTATAATACCAAGATACCAAGTATGACCCATCCTTGTAATCAACTTTTCGAGTAGAGTCCAAAAATGAATGAATATACAGGGTGTCTCATAACGAAGATACTTCCGGGATAAACGCCATTTTTTTAAATATTTAAGATAAATTCCTTATATCCAAAAACCCTTGTATACAAAATTTTACAATTTTACATACAGCCATTCACGAAATACTTCTAATGAACGGTTACCACGAAACGCTCTGTATACTGGTTAATGTTTATGAGCACGCGAGCGAAGATGTTGAAAAATAAAAAAAAATCTTATCTACGTAGGGGGTAATTTAAAACACTCTTTTGACACCTCAGCGTTCCCGCTCTTACTTAAATTTAGTGCACTAATGCTTCTTCTAAAGTAAGTAACGACACATCTTGATGAATGCGCCAAAGCAAAGGAAACACAACTCCGGTCTATTTTCGAACAAATCCCGCGACTTCCTCTACCATCTACCACCAATTCTAATTGTTCTCCACTTTCGATTAGAAACGTATAAATCGGAAGAATAAATCCTCGAAATGTAATACATACTTATTTCGAGTGTCTTCGAACGATAATAATAAACACGGGGAAGCCGATGCGCCTAGCAAACCGGATGAGGCCCCAGATAAAGGTAGAAAACATCTGTGGGGGTGCAATCACCTCGGCGACATATTCGTTTCCCCTTTAAAGTTTGTGTATTCCAAAACACGTACGCGCGTTCTCCACAAATGAATTTATTTATGTTCATCCATCATGATTTATTCGAACTAATGACAAAACAAAACGGTGGCATTAAATATAAATAAATCCAGCAACATTTGGTCATTTAAAAGCGTACGTAACTCGAATAATTAAGGGGTATAAATCGAGTAAGGGTGTGCTGATTATTTCAGTTATAGAGAGGTAGACAACTGAGGAATTTTTGTAATTGAGTTATCCCCCGTACAGATTGCCTTACTTCGCTCCCGGAGCTTCGTTGGGGGCAAATGAATATGGCGATATCTGGAGTGTTCGCCTAATTTATTTTCAATATCCTTTTCACGCCTTGCAGAAAACTTAATTTCCAGAAATCTCGTTACGTTCGCCGGGAATTCGTGAAGTTGTTTTATTAAAAATATCGAATTATTTTTTACGCTTCAAAGAGAATTCTGCATTAAGTTGAAAAGGGGGGTCTATGGAATAAGTGTTTGTAGTAAATTTGATATTTCAGGATCATGGAGTTTCGAAACAGCATGGATTTTGATCAAGTGTTCCGTAGAAGCATGGATTTTGATTTTCTGGTGGAGAGCCAAAGTCTAGCTGCTTCTACAGATGAAATTTTGTGGTCAGATGATGATACTATTATAGCAGAACAAGAAATTACGTGGAATAAAGGTAAGAAATATTCTAATTTTATTAAATTACAGGTATAAACTGAAGTAAAATGTGTTGTCTATCTCCTAAATAAGTAAAGAAAATATTTGTTTATTCACCTGCTGTAGTTTTAACAACATACAGGTAATTAATTAACAAGTTTATAACTAATTAATCTCGTTAATTTAAATATTACCTACTTAATTAAATTTAGTGCTTAAAATAAATTATTAAAATTTATTCTAAATTAATCAATTACACAAATGAGTAAGTACCTATACACTTCCTGGATAGAAAATTATGAATGAAAAAAAAATCAAAGCAACATGTTGCATATCTTCTCAAAATCGTGAATCATATACTTTCTCAGAGGAAACACCCACTGGTGCATTTTAAAATTTAAATTTATTTAGTTTTAAAGGTAACTTGCCCAAACACAATAAAATATCTGGGTCGACTGCGATCAAATTGGAAATTCCGCGGGAATTAATTTGAATTTAAACAATTTTTTAATCATCTCCAAAAGGCCCGAATCATAAATACCTATGTTTATGTTTTTTTCGGCATGTTACAACATGTCTTTATATTCCACAGCTATTCCCAAAAACAAGGTCAGACGAAAATTAAAACATGTTTTCCTTTTGTAACGATAGATTAAAGAGTTGATGTATTTTCAAACAATTTAATCAATCGTGATCGTTTCACTGCATCATCACGGCCTGGTCAGTTAGCTAGGATACATTCAATTAAACCGAACGAAATTCTCGATCTAGTACAGTGAACTTGCCAGCCGCGTACATATCCCCCCTTCCACGTTTTTGGTTCTTTTTTGTCATTACATTACGAGGAAAAGAGCAAAACTGGATATCCCGTTTGACTTATATGGCTGCATTGTGTCATCAAAAACGGCCTGTCTAGTCTTTCGAATTAGAACCGGCTTTCCTGCCTATATATTTTATACTGAAAGTACGTACCGTGTAATCTAAGTACCTATGTAAGTACGTGTTACAGACACAGTATACAGGGTGTCTCGTCCATAATTAACCTTGAAAATTTTATTTCACAAGCGTTTAATTCACATCTTCTCTGGTAGATTCGATCCAACAACTTTTACATCTTTAACTCTTGCATCTTTACCTTTTACATCTTTACCTCTTGCATCTTTACCTCTTGAAGTTAGATAAAAATAGGTTAAATTAGCATACATTTCATCCGGGTAGTAAATTTTAAATCGCACGTTGGCGTGACGTGCGTGAAGATGGTCATCGTCTGCTTAATCAAGAAAACAAATATTGTTTTATTAGAGAGAAACACGGCGTGTCGGTGTGTATGTGGAATCTAAAAATACACGAAAATTCAAATAAACTCCATGTATGAACATGATATGATGCCGATTTCGTCGGAGCTAAGGTGAACCCGAGAGTGGGCAGTCCCACTTCCCTTTTGCTCTGCGGCTTGCGTGTTCATTTGCATCGCAGAACGAGTTTTAGCTAGCGCATTAACCGGCAGTCTGGTCGATCATAAAAATGTTATAATGTTATTTTTTACGTGCGTAATTCGCAGTTTCTCCTGGAAAGGATTTAAAAAAAAACCAAGCGCAATACACGCAGCATTTAATTAACATTTAATACACTACAGGGAACCCTTTATTTTAGAGTCTCACCTTCTTAGTTATTCTTCAACAATTTTCGTTTGTAACACACTTTATTTATATTCAATAACACCGTTCTAAATTTACATATTCAAGTAGTACCTCATTACACTCTATCCTCGCTCGGGACGAGACGCTGGACTATAAATCGAGATAAGGATATTCAAACTGAGCGGTTAAGCGAGTGGTGCGCCCACGTTCGCGACTTTTCTCAATGAAAAGGCTTCGATAGGCGATGGGCGTTAAATAATTTCTTAAGTATGTAATGTACGTTTCACCGATTGACGGTTCTGCAGTACCGGCGACGCCGTCATTTTTGGTATTTGTGAATGGGAATGAGCAACAATCACAAGCGTAGAAGATAACTGTTTAAAGTACTCGAACAAGTTCTGCATTAGTGAGAGTATTGTTAAACAATGAGGAGTACATATGTCAGTTAGAAATAGAAATTTTGATGGAATTCAAGAGGTGTTTTGCACCATTGGTTCCTATTCGCCAGGTTGAGAAATAAGTAGTGCAATATGTATGTGGTAGCATTAAGGGGGGAAACCACATAAGGAGGCTGTTTGAACCTGGTTTATCAGTTTTTTTTTTGTTGGAAGAATTAATTGAAACTCGATCAAATTTTGACATCATTTTATTTGTATTTCAAGCAGTTTTTGTGAATTTTTTGGATAGTTTCGGACAAACATAACGTTACGCTGTGATGTCCGTTAAAGGGTTTAAGTATAGTTCTCCAATTGCGTGCAGTGTAGCCATTCCAATTTCATTTGAAATAAAAAAGGTTTTGATTTCACATTAATAAATTATTTTCGAAGAATATGAACCTCAATTCAGGTGAAATTAATGAAAATTAAAAATGTTGTGGGCGTTGGAACAATTTACTTCGATTTTCAAGACTTTTTCTCTAATTATACAGGGTGTTAATTAATAAGTGCGACAAACTTCAGGGGGTGATTCAACATGAAAAAATAATCATATTCGTCAAAAAATGCATAGAAAAATACCCTAAAAATCCAACAAGTTGGTTCATATAATTCGTAATTTTATAAAGAATCGTATCGTCAAATTAAAAATCAATTGTCATAATTATAGTTGATGACTTTTTGAGTTAAAATGCTCTCAAATGTGAAAAAATTAATTTCGAGTTAACGCTTTTGAAAAATAAATTGCCTGTAGCCTGTACTCGATGTGTACTCAGTTCTATTCTCACAAAATCTAAACGAATACGAATTTCGCTTTGAAATTTCAACAGTATTTTCTTAAATAATAAAAACTATTTATTATACCTACAAAAAAAAAATCGGATTTTTTGAACCTCCTAATGTGGCTTCCCCCTTAAGAAAATATTTATAATTGCACCTTTTGTAAGTACGCCTCTGCTTCTACGCACACACATCGTCTCGTACAGACTGGTGCAGACTAAGGTGGAATTAACGCTCTTTCAATTCTAATGACCCTGCCTCTGACTTCCGTTAGCTTTTTCTGTGGACACATCTAAATCAATTATGTAGAATTTAAATTTTAATTTAAATTCGACGTACGAAATTATTATTTTTTAAAGAACACTACTGTTACATAAGGCTAATACACTCAGGAAGCAAATCCTTCCCGAGGGGAAGATGCAAATTCGTGTTTACTCTACCTACAGCTCGTCGAAATGAAAGCAAAATACGGTAAAGTAAAAGGATTCTGTAATAGTTGTGTTAGAATGGAATTCAATGAGACTGGAAGCTATTTATTTAGCCTCGCAGCGCAGGAACATTGCGAATGTAGATGCAAAACAAACCAAACAATACACAATATGACAGTGGAAGAATTACATATTATAAAATAAAGTAGTGAATAGATAGCAGTACATAAGATATACTATGTTGGTGAATGTTAGGGAAGAAGGACCTTAAATGTATTTTAATTTAGTATTGATAGTGGAGCTAATGGATAGGTACAATAAATTCGTGATGAATGGTTCTGTAATCTACAACTTACGTCCGGTTGAAGATGTCACATGGTGAACGTTAGTTCAACTAAACTGTGAAAGACGCCCAAATTAGTCCGAAATTGGTTGATTTTTCATTGAATCCAGTGATAATTTCAGGTTTTAAGTACGTTTTGGTAAGCCGTGTGAAGTTAGCACCCCCAAATGCGAATTTTGCAATTTTTTTTCACAGTTCGTTTGTCCATCGTATGACCACGTTTGTCCACCCAAAAGATTTTTTTGTCCAAGCTCCGTTTAAAAGTTATAAACAAACTTTTTTGTTCAAACATATTTCGATCAGCAGTCATGAATCGCAAAAACTTATTCAAAACCGCTTAGATCGTTTGTCTATCGTTAGTCCAGGTTTGTCCAGCTATTAGTTTCTATTTTGTCCACCCCTCAACAGGGTTTTTATTATTAATTTTTCAATATTTTAGTAAATGTGAATTTGGCACCCTCAAATACAAATTTTGCAAATTTATTCTGTCCTACTCGGTTGTCCATCGTAAAAGGCCACATGTGTCCACTCAAAAAATTTTTTGAATGCGCATTTTAAAAAGTTATACATAACAATTTTTTTTTCAATAATTCTTTGACAAGCTCTTCTGAATTCAAAAACATTTGTTTACAAAAATAAAACAACAATTCTTCATTTTCTTAATTTTTAATGAGATCTTAATATTCGACATAAATTACAATTAGCGGTATCAAAGAGAAACTGTTTTTTATCGATAAGTATAACTTTTCTTGACAGATCGTCATACTTGACCAAGAACCATTTACTTGCCGAGTAAAAGTTACAATAGTGATTGGGATACCACATTTACTAAAATATTGTAAAATTAGTAATAAAAACCCTGCTGAGGTTGGACAAAATAGAAACTAATAGGTGGACAAACTTGGACTAACGATGGACAAACGATCTAGGCGGTTCTTTTTTTTTTTTTTGAAAATTTATTATTAAACCAAATAAACGGTTTTGAATAAGTTTTTGCGATTCAAGACAGCTGATCGAAATATGTTTAAAAAAAAACTTTTAAACGGTGCTCGAACAAAAAAATCATTTAGGTGGACAAATGTGGACTTTCGATGGGCAAACGAATAGGAGTGAAAAAATTATAAAATTGGTATTTGGGAACTTCACATTTTCTAAAATTTTTAAAATGTAATAATAATTAACCTGGTGGACAAATCAAACTAATGGCTGGACAAACCTGGACCAACGATGGACGAACGGTCTTGGTGAGTTTGAACATGTTATTGCAATTTGGGGGTGCTGGTCAAAAAATTTTTGAAAAAAAACTTTTTATGTATAGCTTTTAAACGGCGCCTGGACAAAACAATCTTTTGGGTGGACAAACGTGGTCATACGATGGACAAACGAACTGTGAAAAAATATTGCAAAATTCGCATTTGGGGGGTGCTAACTTCACAGGACTGTTATAGTTAATTATTTAGGCCTGAAGAATTCTTCAAAAGAGCTTCGTAATTCTTCTAGCAAAGTGCAATTTGATATACACTGTACCAGTGACTGTCGCTTCGCCTATTTTCGTTCGTGTTTGTGCAAAGCAGAGACGACAGCGACGCTCGCGCTGATCTGGAGGAGCCCCGTGACCCGAGACTTGAGGCTCCTCTCCACTCAACTGGCTCAGCGTGCGGCGAGTAGTTTTCTTCTCAGTTCGAGTTTCGAGTTCAGTTACTTTACTAAGCTTGAGTAGCACGGATCTCCGCCCGAAATCGTTCGCTTTTGCGCAAAAACGTGATATTTTTTACGAGTTTCCTGCGATTATTTTACATTTGATTGGCTCATTCGATCAATCGATACATCCGGACGTTCGCATCAGTGATAATATAACACCCCCGGTACGCGTTGCCTGGGCCAATTAACTTTTAAATCGAATTGTGCGTTATTAAATTGGATTTTTATTCGTTTTTTTCGTTAAATGTGAGGATCCTAAAACTGGATTTTAATTGGAACACCGTACTCGAGTAAGCGAGCAGTAAATTTATTACGTTTGCATTTAAATGCGAGAGTAAGATGTAGAAAGTGGGTCGCAGAAATTAAAGGTTTTGCTTAAAAAATCTGATCTCGAAGACGACGAGCAAACGATCAGTGACTCAGAAATTGGTAGACAATCATTGAATTAAATATACAAACGTTCATGATACATAAATGTACAGATACTTACACAGACTACAGGGTGTTCCAAAAAAAGATGGAGACATTTTAGAGGAAGATTCCTTGAAAAAAAAATATGAAAAAAAGTTTCTATAGGGTAAAGTACGGATAGATGCCCCACTTTTTGAAATCGCCTCATAATTTTGAAACTATTAATTTATCAATAATTATTCCTCCGCATATAGCTAGTTTAATCCTTTGTGCAACATTATGATTTTTCATTGACCTAACAATCACTGATTTTGAAAAAATTGAGTTTTTGCAAAACCATTTTTTGGAGGATAGATGCCTATCGGTACGGATAGATGCCCCACCATGAAAATGCTAAGGGAGATAGATGCCCTTAGTGTAAAATTTATGCCCTATGGACTAAAATATGTAAAATACATAGTTTTAATATGTTTGTAATCTTTAGATGATAATCCTAAGAATCTGTAAATAACCATAAATAAACTAAAGTATTTGTTAAACAAATATCAAAATTTATGTATTTTCTTAGGGGCATCTATCCGTCCAAAAATCGGGGCAACTATCCTTTTTGGTACGGATAGATGCCCTTTTATTATTTAAATAAACTAAATAAAAAAGTGCAACTATTAACACATAGGTGTGTACTTAATAAACCAATGTATGTATATAAAAAAATTAGAGTGTAATTTTTTACTATTTCAAAAGTTATGCAGCAATATATACTTGGTTTTGAAAGTTTGAAGCATTTTTTGCGTTTGTTGCGGAGATAATCAAACATACACAAGCAAGATGCGACTTTTTTCCAAAACAGCCTACGAACCATTAAGACATATGGACAGACACTTCTTATTTAGTTTATAAAATTTTTGTTGCGATTTTGGGAATGTTGGTTTTGGAGATCGGGGCACCTATCCCAATGGGGCATCTATCCGTACTTTACCCTAAACATGGATACAGGATGTTCAATTAAAAAAGAAAACTATTAATGTATAAAAAATATTTACCTACTTGATTCTGTTGAAATATGAATTTTGAATCACCCTCTAAAATATTCCCTCCTATTTTTCGAACACTCTGTATATGTGGATGAGATAACACATTTTTTTCTTAAATATTCTCCCTATCTCATTAACACTTACGTATTTGTTTACATACATGTCGTGTGCCTTGTTTTGAAGTCACCACTTATTTATAAACATATACCGTTTGTATCGATTTCGATGCATAAATCAAAAATGCGATTTAAAAAATACAGTACGTTGAAGTTGGTGAAAGACCCTCGACGATTTTAACTAAATAAAGGGCTTTATTGCTTCGCTTTCGTAAACGTCGCGAGAGCTATAAAACTCGATTTATTGCGTAGTTCTTCGACAATAAAGAAACGAAGAGGATCAATCAAAATGTTTATTTTATAGGCAATGCAATCAGTTTATCATAAAAATGGTTACAATAAAACCGTATCCACTGCAGAGATAATAAAACCGTTATTATTACATTTAAAGTAGTGAATAATTATAGCACTTTATACAGAGATGTGTAATTGTCTTCAGTTTCTTCAACTCCAACTGCATACATGTGTAAAAAAAATAATAAACACGTTTGAAACATTTTTAGTTCTTCGTGGAAGAATTAGGTAGTACCTATCTACATCTGGGTAGATTTTTGTAAATTAAATTTAACACGGATAAATTCTTGTTACGAAAACTCCGGCTTTGTGAAGCTGAAAAGTAACTGACAGCGAAAAGATAATGTCAATGGCAAGTAAATGATAATGGACCACACATTGAGAAAATGAATTAAAATTAAATCAATTAACATTGAATCGAGATGATATTACAACCAATTACTGCGGCGTTTTAGATCACAAACGTCCGTTTCGCAATAGTTTTATCAATTTAGTGAATAAAATTGTATCAGTAGGCTGTTCGTCGGTTGAAATTTTAAATTCTTCTACCTTTAAATGTGCTGGAGATCGTGATCTTATCTAGTTTTTTTTTTGTTCAGATTTCCTTGATATTTTTTACTTTTGTTTGTTCAGGAGTGGCTATATCTTGTGGTTTTTGTCAAAAATGATCTAATCTATTACATAAAGAAATCTCGACCTTCTATTTCTATGCTTCTCTGGCTCTTAATTTTATATTAATACGTTATTTTATAGAAATAGATACTTTCATAAATTCCCAATTTTCTTCGCCATTCTTTGAATTGAGAAACCTCTAGTTCGTGTAATACATGTACTTTGATCTTTATCGATTATAAATTTCAATTCGCGAATAAAATTCAGGCTAATCAAAATGAATGCATAAACCTAGAAACAATTCGTTCATTAGGAAACGCAAACAATACATTTTTTGTTACGATTATGCAATTAGGACAAGCTCCTATTATAGCTCAGCAGTTCCTAATCGTATTCAAAGCGAATTTGTCGGTAGATATATAAAATAAATGGTCGCAGACGTTATTATGTTGATGAGATAGCTCTGAAACTGGAATAATGTTTATGTGCATAATTATACAGGGTTATGCAGACTTTGTAAAGTTGGTGATGATTCATCATATTACTCGTATTGTTTTAGGACTCAGTATTGTTTTAACACTCTATGTTTTCAGCAACTTATCCGCACGAGCCTTTTCAAATTTGATGTATAAATAAATTATTCACCTAAAACCTAAGCAAAATTTATACTATTCGATGAGAATAAAAATATGCAATTTACATACCTTTATGCAATGTTAAATATAGATACCACGTTTGATAAAATATTCATATTTTTATAAGTATTCAATGCAGATAAGAAATGCTTCATGTATGCAATCGTTTGTGAACCGAAAAAAACACATCTATATCTACCGACCTATATTATATCGATTGTGGTATGTAGATTTTATTACAATAAAATTTAGTGCTATGATAAATAATTATAATTATTCATTTTTGAATATTTTTAGGTCAATCGTTTTCTATAAAGATCTATTAAATACACTGTAATATTTTGTTATTTTAATTTAGAAATATGAATAGGATATATTTAAAAGTAGCAAAGTTAATTTAAATACCTTAAAACTCATATTTTTTAGTTATTATTGGAATTCACATGAATTGAGTAAACAGTTGGAAAAATAAAATCAACAATACCTACGTTTAATATTTGTTAAAATAATATCTAATAATAGATATCAATATACCTAGCGTCACACCAGGCCGATACAATAGATAACAGCAAGGGGTACAATATTTTGAATATAATCAATGAGAATAGCAATATTGATTATCTTCTAGTACAAGTCAAATTTTTGACGAAATTCGCGAATAAAATTGGATAACATTTTACGTTTTCAGCAAATTGATGATTCAATTAGGACGAGACCATTGAATTTGGAATACCTAACAATCTATTTTACATTTTTTCCTTGAATTTTTACTCATGAATGAAAACATATTACTAAATTAAAAAAACATAACTTTTAACAAACATGTTACTTATAAGAGATGATAAACAAAGCATTCAAAAATTCTATTTCTAATTATAATTTCTATTTATAACTGATTCAGTAAAGTCGCATTCATTACGCAATTATCATTTTTACTTGCACAAATTTACTCGGACAGACATAAACCAATTGCATAAGGAAACCAATTAATTCATGCGTTGGGGCTGCAATCGATATATTTATGTTGTAGTGTTAGAAATTACATTAAACCATATGTGGGCTGATCACACCGCGTCTACCGATGAAAATTAAAATCCGAATACAAATTACAAAATTACACTGTTAATTACCTATTACAAATTGCTCATGGACTTTTTAAACAACTCGTGAAATGCTTGTTAATTCATCAAACCGGCAAAATTTCTAAAATACAGCAATTATAAGTGTCATTTTGCCTATACGAATTAGTCATAACAGTTACTTTCTTCTTTATTTTCTACATATCTTGTTTCCAATGTTATTTGGTACAGAGGTAGAAGTAGAAATAACAGGAAGGGTAGATTAAGATGGTAGAATGCAGAAACTTAGATAGGTAGTGAAAAAATAAATAATTATTGATCATTAATCTATCATTTCAATCAATTTGATAGCGATCATGCAATTTTAACTAAGTAAATTGCTTAGTTATACAGTTAAATGATGCACATTAGTTTATCATTACAAAGTTTTTCACTTTATAATTTCTGCTATAGTGAACTCATATATTATTTTAAATAAGCGTTTCCTTTACTCTAAGAAACGTTTAATAACGTCTAGTTAAAATTCCGCAGGTTAATAAAATAAGTCTTTAATTTAACGGTAATAATCGCCGTTGTATTTATTATGCCGTGAATACTAACTAAAGCAGGGTAAAATGCGTGATTTTCTGGATAATATTATAACATTCGAATGAACCTACAAAGAATATACAGCTAATTAGCCTACTTAAATTTTACCAAGCCATTAATACGGAAAAGTGGCAATTAAAAAAGCAATAATAATTGTTCGAGCGAAAAAAACGTTGACACAAACTCGCTAAATTTCACACAATAAAAATTGACTTGAATAACGGTACAAAAATAAAGAACTTCTTATTAAAATCTTACACATTGTCTGGTGAAAGTTGATAAAAGTAATGCTCATTGGAGAAATATTCTATAGGGGGTTTCTTAACCCACTTTCATTTAGATTCAAGTACCTATAGTTAAAAAACAATTTAGTTAGTGGAACAAATACACATATTCCTCGTATTTGCAGAGTTTGAAACTAATACAATATTCAATCAAAATTTAATAATAATTCATGAGTTAGCCAAACAATGCGTGCCAAAATTGGGTTAATATCAAACAATAGCAAACTAATTTATTAACATTATTTAAATTGTAAAAAATTCCTGATATATAGTGAATAATTTAGTACGTAGAGGTTCTATAATAAAATAATTTATCTATAAAAAGATTGTGACCATGCAGTAATTGTTTGAAATTCCGCTTAGAATTTTAGCTTAATTAACGAAGTGTTAGTCATTTAATTTAATTCCGAGTTTCCTATAGATACTGTATCAATCTGCATATTTAATTTTAAATTGATTACACGTACAATTCGCTGATTTGCGCGTTTTTACCAACGACAAATTATCATATTTATTACAAGGAAAGAATATAATATATTCTCGATAAGTTTTTGTTGCATCTCCGTCTCAAATTTAACTCGTTAAGTTTTTAACATCACTTTCGACTTTCGAGTGATTAGCACGCAACGAAATTAGCTATTTAAATGGTATTATAGAGCCCAATAATATCAATTAAACATTATGCAAGTCGAATTATACAACTTTAATTTATTCAGATATCTAAAAGGCTGAGAAATAGTTACAGATAAATGATAGAATCGAGAAAATTAAAGCAAGTAGGTAAGGAAATAAAGCAAGGAAGTACTTGTAGCTAATATTTGCAGTCTTTTCTTCATTTGAATTTTTCTTAAGACTTGTGTCGACTAGCGATAAAATTGCGAAAGTACTTGCGAGAGTGACTTTCAAAAGTACATATATACATTTAAAGCAAAAATTGCAGTAAGTTACTGTCTGCAAGTATTTGCAAGAGGTATTTCTCGCTTTCTTCTTCTCTCAACCAACACTTTTTGTCCGACATTGCTATACTCTCACTGAAATTTATAATACCTTCTGGAAAATTAAAAGTAGGTATACTATCAGACCCTTTAATATAAACGTATACCCGACTTGCCTAAAAACTTGCCTTAAAGCGAATGCTGCAAGAAATTATATTTGCAGGTTCAGCTCTCAGACGTGTTTTGACATGTTAATATGGGCACTATCGCAAAAACTGTCGCAAGTTATTTGCTAATCGACAAGAACATTTAGTTCTCTTAACTCGAATATGAACATTATCATTCTTTAATTCATTATACATTCGACAAAACCATCATTGTCTTAATTTATGGTATTTCCTGTTAGGGATGCAAAAAAATCTATCTGAACTGAAACTGCTTGTAATTTACGCAGCCATGTGCGTGACAGATTAGATAGTTATGGTTAAATGAGTTTTTCGACCTTGAACCAATCATTGTCTATGAAGAGGAAGCGGGCCCGGGTATTTAAAAAATATACATTACAAGATTTAATATGGCGTTTGCCCGGTCTCCCATGACCGAAATTATTTCACGTGCATTGAGCCTAACAAGTAAATTTGGTTTTTTGCTTTAATTTATCGTATCTATAGAAAGTTTGGTGCTTATGGTAGAAATTTTATTTTATTATTAATGCAAGTAGATTGCTTATAGTCTATTCATAAATGAGACGGAGATATAAATCAATCAATCGGCCAAATTCCAGCCTACACATAAACTACATATAGAAGCTACCTGCACAACACAAATAAATAATATTCGTGATAATATTTAAATATTACTTGAATGGATGACCCTGTATTGGTTTTGCAAGGATCACGAAGATTTATTACTCCGGTTCATTTATGAATAGACTATAGCGGGAATTGTTTTAAGAGCAGATACATACATATAGAATTTTCGCAATTATTTATTTAGAGATTCACTTTCTGCTTATAGATAAAAATAGGGATTTAGATATTTATTTTACCGTGAAAATATTGATATTTCATAGCACTGCATAGATACAATATACAAGATAGTTCAAAGTGGGATTTTTCATTGTTGAATGGCGCCACATGGAAGATAAAAAAATCTACACACTCATAAAATTAATCTGATTTTACGATACCTGCTCGTCTGAAAATAAGCGGTTAATAACTCCATTCATGATAAAAACAAAAAGGAAACATTACCTGTTCGTTTTAGTTTAGTTATCAAACACGTTTTAGCTTCGCGTTAGCTACCAAGTTTTATTTTAATTTGTTCTTGGAAAACAATTTCAATTTTTTTACCTACTGCATCTGGGAAAACGTATCAAAGCGTTCAGAAGCAATGCTAGAAAATCCTTCGCTAACTTACATTTGTGCATTTATCTTGTTTGGAATTATTCAAATATTCCTACCAGAGGATTAGCTAACATGGCATTAGAAAAGAGCATGAATAATTTATCTGTGTAATTAAAATACGAAGTCAAACAGGTGTAACATTGTGTTAATAGGTCTATCAAGGTCGGATAAATAATAATATAGATCGCAGAAATTTAAAAAATGTTTATTATAAACTAGGTAGATAATGTAACCTATACATTGAAATATCAACTATTAAATAAACAAGAAAAAGAATTTACTGGAATTATGATATTATCAAACAATCAATAAACGTGTTAAATGTGTCAATAAAAGTAAAATTGTTAAAGGATAAGAACGATTTAAAATAAACTTACCGGTAGTTCCCAGAAGTGTTAACATTCATGGTATTGTTCATGCAGTAAACGCTTACAGGAAGTGCAACATTTGCGGAAACAACGTAATTTTCACAAAAATGTTGTTCTTAGAAACAATATATAGGCCGTTGGACTGCTATCCGTAAGTCTATCTACCGATTTGTCCAATTCCTGTACAGTTCATTCGTTATAGAATATCCTGTGTAAGGTGTTTGAACTGTTTATTTTAATTAGTAATTAATTAGATCCTTAATAGCCACTTTCCGGTTATTCAACTATAATAATAAAATGAACTGTTATAAAAGTTTTTCTTAGAATAAGTAACTCTCTAGTGTCATATAATACACAATTACTAAAGCTTATCCGGTGGGCTTTAGGTAATTTTCAGAAGTACTGAACAAAAAGACAGAGTGACCGCCACTGAAAAAATGAGCAAAGGTATTTGAGGTATTTTTCACAAAAATGTCGAAAAATGAGGTCGAAAAATTCGGATTTTGACGAAAATATGAGAGAAGGGGAGTTGTGAGGTATTTTTCTTAAAAAAAACGAAAAATCAGATTGAAAAATTTGAAATTGAAAAACTATTCTTAGAATAAGTAACTAGGTACTCTAGTGTCATAATACACAATACCTAAAACTTATCCGGTGGGCTTTAGCTAATTTTCAGAACCATACTGAACAATAAGACCTCGCTCAATACCTCTCTTTGTAAGGTTTAGAATGAATATCAAGCGGCCTTTCTTTGCTACTTTGTAACATAATAACGATCATTGCTGCTGTTATCACTTATCTTCCATAACAAGTCTTTAATGCTCAAGCATTATATCTACATATTACATTCAACCACGAATTATTAGACTAACTTTTGTAGGCCAATTTGACTTATACAGATAAAATTTAGAAAACAAAAATATATTCTATAGGTACCAGGAAACTTATATGACATTTTACGACGTGCAAAACTGTTAATTAATTATCTCCTATGTAACTGTTCTAACTAATTAAACTCGTAAGTAATTTGTAGAGATATAATTAACAGGTCTGCGATACACAAAAAAAGCCCATTAAAACGTTTTGTAAGAAATTCAATCTAGTTGTTGATGGTTCTGCGACCCACTTCCTCGCTTGTTTCATGCACCACTAGAAAATGTTCACAATTTCTGTCGGTTCCTTTCAGGTAAAAACCCCCCAAAACCACCATCAACGGGAGACGGTTCTGTGTTTCCGTGAATCGCACACAAAAAAAGATCTCTTAGCATAATCTCGTTCGCACAAATTGAAAAGATAAGTAGGTAGAAGGCTGGCTAATGTGCCTCATCTTAGTTCGGGATGGTGCGTTACGTCTATGTGTAGAATAAAAGTTCAGTGGCCTGAAGCAAGACGCGCGAGCAAGTGCAATTTTACGTGAACTGCAACATGTGAACGGTATAAAGGAAGAACGAAAGAGTTTTTTAGTTCTCGAGGATGTCGTTGAAAGAGCAAATATTAAATAACGAAGTTAATCTATCCACGTTAGGTGAGTAAATGACGTTCAACTACTAGATATTAAATGCTGTAGCTAGCTAGCTATTTTTTGTTTCTTATTAATTGGGAATATCTTTTAAGCTACTCTGAAAAAGTTTACTTAATTGATTATGACGTGCACTTTCTTCGCTGAAATTATCGACTCAAGGTTCTCGTTCAATTTTAAAGAAATTCTTAAATCATAAAACAATTTCACTTTAACAAATTATGCAACAATTTATTGTTGCCAAATGTACAGGGTGTTAATAAATGAAAAGTTGTAATAAACTTGCGCCCTTGGAGGTTTCGTTTGTAGCCTAGAGCACTTTGAAGATGGTGTCTTCATAGGGTAAGATCCAACGCTCGATGCAACTGTTGCATTTAGGCTCTTTCAACATTTAATATGATTTAGTTAGAACTGTTAAATTGATCCAATTAAATAAATTCGTGATTTTTAAATAATTACTTGGTAATCAAACAATGCGATAAGCAAAAATTAAAATTCTCAAAAACGGTGCATCGCAGCGATAATAAACAAGAGTAACACTTTTTGTTAGTAAATACCATAAACTTTTCAAATTTGATAAAAAAAATGCAAAAAATTGACAGATGAAAGATAAATCAGAACGTATTACCCTCAGAAGGTCCCAAACAAAACCTCCAAGAGCACATGATTATTAGAACCTTTAGGTATATTTTTACATACCCTACAGGAGTAACAACACCCCATTCAGTAACACCCTGTATAAGTAAACAATAAAAAAATAAATGCATTGACTTCTTTCACTTCGCAGAAACATTTACTGGTTAATGCAATGAAATTTGCTTTAATACCTCCACCTTTAAAATATCGATAGTTCCAAGAAATGTTAGTCACTTCCAATAAAAAGCCAACGCTCCGCTCCGAATATCTGGGGCTATTGGCTCGTAAAAATCGAAAACAAACCTAAAAAGCGCCAGATTAACATCGAAAGTCGAGAGCAGTTCACACGGCGTACAATTAAAGGGACGCCGATTGTCTTCAGGTAGACCGAGGAGGTAGAGATTCCGCCTCGAATTCTACAGGTTTATAATTAAACTACTGTCTAGACATTCCTGCGTATAGAAGGTAGTGATCGACAAAAATCTAGGTCCTAATTTCTCGTGAGTCATCAAGTATGAAGCCGTAAAAAAATCCAAGACTGAAAATACCTGCCTCGAAATAGACTAGATCTCTTGGTAGACTCTTGGTAGGTTTTTTGTAATGATGTTTCCTGTAAAAATGGATTTAGAATGTAACTTTATAGAGTACTCTAGATAGTGGTATCAATTTTATTTATATATAGTGCTTAATGACGATCTTTTGAGAGATCTGCATGCAGCATGCACTTAATGATAACGCAGGAAATACCGGTTAACATAATAATAAGTACGATATCCTGGCTGGCGTCTTGCTCTGACAAGACATGTAAAATAAATCAGCTCGACATCAAAACAAGGTTAAATTATTTTTAACGAAACATATCGCTCCTGTTTTCGCAATAACCATTTAGTAATTAGTGAACGAGAGTAGTAGTGATTATCTCATTATTTACATTATTTTTAATTAAGTATCGATCGAACGACGCCAAGCAGATGTAGATAAGCTCGACTGTATCGGGGACCGAATGTAAATATACGGAATATCCTTGTCGCAATCGCTGTATTGTTCGGCTTGCAATGGATATATTGTTACCGTTGCAATTAAATTTATGAATGAAGGAATGTTCTCTTCCGCTCGAACGCCGTTTATCATACTAAATTCATTTATGTCGAGTTTTCCTTCGGGGTTATTATCTACCATTATTATGGCTAGAACACTCCGTGTTTAACAAACATCATTTCCAGGATAATGGCTGGGCAAATCGTCAAATCATGTTTTACGCATAAGTTTCTCTAATTGTTGCTATAATAATTAGCAACTTACATATATACATAGTTTAGAAACTACTTACACACATATTTTAATGTGCACTATATTAAGTGTAATAAATGGTTATTCTCTCATCTTTATTGATGTTGTATAAATATTTACTTAATTATAGTTATTTGTTCTATTTTTTTTGGTTTGTGCACAATGTAGTAATTTTTCCTCGTTGTTGATTAACGAGGTTGACAAGATGTTAGTGGCAGAGTTAAAATGGTTGAGTGTAATTGAGAAATTAACCGTGAATTTTATTGGGTTTTGTGGGCGTAACAAATAGATGTTTAGACTTTTTTCAATCAATTAAATTTTGAAGGGTATTTAAACAATAACACGAGGTTATTTATGCAAACATTGCGTAACGCGTTATATCGGCAAATTTGAGAGATGATGGCGTAATATCAAACTTTGGTGATTATTAACGATCTAGAATAAATAGTTTGTGTAAAACAAACTTAGATGTCACAAATAGACAGTGTTGCCGTTGTGTTCATATGTTTATTTTTAAAAGTTGGGCACAATGCTTGGCTAATATGACGACATTAGTGACGTACATCTAACTTTGTTTTGTACAAACTATACCTGCATAAGAAAATGAACTTTCCATTTTATTTTTTTTCGATTTTTTACGTAATTATATGATTTATATCTAATAAAATGTATGCAAGTGCTTTCTATACTTATATTCATCACTATTATCACATGTAATAGCGATTTGCTACTGCTTGCACCGACTTTCAGTACCTCTCGCCAAATCGCCAAACCCAGTATCTTGTTAGTACTCTCATGATTGCTCCGTATAACAAAAAGTTTAAAAAAAACCTTGCACATTAACCACAACCTATATAGGAATAAAATTTTTCATAATACAATCCTTTCTCCGTACGCACGCGGCGGATATAAATATATTATTAGCTATAACTTGACACTAAAATTACACAAATGTGCAATTACTTGTCTTATGGTATAAGCGCTGGGGCATAAGAATTGTAAGAGAAATACGTTTCGAGATCGTTTTGACCTCAATTCGCCACCAATGTGATCACGAACTAAAGCCAACACGGAACGTATACAAGTTTACCCATTCAATTGATCATTTTATACAGTATATACTGTATTTGCAAATTACTGATAACTAAATTTTAGACAGGAACCCTGAATTCTGTTAGCTCAATTCTCATTCCATTTATAATAAAAATCTACTCTTCAAACACTCTTAAATACAAGATACAAGTACTTATATAAGATATGTTATAGTCTATTCATAAATGAGACAAGTGAACATTATTATTTTTCAATTTCTGTGTTGGGAAGGTAGCTTCTGTGCCGCTTCTCTGGAAATTGATTTATTACACCGCCTCATTTAGTAATAGACTATAATTGATTCGTGTGATTAATAGTACAAGTACAACCCTGTATAGACGGTTATTGTGGACCAAGTGCAAGGAAAAGCGGTTATTGCGAAGCCGGTTAGGCGGTGCAGGTAAATCCGCGGCCACACCTGCTATCCTGCTCTCTTCGGCTCCGTGCGATCGAAGAATGGGAAATAAGTTGTATTGGAAAAACGGCGAAGCGCGAAGTCGCCAGTCATGAAAGGCGACTGCATGTCTGACGGCGTTCGGCTCGTTTTCTATTCAATAGTTCTTGTAAATCTAGCAGGAGCCGATGATAACTCTATTCGAACTATCGCATAAGTTTGCATTGTTCTATGCGGGTATCTGTAGGGTTATGATGTGGTTGAATGGGAACATTTTTAATGCAAGAATTAAGAGTGGAAGCCACATTAGGTTAAAAAAAATGTATTGCTTGATTATTGAAGAATCAGTTGTAAAAAATTTAAAACGAAATTCACATTCGTTTAAATTTTATGAGAATAGAACTGAGTGCACATCGGGTGCAGGCCACAGGCAATTTATTTTTCAAATGCGTTTATCTCGAAATGACTTTTTTCACATTTGCGTGCAGATTAACTCAAAAAGTAGTGAACTGATATATAATTATGAAAATTGCAGATAGTATCTATGATTCTTTATAAAATTACGAATGATATGAACCAACTTGTGAGATGATTTTATGATCTTAAGGGTATTTTTCTTTGCATAATTAGAAGAAGAAAAAATCGTGAAAATCGAAGTAAATTGTTCCAACTCCCGCAAAACTTTTAATTTTCATTATTTTCTCCTGTATTGAGGTTCATATTCTTAGATAATATGTTATTAATGTGAAATCAAAACCCTTTGGATTTCTAATGAAAATCAGAATGGCTACACTGCACGCAATTGGAGAACTATAATTAAATCCTAAAACGAAGATCACAGCATAACTTTGTTATATTTAGCTGAAATTATTCGAAAAAATTCACAGAAATTGTTCGAAATGTAAATATAAAATGTTGTCAAAATTTGATTGAATTCCAATGAACTCTTCCCACTCCAAAAAAAATCCTGAAAAATCAGGCTCAAACAGCCTTCCTAATGTTACTGTGGTCATATTGCACTATTTCATCATTCTAGTGAATAGGAACCAATGGTGCAAAACGCATCTTGATATTCATTAAATTTATATTTCTAATTGACATACATATGTACTCCTTATTGTTTAACAAAACTCTCACTAAAACAGAACTTGCTCGAGGACATATAAGGCGGCGTTACACGGTGCCAGTAACTTGTACAAGTCACTAAAATCCAGTACTAAACGATAGTGCTTTTGAATGATTGTGTAATTTACATGGTTCCAGTAACTTGCTTAAGTCAGCGAAGCAAAATAGTTAATTTAGACCTCTTGCACATAGGTAGACCTCAAGTTTTTAATTTTGTTTTTTACCTCTGCAGGGCCGAAATCTACTATAATAGCCATTCCATCGACTATTATTTTTATAGCTGCCTCACGTGCTTGTAAATTTTTATAAATTTTTATATTTTTATAAACTTGCACTAAACAAACCGCTGGATTGTAATCACAACTAAAAAACGTGTTCACACAGGTTTTTTTTTCGATTTTAGTACGCGCAGGATAGTCACTTGCTCCAGTAAATAGAACTGCTTTCTATTCGCTGGACTGGAATCATTACTGGAACCAGCGCTAAATTTTAGTACTAAAATATCTGTCTACACACAGCAAGTACTAAAATCCAGTACTGGATTTTAGTGACTTGTACAAGTTACTGGCACCGTGTAACGCCGCCTTAACAAGTTAGCTTCTACGCTTGTGATTGTTGCTGATTCCCATTCAGTGTTTTTCTTTGCATAATTAGAGAAGAAATTCGAAGTAAATTGCTTCATAGCCCGCAAAATTTTTAATTTTCATTATTTTCACCTGCATTGAGGTTCATATTCTTAAAAAAGAAGTTATATACATTGTATGTGAAATAAAAACCTTCTTGATTTCGAATGAAAATCGGAATGGCTACACTTTACTCTATGGGAGAACTATACTTAAAACCTAAAACGAACATCACAGCATAACTTTGTTATTTTTAGCAGAAATTATTCGAAAAAAATTCACAAAAATTGTTCGAAATATAAATAAAACGTTGTCAAAATTTGATTGAAATCCAATTAATTCTTCCCACCCAAAAAAAATCACATTCAAACAGCCTCCTAATGTGGTTTCCCCGCTTACTGATTTTTGTTTAGGAAAATTGAACTGTGAAAATATTAAATATAATTAAAATACTTGTAATAATTGCATAAGATTCAGAGATTTTATCAAGATTTCTTATTAACGCTTTCACCCAAATAATCTTTATACCGATGACATTAAAACCGAAATAATTGAGAAGAATTTCGCGAAATCTCCGTTAGTTGCATCGTTAACTTTACCGATTTCAGTCAATTTCCTAACAACCCGCTGGTTTGCAATAATTATAAACACCGTTTTAATTTCTTTTTTCTTTTATTAACCGCTCCTGGATAGGATTTTTAAAAGTGTGTCGGCCATAAACGTCTTCTCGCTGATATAGTACTTTGATTGCGCTTTAAATATCACTAGTACTCGCTCCGTACCCGGGCTGTTTTCGCCAAGTGACTGCATAAAACATCACCGTTAAACTCGGCTTTAAAGTTACGATTTATTAGCGAATATTCTACAGCAAACTGGTTTTTTTATATAACAAAAATACCAGATTATCTCCTTTATTCCCTTCTCCATATTACTTATAAACTGCCATTATTTGTTTATATTTAGACTAACGGTCTTTTAATAGTCGATTAAAATTAACCTGTGGCGTGCATTGTTTTAGATCTGGCGGCCATTCGACGTCTTCTAGATGCCGAATATCCCACGTCTGGTACATGTCCAAGTTGCGAAATGCCGTTCGACAAAGGCAAGAAGAGAAAATTGATAGACAATTGCGGACACGAGCGATGCTATTCTTGTATGTTCACCAACGAATCTTGCCCTCTGTGTCTACACAACGGACTTCCCGCCGCCGATGATGGTAAGAAAATGTTAATTCAATTCTTTAGTTTGTACAAAACAAAGTCAGATGTACGTCATACGTCACTAATGTCGTCATATTTGCCAAGCATTGTGGCCAACTTTTTAAAATTAAAAATACCTTTTAACTTTTATCTAGGAATATCAATGATGAACAGTGATTGAATTAATCATAATTTTAGTGAAAATGTTGCTCTCCACTACAATTTGTGCATATTTTTCGCTTGGTCCAAATCGTTATTTTTTGTTTTCCCAGTATTCCAGGCAATTTTTTAAAAATTTTGTAGCTGATTATCGATTTACAAGTCATGCAAAGAATTTTATCAAGAATATTTTTTTTTGTAAACTTTGTAAACTTTTTCCCCTTTTGTATACAACATTTTGTGACACACTGCATATTGTAAAAATTCAACGTTTGTACAGAGTGTCTACGTAAGTTGGCGGCATATGGGAAACTTGTTTATTATTAATTAAGTTTTCGAAAAAAGTTATTCTTTATAAAAAGTTCTGCATGGCCCAAAACCTAAAATACCAAAATCAAAATTTAGCAGTCGTATCGAGGATTGTCAAAAAATGTGATTTTTTCTTAAGAGTAAAGTACCACTATTTTTGACAATAGCAAAAATTAATAAGGAAAAATGTTTAGAATTAAAAAAAAAAACTTTCAAATATTCAACATTGTCTAATTATAAAAATTTTTTTTTGAGATTTTCTCTGTGAAAACGTTGAAGAGTGAAATGTGAAAGCCGGTACCACTTTTAAAAAATGCCAGATCATCCTAAATTAATTATGCAATAAAGTGCAACTTAAATTTTCAACGTTTTCACAAAGAAAATGTCGAAAAAAATATTTTTATAATTAAACAATGTTGAATATTTGAAAGTGGTTTTTAATTCTTAACATTTTTTCTTTATAATAATTTTTGATATTGTCAAAAATAAAGATGCTTTACTCTTGAGCAAAAATCACATTTTTTGACAAACCTCGTATATAACTGCTAAATTTTGATATCTGATAATTGCATTTTAGGTTTTGGGAATTGTAATTTTTAAATGTACTTCATCTCTAGAAAGCTTTCTTGACAATTTTAGAAAATCCTTAGATTTTGTAAACTTTATATAAATTCGACAACACTGTCTATTTGTGACGCAGTAAATTTATGGTGACGTGCATTTAACTTTGTTATGCCTAAACTATATGAGATTTTAACAAAATTTTATTTGCATAAGTAACGCGCAAATTCTAAAATGAAATTTATGCCGACTATAGTGCTTATAAATACATCCTTTTTATTACTAATTATTTCATATTAAATAATCCCCTGCACAGGCTGCATTTGAAATAGTTCTTTCAAGGATGTTTACTACTGTAATCTAAATTCTAAACACCCAACTCCATATACACATACGAAAATTTTACTTAAATGTGAAGTTATCCTTTATGTTACAGACGGAACACTAAAGCCAAATTTAGGAAGTTGTAGACTTAGAAACTTAGATAGCATGTACGAAGAAACGTCATCACATATGAATAAATCGGAGTTAGCTCAACCTAGGACGAAACTCAAGACCAATGGCTATTTCAGCAGCATATTCTCCCAGGTAAAGTTTATCTCTAATTAGCGCTCGCTAATTAAATCTAACGAAAGTTCGCGTTATTCATTGTTATATGATTGTAGAGTCGAAATAATTTACACGACACTAAAGTGGAAATCGGCCACCCGGAAAAACTTCCAAAAACTCGCCCATCGAATGCCCGGCATCGATCCTCCGATCAGAATATCATGACGCAAAGTTGCCCGACGCCCCCTCAAACGCGAAGGAAGTTTTACCTCGGCCCCAAAGCCCTGAAAAGCCCTTTGTTAGCCAGAGGCGCCAAACAACAACCGGACTATCCTGGATCAGGTACACTATAATTTTATTATACCATTAGCGACTCCCTTTAGTTACTTTATCTACTATCCCTTTAGCTAATCCCTTTAGTTACTTCCTTTAGTTACTTTAATTAGTATCCCTTTAGCTACCCCCATTAGCTGCTCCCTTTAGCTACTCCCTTTAGCTACTTTAACTAGTATGCCTTTAACTACTCCCTTTAGCTACTTTAACTACTATGCCTTTAACTACTCCCTTTAGCTACTTTAACTACTATGCCTTTAACTACTCCCTTTAACTACTCCCTTTAACTAATATCCCTTTAACACTCCATTGTCCATTTTTACTCCCTTTGGCTACTCCATTTAGCTACTCCCTTTAGCTACTCCCTTTAGCTATTCCCTTTAGCTACCCCCTTTAGCTACCCCCTTTAGCTACTCCCTTTAGCTACGTTCCCATTGAATACAAAAGTCTGGATTAATTTCTTTAGCAGCGATGACATCGTCGACGACTTCCACAGAAGGGAAGCATTGGCCGAGTGTTATTTTAGGGAAAATAAGATCGCTGTGGAGCGCTGGATCGAAGAGCAATACTGGCCTTAATCAACTTCTATCAGGCAGGAAATTGATTCAAGTTTTTATGTGTTGTTTTCAGCATGTTTCAGCCTTGCTACTCTGACGTGTTGTTTGCCTAAAAGTTTTATTTTCGTACTTGTTTAGTGCAATTTTTTCTAACATTTAGCACTTTGCAGCACTCGTTTTATAGCACTTACACAGTGTGATATTTGTAGTTGTGATTTTAAGTTTAATTTTAACACTAATTCAAGTTTGAGATTGGAATTTAAATAGTTTAATCCTTGAATTCAATTTGGTAAATTACAACATTTACTTGACTAATACACCAAAAAAGAAAAATTATGTTCTCTTCAACAATTTATCTCAACCATCAACTTCTTCAATTGTAACCACTAAATTTTATTTAACTACCACGTAGTTAGTATTTTAATTTTCTAACCAAAATTTAACAATAATCATTTTCTTTAGACGACGATTCCCCTCACACCAAAGGAGCAGCTCCGAAGAAGTCCACTGAAAACGACCTCTACATGCGACTGGGTCTGCTGCTGGGCGAGAGTGCAAAGAAATCGAAGAAAACTCAGGAGTCCTGCTCTTCATTAACCAGCTACGACATATCCAGCGTACTCTCAGCCAATACCAGCCCCGTTTCGACACTAACAGGTAGCTCAGAAGATCAACACCGGACTAATCCGAGCTCCGATAGCGTCGCTTCCCTCATGTCCTTATCCATTTCTGGACAAAGCAATTGCAGCTCAAGTCCTCTTAGTAGAAGACATAGCGTAACCAGTAAGTAAATTCTACAAGTTTTTGTACAAATGGTAGCATTTGGTGTGTTTATTATAGCTTCCCAATCGACTCTTCATGACCAAATCAAGTACAGAAAACCCGGAGCTAAGATAACTAAAGCAGAAATATCGAAACATTCAGCAGACCATAAACTACGTTTAAAACAATACGAAGCTCCCCAACTCACTTTCAAACCTCTATTCTTCGAGGTACCCCTCCAAGAACCCGATCCTTTGTTCATTGGGCGCCACTGGTTGATCAAAGATATAGAAGATATTATAAGTAAGCATTTAACTTCCTAAAATATTCACCCCAACTAATTTATTGCTTGTTTTAGATACATCTAGTCCAGGTGTCCTGCTAACAGGAAACCCAGGCACTGGGAAAACTTCTTTAATCCTCCAACTAGTCGAGCACAGTTGTTTCGGTCGCAGGAAAGAGCACCCCTATAACCAAAACACCCCTCGTTCACCACCCCAATCGATGTACTATCAAATAGATTTAATCAACGAGAAGATCAGGAATCTCGCCTCCTCGGTGGTGGCCTATCATTTCTGCCAAGCAGACAACAACTACACGTGTTCTGTACCAGATTTCATTCATTCGCTGGCTGCTCAGCTGTGCCAGGCTCCCCAGCTGGTGGCTTACAGAGACCATTTGGTGTCAGAAAACGATCTGCAGAATATTCTAGCTCTGAAAGAGTGCATAGCGAATCCTGATATAGCTTTTACCAGGGGCATTTTGGAGCCTCTGTCGTGCTTGAAGCGATTGGGGAAAATCGAAAACGTGAATTGCGTTATACTCATCGATGCTTTATGCGAGGCTGAGTACCATCGGCCGGATCACGGTGATACGATCACAACATTCCTGCTCAAACATATCCCTAGTTTCCCATCTTGGTTGAAGGTTATTTCTACAGTTCGAAGTCAATTAGAGGAAGTTACCAAGCAGCTTCCGTTCACCAGGATCTCCTTGGACAGTGTTCAGTCAAACGAGAACCTTCAGAAGGACATTTTAGCTTACATTAATTTCAGGATGCAGAATAATTCTGCCCTACAGCTAGCTACAAGCGTGAAGATAGAAAGCACGTGTGTGTCCCAGAATAAATTCGCTCAGCATTTGTTGAGTTTGAGCCAAGGGTCGTTTTTGTTTGTGAAACTCACGTTGGATTTGTTGGAAAAGGGACAGTTGGTGATCAAATCCGCGGGGTACAAAGTCCTGCCTGTGAATTTATCCGAAATTTACCTCTTGCATTTTAACTTGAGGTTTCCTACCATTCGGTCCTTCGAAAAAGTAGCCAATATTTTGAGCGTTTGCTTGGCAGCTCTCTATCCATTAACAGTTCTGGAAATATACTACTCAGTAAACTCTTTGTTAGTCGATAATTTTTTGCCTTGGAACGAGTTTTTGCAACGATTCAAACTCCTATCCGGATTCCTAGTGAAAAGACTGGACAACACTTACATGTTCTTCCATTCCTCCTTCAGGGAATGGCTAATTAGAAGAGATGAAAACGATGCTGTAAAATTCTTGTGCGATTTACGAACCGGTCACGCTGGAATAGCCTTTCGGTAATTAACCAATTAATTTTTTTATAACAAATTTAACTCGTTTTCCCCTAGATTATCTAGAGTACAAACGCCTCTAGATCCAGAGAAAACACTCGAACTCGGCCATCATATTCTAAAAGCTCACGTGTACAGAAGCATGTCCTTCCAGAATCTAACATCCAGAGATCTCCAAGCCAAATGGGTGGCGGACACCTCAGAAAACGTATCAGAAGCCGTTTGTCATTTAAGAAACATGTACTGCCCCAACGTAAAGGTATCCAGACTGATGCTTCTGGCTGGAGCTTCTCCTAACTACATCACCGATCTTCTGGGCAACGCTCCTGTTCTTTGCATATACGCTAACGAAGGTTTGTAAACAATCGCTGTACCTACCAGATTTTTTTATAATTAAACTTCTAGGTATACTCCCTATGGTATCGTTGCTACTTGAATTCGGAGCCGATGTAGAACTGGCGAACAGTCAAGGTTGCACAGCGCTGTCTCTTTCCTCAGCCAAAGGCCACTGCGACGTCGTGCGCCAGCTAATAGCAGCTGGAGCTTCCCCAGGTCATGCTGATACTGGAGGTTACTGTCCTCTTGTTCATGCAGCTAGAAACGGTTACCTCAACGTTGTGGGTTATCTTCTAGCTTGCGACTGGATCACCAAAAACGAAGAGGACGTACCGATTGCTGTAGCTGCACAGCAAGCTTTGATAGCAGCAGCAGGACAAGGACATTGTGAGGTAGTAGAATATCTGCTAGACATGGCTGAAGTGGATATCAACTCGCCTGATACCATAACCGGTAAGTACCAGTAAATCCCCCACGTTCGTTTACATGAAATTAAACGACTTCAGGTGAGACAGCGTTGTCAGCAGCTTCAGCGAATGGTTGCCATGGAGTCTGCTCCGTGCTGATCAACAGAGGTGCTGACCCTTGCATTACTAATCGAAAGGATTTATCGCCTCTTTTGCTGGCGGTGAAAGAAGGTCACTGGGCCATAGCTGAAAGACTGATCCAGAATTACGCGGCCATCGAACAGTGCGACCCCAGCGGCAGATCTCCTCTCATGATCGCCTCCTCCGAAGGCCATTTGGGTATCATCGAGTTGCTCTTAGATAAAGGTACAATTTACTCAGGTCTCAGTGGTAAAATGATCAACGATAATGTTGCAGGTACTGATATAAACAAAGAAGACAAAGAAGGTTTGACCCCATTGGGGTGGGCTTGCCTCAGAGGTAAACTGCAAGTAGTGCAATGTCTTCTGGAGAGAGGAGCTTTGATAAATCATACGGATAAGACTGGTAGGATTCCGTTGGATTTGGCTGCTTTTCAAGGGAATCAAGCGTTAGTGCAGTATTTAATTGATCGTGGGGCGACCATAGAACATGTGGACATCAATGGGATGAGACCTTTGGACAGGGCAATAGGTTGCAGGAATCTGCAAGTTATTAATTGCTTTTTGAAGAAAGGGGCCAAGTTAGGACCTGCTACTTGGAGCATGGCGCAAGGAAAACCTGATGTAAAGTAAGCAGGTCTTTTCAACTTCTTATCAGTAGCTTACTTAATATATTGTTGTTTTAATCTTAGATTGATACTCTTAAATAAGCTCCTGGAAGACGGTAACGTGTTGTACAGGAAAAGCAGACTAAAGGAAGCAGCCCATAGATACCAATATGCATTGAAAAAATTCCCAGCAGAAGACCAAGGTGAACACAACAAATCCTTTCGACAACTCAAAATTAATTTCTTGTTGAACTTTTCACGCTGCAAACGAAAATTAGGGGTAAGTGCTTCCCGAATTCGATGCAAATCCAATAAAACAGCCCAATTAATTATACTCCTTTTTTTATTTAAACAGGAGCTTCACGAAGCGATCGAATTGGTCAATCTGGTGATCGAGCTGAAACCCGAATCGTACGAGGCCTATTACGCCAGAGCCAAAGCGAAATTAGATTTGAATAAATTCGAGAGCGCTTTGTACGATGTTAAAGAAGCGTTGAATCGGGCGCCGAAGTCCGGAAATGAACGGAAAATATTGGGGTATTTGCTGGAGGACATCACGACGAGGATGTCGGGGAAAAACCTGTCGAATAGAAAGTACATGGCTGTATCGGTGGACACGTTGCATGAGTGATTTTTAAAACGATCATTTAAACTCTTGTGAGTAGTGTAATGGAATGAGCTGGGGGAAATTTTATTCAATATATTTTAGAGCGAATATTGTGTATATAGTAATAGGATGTAGATTAATACGTTTTTTTTTAATTTCCTTTACAAAAATCCTCGCTGTTTCATTTTTATCAATTTATTATCGTTTTCCATTCCATTTTTTATTTATTGAATTATTTTTAATGTTGTTTTATATAAATTTTTTGTTTCGGGAATATTATTGGCTACGATATTTGTCAAAAATATAATTTTTGTTATTATTTTTCCATATAATATATGAAATTTGGAAAAATATTAATACCAAAAAATAAAAATTTAACAATAATGTGCAATGCGTGTACGTAAAATTGTTTCGTTTATTTATTATTTGTTGATTTTTGTGTGTTTCTCTATTTGTTTCTTGCCATGATTTTATAAATATATAAATGTATAGCCTTATTATTACATATCTTTATACCTACATATTGAATACTAAATTATTTTTCAGTATTTCAAAATCTTCGGTTGTAACTGCGTGAGATTTTTTATTTCGTTTAATTGTGAAAAGAAGGTGCTATGTATTAAATAGAAATGGTAAAAGTCAATGCAATAAAATATTATTTCAGTAAAACTTTTTTGTTGAATGTATAGTCTATTAACCATTAATTTCATAAATTGATAGCGAGTTGTTAGTGAAGAAGAGGAAGTTAATAAATAACAAACCAGCCGAAGAAATGCAAATTCATTTATTCAATTTAGATATCTATCAACACTCTTAATATTATCGAAAAATAGTTAAAGTAAAAGTGAACCCAAAAACTTCTTTTTAATTAAAAAACTTGTATCCTATGATTTTCTCGATCACAAACTAGGATATGTCCATTCGATGTCATAGCGACTCCTTCCAAACCTTTGAACTCTCCCTTTCCGATTCCCCAACAACCAAAGGCTCGCAAGAACGTTCCATCTGGACTGAAAATTTGTATCCTATTATTTCCAGAATCAGCCACGCATATGTAACCCTGATCATCAACGGCCACTCCTCTGGGAAACTTGAACTGCCCTTCTGCAGACCCTTCCGATCCAAACGAAGTCAAAACCTTCCCATTCACATCGAATATTTGAATCCTGTGGTTATTCGAATCCGATACTACCACTCTATTTGTGCTGGACACTGCTATGTAATGAGGATGTTCCAGTTGGCCTTCTTTGTTTCCCATGGAGCCAAATTTACCAACGAAGGTACCATCCGATTGGAATACCTACAATTATTTACATACAATTAACCCCTTGTTGCAATTATTTTAAATGTACTCTACCTGTACTCTGTGGTTTTCCTTATCGCACACATAGATGAAACCTAAAGCGTCTGTGGTAATACCCCATGGGTAATTGAACCGACCATCTGCAGTACCTTGACTTCCAAACGCTCTTAAAAATCTTCCTGAAGGATCAAACACCTAAAAATATTTACAATAAGCAACTTCATCATCTAGTTTTTCCATCTAGGTAGCTTCTTCATCTAGCTCCATTCCAACGAAATACTCACTTGTATCCTATGATTGTATCTATCAGCAATGATGTACTGTCCAATTCTGTTGACTGCTACACCGGCTAGGCAATCGAATTCGCCCTCCTTGTTACCGTACTGGCCGAATTCCTTTAGGAACCGGCCGTTGGCGTCGAACACTTGGACTCGATGATTGGAGGAATCGGCCACGACGATGGTGTTGTCCGGACCAACGGCAACACCGCGGGGCCACGTGAAGCATCCGGCTTCGCTCCCCCTACTACCAATTTGAAACAGCTGCTGGCACTTTTGGAGGTATTGACCTCTAGGAGTGGTACCGGCTACCGCCTGGGCGATACCTACACCCACGAATTTAATTTATAATACATCTGCAACAAGTGGTGATCGAGTGCACTACTTACCGACCACTGCTGTAGCTGCTGTAGGGGTAGTGGGGGAGCCTTGCGTGTTTTTTGAATCGTCGTCAGAGCTCGCCAATTCGGTGGAAGATCGCAAGGGTAGCCCCAGGGAGAGCCGACGAGCGGCCCCCGAGCTGCTGGCAGATGGGGTGCTCACCCCCGAAGCGACATCTTTGTCTTTTGCGCCGCTGCGATTGCCGTATTTGTTCTTCAGGTACCTCGCCCAAGAGCTCAACGCAGCGCCGTCTTTCTCCGCTGCTGAAGACGCAGACCTGCAACATTTAACCACCATTTTACACATCATAGAAGATGGAACCACTGCTATTCTTTCCAAAAAAGGAGCACCTACTTAAGGTGGGTTAATGGATTTTACTACTGACCTATCGGGTGAGTTGTCCCTGGATTTGAGAGCGTGAGAGGACCGGCTCCTGGCAAGATCATGGGCTGATGATGAAGAGCCGTATCCCCTGGAGGCCAGATAGGCGGATGGGTTCGACGAAGTCGGTGAAATCGGTTCTTCCGATTCGTCTTCGTCGCCGAACTGCTGGCTGCTTCTGCTCCTCGCCAGGCGCTGGCGGCGATCCTTCATGGCCATGTAGCGAGAGCGGCTGGTGGGGTATTTATTGTCGTCATCTGTTGTTGAATACCTACACAACCAATAGAGCAATTAGTCAAATAAAAATAGTAGTTGTGAAGGACGTTTACCTAGAGGTGTAGTCATCTTCTTCAGGAGGTATAGCAGCGGAACTTTTGCTTTTGTTCAAAAATCGGCTGGTATACCCATATCTGGTGGGTTCCTCTTCAGTGACAGTGGAAGTCCTGCTTCTAGAATATTTATATGGTTCCTCCTTTTCCTTTTCTCTTTCTCTAGAAGAAGTGTATCTGCTTCTACTAGGAGAATCTGCTTCTTCTCTACTACGTCTTCTTATATTTTCAACGCTGTTGTCTCTAGCATTAGCACTTCTAGCTAGTAGTGGACCAATATCAGTTTTAGCTAATTCTTTGTTATCGGTTTTTTCAGTCTCTTCGTCGGTTTCTTCTTCAGTTTCAGTTTCTTCTTCGGAGGAAGTTTCTATTTCTTCGTCTTTCGGAGGGGTCGGAGCGGTTTTGTTTTGTAAAAATCTGCTTTGGAAGGGCTTTGTTTGAGGTGATGAAGACGTATTGCGAGAGGGCGGGGTGGTTTCGACTCTAGATAGTATTTTCTTTTTAACTTCTTCAGTTGTAAAGGGGGCGCCAGTAGTGCGAATAGCGCTAGATGATGTAGATGATTCGGTAGAAGATGAATCTGAGCTGGCTGATCTTGCGGATTTTTTATGACTAGCGTCAGATGGTCTTCTAGTCGTAGGCGTGGGAGTTTTGGTAGGGGTTTTTCTTTGTTGGACTGATACAGATTCTTCCGATTCTTCCGTAGACGATGCGGCCTGAAGGAAAACATTTATGTTAGGATTTTGAAGGTCTTGCAAAACAATCTTCATGCAATCAATCACATCAAAAACAAGAAGAAGGTAGTGTTTGTAGAAGAATAAACATGCCAGAGTGTGTGATCGAGTTCGTAATCTCTTTTTGTCTATATTGTTAATTTTGTGGAAGAAACAAGCAACACTATATATGTACATTAATCCTATTCTATAGAAATTGATTTAATCAGGTACTTGAGTAAAGAGGCTATGGTTCATCTAAACTCACCTCTGGGGCTGGAGTTTTTCTTTGTCTTTCTTCGATAACCGGCCGCGTTTCCGTAACAGTTTCGGTAGAAGTCGATGCCCCTTTATTTTGCTTTTTTATTCTAGATATCTCGTCCTCCTCGCTGACTTGCCTCACGGCCGGAGGCGGCGGCCTTTTAGGCACCACCTTAGGCTCCGGAGGCTTCGGAGGTTCCTCCTTTTTTTTAGTCTTTCCACTCTCGCAATCTTGCATCTTTTGCATAACTCTTGGAGAGTCAGCTAATCTAGTTATACCACTTAGAGGACCCCTGGTGACATCTTCAGTGTCCAAAGGTCTTTCTCTTTCTTTATTTTCGTGGAAGCGTACTCTCGGAGTTTGTTCAGTATCTGAATCGTTTTCAGTAGTTTGGTGTCTTCTAAATCTGCTATATTTAGATCTAGCAGGTCTAGTATCATGATCGTAATCATCACCATAGTCACCAGTTCTACCATATCTACTGGTAGTTTCTACAGTAGGTTTGGATCTATCCCCGAATTTCCTACCCCCTAAGATTTGATCGTCATCCCCGTAACCCCTCTCGCCGTAGCCCCTTTCTTCCTGCTGTCTGAATTGCGAGGCCAGTCGATGATCGCTTTTGGATCTCATGAGGCCCGGGCCAGGAGGTTGCAGCAAACTTGAAGATTGCCCGAAGACTGAATTTGCATTTGTTATATTCAAGTCTCCGAAACCTGCAACGTGTAACACCAGCTGGTTGGGATCGTGGGCTAGCACCAAGCGTACTTTCCTGCTGTAATCGGAGTTTTCGTATTCGAAGTTTCGTATGAATTCCACGGTTTTGAGGAATATCTCTTTGGCGTCCATTAACTCGCAATCGTCCCAGATGTCTACGTTTTCGTTCATGTGTTTATCTGCTAAGTCGCAGTTGCTCAAAATGTTAGATATTTCTTGTTCTAAGTTTTCTTTTAGAGTAGTCAAACTTCGGAGTTCGGTGCTTAGGTATCTATCTAATTCGCCTCGTAGATAATCGGTTCTATCTTTGAGTGCTTTGTTCAATCTCCTGTAGATTTCTTCAACTTCTTCACCAACTGATAAGCAGTTTGTTTGTATATTTTGCGAGTTTTTCTCCACCAGTGATAACGTGTCTTGTAACCTGTGAATACCGCGTCGTATTTGATTGTTTATTCTGGATATTTCCCTTCGCAATATCTCCATGTGTGCACCTGAAATGCTCCTTTTATTGTAGCTTTCGTGGTGCAATTAAATTTCAATATTAGTTACCTTTACATTCCTCGCAAATTTTCTTATCGCAGTGGGAGCAGAAGCTGCAGTAGGCTTTCTCCGAGCAAACGTTGCACCTCTCCATGATCTGGCCGCTGGTGGGGTCCGGTAGTTCCCCGGTGATCTCGATGTGCAACTCCAAGAATCTCTGCAAGGTGACGTTGGTGGGGAAGCCTTGCACGCCGTTGTATGGGATTCTGTGTTCGGCTCGACATTCCGGGCATTTTACCTTAATAAATTTGTTTGGGTAAATGTTATTTGTGGGTAATTTAAAAATGAACTTACTTGTCTTCGTACGTAGTCAACTAGACCCTCTAGGCAGGGTTCCATGCAGAAGCTGTGCTGGCATGGTAGGAGTTTGGGGTTCCTGTACCGGTCCAAGCATATGGCGCAGGTTAATAATTGTTCAAATTGTTCCATTTTTTAATCTGTAAGGAATTAATATTTTATTAAAAATATACAGGATGTTAATTAATGCAATGTACTTATTTTAATGGGTGATTCGTGGGCTAATTTTAAGTCGAAAAGTTCATATAAAGGTATGTCCTCCAAAGCTCGGTTTTCGAAATACAGGTATCGATGTAAAGTTTTATTTTTATTTAGGTTTAGAAAAAATAATTTTTAATTTTTTTAAACTCAAATATTACTTAAGACAAATAGAAATACAAAATAAAACTAATAAAATGTGTGGCACTTACTAACTTGATTTGATGCAAAGATTATACTCAAATTGCAGGAATCCATGGACTTACCTACAATTAGTTTTTAATTATTTTCTTTAAAATGATATGTTCTACGGCAAAAGCGCAAGAAACTTTTTTTGTTTAAAATGAAATGGTTATCAATAATTTTTAAAAAAAGTTCCTAAAAAACAGTGGCGTGCTGCTTTTTCCTACCCATATCTACGACACTGGCTAAAACAAAAAAATATTTTCTGTTAAAAAATGCCGTATTTATTCCATAATATGTTATCCTAGAATTCAGTGTAATATCGCAAACGGTTTTCATATTTTTGAAAAAATCATAAATAAAAATAAAACTTTATTTAGGACCCCTGTATATATTAACAACCTTAATATATATTAACAACCCTGTATATATCGAAAAGCAAGCTTCGGAGGACATACCTTTATATGAACTTTTCGACTCAAAATTATCCCAAGAATCATCCATTAAAATAAGTACATTGCATTAATTAACACCCTGTATATTTCATTAAAAAGATCATGATCGCATCCGCTCAACTGAAGGTCCATTCAAAAGATGCCAGAATTTTTCATAATAAATACAAAAATAATTCGCTTATAAATTTAATTAATGTGTGCAGTTGGTGCATTTAAAAAGAAATAAATAAGTGCTCAGGTAAATATAAATTTAGATATTAAAAATAATAGATACATTTTTAGTTCAAAAAATACATCACTCATTCGCGTTGGAGATGATTTTCTAGAAAAGCGAGTTTCAATGACGAAAACAAATCTTTGTTCATGATCACGGGTTAATTATAGAACCCGTGTTATAAATGAGTGTAGTTTCCAGATTTAGAGTAGGCAGATATTCGACTGGGGCCGGTGTCTATTGATCCAAAAAATGTTTGGCCATTCGGATAATATTTCAAAAGAGACATTCGTTAAATTAAATTCCTGTGTACCTAATCAATTATTGTAGCTTTGTTAAATTTATGAAATATTTCAATTGGGGAATTTTTAATTAGCACGCTTTATCACCAAGCCTGTTTATTTAACACAAAGGCGTTTATAAACTATTTATTGTATAAAATTTGTTGTGTAAAATTCGCTTTAAATAGAGTGAATTTAGTACATATTTTTTTTGTTATACAGACTGATACAGGGGTTAATAAATTCTGATATCCTTGAAGCCTATCCAGACGGAATATATTTTTGGCAAAAATATCTCAAATGCACCAACACGCCTAGAATTTTAATACTACGCATTGTTTACGAGTAGCCTTTTTTGGAAATGGCCTCATACTCGAATAATTTGAACCCAATTAAATTACTTTAAAATTATAAAGCACCCTTCTACCAAGTAGTTAAAATAAAATAATTCACTTAAAGAATAAGTATGCTAATCAAAACTAAATTAAAGCCAAACATTTTCTAACCCTTCATAAGTAAGTTGATCCAATAAATCCAAAGCAACTATCACCAATATATCAAGAAGATAACACCAAAATTTTAGAACAACACTCGCTAATAGATTAGATTCGATGTTCTGATCAAACCAAATAGATTTTCTCTTTTGTTCGTCTTTCTATATTAACAGTTTTCGCGCCGGTCTGTTAAAAATAACCACTGGTAAATACACCGCGTTAAGTGAACCTTCTAAAATTAAATACTCCGGTATACTAAGAACTTACTGTATATGCTCCTACGTATATACAGCGTATTAAAACCAAAAAATCCCGAAAATTGGAAGGAAATTCGCTTCATTGACGTCAGCGTACGATTCATAATAACAGAACCGTATTCCCACGCTTTTATCAAACCTGGAAAATTTATTTATTACTAAATTCATCATAGTAAATAATTAAAAAAATACGATTTTCTCGTTTGTAAGGTATGTAATAAATAACACTATACTTTTAAATAAGTATAGGTGGTTTTTAAAGAGAAAATTCGTTGGTAATTCGACTAGGTAAATTAGACATTTTTTGAAATGTTTTGCACCAAACTCGAAAATTGTAGATACAAAATTCGTTTCTGAAAATTTTTGATTTAGCGATCTTCTATAATTGGATTTTATCAAAAATATCCGTGACGAAAGTTTATTTTATTACAGGTAAATTTAGAATGAGTTCATAGGCAGGAGGAGCGGCTGGCGGAGAGAGGAAAGAAAAGCTATTTTGTATTTCACGAGGTTGAAACCCACTTGTCTGAAAAAACAGAATGTGTCCCGATTTTTGAAGGTTTAACAACCTTCGGTGGAATGTCTCGGATAGGCGATAGAAGAACAAGGAATCCTTTGAAGTGTTAGATTCATCAAGATTCGTACAAAAATAAAGTGCTCGCTATTTTCAAAAAAAAATACCTATCCATCTTCAAAAAATAAAATTTTTCACTATTTAATAAAACCTCTTAATATGTACATAATAATAAATATACAGGGTGTATCATAAGTTGATACTTCTTTTTAAACTGTGTATGAATCTTTTTATAAAGCAACTTTTTCAAATAAACTTTTTGAATATTCTGAAAAACAAAGATAGAAAATTTTAAAATTCATTAAATATGAAATTTATTTATTTTTCGCTTTATTTATCTTTATTTATCTAATTTATTATAAATGAAGCAGGTATAGGAAAAATATTCGAAATTTTAAAATTTTCTATCTTCTTTGTTATTCATAGTACATATTCAAAAAGTTTATTTGAAAAAGTTGCTTAGAATTAAGAGATTCATACACAGAAAAAGAAGTAACAACTTATGAAACACCCGGTATACAGTGTGCTTAATAAATAAATTAAGGGGAATTGGCTAGGGGATTAAAAAAACATAATAGTATGAGTTGTAGCTTCTAAAAATGCGCATTAAATAAATTGAATAAGGTAGCAAAAACAGAAAGCAAACTACAATAGAAAACGAATAAAATGTATTTTTAAAATCCTGATTAATTCGAATAATTTCAGTTTTAAGGTATTGCCAAAAATTTATTTTGAGCTTATACACGCATGTAAGTAAACTGCACTTTTCCAAATATTTTCTTTAGATTAGCATGCTGAAATATCTCGGGGAAATTTAATTAAACTGAATTTTTCAACTCTTGCCTCACAGATATAAAGAACTCCTGTCACAATTATTTCTTAACAAATGGTCCATTAAAAATATTTTTAGCAACTCTTGCGGCACAAACTTTTAATATACAAATTTTTGTTATGTAGCATCAATAAAATCATCGTTAAAAATTACAGAACTCTGCGAACGGTAAGGTAAAGAAATCCAAAATAATTACTTACCAAAAAGGCTTTCGTTTTTATTTGAATCCGAGGCCCCTAAGGGGCTTTTTCGATGGACTTCAGTTCAATAGTATGTCGCACGAAAAACCTGCAAAGACATTAAACGAATGCATCAATCATTCCATTCGCCAGATTTCGTTGGTAATGGCAAAAATCCTACTGAAAACATTCGCTAATTTTCCAAAATTTTATATTTATTTTTACAGCGATGTATCACCACTGAATTTTTTTGTCAATACTCACAAAAATATTTTTAACCGATTAATATTCGCGAGGCGTAGGTAGCGAATTTTGGAGATGATGTAGTATCAAAAAATAAGTAATTTGGTCCTTATGATTTCGATCCAAAATTTTATAAAAATTACATTATTATAAATAAAATCCTCAAATCTATTTGTTAGGGATAAAGTTACATATTTAAGCGTTAATTGCTTTAATAAATGAATCATTTAATTAAAAGATTTAATTAATATGAAACCAATTTAGCGGACGGGTGTGTATTTTTAAAAGATACAATTTGAAAGAATTAGCACACATTTTGGCAATCGACTTACTTTGAGATAAGCACTGAAAATTAAGTGTGTCACGACTGAAAATAATTGTGGCTTTTCAATAGCAATTTTTCAATAAATCTTCGACCGGTAGAACCGAATACCATCGCTTAACAGTGGAGTCGCATTGACTACGAGTCTATACATACGAAATAATTTCCTACTAATATCTGAATCACTTGCCAACTTTGCAAAGTTTAAATAGATTTGAGACTATCAGAAACGCTTTTTGGGATCTCGCTCAGACGTGTGCTATCTTTGTAACAGATACAAGTACAATTGTCTTTCTCAGAGTTTCCAGTGAATGGTTTATTGTTCCCAGAAGAAGAGAATTTGTATTTACAGAACAAAAGGAACAACAAACAGCTACTAAAATTGTTCATTGTCCTAATTTCAGTTGTGTAGGTACTGAAAATAGTCTGAAAAAAATTTAACGATCGTTCGGATTGAATGAAAATCGTAAATTAGATATGTATTTTTATTGATAAACGAGTTAAAAGTAATTACAGCACAAAACATTCGTGTATATACAAGGTATAGAAAAGATTATAAAAAATATTAGGAAATTTATATATGTAAGTTAATATAAAATGAATTATTTCAAATCGTCTTATAAATTATGAAAAAACGATTATGGCATCTAACATAAATTTTTAACAAAGTTAAGTGTAAAGTAGATATGTATAGTATATAAAGAAATGTTGAAATGTATTGTGATTGTCTTATATTACTTAAAAAAGGCAGCAAAGGCGTAACAAATAAAAATTAGAGAGGGTAATGTGGGAATAAAATCAGGAAAATAGATAACACAATAAATCAAAGTATTATACCTGGATTCAAATATAATTGACATGTTTTGAAATAAACATAAATTATAAAAAATGCAATAATTAAAAATTACATTTTATATGTTCATTTCATTTATACAAAATTAAAATCCAAGTATAGGAATGGAATGTTTTCAGAAATATTCACAACCTTAAATTACTTACAATTGCAAAATAATAATTTATCATTTTAAAATAAATAAAAATAATTTATATTGCTTCTGTATCCAAAAGCCGATAGTTAAAAAATAAATAATTACGATATTTATGGTTTTGACCACAAATAAAGAAAATTAAAATCCTCTAAGATATTCAGAATATCACATACATTAGCAGGTATAACGTTACAATTTCTTAATTAAATTTAATTACATAATGTTTCAATCGTGCATAGTTAATTTGTATTTTAAGCAAACGAGATGAGTCACTAAAACAGTTCACTTACAAGTACAAAATGTTCATTATGCAATTCAAATTGACTACGTTTCTAAGTCGTTTTTAATTCTGCATTTCTACATAAATGAAATTGACTACATTGCAGAAATTAATATTAATTCTTTTAAGAATATATTCACAACTTTTAAAGTCAATAGCAGCAACTCCGCGTCAATGTACAAAGCAGAATAAAGCTCATTCTTATTAACTACATATATTCATTCACAACCGTTCGCTTATAAACTACTTAATTAATATAATACTGAATTTTCATTATCGTAGCAAAACATATTTACCATTCGTTTAGGAAAAGATTATTATTAGAATATACAAAAAAATCTCACAAAGCTTGATCGATGCAAATCGTTAGTTTATACAGGGTGAGTTACGCTTTCGATTTCATTGTATTTTTGAAATCCACGCAAAATTTGGGAGTACTTTTGTCAAAATACTTTTTTCCAAAAATGTATACTTGTTGAGTTAAAAAATTTTGTAAAACAAATTTTACCAATGCAGACCAATATTTTTTTTTATGAGAATCCGGTTAAATACCTTATGCCCAGTTGTACCGAAGCATCCCAGGACGAATTCCTATCCTAAGTCAGACTTAAGTCTAAAATCAATTTTATACTGTTGCACCAACTAAAAATCTCTTTCCTGTGATACGGATTGATCACAGATCCTAGGTCGTCGATTTCTACGACTTGAGACAAGAATTCTAACCTCAAAAATTAAAAAATTGAGGACACTAGTAAAATTATGGAGATATACATGCAGATATAAATATTGTGGATAATGCATATATAATAGATATTATAGACTCTAAGGACATTTGCGACTGGTGGATATCTAATAGCTACTGGAGATTTTATAGGAGCTGATAAGTCCGCGATATCAAGAATTGTTGCAAAAGTGTCGCGAGTAATTGGTGGTTTAAAAGACATGGTCATATACATCCCAAGAAATGCTGTTGAAATTTGAAATTGCAGCTGAGCAAAATAATTTTTTTTTTGATGTAGCTGCTCTCCCTCGTGTTGTGAGAGCACCTATAACACTATATAAAATAATACCAAAATTTAATTTTGAATGTAGGTGCTAATTTATATCTACTATTTATAGATTATATGATGAGGCTAAAACCACAACGTCTTCTTTTGTAACTGGTCTCAGCAACTAAAAGGTTATTTGGACGCTTAAAATAACAACTATCTCCGTTTTTTATAACGTTTTTCAACAATATTTCTACGTTGCCAGTTGTTATTTATGTTAAAATGGATCCTAGGTAAAATAGCCTTTTTTAAACTTGGTGCAACCTTAGATCATACATAAATTGATGCCTCAATACCATAAGAACTGAATGTACGTCCTGGTTCCAACATTTCCAACATGCCTTTTTCACATTATCTCCTTCTGCTTTATAGAATTTCTAATAGCTTTATTTTTGTTTTGGTCAGCTAATCACGTCACGAGACGAAGCGTCAACTCAGCCGAGCTCCCACTCCGACTTGCATTCACTCGCTCCCGCACTCATACTTATGTGATTTTATGCTCTTCGTTCCACTCATAGGAACGTGGGCCTTGCGTTGGAAACTGGCGCACACTGTATATGATCTAAGGGTGCAACACATTCCTATCTTAAGTCGATCACGCATTTAAGTCAGACTTAGATAAAATGTAGCCTGGTATATATTGGTGCAACCGGGCATAAATCGGTTTTGGTAGGGTGGTTACTAGGAAGGTCATAGGTATTTGAACCTTTGACTTACTTAGACAAAAGAACTCTAAAATTTGGCGTAGATTTCAAAAATATAATGAAATATAGGGTGTTCCATTTAAAAAAAACATAACTTTGTTTATTTTCTCAAAATTGGGACAACTGGTATATGTCTAAATAATTTTAAATTGTGGGCACCATGCACATGCATATTTAACCCGAAAGAATTGTTAAAATCTCTTTCCGTTTGCCTACAATACTCCGTCCCGTTGAGCGTAACTCACCCTGTATATCAAAATTCTTTGTTCAATAATAAACTGATATTTAAAACAATTAGTGAATAATAGAGCAAAATTTATACTTAAATTTTGTACGTCAGAATCAGTGCAACATTTCATATAGCTGCTATAAAGTTTTTTTACTTTATCAAAACGATAAAATTTGTTATTAAAGCTTTCAGTATTGTCATGTAAACAAGAATTTACGCCAAACTGTCTTAATGGCTCATTTTACACATTTTGAACGTCGCAATCTGTAAAATATCATCTCACCAACACGTCAATTAAGCATAACTCTGGCTATGCTCCAACGAATAACTAGAAATCTTCGTCCCTTGCTCGACCCAATTTTTCAATTTACCTCGCAACTCCTCCAAACTCTTCGATTTAGCTTTGTTGATCCTCTTGTATTTAACATCCTTCGGCTTCGTCACTGATCTATGATTGGACATCACTCGATTGTACTTTTTCACTTGATTTTTCGAATTCTCTTCAGTTCCTAAAATCGATCACTAATAACTTCTAATCTCTAATCTAATCTCTGATCTAATAAATCATACGAATAACTCACCACCATCGGATTTTTCTGATGAATTCTCCACATTTTCGCTCAATTGACTATTATTGTTGCCTACATTATCTCCTATCGATTTCTCTTTTATACTCTGACTTTGGTTATGACTGTTCGAATTCAATTTCCCACCTCTGCTAGCGAACGATTCCCTTCTTTTGTTGGCATCCATTTTATTCTCTTGGTCATTATCGGCATCTTCTTCAACGCTGTAAACGGTTTCTAGCACTTCGGGGCGTCGGAGGAAGCAAGTGTTCCTTCTCATCGAAGAGTATTTCAAATTGGGATCGATAGCATCAGATATAGATCTACAAAAAGCGACTTAGAACTACCTTGTACAGGGTGTTCCTTAATGTCATGTTAATATTTAAGGGGATGATTCTTGGGCTCATTTTAAGAAAAAAAACTTCAGACGAATCTACGTCCTAAATGTCTTAACTTTTGAGATACAGGGTGTTAAAGTTTTAAGAAAAAATTCAATTATTCATACCACTTTAACTATTTTTATGAAATTTGGTGTACGGCTTATGCATAAAAGAGCAATTTTTGACTTCAAACATTTTTTTATTTCCAACAGTGGCGTCCGTACTGAACTCACGACTAGAAATTTTTGAAGTAAAAAGTGGTACGCCACTGCTTTTTCTTAAAATAAAAATTATTTTTAGAGTTCCCATTCAATTTAGAACGAATTTGCTTTCATGATTTTTTTTGTACGACTCACCGTTATGAATAAAAAAATTAAATTCATTCATTTGTATAGTAAATCGCTAATGGGTTGGAAAATTTTATTATGTAAAAAAATATCCTGTACAATTTTCAAGAATAATTTTTTACGAAATCTTTTTTCGAGTTATTTCGACTCTTTGTCAATGGCGTTTTTTATAAAAAATCGATATCGCGCTATAAATCGAAATCGAAACACCCTGTGTACTTTTGTTATACAAAATAATACTATTATTAACAAATTTCGATTCTTGAAAGAATTTCAAAAAACTGGTAACTTTGGAGTAGAAATTATAAAATATAAATTTTTCATTCGAGAAGAAAATTTGTTTTTTTCATTGTAACTCAAAAACTATTCAAAAGAAAATTACATATGTCATATTATAGAGAAAATTACTCTCTACAATTTTCGAAGAAAAACATTTTTTTCGATCATCTTTTTCGAGATAATCCAATTTTTTGCCGAAATTATGAAAATGAAAATTTGTTTTTCCTATAACTTTTCATAAAACTACCCTTAGGATACTTTTTCGGAAGTTGAGATGTCGATGTTCGAATTCTTGGACCGCTTTTCCATCGGAATATGTGTTTTCCCCGTCAAAAATAGTCAACTGTGGCCGTAAAAAATAATGTTCCCATTTATTTCGAATAAAAATCGCCAGTATACAAGGTGTCCCAGGTGAAAGATTCATTTAATCAGCCTATAACTTTTAAACGCCTAATAAAAACATGCCGTTTTCGCAACGGGGTATTTCATTTGATAAAATTTGGTTAATGTGGCTTTAAAAGAGGGGATTTTGATAAAACACCCTGTACAGCTGATACAAAATTTCTGTATCACTGAAACAAAACATAGCAATATAAAATATATCTGCGAAAACCGCATGTTTTTATGATTAGACGTGGTGTACAAAGTGGCAAAGTTACAAGCTGATTAAATGGGCTACCTTTCGCTGGGACACCCTGTATAATCAAAACCTCCGTAGCTTTATACAGGGTGACCCAGAACTCACGCCCCACCGGGAAAATCCTTATGGAACCGACAATGAAGATGCCAAAACTGCAGCCGAAAACATGAAAAAGATATTCCTTTGGTAAATAAAGAGGTTTAAAATCGACCAATCCCAGTAGCAGTTCACATATGCGAAAATGACGTGAATTAGCTATACACCAATTTGAGATTATTGAAAGATTCTATATCCTTTGTTAATCTTGAATGTGAAAAGGACAGAATCCTTCAATAATGTCAAATTGGTGTATACCTAATTTAGGTCATTTTCGCATATGTGAACTGCTACGGGGATTGGTCGATTTTAAACCTCTTTATTTACAAAAGGAATAACTTTTTCATGTCTTCGGCTGCAGTTTTGGCATCTCCATTGTCGTTTCCATAAGGCCTTTCCCGGTGGGGCGTGAGTTCTGGGCCACCCTGTATAGTATAGCGATAAGAATTAGTAATAGGACATATATTCATATTAAGGAATATCCTATATATTAGTATAAAAAATTACCTCATAACAGTAACCCCATCTACATTCCTCAATCTGGATATATGATATGTATTATCACAATCCATATCTTCCATGACCACTGCACTGTCAGAATCGTTCAGCGAATCGAAGTCTGAGAAGCCGAAGTCCAGTTCTGTTACTTCGGTTTGCGCTGGTACTTCTAGGCCGTTGTCTTGCAATCGACTGGTCAACGTTTCGATGATTTTCTGCTGACGATGGATGATTGTTTCTCGGATGTTCAACATCACTGATATGTCCTTTTGTTTGCGGATCAGTCTTGATTCGAATAGGAGAAGCTTCGAGCTGAGGGCTTTCAGTTGATCGCTCTTTTCTCGTTCTATGCGAGATATCATTATTTCCTGCAAGTTTGTTCACAGGAATGAATGTTAAAATATCGTAAGCACATGAAAGTATACGGGGTGTTCGAAAAATTGATGGAGATATTTTAGTGGGTGATTCCTTGTTAAAAAATATGAAAAAAAGTTTCTATAAACATGGGTCCGGAAATGCAGCGTTTTCAAGATAAAGGATGTTCCATGAAAAAAGAAAAATATTAATATATTAAAAAATATTTACTTGATTCTGTTGAAATTTGGCAATGTTATTTGTTGTATTAAGAGACTAAATTAGCCCTAAGTAGATTAAAATTAATAAGTCCTTAATTGTTTGTAACTTTAATATTTTTTGTTTTATTAAGCAACCAAAAATAGAAATTCTTTACCTCTTGTTTTTTTTCGTATTTCACTTTGTACTTGGAGAAAAAAAATAAAAACCGTTTTGTTGTATGTGATTGGACAAAGTTGGTTAATTTTTGCTAAAAAAATGATAAGTACATTGGAAAAATAATCAAAATAAAATCTAAAAAAGAGTTTTTTGCAACTTTTCCAATACCAAATTTCAACAGAATCAAGTAAATATTTTTTAATATATGAATGTTTTTTAAAGTAGCTTCATCTTGAAACCTCAGCATTTCCGGACCCATGTTTATAGAATTTTTTTTTCATATTTTTTAACAAGGAGTCGCCCTCTAAAGTAACTCTGTCTACTTTTCGAGAACCCTGTATAAAAAAAAGTTTATAAAAAACTAATTCGTCAATATTTAAATGTGGGAATATTTAAAGAATGGAATTTCTCTGTTGTATTAATTTTAATTGTGATGAGGATTTTGTTTGTTTAACTCACTTGCATTCGATATGCCTTTCTCCAGGCCATTATTTGTTGAGCCTGCGATCTTGTTTTCTGCCTCAGATCTCGTACCAATTTTTTAGCTTCTTCTAGATTGTCTACTTCTAAAGCACTCGACATTTTCGGGGATTTACCAGCAATTTCTTAAATACAGTGGTTGGGTTTTAACTACTTGGAGACCTCAAACATAAATTGTAATTTTATTAACGATTTCCTACCTTAATTTTATTTAAATTTGAGTAGGTTAAAACTCATTAATTACATTTTAATTACAATTAAGCGCAACTGTAATTTCTTTCAAGCAATTAAGTGTATGAGAACGTACTAATAAAGGCGAAACAATTATTTATCTTTTGATCTAAAGAGAGAATTTTACCTGATGGTCTCTACATTTAAACAGTTAACATTTAAATGAAGTAACTGTCTTTGTTTGGGTATTATAAAACACTTTCAAGGCTGACCGACTCTTAAAAATTCTGCAGCCCATATGTTACCTTATTATACAATACCTCCCACACAAGAAATATCATAAAATATGTACAATAAATAAAAAAGAACCCGCAACACTCAACTTTTTCGACACCGAATCCAATTACGTATCAACCAACAATAACGTTCAATTAATGTTTGTGAACTCACCTGGCAGCGTTTGCTGAAGAGATACGAAAAGACATCCGATTGCTCCGCTATTACAACTGCATATCGCTCGGTAATTTCGCAATCATTCATGTTATCATTTCTAATCCTGTTTGGGAATAATCATTCGGGGGACAGGTGAAACGAACTTCACCAACACACCTAATGGGGACTCGGTTACTACATTTACAACACAACACACCTGACTTCTAATTGTGTTGTCAGAAAATGAATACAAAAAAAAACACAAATACAATACGGTGTTGTTGATTACTACACTGTTGCCTTGCCTGTTGAATGTCATCAAATGTCAAAAATCACAAATTGACAGTAGTCGATAAAAAAGAAGATCAAAAATCTTGTCGTTTATAATGGAGACATACAGCATACAACCATCTAATTTGTTTTTTTTACTTTTAATGTTTACTTTACATCTTTCAAGATTGAGTTGATATTGGGTTGAGTTTTCGACTCGTGTCGTGTTTTTAACCCCATTTACATGCAGGCTTGAGAGCTCGGCTCGAGATTGACTTGAGGTATCTTTTTCTTCGTTGAGTAGTCAACTCGATCCGTGTTTAGTGTTTACAGAGAGTCGATCTAGGATTCAAGCCGACTTCAAGCCTTATGGTTGAATGATTGAGTTCAGATCGAGTTGAAGAGTTGAAGTGACAGCTAAGCTAATCATAACATTCATAACCTTAAATTTTGTGGTTCGTTAATTTTAAATAAATAATTATCGTTTTTAATATGACCGGAACAATCTGCAGTATAGCTACATGCAAAAGCAACAAGGAGAAATCAAAGAAGTCTGGAGAAGTTATTAGATTCTTTAGATTTCCTGAAAAAAATAGTTCATTAAAAAAAGAATGGCTTCGACTCTGCTGTAGAAAAGAACAATTTAACACGACTAATAAACGAATTTGCAGTAAACATTTTGAGCTAAGCTGCTATGAAGACCAAATAGAAGCAAAAATAATGAACACTCAACCTAAGAGGCTAAAAGAGAACGGTAAGTATATATATTTCATAGTATCTTCATGTCAAGACTATCTCCAGAATAATTTTTGTGACTTATAAATAATTTTAAAACTGTGTATTTATGTATTATTTGTTTTAAAATGTTTAGTATTGTATGTATGTTTTTTTAACCAATAGTTTGTAAGTTCTGTTTAGAACTATGAAATATATATTTTCTCATATCTGACTTGTATACGCATTTTTGTTATGCTTTATACCAATAAATATTATTATTACATATTAATAATATAGGCAAAAATATGTATTGGTAAAACCATTTTTTTTAATTTCAGCTCTTCCCACATTATTTTTGCCAAATACCATAGAAAATAGACCATCGGAAAGAAAGATAAAGGAAGAAATAATAGAAAGAAAAAACATTATATCTGAACTTTTAACAGTGGCTAAATCTGATGTCTCCACAGAAGAAACTTTTCATTCAACTGTAAAAATTGATATTTCAAGTGAACAAACGCCGTACGAAATCTTATTTCAAAAATATAGTAATATTCAAAAAGAAAATGACGATTTAAAAAAAGAAATTGCTAATAATAAACAGTTAATACTAATTCTACGAGAAAACATTAAACATCTTCAAGACAGAGTCGACATTGCAGAGAAAAGTTCGGAGAGCAAAGTTCATGAAAATCTCTCAGGTTTTTTGACCCCTAATCAAGTGGATATTGTATTACAAAAAAAGACTAAGGCTAGATGAACAAGTGACGAAATTTTGAAAGCCTTCACCTTAAGATATATTAGCAAGCGTGCTTACATTTATATGAAAGAATGTTTAAACTACCCCTTACCAGGAATATCAACTTTGCAAAGTTGGGTTTCAAAACTTGATTTAGATCAACTTAAAGCGAAAACTGAGAAAATTGACGAGAAGAGTGAAGAATGCAATGAAACGTCATCTACGTCTTCATCATCTAAAAAAAATGATGTAGCTATACCGATAAAAAAACGTAAGACGAGAGATTTCGACGATAACCGAAAATTTGCAAAAAAAATAAAAAAAATTGCTAATAATTCAAAACTTCAATAATAAAAAGTGGATTTTCCTACTATTTTCTATTTTGTTTTTTTTTTGAAATGCATACATTTTATTACCATAGAATATAATATCTAATTTGTTGTTATATGAATATTCTATTATAAGATCATCAAAACACAGAAAAGTACAAAATAACACATAAAATCAACGATTGTTTAAAATTTTATCTGTCTCGTCTTGGCTAGTTCAATTTTATCCGCCTGGGCGCGCTACCATATCTCGCTCTTCCTAATATTAAAAAACAAACAAACTTTTATCTATTTATTTTTAACGAAACTTATTAAAAATACAACTGTTAGCTTAAATATTTTAGACTAAATCATCTAAACCAGGTCGTTGATTATTATTAAATCTTCTTGGCTTGAAAGTTTGCCTTGATCTTGGCTCGTACTTCTCATATCTTGGTATGAAATTCTTTTTAGGAACGCCGCCTTGGATTTCTTGACAGAGCTGCTCGTCAATACTCTGTAACAAAATAACACAATTTAAATTATCTATAAAACTGATTTATACTGTAAAGATGGCCGAATAGCACTGGCAGCAGAGATCAATAATTTTGAAAGAAGAAAAACTAAAAAGGTACATACCACATCGACGATGTGGCCATGTTTTTGAAGCATTTGGTCGATTCTATTGAACTCCAAAGAGACATTTGCATTGTCCAAATCGGCAACAGCCTTCTTAACTTTTTCTACCACCTCCCTATTGAAAGTATGAATTTGCCCTTCAGGCAAGTCTTCGCTGAAAACGCTTTTCATAATGGGAATTACGTTTTCTACTCTACCTACATCTACCAGAGAAGCAATCTGAAACGATATTATAACTAATTAGAATACCAAAAAATTTACATTAAATAAAAACATACCTTCAAATTCCTTACAGTAGTGTAACTCTGATTTCTCGAGGCACTTAGAATCTCTAAGGCAACACCCGGATTCCCTTGATTGTATGCCAGAGCTGCACAAAAAGTAACTGCTCTCCTCATTGGTAAATGGCCAACATCATGTAATTCTTGCCAGAATTTTAATGCATATTCTAGGCTTTCCTTGTTGTTCTAAGACAATTTTAAAAGTATAAAGTATCAGTATTGTAACTGATAATTAAAATATACTTACTAGCTTGTAACAAGCGGCCATAGTTAAAACTACGACATTTTTGGGATACCTGACGCCTTCCAATTGCTTGTCTTTTATGATTTGAAAACATTCCAATACTTCGTTGTACTTTTCATTTTCATAAAGCAGATCTAATAATAATTGATAGCTGATGATTTGATCGAAAAATCCATCCAATTCCGAAGATTTAAAACACTGAAATGATATATTATGACTATTAATTCATCAATTTAAGTGAATCTAATATTAATACCTCTAATGCTATGTCTGGTTTATTGTGATGATATAATAAACGCATTACAACAGGACCGAATATGAAACTCCCGAAGCGTAACTCCTTGTTCTGTTGATTAAACCTACAATAAAAATAGTAAAGCAATTTGAATAGAGAAATCACTCAGGCTTACTTCTTAATCATTTTAACAACTAGATCAAGATCATTGTCATTCTTCGATATGTAAATCATGTTTTTTAAATCCTCCGTGAATACCATAGCGTTACTATCTTGTTGTATAAATTCAGTCATTTTTTCTTTGAACTTATCCCCTAAATTTTCCATTTGCCTCTGCGTTATTTCACTTGCCTGCAAAAAGCCATCCAAGCCCAAAGAGCTCTTGCTATAAAGCAGTCTTGCATCTGAAAATCGAATCTTTTGAATAAGACGTTAAGTAAGTTAATGAAAACTTACTTTGTACGTTTAATGTTGATCTAATGCAGTGGTTGAGTTGGAGGATTTTTTGAATATTAACCACATTTCCGGGTTTCAAATTGTTTACCAGTTTTGTAACAAACATTTTTTTAATTTAATGTATAAATGTAATGCGGTTATAAAATATTCTAGGTTAGAAGGAGGTTAGAATTGTTTTTACTTCTTTTTTTTGGAATATGTCAAAGTTCTGTCAAATTCCTAACTCTTTTTTTTTTCGTAGTTGACTTTATCTGTAGTGGCAAACCAGCTACTTTTTTTAGTACAAGTGGTTCCAAAACACAGGAACTTCTTTAAAAAAACTAACAATTCGAATAATTAATTGAATTTTAATGGCTATAGGATAAGTTACAAAAGTATAAAATGCAACAATTTGCTGCTTAATTCGTAATTACTTTAAAAAATGTGTATTTCAATTTCTCTATTTGAAGACCTAATGCAAGTAAAGAACGTATATAAAAATAATAGGATAAAATAAATACAAAAAGTTGAACATATGTCATGTGATTAAACAGTGGATAAATGTGGCGCCATCGCCAGTTCGCGCCACCAGGCGCCGCAAGCAGCAGCTGTCACCCCGTGAAATCTTCGCTGTATCACCGCGGAGAAAGAGGCCATGACGGATGACAACTGACAGCGTCCGGCAGGACCGCATGGTCACAGCGCGGTCCCGCTCACTTCACTTGACTCTCGACTTTCAACTCGCAAGGAGTAAAAAAACCGCGACACTTTCCGCTACAACCGGAATCCAAACCGGCGTCCATTGTATTACTACTGATCACGAATAAACTCGAATAATTCTTAAGGGTATAGTGTTTCCTTTCGCACCGATCCCTTTAGTGGTGACCCCGACGTGATTCGTGTGAAACAAGGGACGAAACGCCGTTTTTTTCGTGTGACCGCGTGCCGCCACGTGCCGGCGAACTTGCAACCCCGTGTTCGTTGCTTATCAGTGGACTTTTGGGGACTATAAGCGGGTAAGCTCCTTTTTTATTTACCGAACTAAGCCAAGTGTTTTGTTACCGGTTCCGAACGGGTCGACACGATGTCGTTCCCCCTCGAGCGTCCTCCAGCGACATCCAGTCCGCCCTCGCCTACGTCCCATGCTCGACTGTCGCCGCCCTCTTCGCAACTTCCTCCAGCCACCGGCCGGCCGCCGGTCGGAGACTTCCAGTCGACACTCCGAGACGACTTTGCAGCACCGGTGAACGCGGTCCGATACTGCCGCCTGCCGCCCTTCTGGAGAGTCGACCCCGAGCTCTGGTTTCTCCAGGTAGAATCCGCTTTCCAGGTACACCACGTCATGAGTGACAGCACGCGGTACCACATGGTGGTGGCCGCCCTGGACGCCGACACCATCCGTGAGGTGGCGGACATTCTGCGCGTGCCGCCAACAATTGAGCGGTACTCCTCCATACGGACCGCCATCCTGCAGCGAATGACGGATTCGGCGGATACCCAACTCCACAAACTTCTCACCGGGTTGGAACTGGGAGACCGGAAGCCCACCCAGCTTCTACGCCAGATGCAGTCCCTAGCCAAGGGCTCCGTCGGCGACGACGTCCTGCGCGTCAGGTGGCTCGACCTGCTACCACCCCCTACCAGGCGTATCCTGCGCCTCTTCCGAGACAAGGGACTGACAGAACTCGCAGAAGCCGCCGACGAGGTGCACGAGTGCGGCCCCCCTGTCATGGCCGCCTCCCACGCTCCGATGCCCAGGCCTACGACGCCCACTCCGGACCGACGTCCTGACCTGGCCCAGGAGGTTGCAGCGCTCCGCCAGCTGGTGAGCCAACTACTCCCCGCCCAGGGCGACGGTCAGCTCCGTCGCGGTCGCTCGGACTCGCGACCCCCACGAACGCAGCGCGCCCGCTCCGCCACGCCTGCGGCGACAGACGCCGCCCCAGACTCCTGCTGGTACCACGCCAGATGGGGATCGCAAGCCAAGAGGTGCAAGCCGCCATGCTCCTGGGCAGCTTCCACCCCAGCCGCCATCGCCACGACGCTCCCGGGAAACTGACGATGCCGGCGACCCCCCGCAGCGACGCCGCCGGCAGTTCCATAGCTGAGACCCGTCTACACGTCTTCGACCGCAAGACGAACGTCAAGTTCCTGGTCGACTCAGGCTCGGTTATTTCTTTACTCCCTAGATCCATCGTCTCGAGGCAGCTTTCTCGACAGCCTCTCACGCTGTCCGCTGCCAACTCATCGCCAATCGCAACGTTCGGCATTCACCTGGTGGAGCTCGACTTGCGTCTGCGCCGCTCTCTCAAGTGGGCCTTCACCGTCGCGGATGTCCAAACAGCCATCCTAGGTGCGGACTTCCTCGCCCACTACCACCTCATCGTCGACGTACGAGGACAACAGCTCGTCGACGCAACTACTGGACTCTCATCCAGGGGCATCGTGGCCCTGACTCCGGTCCACTCCGTCGCCGTCGTGAACACCGTCGACCTCCCTCCCGGAGACCTGGGTCGACGCTACCTTCACCTTTTTCAGAATTTCACCGACATCACACTCGCGGACGGCTCCGCAGTACAGGCAGCAGACCTACCAGTACAACATCAGATTCACACCTCCGGTCCCCCCGTCTTCGAGAGGCCACGGAGGCTCGTTGGCACCCGACTGACAGCCGCCAAGGACGAATTCCGCCGCCTCATGGAACAAGGCATCATTAGACACTCGTCCAGCAGCTGGGCGAGCCCTCTCCACCTCGTCCCGAAGCCTGATGGTACCTGGCGCGTTACCGGAGACTACCGGCGCCTCAACGCCTGCACGACGCCAGACCGGTACCCCCTCCCCATCATAGAGGACCTCCTACAAGAGGCCCAGGGCAAGGTCTTCTCCGTGGTGGACCTGAGGAAGGCGTTCTACCAGATCCCGATCGCCGATGAGGACATCCACAAGACCGCGGTGACGACTCCGTTTGGTCTGTTCGAGTTTACCCGGTCCTCCTTGGGCCAACGCAACGCAGCCCAATCCCTCCAGAGGACCATGGACCACCTCCTCCGGGACCTTCCGTCGGCCAAGGCGTACCTGGACGACATCATCATCGCCTCCTCCAATCACGAGGAGCACCTCCAACACCTTAACCGGCTTTTTCAGATCCTGCGCAGAGCCAAACTGCGCATCAACCCAGACAAATGCTCCTTAGGCAAGGACCAGGTGACATACCTGGGCTACTCGGTCTCAGCCGACGGTTTCCGGCCCCCGCCGCACAAGGTCCAGGCCATCGCGGACTACCCGCTCCCTCGGACCTCCACCTCGCTACGCCGCTACGTGGGACTTCTAAACTACTACCGCAGGTGCATCCCGAAGGCTGCGGACATCACCGCGCCGCTCAACGACCTACTGAAGGGCCTGCCGCCCAAGAGAAAGGACGTGGTGCTGCCCTGGCCCACGGAGGCCGAGGCCGCGTTCGCACGCAGCAAACGCGCCATCCTCGATGCTACCACAAGCACTTTCCTGCAAGCCGACGCTCCCCTGGCCCTGAGCACCGACGCCTCTGACGTCGCAATCGGCGCAGCACTCGAACAGCAGGACACCGGAGGCATTTGGCGACCGCTGGCCTTCTTCTCCCGGAAACTTTCAAGTGCGGAGAGGAACTACGCCGTATACGACCGGGAACTCCTCGCGATCTACTCCGCCATCAAGCACTTCCAGCGGATACTCGAGGGCAGACACTTCACCGTCTACACGGACCACAAACCGCTGATTTTTGCGGCCTCGCAACGATCGGACAAGGCGTCCCCGAGGCAGATCCGTCACCTCGACTACATCCTGCAATTCAATACTAAACTTTCTCACGTTAAAGGTGAAGACAACGTGGTCGCTGACGCCCTCTCGCGGGTGGCCACCATCTCACTTCCACCGGCGTTCGACTCCCAGACGATCGCCAACGCCCAAGCGCTAGACCCGGAGATGCAACACGTGAGGAGCAGCTCCAGCCTCGACCTGCAGCCTTTGACCAAAGACGGCTTCGAGATCTTCTGCGACACAAGAGGCTCCACCAGACCGTACCTCCCGCCGGCCCTGAGACGAAAGGCCTTCGACATACTTCACGGATTGGCACACCCAGGCGCCAAACAAACGACGCGACTCATCACCACGAGGTTCGTCTGGCCGGGCATGCGCAAACAAATCAACCAATGGTCACGCTCCTGCGAGGCATGCCAGAGAGCGAAAGTTCACCGACACAACCACGCCGCCCTCGGAGAGTTCGCCCTTCCTGAAGGACGTTTCGACCATATACACATCGACCTGATAAAGCTACCCCTTTGTCAAGGTTCCCAATACTGTCTGACGGTGATAGACAGGTTCACCAGGTGGCCGGAAGCCATCCCCATCCCGGACCAACAGGCGAGCACCGTCGCCAAGGCGCTCGTCGAGAGATGGATCAGCCACTTCGGCACCCCGCTGACTATAACCTCCGACCAGGGCAGCCAATTCGAGTCAGCCATCTTCGCGGTGCTCAACAAGCTCCTAGGCACGCCCAGAGTCCGCACTACGCCCTACCACCCTCAGTCGAACGGCATGGTGGAACGCTTCCACCGCACCCTCAAGGCAGCCCTCATGTGCGATCCCGGATCTCCTTGGCCCGATCGCCTTCCACTGGTCCTCCTCGGCCTCCGCTCCGCCTACAAGGAAGACCTCCAAGCCTCGCCAGCCCAGATGCTTTTCGGGACAGCGCTCAGGATCCCGGGCGACTTCTTCACGTCCTCCACCCAGACGGACGCCTGCCCATCTTCGTTCGCCGACACTCTTCGCCGGATCGCCCAGTCGATCAAAGCGGTACCCGCCGCACGACACTCAGCGTCCACGCCGTTCATCCACAAGGACCTGCCTTCGTCGACCCACGTCTTCAGAAGGATCGACGCCATCAAACGCCCCCTTCAGCCACCATACACGGGTCCACACCGGGTCATTCAGCGCCTCAACGACCGGACGTACGTGATTGAGATCAACGGCAGACCCCAGACGATCTCGACGGACGCCCTGAAGCCCGCACACCTCGACAGGAACGACCCCACTCCGCCGATGCCCCCGACGGCCACGCCGCGGACCTCCGAGACGCCGGCCACTCCGCCGACGCCCCCGACGGCCACGCCGCGGACCTCCGAGACGCCGGCCACTCCGCCGACGCCCCCGACGGTCGCACCGCGGACCTCCGAGACGCCAGCCCCTCCGCAGAACCCAGCAACCTCCGCACCGGATTCCCCACCGCAGACCTCCGGGGCCCCAGCCACCCCGCCAATCCACCGGAGGAGGGTAACATTTTCGCTCCTCCCGCCTTCACCGAACGTCGTCACTGGAGGGGGAGTGATTGTGGCGCCATCGCCAGTTCGCGCCACCAGGCGCCGCAAGCAGCAGCTGTCACCCCGTGAAATCTTCGCTGTATCACCGCGGAGAAAGAGGCCATGACGGATGACAACTGACAGCGTCCGGCAGGACCGCATGGTCACAGCGCGGTCCCGCTCACTTCACTTGACTCTCGACTTTCAACTCGCAAGGAGTAAAAAAACCGCGACACTTTCCGCTACAACCGGAATCCAAACCGGCGTCCATTGTATTACTACTGATCACGAATAAACTCGAATAATTCTTAAGGGTATAGTGTTTCCTTTCGCACCGATCCCTTTATAAATCCAATATCCTATTAAGTACCTGGAGGACACAAATCTAAAATGAGACAAAAGAAATATTAATACAATAAATCATTCGCTAATTACACAATAAATAGAAAAAAAAGTCTGATAGTTTAGACTTTCACAAATAGTTTATAAGTACATAGTTTATTAAATTCTGGATACTTACATTATATGATAAGAAAAAAATATAATGTTAAATCCTAGAAGTGATATTTTTGGTTTTGGTGGATATCGAATCACCAAGCTAGCCTCTTCAAGAGCAAAAATCAGAATCCACGTATGCATAGAATGATTTAGCCAGGAGGGAAAGGATTCTTCGCAAGATTTTGGAAACACATATTCTGGATCGAGTATGTATAGTCCCCAAAACATTGTGCAAACGAATATCGAGAAGGGGAAAATTCCTCCTGTATACATATAATTTAAACCATCGTTCAATGGTCTCTGTAATTTTGTTGGAGATACTCGTAGTACCTTTAATACATCGTAAAATAGAGATATGGAAAAGTATATTCCTTGCATGGCCTAAAAAAATATGATTTTTTTTATTAGAAGAGGGGATTGGAAATAAAATAGAAAAAATTGCAGGGTGGAAATAATATCCTAAAGAGATGTTGTATAATAATGTTGAATCTTTCAAGATATAGTAGATAAAGATGATCGAAGTGAAGCTATTGCTTCACTTCAAGACTATTTCGAGAGTATTTCCAGTATTTCCATATTCCTACTTACAAAATTCCATGTGGTAAAATAGACAGGAGCGTAATTTAAGATAGTTTTAGCTGCTGGATCAGTTATTGTAGATTTGTCCATATTTTCCAAATAAGTTGCAACGTAAAGATGGTGTGCACAGACAAAAGCGTGAAATAGTAGTCTAAATAAATTTAAGATGGTAATGTTGGTTTTTAGGTGTTTTCTCAATCGGTGTTTCTAAAATAAGATACCAGGTACTTGAGTTATATTGATGCTGGAAGAAAAATAAGCGATAGATAACCAATATATACATTGGAATGGAATATGGTTGAGAATAAAAACCATGTGAATTTTATAAAATAAGCAATTCTGACGTTAACTAATTGTTGTAACAATGCATTATAAAAAATATTCTAATATGACTTGAAGATGTATAACATATTGTACTCGTATATTGTAGTATATCGATCATCATTTATTTGTTCAAAACGTCCGCTATAATTAACTAAAATCTCCTCTCTTTATAAATAATTTGTATATTTTTCAGAAACTCGAAGCGAATTTTAGCGAATTTTAAAAATTTATCAATTAAAATAAATATAATCATTCTTACCCATAGTGCCGTTAATGCACAAATTGCAACGACTAATATAAATATCAGTTCCATAATTCTATCAATCTTTCTCTATCTTCTAAACTTTAACTGCAAATGAAAGTGGTAACATTTTTTAGATTTTTTATAGAGTAATAAGTTAAATTACATGTCTCTATGTACTATTGAAATTTTGATACAGTGTGTCTTTTATAATCAAATAATTATTATGTAATATTTCTGTAGATTATTTAAAAAATGGAAGTCTTTTCGATATGTTTATTGTTAATACATATTAATATGATTTTTGACTTTACTATGCACTTAAGAGGTATATTTACAGTTAATGGACATCCTCTATAAATTAATATGAATAAATTAGACTAACGATGTTGGATTTTTTACAATAAAAATCAGCAATTAAATATATTAACAAAGTAGTTAAGGAGTTGATAAGTTTAATATACTATAAAAAAATTTAAGTTTACGATATTTTTGATATTTTTTACTTGTGTTATGTATGTAGGATGAAATAAATAGATAGGTATAGAGAAATTAACCAAAACAAGCATACTATACCAATCGAATCAAAACAATTTTTTTTTTGTTATTTTTTTATATTGAATTTGCCTTTCTGGTACTCTCATTTTTTTACCTGCTATATCGCATCTATTAATTACGATAATTATTTACCTTGGATGCATTTTTTTATAATCGGCTTTTTATGCTTATTTGTAGTTTGCATTTTGTTATTTCCTGATGTTATGATGAAAGTTTATCTAGGACAATTTTTTTTCACTTTCAATCACACACATCTTACCTACTGATGAATTTAATACTGAAACACATTTATGATGATGCAAGTTCCCTTGAACGGCCCTGAAATCTGCGTCCTACTCGTTTCATTATATTATACAAAATTTTTGTTTGGTAATTTTTATTGCATTTATTTTTTAATTCAGAACCGAATTAAGATTTTATTCTGCAAGATTTTATTCTACAAAAAAATATAATAACAAATTGAAAAAGTAAGTAAGTATGAGGAAAGGGTCTATTTTTAACTTTTTTTTACTGTACGGTCTTGATGAAAATAAATCAATTTTTAATAAAACTAAGTAGGTGTACTAAGGATCAATCGTATCTATTTTTATTAAATTGTAATTCCACAATTTATTATTGAATTTCCTTTTTAATCAGGATGATATGTTAAAGGATAGGTGTAGCTTATCGTCTACTTAGTTCGTTATTGTCGAAAATTCTATATAATGTTTCGTAAATAATTAATAATTAAATATAAAAAAGTCAACAATAGGTTTTACGCTTAATAAATAATATGCAGTTGTTTAATTAATACATAACGAACCAAAAAATCATAATTATTAATAAAAAATACATAGCATAATTGTAGGGTATCAGCTATCAGCTATTGAAAGCGAGTATTATGATCTCTTCCATATTATGAGTACATAGTTATTTACTAAAACCTAGCACTTTCAGGCAACTAATTATTTCCATCTAAATATTCTAAAGAGGTAAAATACTGATTTAATAAGCTACATCATTTAAATGTAATCATAGGCTCGCATTTTCGTAGAATTCATCAAATGTTCATCTTGTAAACATTCTGAATAAGATAATTACAAATACATATGTACAAATTAAATAACAACAATAAAAAAATTAACAATAAAAAATAAATTACATTATATTTGATTCAAAACAAAAGCCTTTCGGAATTCGATGTATATTTTCCAATTTCGATAAAAAATAGCCCACCCACTCCTAACGAATATTACTTATATTCTTCCCCTCATTCAATTAACTTCGCTTTGAATTAACAACAAGTGCAGCGTACATAAGCATCAATAAAATAAACCTAAGAGTCCCGTTGCACACAGTTCGAAATTTCACCACCACCATTCACAAAACTATCACCACTATCACACGTTCCGAACTTCCCCAAATTCCCCTCCTTCTGCATCAGGCTTATCTCGCTGTAGGAGGGCGGAAAATCCGGAAAAACGTCTTCGTAGGTAGGAGGAGGCACCCCCAAAGACGTGGGGGAAATCCCCTTCGAGGCTTCACTGGAATCCAGAATGCTGGATGAACTCCCGAGATGTCTTTGAGTGCGAATCAAATCGGCGCTGATCTCCATTAACTCGAACTCCGAGTGAAGGATGCTTCTGTCTACCACCAGCATCCTGCCGTTGGGTAAAAGGATTACTGTTGGGGTGCAGGCCTCTTCTGTTCGTGAATCTGCAATGAATTACTGTTGTTAATAAACTTCTAATTAGCTCCTTATTCATTATAAGAGAGAGTTAATATTTTTAGTAGAGTTAGTAGAAAGTGCAAGAATATAAGGCAGCGAGAAATTACCTAGGACGTTTTTAGAACAAGTCATACGCCCACGACCTTTCCAGTAAATATGAATTTAACGATGCACGATATAGTTCATCCAACTATTTTAAATAGCAAACAAGAAATATTAGAGCCAGGTATCTTTAACCGGAATCATAATGCTATTTTGATATTTCTAGTTTTATGTAGCATAAGTAGGTACCTACATTCGAGTAATTCCCCGGGTTATAAATATTTACAATTGTTAAATGCGAGTCACGTATTGAAAGGTTTGTGATTAAATACATTGTAAATACATACCTAAATCTAATTATACACGCACTAATTTTAGTTAGCTCATTGTTCGGTTTTAAAACAAAATAAAAACTATTTACGATTACATCTTTAGTTGCCCGCTCGGGTATTTTTATCGCAGGCTTCGAATATTTATTTTTATATCATCAATTTTTCAACATCTCAATTATATTTTTACATGATATGTTTATACTATCGCGGCGGCACTTACAATAGGTAAGTTTTTCGAAGTCAAAAATTTGGAAGATACATACATAAATCACCCAGTATAAAATACAACATTACAACAAAGCTGTGGTTATTCAACAGTTAAGCTCGATTGGGGTAAAAGTGCATTACCTTCTGCTTTAGTTCGTTTATTTCGTTAATTTCGTCCCTTGTGTCATAGCCGTAGCGTCTTGCGAAGACTGAAATGTTTTCAAATAATAAATAAAATGTTGTAGAGAAATACAGGGTGTTGGAAATATAGACGGAGATATTTTAGAGGGTGATTCCTTGTTAAAAAATATGAACAAAAGTTTCTCTAAACATGGGGCCGGAAATGCCGAGTTTTCAAGATACAGGGTGTTACATTAAAAAAAATATTCATATATTAAAAAATATTTACTTGATACTGTTGAAATTGGGTATTGGAAAAGTTGCAAAACAGTCTTTTTTAGAATTTTTTGATTATTTGTTTTCCAATGTACTTATGATTTTTTTAGCAAAAATTTGATAAACCAATTTTGTCCAATCTGCACATGCAATAAAACGGTTTTTATTTTTTCCCCAAAAACGAATTGAGATACGAAAAAAATGCAAGAGGTAAAGAAGTGGCATTCTTGGATGCTTAATAAAACAAAAAAATAATTAAGTTACAAAAAAGGCAGTAGTGTACATTTTTTCCCAATAATATTCGCTTAGGTGCCTCTCGCAACGCCACTATACTTAATAATTTTAATCTATTTAGGGCTAAATTAGCCTCTTAATACAATAAAAAAAACTGCCCAATTTCAACAGAATCAAATAGATAATTTTTAAAATACAGTGTGTCTACTTAAGTTGGAACCATATGGAAAACTTTTTTATTAGTGGTTTTATGAAAAAAAGGTATTCTTGATAAAAAGTTCTGCTTGATCCAAAACCTAAAATGCAATCATCAGATATCAAAAATTTTCAGGCGTATACGAGGTTTGTCAAAAAATGTGATTTTTGAAAATTCGTTATATTGTTTATTTATAAAAATATTTTTTTCGATATTACCTCTGTGAAAATGTTAAAAATTTAAGTTTGCACTTTATTGCATAATAAATTTAGGATGCACCGGCATTTTTTAAAAGTGGTACCGGATTTCACATTTCACTTTTCAACGTTTTCGAAGAGAAAATGCAAAAAAAATATTTTTATAAATAAACAATATTGAATATTTGAAAGTTATTTTTAATTCTAAACATTTTTTCTTTTCAATAATTTTTGATATTTTCAAAATTAAAATTTTTTGACAAACCTCGTATACTGCTTTAAAAAATTGATATCTGATGGTTGCATTTTAACTTTTGGACCATGCAGAACTTTTTATCAAGAATAACTTTTTCTCATAAAACCACTAATAAAAAAGTTTTCCATATGGTTCCAACTTAAGTAGACACACTGTAAGATGTATCATTATTTTTCATTTTTAGTACATTTTTAATCTTGTATCTTGAGAACTCTGCATTTCCGGACCCATGTTTATGAAAACTTTTTTACATATTTTTAACAAGGAATCACCCTCTAACATATCTCCGTCTATTTTTCGAACACCCCGTATAAATACTCGCAAAAATGTCACAAACAAATGGATGGAAATTAATAATGCTGGTCTTCTATTGTCTGCGTACCTATACATGTTGGTATATTCAAATGTACCTAAATCTCAATTATTTATACACTTTTCTCATAGGACTCATATTTTTCGATGCACCATCCACCTACCATTAATAATTCAAAAAGTAAGAGCAATCTTGCAATACTTTAAAACACTTCTTATGTTCGTTTATTTTACGTGGTACTCTGCGATGTAAATGAAGAAATTCAAGCATGAAAAAATAAAATTCAAACCAAACCAAACCACACCGTGTCTACTGGCTACTTGTTTTGTTCGTTACCTTTCGTGTTATTCGATTTAATTCGTTTACTTCGCGAATTTCATCTCTCGTATCGTAGCCGTACCTTCTGGCGTATACTGAAACATTTCAAACTTTTAAATGCTTCTCATTTCATATGCAGCATCTCTGGAAAGCTCCGGTATTGCAGGAACGTAGTATCTTCCATACATAACAATTAGCTGGAATAGAACAATAATAAAACTAACCACCACTCACCATTATCTATATTGGGATCGTTCCCCATGCATCTTCGAAAAACGTATCGTTTGCACATCATTCTCACACCAGGAGCTGCGAAACAACAGAAGAGGATGATGATGAGTAGCACGGCTATCATCACGATGAGAGTAGCCATGCCCTGAGTGTTTGAGCTGCCGGTGCTCTTTGAGATTGGAGGTGAGCCATTACCTGAAATAGAGCCGTTATTGAATAATTATTTATGTATGAACATCTTAAATTGTACCCACACCTATATAGCTAGTTAAATTAGAATTTGATTTACCGATAAACAAAGAGCATAGCTGGGAAAATAAACTCGCCTATCCATGAATGAAAACAAACCACGTTTGATAAATCTCCAAGGAAAAAATAACAATCTCCATCTTGTAAAATATGTTGAATAATAATGTACTATATTGTGGTCACGGGATAAATAGGTAATTTTTGTTGATTCGAATACGTATTGTTTTTAAATTATTCAGTAGATATACATACGTATGAAGCGAATGTTGTACTTTTCCAAATAGCATCGTAAAATTTTATGAAGATTTTATTTGTTTTCTCAACGATCAATTGTTTCTGTTTTATATCTCTGCATCGAAAACTGTTTGGGCAATAGTCAATATTCCCATCGGGTTGTTTATTGTTCGAACGGTTAACGGTTTCTGTTTTAATTTTTTAGACTTGATTAACTTTAAAATACTCTTAAGGTTAGTAATTAAATATATAGAATTACGGTTTTTGAGAGAACCAAGAAGGAGCAAGAAGGAGCAAGAAGGAGCAAGAAGGAGCAAGAAGGAGCAAGAAGGAGCAAGAAGGAGCAAGAAGGAGCAAGAAGGAGCAAGAAGGAGCAAGAAGGAGCAAGAAGGAGCAAGAAGGAGCAAGAAGGAGCAAGAAGGAGCAAGAAGGAGCAAGAAGGAGCAAGAAGGAGCAAGAAGGAGCAAGAAGGAGCAAGAAGGAGCAAGAAGGAGCAAGAAGGAGCAAGAAGGAGCAAGAAGGAGCAAGAAGGAGCAAGAAGGAGCAAGAAGGAGCAAGAAGGAGCAAGAAGGAGCAAGAAGGAGCAAGAAGGAGCAAGAAGGAGCAAGAAGGAGCAAGAAGGAGCAAGAAGGAGCAAGAAGGAGCAAGAAGGAGCAAGAAGGAGCAAGAAGGAGCAAGAAGGAGCAAGAAGGAGCAAGAAGGAGCAAGAAGGAGCAAGAAGGAGCAAGAAGGAGCAAGAAGGAGCAAGAATGAGCAAGAAGGAACAAGAAGGAACAAGAAGGAGCAAGAAGGTCGTGTCCTAGAACATTGGATCTTAAGATCTGATTCCCTGGGGTAACTGTATAATTTTATTTGTGTAATTTTATGAGTTTGCTTATAATAGAGGTAAATTTTTCAGAATGTAACCTAGAGGTGTCGGATATTTTAGGAACCATCACGAGAATTAAAAATGCCAGCTATAACTTATAACCACCTCATCATAAAAAATTAACGATCGTTTTTCATAAATCTAGACAATCTGGTTAATATTCGTTATAAAAATATTTTCATTTAATAGCATCGAAAAGAAACGTTTGGTTTTCGTATGTATAAAATTAATTTTTGTTTGGTTTACTTGCTGCTGGTTGGTTGAATTATCTGACGAATAAACTGTGCTTTTAAAAGTAAGAGAATAAAATCTACACATTGTAGGTGTTTTATTACAAATTGTTCTTTAATAGATACGAACAATGAACGGCGAAAATAACGGATTTATTATCGATGTGGGTAGGTCTGTTTATTGGACTTTTAAAGCCATTTTATTGTCTGAAAATTTTATTATATCAGAATTTTACAGGCCTATTTTAAACGACACTTCATCATTCACTCATACACGAGAGGTATAACTCATAACTCTCTAGTTAATTTTATGTAATAGTCAATAAAAATATGATTAATTAGATATTAAACTAATCAGCACAATTCTTTCAATTTTACTACTCAAGCAATACAGGTACATTCATCCTAAATTATTTGGCAAAGGCTTTTAACAACTGAACTTTTGATATAATTAGATCAGAATGTTTTGAAAATTGGAAATATGTAGTATGTTTACAAAATCCATTAACGACATTTAAATTGACTTTAAAATGTAATAGGTACGACATTCTTACCACATTATCTTCTATTACAGATAAATGATTGCCTAATGAACTGTTTTGTAAATGCTGTGTGTCAGAGAATTGATTTTTACCAAAAAATAAAACAATTTGAAATCAGGTAAATGCATTTTAAGAGCAGCATAGAATGTCGATAAAACCCGCCCAGAAACGATTATGCGAATAGTTTCCACAGTTTTATTTAAAAACTACTCAATCACTGTCGCTTTCCGTGAAGTGCGAGTTTAAGCGACTCCAAAGTTAATTTTAACTAAGATGATACCCGTTTTTCGTCGATGTATCCATAATATACGTTATTTTTCTAAAAAATACTATTGTTTCGATCCTGTTAATATTTTTTTTGGCAAATAATAACACGAATTGTTCGATGTCATCCTTGGTGTAAAAATAAAAAAAAAACTACTTAAACCTATAACTCAAAACGATTTAAAATAGATCGAGGAAGTCGAAACAGGTAGGCATGTCATAAATTCGACAGGACATTTTAATTTGACAAAGCAAAAAATGTGAAACTAAAGTCGCATTTACATGATGCCAATTGGTGAGACAATTGTCTTGGCCAATTAGCCAAAATGTCTTACGGGATCAATCAGATTGCGGATCTATCGTCACGTGCACAATTGGCCAAGACAATTGTCTCGCTAATCGGCATCATGTAAATTCGGCTTAAACGAGTCCAACATTTTTTAACAAAGTCTAATTTTTCTTAAGAGGGGCCTAGAATAAAATGGGTCCAAGTGACATTTTTTTAAATATATATCTAAGTGCAGATTTAGGTACTTCAATTGCCAAACTTATTTAATATAAAAAGGAATTAATTGATTTTCTGCTTCAATAATTGGATCTCAAAGCAGAATATCACATAAATTCCTTTTTATATAGTGAATATATTGACATTTAAGGTACCTAAATCTGTACTTTAAAAAATGTCACTTGGACCCCTTTTATTCTAGACCCTTCAATTAAAAAAAATATTTCACCGGTTAAACCTAGAGGTTCATCCATCATTCTGGCTTTAGCCATAACATATACAATATTTTTGGGATAAGATTAGATTATTTAAATGTAGGTTTAAATCTAAGTTTTTTATAAAATTGGCAAATATACAATAGGTATTATCTTCATAGAATGGTAGAGGTACCACACAAAAATAGAGGCACCTAATAACGAAAGATTTTGTAGATAAGCACGAATATTCTCCGATACTCAAACAGTAATTGGCAAACGTATGATATGAAATTATTAAAATAGCTTGTTAATAATGATAATGTTTTCAAAAGTATATAGAGGTTCCAATTTTCAAATGCTGCACAGCTATTATTTCAATAACACACATAATTTTATCACGAAATCGAATCGAGATTTTTTTTTATTAATAATTACATCATCGCAGTTGTTACGCGTGTAATTTTTCTTCGTGGAATTGTTCCAAAACATTCGCAAATTTGCTGGAAAATATTCGAGCTATTAAGAGATGCCAATGAGTAAACAAGCAGGCATCACAAAGGCATTCGCTGTTGCTGTTTATCGCGAACAACGAGACGGATTTACTTTTATTACGGCCCAGTTTAAATATTTTGATTGTCGAATTTGAGGTTCAAATTAAAACGCTTTTATTCCGCAACGACTTTGAGAAAATTCATACGCTGGTGCGGGACAATGAGTTATGGAGTGCGTCCAAATTTCACATTAATCTTGTTTATTCTCTTTGTTGAAAAAAATCGCGTTTTTACGACTTTTAACGCGGCTGTAAAAAATAATTGCCAGATTTATGAATATAGAAAGTGAGAGCTGGATAACACCTATTGATCAAAGTTTTTGCTATACTCTATTGACTGATTTCGGGAATTGTTTGATTGTTGACAGTGATTGACATGAAACGACTAATGGGCTTGTTAAATTTAATATTTTGGTTATTGGTTTTTTATAATTTTTAAAAATTGGTACAACTTTACATCAAATTTTCTTTAAAGTAAAAATGTTGATGAAATATTATGTATATGCTGAAAAATTAAAGTAAACCATTTCAAATGACTTACGAAATAGGCGATATGTAAACTTTTCATTTTTATCCCATTAAATAAAATTTATTATTTCTAGCAAATGTTGAAACTTACCAGAAAGCAAGAACTAATTTTAAAGTTTCTGTTTGATATACCTTTATTACAAACTTTCAAAAGAGTTTACGAACGATTTAAATTCGATATTAAAGAAGCGTTTTTATTGAAAAACTTACCGAGTTTTCTTTGAGTTTCCATATTGCCAAAGAAGTTGAAGGCATTGATATGTAGATATTCTGATAGTCTCTCACAGCGTGTTGAAAATTTCGAATTCTATGGCCCAAATCCAAGTCTCCTCTCTAAATATACTCGTAAATATCATTATGTTCTAGCCATATGCCTTTTGTTTCAATTACACAGCGACTAAGCCAACTATGTACTTATCCCGAAACCATCCACAGCACACCTCCTGCTAAGCCAGTGAATTTTCACACTTGCTCCCATTCAGAATAAGCACGAAAAACTCGCAATTCGAATTCAAAAGTCGTGCGGTGAAAGCGCCAAAGCACAACTCGCTTTACGCGTTTCGTACAAAGCACTGCATCGCGACGCCGACGGTCTTTTTTTTCGCTCCGTTATCTAGCACGCGACGGCGAGCGACGTCATACCGCCGCCGGCCAATCGCCGCCCGCCGATAAACGGGCAACCGATGGGGGTGGGCAAAACAAGGAAATCGTCCTATTTTTAAAATGAAAATACTCCGCTCGACGCGATGCACATTCGGAAGAAAAACGATTATTCATTTCGTTCCCCCGAAATCAAGCAATCTCATTAATAATGTGACAGGAGACAGGATGTTCGGGGAAAAAGGATAACAGGTATCCACTCGAATTGCCAATGTAAATACTGTTGAACTGGTTTTAAAAATAATATACCAAACAGTTAAACGAACTTACTACATATAATTTAATTTATCTTTGTACCGGTCTCCTTATACAAAAATTCTTCCCTATAATAAACATTTCTTTTATGTTGTATACACGCAATGAAATATTATTTGTTGATAATAAATTGTTGAATATTGACGTTTCCGTAAATGCGCCCCGTGTCACGGCCGTTTACGCGAGTTTGACCCAGTTCGGGGGGCGGCACTAGGTCACGTTCGGTGGTGGAAAATATGTTTGGTTTGGAGGGAGAAGGGCGGGGGACACGGCAAGTTCTCGGTTAGCAAAAATTTGCAGCAAATTAATTTTAATGATAAGCCGCCCTCCCGCATGTCAAGGGTAGCACGCAACATGTACAGCTGATGGCCTTCGTTTGGTGTGGTAGGTAGGTAGTAGAAGGTAGATAAAAATTGTAATTCTTCGATTGAATGGAATGAATAAATATCGATTATTTCAAAAAACGACTGATGGATTTGGGTATAGGGAGTACCTATATGCATCGAAAGGGCTTAAAAATACCCACTGCTCAATGCTCTAAAATACAGGGTGATCCATTTAAATGACAAAATTAAGGACACTTTAAAGTTGTCTAAGTTAGTCAGACAATAAACGCCCTGTAAATGCATCTTGAAAACACAGTTAGTACCAATTAGTACTGTGTCTGGACATTATCGAAACAAAATTTGAAACTTCTAGATTCTAGATGCATTATTAAAACAGATATCATAGAAAATACATTCAACCGTTTATTAGAAAAAAATCGAAAAAATTATGTAACATAAAATGGTGCATTTTTGGCGTACAGGGTGTCTCACGACGAGTTATAGGTTGTACCGGAAGTGACAGCAACATTCTTATTTGAAATGGAATATCCTGTATATTTTTGCATTTTTGGATTCTACTCGATGAGCTGTTTACAAAAAGGTGTCATACTTGGTATTTTGGTTTCATAATAAAGGCTATACGTATACGGCCACACTCAAAAATCACAACATTTTCAATTTATATTATAGGTGGCCAAACAGTTAAAAATCGAAAAAAACGACTTCCATGTTCCTATCCTAACTTTTCAAGTACTATTTAATGGTACAAAAAAATGTAGTGACATAATATAAACTGTATACAGGGTGACAAAATATTTCGGAATTTGTATCAAAAAAATTTGTGAACCATGAGACAACCGGAAGCTGACTGTCAAAATGTTTTTGAAAGGCTCACCTTATTGACTAATATATGCATACCAAATTTTATTAAAATCGGTTAATTAGTTTCCAATATATATTATATTGTGAATAATACATTATTATATAAATTTAATAATTGTGAAAACCCATAACTCCGCCACTGGTTACTTCAGGAGATTCATATGATCACTAAATATCGTAGTCAATAAGGTGGTACTACACACCAATTTGGTTTAAATATCTCCACTGGTTAGGACAGTGTATAAAAAATAATTCATATTTTTTCTAAAATTTCAACGCCTTGTATCTTGGAAACTTAATCTTTACCCGGGTAATGCAGTCTTTTACACCCGTAAGAGTGCGCATCCTCTTCGCGCATGTTCCATTTCCAGCCGTTTTGGACGATTTCGACAGGCTCTGTTGTCAAATGTTTAATGTTTAAATTCTTCAGAATTGAGTTTTAGGTTATGTTAATGTGTAATTTGATTTATTATGCAATTTGTGCCATTAGATTACCAGGTAATTAATATGTATTTTGTTATTGGATTCCCGTTGATAATTTAAAATGAACCCAATTGCCAAATTAAACATAAATAAACTTCAATTCAATAAACTACGTTAAATATTTAATTTCAATGTTCACTATTATTATATGTTGCTATTAGGAGTAATCAATTTAGTTTTCAATTACTCTTAATAGAATAAATATAGTTTAATTTTTCCCTAAATCAAATAAAACAATAAATACTCGGCAATGATGCCTGTCAAAATCGTTCAAAACGGCTGGAGGCTGGACATGCGCGAAGAGGATGCGCACTCTTACGGGTGTAAAGACTACATTACCAAAAGTGGACCACCCTGTACAGATAGTTTAATTTAACTCGTCGTGAGACACCCTGTGTCAAATGTCGCTTTCCAGTTGAAATAACGAAGTTGACATCTACTTCATCTGTAACCGGAAGTCTCATATGATTGAAAGCATTTTAGAAAAACTCACAACATTATTGACCATACCTTACCTACTCCTAAAATTGCAAATTCGCAACTCTCCAGGAACCCCTAAAAATTCTTATGCACTGCTACCGTGAAAAACCCTGTAAAATAAAGAGAATTATAAATGTATCTCATAATGGCTTCCTCCACTTCCTCCCGGTATCCATAATTAAAGGTAACACTCAGAAACACCTACCAATTTCCTGCAGTTACCATAGAAACCAGCGCAACACAAACATTAAATAGAAACTAAAAATGTACTCAGCTAATGTCATAAACGACGGTGATTTCACTAAAACCATCTACACTTTGGTAATTAATTAGCAAACTTTCGCAGCTTGATTAATTGGACTGCTGAAGTTTCGGTTCGTTTCAGATCAAAGACAACAGATTCACCGATGCCATTAAAGTGCTGCACGGCGTATCTGAATCCAATTCGACAAGGGCAGGTCTTTCATTGCTGGCTTACTGTTATTTTTACATACAGGATTTCGTGAACGCCGCCAATTACTACGAGAAACTCATTAATTTGTACCCCGAAGACAACGATTATAAGCTCTATTATGCTCAAGCTTTGTATCAGGGTAAGTAGTGTGAAATTAGGGGTGCAAATTCACTAATTTTTTATTTTTAAGGGTGCTTATACGATGAATCTTACCAGGCGTGTAATAAGTTGATCGATGAACCAGATTATAGCGAAAGAATAAGAAAGCTACAAGCTGTTATCAAGTATAGCCAGGAAGATGTTTTATCAGCTAAAAGTTTAGTTGAAGCAGGAAATTCTAATGATCCTGATAGGGATGTTAATTTGGGTTGTCTGCTATATAAAGTAATTTATTTTTAGATATAATTTAATTACAAAATTAAAATTGTGTTGTGCATAGGATGGCAATTACGAAGAAGCTTTAACGAAGTTCTTGAACGCCCTTCAAAACCAAGGCTTCAAGCCGTTCCTGGCTTACAATGCAGCCTTGTGCTATTACAGGCTCAAGGAATATGGCTCTTCTCTTAAATATTGCGGTAAAATAATTAAATCGAATCTACACAGTAATTAAAACGTCCGTTACATTCCAGCCGATATAATCGAAAAAGGGATCCGGGACCACCCGGAGCTGAGCATAGGAATGCAAACCGAAGGTATCGAAGTTCGTTCCGTTGGTAACACGATAACTTTACACGAAACGTCGCTCACGGAGGCCTTCAATCTCAAAGCAGCCATTGAGTATCAATTAAAAAATCGTAAGATTCTACCTCTATATATTTTAAAATTGTTTGATTGTGTTATTCGTTTTAGTGGAGTCTGCTAAAGAGGCCTTAACTGATATGCCTCCTAGAGCTGAATATGAGCTAGATGCTGTGACTCTACACAATCAAGCTTTAATGAATTTTGATCAGAATCCTACAGAGGGGTTCGAAAAATTGCAATTTCTTCTACAACAAAATCCGTTTCCTCCGGAAACCTTCGCTAATATTCTTTTATTGTACTGCCAGCACGAGTGCTACGATTTGGCTGCGGACATTTTGGCCGAAAATGCTCATCTGACTTATAAATATTTAACACCCGTACGTACAAGGGTTGTTCGTAAATTAGGTGTAATATAGCTTTGATAATTTCAGTACATGTACGAGTTTTTGGATGCTATAATTACACAGCAAACGTCGCCGAGTGAAGCTTACCAAAAACTGGATGAGCTAGCCAGTAGGCATACCGAGCAGCTCAGGAAGCTTACTAAGCAGGTTCAAGAGTACCGGAATCGAAACGATACGGAGTTGATTAAAAAAACTGTTCTGGATTACGAAGATTGCTTGGATAGGTAATGTTTGAGGCCCGGTTGTAGATACATAGTTCAACTGTGGTTCTGCGTTGAACCGAGTATAATTGCAAATTTTTGTTGTAAGTACGTCAATCACTATTGATCTTTGGTTCAGAGAGAAGTACATAAACGGTCTCTGAAGAGCGTTTAAAGGCGGTTCAAGAAGAGTTTAACATTTGACGATGAGTTGTTAATTCAAGAAAGCGAGGTTGAATTTCTGATATACAATTAATTATTCAAAATGAACGCATTATTAGAAGAAGAAGATGAAGATTTTTTACAAATTTTGAATGGTTTTTTACATCCTAGAAGACCACAAACCTTCAGAAATAGAGCCAGTTATTTTTAAAAAAGGTCCGATATTGAATTTAAATGTAGTTTTCAATTAGATATTAATTATCAAGAACTTCTCACATGTTGATAGTTCCAATCCAAATAAACTCCTGGACAAAATTAACGCATCATCATAAATTTACCACATTTTTGATGCAATTTTTTGTCTGAGTTAATGATCCGATTTGAATGGTTTTTTTGGATTATAGGTTGGTTCCTTGACAATGTCATAATTTTCGCTGTTTATGATAAAGAGTTCCTTTTCAATTTATATCGGGTGTAATAAAAATGCAAAGTTTTTTTCAGAAAATTCGTATCACGCAACAAATAGCAGTTAACATTAGACGGTAGGTCCATCTTTCTATAACATTTTCTTTTTTGGTTTACTGTTATTAAAGGAGATACGCCGTTTTATAGCGTAACATGTAACATGTTTTAATAGACTTCATTATTCAAAACATTCATTGTTTTAAACGTTCGTTTCGTATGCCCAGTTGCCCGACGAATATTTTAATCTTGAAAAATGAATCGTCCAAAAAATTTATCGGCAGAAGAATCTTATTATTTTTGATTTTTGTTTTTTTCTTGTTTCACTCGTTTCCAAAAAAAAATGTTTTCAATAAACTAATAATGAAGTAAACAAAAAAGAAAATGTTGGTTAAAGATGGACACCTACCGTCTAATGTCAACTGCTATATGTTTCAGTTACTAGTTTACTCCACAGGGTGATACGAATTTTCTGAAGAAAACATTACATTTTTATTACACCCGGTATAAATCGAAAAGGAACTCTTATCATAAACAGCGAAAATTATGACATTGTCAAGGAACCAACCTCTATATATAATCAAAAAAAAAATCATTCCAATCGGATCATTAATTCAGAAAAAAATACCATCAAAAATGTGGTAAATTTATGATGATGCGTTAATTTTGTCCAGGAGTGTAATTCAAAATGAACGAAATATCAAAATACATCAAAATAGAATCAACACTGCCAACGTTCAAGTATAAATAAAAATATAAAATATAAGAATTTTGGCATATGACATTGTATTTCAGATGAAAAAAGGAAGTTCAGTGCAACCAACGTGACCTGAACGGCGTTCAATCAAACTAACGTTGATCTTTCACTCTACAAAAACCAAATTGAACTTAGTTCAAAGTTTGCTCACACTTTAGTTGAACTAACGTTCACATGTAAGATCTACAACCGGGCCAAATAGTTTCTTGTGAGTATTTCAATAAGCATTTTTTACAGGTACATCCCTGTTTTAATGGCGCAAGCGAAAATTTACTGGGACTTGAAAAACTACACGCAAGTCGAGCGAATTTTTCGAAAGAGCGTGGAGTTTTGTAATGACAACGATATATGGAGATTGAATGTTGCTCATGTGCTATTTATGCAAGAGAATAAGTTCAAGGAAGCTACAGGATTCTATGAGCCGCTTGTGAAGAAAAATTATACTGACGTGAGTTTTCTTAGTTCGTCCTTAACAGCTTCATTAAATACAATAAAAAATTGTTTTCAGTTGCTGAACGTGAATCCAATTATATTGGCGAATTTATGCGTTTCTTACATTATGACCTCGCAAAATGAAGAAGCTGAAGAACTGATGAGAAAGATTGAAAAGGAGGAAGATCAAATTTCGTTCGAAGAGCCAGAGAAGAAGATATTTCATCATTGTATTGTGAATCTAGTCATAGGGTTAGTTAATTAACTGCTGAAGTTGATTTATTAATTTATTAATTTCAGAACACTTTACTGCTCGAAAGGTAACTACGAGTTTGGAATATCGAGGGTGATAAAATCTTTAGAACCATACGATAAAAAATTGGGAACAGATACGTGGTTTTACGTAAAACGGTGTTTTTTGAGTTTATTGGAAAACTTAGCGAAGCATATGATAGTATTAAGAGACACAATAATCGAAGAATGTATACAGTTTTTGGAAAGTTGCGAAAGTATGCTGATTTTTCATTGAAATTATTAGAGAATAATGTTTATTTCAAGTACATAATTATTTTAGTGTATGGGAAAACCGTGAGGACTGTCGCATATTCTTCATTATCAGAATTGAATGAAGCTCCTAATGGCAAAGAAACTGTTACATATGAAGCAAGGAAGATTAAATGTTTACTAATTCGTTTATATAATTTTGAAAATTGAATAATTGTTAATAAATAATTTATAAATAAAGTACTTACTGTAGAAACTGTTTTGTTATTTTAAGGTGTAAAAATAATAGTAGGAAAGCTTGCACCAATTTTTGGGTAGGTATTTCAGGCAAGCTGAAAACTTGTCCTATGCCTCTTCTATTGTCCCCCAACATGAAATGGCAGACCTGGTTGGCGGGTAACAGGGCTAAACCAACCCCTACATCTTTTTAAAATATTAATTTTTTTTTTGACAAAAATATGTTTGAGGCAATTTGATATTTTTATATGTTGTATCTTAACAATCAAAGAGTTAAGAAAAAAATAAGCCAGACGATTTTGCCGTATTTTTAACCTTGCCAGACGAGCGCAAAAATATTTTTCAAAAAAATATAAGGTTGAAATTAGTTTTATTTGTACATTTTTGGGGTAAATTTGGTGCCATTCGAAGCGCCTTGACGAGCTGAATCGAATGGTATTCCATTCTTAGAGCGCGGAAATGAAAATTAACCCCTAAATAGGGGAAAAGCGCTCAAAATGGACAAAAATGCTTTAATAGTTCAGGCAACGAATGCTCAAAAGAGGGTATAGAGGGAAATGTTTGGAACACAATTTTTGACTTCGTAACTTTGTTTGGACTAGTTAGGAGGTGAACATATCAAAATTCCCCGCCCGTATAGCCTTTGAGCCGGGGGAGATAGAGGGGTCTGAAGATCCCATTTTTCGGGTTTTCGCTTATATCGCTTATATAAAGCTGATTAAATTTGCAACAAGTTTTATTAAGACAAGTTTTTCGGTATCTTGTATAGTTTTCGATTATCAGCTATTGAAAGTTATTCCTAGTAAAGATATAGAGGGAAATGTTTGGAACACAATTTTTGACTTCGCAACTTTGTTTGGACTACTTGCTTACTTATTCAAGTTAACGTCTCTTTTCTGCACCTAGGCTAATTTGGACGGGACCTACAGTTTATCGTGGATTCCGAACCACGGTCATCAAATCACCTTAAAACCCCGGATTATCCCTTTGTCCAGGTGATTCTACCGACTACAAGTGTGTTCCTTGTGCCACCAATCCCTATCAGTTTATCACGAGATATCCGATCTCATCCGGCCTGGTTACCGGCGTGAATGAAAAACTGCTTATGACACTGAAACCTTTTGCACTTGCTGAAGTCTATCTAACTTATTACCAATGAATTCCGGTAGGATTCGAACCTACCATCCGTCCGTTACACCAGTGGGAAGGTCGATACCTTAACCAGCTGGGTTGCCCGGCCGGGCTTTGTTTGGACTAGTTAGGAGGTGGACATATCAAAAGTCCCAGTCCGTAGCCTTCGAGCTGAAGGTGAGGAGGGGGTCTGAAGATCCAATTTTTCGGTTTTTTGCTTATATCTCGGAAACTATGCGTCCCAACGTCACGACCATTCTATACAAAATGAAAGCTGATTAAATTTGCAACAAGTTTTATTAAGACAAGTTTTTCGATATCTTGTATTGTTTTCCCAATAGTACCCCAAAAAAAGGAGGTAGGTTACGGATAGGGGATGGGTTAGGGCGTCGGGACGATTTAGCAATGTATGAATAAAGGAAAGAAAGTCCGTCATCTGATTTAATTCTAAAAGTATTAAAGTATTTATGTCCATTTTGAGCGCTTTCCCCTTCTTAGGGGTTAATTTTCATTTCCGCGCTCTAAGAATGGTACCATTCGATTCAGCTCGTCAAGGCGCTCGTCTGGCAATGTTAAAAACCCGCCAAAATCATCTAGTTTATTTTTTTCTTAACTCTTTGAATGTTTAGATACAACATATAAAAAATTTCAAATTTCCTCAAACATATTTTTGTCAAAAAAAAATATTTTTAAAAATTTAGGGGTTGGTTTAGCCCCGCTACCCGCCAGCCAGGTCTGCCATTTCGTGTTGGGAGACAATAGAAGGACAAGTTTTCAGCTTGACTCAAATACCTACCCAAAAATTGGTGCCAGCTCTCGGGCTATAGAGGGTATTTGGAAAAATAAAAAACGTTGTTCAGTTGAAAGAGTAGAAATATTTTATTAATCAATTTGTTAATATCAAATTACCATCTACATTCACAACATCAATAAAAAATTACACTTATAAAGTACGTACATACTGCGGGGAGTTAAAATTACAAAACGCCTTAATTAGAAAACTAAATTATTAAAATTTATGCTTATATAAAAGAGAGTTTGCCCCACCATGTAAGAAAGTAAAGTAGCACTTAATGTCTATAAAAAACGTATCAAAATACATACATTGCGCATTACTGTGTATGTTAAATCCCATACACAATGTTTTAAAAAAGATAAGATCTTTATCAAAATCAATTCGAAAAGAATACAATTTATTATTAAAGCATTGTGTATAGAAACGTTAAATAATTTTGAGCATACTGTTAACTATATGAGTCTTTAGTAATTTTTGGCACAAGCCAATTTGCTTCTATCATTTAAGTTAACTATTCACTCTCATTAGCCGTTGAATAAAACGTATAAGTTACTCAGAAAATGGCAACTTAAAATATATTTTAACCTTTATAATACCGATTATTACACATAAAATTACTACAAGATTCATTCAATGGAACTAAAAGTAGGAGACATAATCCACAGCACACAAATTACCGAAAATCAAATGATGTAATTAATTTACAATTAATAATTACTGTCAAACAATATCCAAACGGAGATCACAACGTGTTAATTAAAGCATGATTTCAAACTGACTAGACGTCATTTAATGCGTAAAATATCACACAATCAAGAATTATGTGAGAGTATTATTGATTCAAATTGGAAATTATTACATTCCAAATAGTTTGAAGAATAATTTAACAAAAATCTAGAGATCGTAACATGGGAGATGATTATTATTATTCTGATTATTATAAACGTTTATCCCTAGTTTTTTGCATACCTTATAAGAGATTTTAAGGCCCGGTTGTAGATGCATAGTTCAACCGTGGTTCTGCGTTTAATTGCAAATTTGTGTTGTAAGTACGTCAGTCACTATTGATCTGTGGTTCAGAGAGAAGTTTACGCGAACGGTCCTTCAAGAGCGTTCAAAGGCGGTTCAAGAAGGTTTTAACATTTCATGTTGAGTTGTTAACCCCAAAAAGTGAGGTTGAATTTCTGATATACAATTCATTATTCAAAATGAACGCATTATTAGAAGAATTAACCGAACATGAAGATTTTTTACAAATTTTGAATGGTTTTTTACATCCTAGAAGACTACAAACTTTCAGAAATAGATCCAGTCATTTTGAAATATGGTCCGATATTAAATTTAAATGTAGATTTCGATTAGATATTAATTATCAAGAACTTCTCAAATGTTGATAGTTCTAGTCCAAATAATTCAAAATAAACGAAATATCAAAAGTGATCGAATCAACACTGCGAACGTTCAAATATAAATTATAAATTTTGGCAAGTGACATTATATCTCAGATGAAAACAAGTGGGACGAACGGCCCAGTGCGCCGTAGAGAGACTTCTAAACAAATGCAACCGGAAGTAGCATTTTTTTTTTCTTGAAACGGGAGAGGTTTTAGACTATGCTGAATCCAAAGCCGTTGTCCATTTGTCTGTATCTATAACCGTTTAGCCGCTGAAACTCGCGACAGACAGACAGACAGACAGACGACAAAATCAGATCATAAGACTTCGTTTTCGAAAAATTCGAAGAATTTTTCGTTATTCTAGAAAGTCTAAAAAGGGAGATTTGTAGATAGAACGGTTGTCTGGTTAGTTTTGACCAATAACAGCTTGGCAGCCGCTGACGTTTGACGTTACAGGTATGCTGGTATAATTGAATAGGGGAAATTTAAAGAATCTAATAGCTTCTCCACCCTTTCTTGAATTCTCCTTGTTGCTTCTACATGCAGCAATACTGCAGGTTGTTCCAGTCATCTTAAAAAGGATACTCAAATGTACCGAAAAACTTTGACGTAGTCAAAATAACCGGTATGACAATTCACAACATTATGAACGCCCTGTGGCGCAACTGTTCTATTTACAGACCGTGGTTCAGTGCAACCAACGTGACCTGAACGGCGTTCAGCCAAATTAATGTTGATCTTGCACTCTACAACAAAAATCAAAATAAAAAATGAATGAAGCTGACTCGCAGTTTAGTTGAACTAACGTTCACCTGTGAGATCTACAACCGGGCCTAAGAGGGAACGCGAGGTTATGGCGAACTTAATATTTAGACATCTCTAAATATTTCTCTAACATAATATGTTGAGTTTGAGTTTGAGCTCTACTCTACAATAATAATATTATGTCTATGGCACGCATATTATAGTTTTAATTGTCAACAAAAAGACTAGAGACAAAGTATAAACTAAATAGCCTTCAGGGTGAAACAGAATTGATTTTATTCCATTAAAAAATGGCAATATTTCACTCCGAATCACTCAATTAATAAACCTTATCAACTAAATTCTATGGAATAAAAAATGAAAATTGTCAAAAAATCTGGTTTGTTAAAAACCACCAATATCACTGGAGTGGTACATGACAAGTTCCATTCTTTCTTCGATAGATTGTGTATTGATATATTGCTTTTCCTTTAAGAGAATACACGAAGCAAAGATAGTATTAAGCATTACATAGACGTGATGTTAAAAAAATACATTGCAAATTATAAGCAAAATCGCTTCGTTTGAATGTGGTTTGCAATTATTTTTTGCCTAATTCAGATGGATATAATGTAATGCTCCTGAAATAGTATATTAACCCTTTTTTAAAGATGTACAATTTATAGAATGCGACAGTTTTAGATAGATAAATTATGCATTCGCATTTTTTTTCCATAAGAATTATTGTTAAATTATTCCCGATGATTTAAGCTTAAGACATAGCTATTTGTTGTTACTTTTGAGGAATTTAAATTGAATTTTCATACACAATTATAGTCTATTCATAAACGAGGCGGAGTACAAAATCAATCAAGTGGCCAAATTCCAGCCTTTCGTAAGGATCACGACGGTGGATTACTCGGTCTCATATACGAATAGACTATAATTTCATTAAAAAAAACTGGATCTTATTAATGGTTGATAACTTTTTATAATCGCCAAAAATAAACAACAAACGCTTAGCTTCCACTGACCTTTTTAAACTGTTACCTATCTACAATAAACTATCAAGCAATATTGTATAAACATAAAAAAATATGTTAATGTAAAATACGAGAAGCGTCCTTTATGTTTTATGAGACATGACTTTAGATTATGACGTACATTACGTACTTGCATTTACCTAATTACATACCATTTTTATTCTACCCATTCTTTCTCATCCACTCCTTCCATAGTGTCCTGTTCCAGCGACATGTTGAATTGTAGCTTACTACTCACCGATTTCTTTATCTATTAAAAAAAAAAAGTAAATGACCTACAAATGAATTTATTTCAAAAATAATTACCTCATCTTGCTTGCACTTCACGTCGCTAGAATCGACATCCCAGCCCACTTTCCCATGGCTGAGGCCTATAAATGGACTCGATGCAGATTTGTTTATAGTCCTTTCGCTATTGGGCTGGCCCTGACACTCGGACACTAAAGAAAATATAAGTAAATTCAAATCTAAAAGGTTCAAAAATATCACACAAACTTACATAATTCCATGCCAGAGGGTTGTAAACTTATTTTAGCCGGTGCTTTCTCTTTACCACTGAACCACTCGGTAGAACTCATCGTTGGACTCCAAGTAATTCTTGTTGGAGGGAACAAATCATCTTGAAATAGCTCAGTCTACAAATACAAAGCATGTTATACCCTGTATATACCCTGTATATAATTATTAATATACAGGGTGTCTATTAATATACGACGAGTTAAGACTATCTGTATATTGGAAACTAATTACCCGATTTTAATAATTTGGTATGCATTTATTAGTCAATAAAGTGAGTTTTTCAAAAATATATTGACAGACATAGCACTTCCGGTTGTGCCGGAAGTGGACAAGCAACTTTCATAATTTAAATGAAATATACCTATATACATATTTTTGCATTTTTAGATTCTACTCGATGAGCAGGTTACAAAAAGGGGTCATACTTGGTATAATAATAATAATTGGTCTTTTAATAAAAGCTATACAGTCACTCAAAAATCACAAAATTTTGAATTTAGGTGGCTTGGAAAATCAAAAAGTTGAAAATCGAGAAAATCGGCTTACATGTTCCTATTCCAAATTTTCAAGTACTATTTAATGGTACAAAAAAATTTGAAATTTTAGATCACCCTTTATACATTTCATATCATGTCATTAGATAGTAGTCTACTTGAAAAGTTAGGATAGGAACATGGAAGTCATTTTTCTCAATTTTCAACTGTTTGGCTTTCAGAGCTACCTAAATTCATAATTTTGTGATTTTTGAGTGGCTGTTTAGCCTTTATTATAAGACCAGATACCAAGTTTAACCCCTTTTTGTGAACAGCTCATCGAGTAGAATCTAAAAACGCAAAAATATATAGAGTGTTCCGGTACAATCAGAAGTGTCAAAATATTATGAAATATTGTTGAAAGATTCACCTTAATGACTAATATAATGCATATCAAATTTCACTAAAATCTAGTAATTAGTTTCCAATATACAGATAGTTTTAACTCGCCCTGTATTATTAATTTATTAATACATACTTTTAACCTAGGTACTGTAAATGATAGAGGCTCAATCGAATTGTTAGTGAGCCTGAAAGCCTTTGCGAATTCCACATTGGCCACATCACAAACGTTCTTGGGTAAAAACGACAAACCTTGATGTAAAGTGTTACATCTGTGATGGCTTAAAGCGCAGATATAAGGATGTTCTTCGGTTATTTCAAATGCATAAATTGTCAAATCGCCCTTAAAATTAGTTAATATTAATACACTATTCCTTTACTAAAAAAAACATATACATACTTTTCCTGTAACAAACAATGTCGAGCTGTCCTCATCATAAAAAGGAATCAAAATAGCCGGTGAAACATCCAGACTCTGAGTGTTAAGAGGACTATCCAAATTATCCGACCGATAAGCAGTAATCTGCCTTTCGGATACTTTATCGAAACCAGTGACAACTATAAAATGTCCATCCAGCGCCCACGTGATCCTTGCGCCTCTGTTCCCTTCAGGACCTTTACCCTCGCGTAAAGGATTCTCGCTGGCTCGAGGTTTGTATATGCGAATTTTGCTGTCTTTACTGACGCTGGCGCAAAAGGACCCGCAAGGCGACCAAGCGAAACTGAAAATTTGATCGGTGTGGCCTTTCAAAACGATCTTCTCGGTCAGCGTTGCCAGATCCCACAATTTTATTGTCGTATCATAAGAGCCTGTAATTTATACATTTATTACATAACCGAACTTAACTACAGGGTGTCCCAGCGAAAGGTAGCCCATTTAATCAACTTGTAACTTTGTGAAACATAACATTAGTGAAACGTATAAAACATGTTTAATTGAAAAAAAAAATGTTAATGTGTACGATTATTGAATGTGTTTCCTAACGAAAAACCATTCAAAAATCCTGATAAAGCATCCTTAAAAATAGAAAATTTAAGATTTGTTGTAAAATTTTAATTGAGGCGATTTGCATTATGTTGTTCAAAGTTAAATAACTTCTTTGTTTTGTAAAATAATATGTAGAAATTATACATTTTTAAAAAGTAGAAAGAGTGAATCTTTCAGATGGCGTCAATATATACAGGGTGTTTCATTTGAAAAAATTGGGTTAATGTGAATTGAAAAGAGGGGATTTTGATAATACACCCTGTACAGCTGATACAAAATTTCTATGTCACTAAACCAAAACTTATAGCAAAATAAAATATATCTGAAAAACCGCATGTTTTTATGATTAGGCGTTTCAAAGTTACAAGCTGATTAAATGGGCTACCTTTCGCTGGGACACCCTGTATATCAATAATTGTTTAGAAAAGAAGTTATAGTTTTGAAGTTAAGAATAAAAAAGAGATTTTTTGATATTGTATCAGATTGGCTTACCTTTTTTTCGTGAAATTTTGTACAGAATATCTCTGTTTGATGTCATATTTATGTGTAATTTTTTTTAATTATCCGTCCCTATCTGATTTGACGGGGGTGGCTAACCCCTTAAAGCCCTACTTGTTCCGCCCATGTATTCACCTAATTTTTGAATCGAAACTAGATTTATTGGTTTATTTATGATTTTTTACTCTTTGAAATTTTCTATAAAACCCATATTTTTGGAAATAAATCTTTTTTTTTGGCATTAATTAGATTTTTGAAATCCAATTTTTAACACATCAATGTAAAAAAATTCATAACAGCTTTTTAACAAATTAAGTTATTTTCAACAATAATCTATTAATTAATCATAAAATATCACTTAGCACATAACACAGAATTTTTTTTATTTTTTTGTTAATAATTACTTGTTGAAAGGATGGATTTGAAAAATCGTATGAATGCCAAAAAAGAGATTTATCTACAAAAATATGGGTTTTACAAAAAATTTCAAAGAGTAAAAAATCATTATAAATAAACCGATAAATCTAGTTTCGATTCAAAAATTACATGGGGAATTACATGGGCGGAACAATTAGGGCTGTACGGGGGCTGGTCACCCCCGTTAAATCAGAGAGGAATGGATAATTAAAAAAAAATTACACATAAATATGTCTCCAAAGAGAAATATTCTCTACAAATTTTCAGAAAAGAAAGTTAAGCCATTCCGGCACAATATCAAAAAATCTCTTTTTTATTCTTAACTTCAAAACCCTATAACTTCTTTAATAAGCAATTTTGGATATAGGTAGGTTCGGTTAAATCGTATTTTTTTATCTCTGGAGTCTGTGGTTAAGCCATGTTCCAACCTTTTTACGACACCCTGTATAATGTTACCAGTTTGTATTAAAGTCTTTACCTGAAGCTAACACGTCCTTAGCTGTGGGATGAAATTTAATGAAGTAGATTTTATCGGAATGGGCGACAAACTCCTTCTCGGTTTCGTTAGTTTGTTCTTTGAGCCCTCCAGTGGGTATTTTCCACAATTTTACGGTACCATCATCGCATGCTACAGCCAATCTTCGAGTATCGAAAGGATCCCAGGTGAAGTCCAATATGTTATTACCATGCACTAAAGCTGGTATAACACCATCAGGCAGTTTTCCTGTTTTGCTCAATTCGAATATGGCGATTTTACCACCTGGACCGCTCAGAGGTACTGCCACACGTTCTGGGTTTGCTAAAAAAACCACAATCTTTGATATAAAAAAATAGTTTAAAATGAGTAGTTAACTTACCTTGAAACCCATCACATTCTCCTGGAATTTGCCTGCTTAGATTCCTGATGTTTTCAATGTGAAACGATTTGTGCAAAGGAGTGCCTTTCAAATGCCTGAATTTAGACACACGACCTGTTATAAAAAATATAATTAAAATGACTCAATTAGAAGTGTGTAATATCCATACCGAAAACAGTTGATGTCCTCTTCGGTGTTGGCATAACAATTTCGGATTTTCGAGAACCAACAGGATCTGTACTCTGTTGCTTTGATACTGGCATACTTTTTCTGTTGTTATCATCTTTCAAAACATCATCCACAGACTTCCTGTTTTTGAAAGAATCCTTTCGACGAAGCATTACTGGAGAACTCTCCCTCTTATCAGAGCACTGCTCTTGAACAGAAACCGATCTACAAAAATATAAACGAATAAATAATTAATAAATTAATTGATTAATTAGTAATACCGGTTTTCATAAAGTCTCCTTCTCTCAGCGATGCTAGCTCGCTGGCCACCTCTTTCGAAATCAACCGAATCAGATGCCTCGTCAGGTTCGTTTTCTTTCGAATCTGATCGTGATTCAAACAATTTCCTTCTCTCAGCAGTACTGGGAGTTCTCGGTACATATCCCGAATCGCTACTGGCCTCTTCTTCACCACTCGAGCCTGATTTACTGTGAATCAACTCCGTGACTTTATCATTGGTTTCGACAGTAGGAGACTTCTCTTTAATTTTTTCCACTTTCTTCTCTTCGTTGCTGGTTGCCGACACGTTCGAGGCCTGTCCGGGTACCGCGGGTACCGAGAAAACTTTGGAAAACGAATTCTCCGTGTCGTTGAGATTTGGTGGAGTGAACGGTTTAGGACCAAGTCTCGGCTACAAGAAATTTTCAAACTTATTTTAGTGCATAATTTTGTATACAAATTAGAAAAACCCAACAAATTAGAAGTCCGGTTGCAGGTCAAACCAAAAATGCGTGCAAAAATATATAAAAAAAGGGTCGAGGAAATACGTGTACACATAAATGGTGCAAAATATTTGCATGCAACATTTATAATTGGTTCTATGTTGTATCATAAAAAAAAAACCAAGCCCAAACCAAAAAAAATAGGTACATAAAGTTAACATAACTACTATAGCACAATTTTTTTGTACTTTATCTACAAAGTGTAAATTATATGCATTTTTGTGCGCTATACGCGATTTTTGTGCATTCATATATTTTTTTTATTTTTTTAATAAGAGTTGTGTTAGCTTAAGGCTGTTCTATCGCCCTATATTCGTTACATATAAAAACGGTTACCCAAATATCTCCGTTATTTATAGATAAATTTTGTTCAAATTTTTGTGACAAGACAATTGCGAACATGCGAAGAAATTGTCAGAACGATATTTTCACTTTACCTCATATTTTTGGTAACTTTTGGAAATATAAATAAAAATCCACCTGAAATATAAAATATTAAAAATATCATTCTGACACATTGTAGACAATAGTTTTTGTAAACTTTTATCTTTATAAAATTTTCTGTTAAAGTAAAAAATAAGCATAAGAAATGGGGAACCGATTTCAAATTTTACGAATTTTTGAAACTATATCGCTTTCGCTCTTATTTCTACAGCGTGTTTCGCAAACTATTAGTGTACAGAAATTTACTCATATTATTTAGAACCCCAGACTTTTTGTCTTCCTTTTTTCTTACTAACTCTACTAGATTGTAATTAAATTAAAAATTGCAATAACCGACAGTATATTGCCTAATAAGTTACGAAAATAATAAAATAAAATTGTTAGGTATATTTCTACGAAGAAAAAATCTAGAGTGCGTGTCTGTATTGAATAGCATTAAATCGGTGAAATGAGCGAGTGAAATAGGCGACCTATCTCTTTGAAGGATAGAGTGAAATAATGTCAGAGCTGACATGAAGCGAAAAAAATTTGGTAAACAGTGCCGACGGGTAACAAAAATCATATGTGTGGTCATAACCGATAAAACAGCCTCAACATTTAGCTAAATAAAATGACGACTTTAATTTCGCGATTTTCAACTGTTTGTTTACCACGGCCGCCTAAAGTCAGAAAGACCCGATCTTCAAGTGGCTGTAGGTCCTTTTTTATATATCGATACTAACTAAGCGTGACATTTCGTTGAAATCAATGTAAAAATGTACAGGGTGTCTCATTTCAAATATCAATGTTATTGCTACTTTTTGACAGAAGCGGCAACATAGCAGCTTTGAAAATATGTTCTTTAAGTAGAAAACTTTTCAAATTTTAATTACAGCTGCTACCCTACCCTACCCTACCCTAGCTTAATGTTAAGCTTAGGCACAACTCTTAAAATATACGAATGCACAAAAATCATGGATAGCGCACAAAAATTGCACATAATGTGCACCTAATTATAAACGGTGGGCCAAATACAAGTTTCTTTTTAAATCATAGGATATTTTAACACTGACAGCAGTTTTTCGCTCGAAATCTTGACAGAAAATCAGTATCATACCCCGGCAGAACGAAATGAGCCACTTTACGCTTGAACAACCTTTGGAAATATTGAAAACTTGTTTCTAAAGTGAGTGCTGTGTAGCCCAAACATCACGCCGCCTGCTGTACGCAAGTTTGTGCAAAAAGTTTGTGAGACTGGTATTCTAGTGGACAACACTCATGGTTCCCGTTGTGATACGGTGCACACGAGAATGTGCACAAGAGGTGCACAGAAGAGAATGTGGCTGCTGTAGCCGAGAGTGTGAGACTCAACTCACAAACATCAACTCGCCATCGATTTAACAGCTCATCATTTCACACACCATGTTAACCGACTTTTTTTGACCCAAATTGAGGACATGGATTTGGACGACCTCTGGCTCATGCGGGGTAGCCACATAGCCCATGCCACAATCGATCTTTTGCACATCAAATTCCCAAATCGTGTTACCAGCCGTCAATTGGCCGCCTCGGATCTGCGATTTGACTCCATTTGGACTTTTTTTGTGGGGAACTGTGAAGAACCGTTGTTATGCCAACAATCCGGAAACGATTGAAGCACTTAGGGCCAATATCATCCAAGCAATCCGTGAGCTACATCCCGAAACTATCAACAAGGTCTTGGAAAATTGGAGTGACAGAATGCGCTACTGCGAAGCCAGCCGAGGCAGCCATATGAACTTCGTTGTGTTCCATAATTAATGGAAATGTTTGCTCTTACTGTTGTTGTTGTTGTTTTGCGGGCAGGTCTTTTTCAGCCCCATGACCACCTAGATCTAAGGATCCTCTGTAGTTTCCCGCTGCGCTGTTTTCTAAGGTCATTGATTCTGCCAGAGGTCACAGATATTTGCGAACCTCAGCAGTTCTGATGCCCTTGTTTTATTTAGATCTTTGGGATCTAGTGACGTCCTTCCCAAGGTTTTATGCCTGCGCAAGGATAGTGCTGGACAGTGACACAAAAGACTTGCTCCTACTAATAACGCCATAATAAACGGGAAAAACTTAATTTTGTTAATTTTATTGCATTTATAAAAAGAAACTTGTATTTGGCCAATCCTTAAGATATAGCACAAATAAACTGCGCTAAAGTAGTTGTGTTAACTTAATGTACCTACAAAAAGTATTCAAAAAAAAACGATCACACTGAGAAGCTTCATTAAGAATAACCTTGTATCCTCCGGAGGTAGGAGCGACAGGACTGACAGACGTTACAACGGGAGCACAACTGTTTGTACGAGGTCTAGCCACCGGCTTGGGAACATTATTCGTATCCTCGCTAATTTGGGTATCGCACATAGAACTAGTTCTCGAAGTTCTCGGTAAAGGTTTGGGGGGTATAATGGAAGGGGCAATTACCTTTTCGTCTTTATCATTATCTTTTTCGGCGTGAGAAGCGTTAATACTGTTCTGTTCTTCTTCGATTTGTTTGTTGTCCTTTTCCTTTTCGAAGTTACTGATAATGCCTCTTACTGGGTGATTGTCGAGTTTTTTGGTTGGTATGAATTTAGGTTTGACGTCAGGCTTGGAATTTAACATTTTAGTTTTGAATTCTTCGCGCATTTGCTGCAGCGGACCTCTGTGAATCTTGAAATTAATAGCCAAATTAAATCGATTTTTAATTAATTTCATAAATGCTTACCACTAATGGAGCCTCGCCATTTTCGCGTTTCAAAGGATCTAAGGAAATTTTCTGTAATGGAATATTCTTCCCTTGTGCCCAATCTGATGAACCTAAGTCAGTCTTGTATCCAGGAGTCTCAGGATAAATATCAGCATGAAAATCCCTAAATAAAAATTTACCATACAAAAATTGGTATTAAGATTAAACAAATCGCTCACCTGTAGCTTTTCCTTGGTACTTGATAAGTTATTGGAATCACCGAAGAGCTGGTCAATTGAAGTATACGATTTACTTCACCTTGCATAATATTCAACGATCTTTTGGGTACTAAACAAACACCTTTGGTTTGCTCACCAGAATGTCTTATACCTTCGATAAGGTAAGGATCTTTCTCCGTTACTTCCATGTATAAAATAGTAGTATCACCTGCAACACAGCATAAGAATATTGCGAATATTTTACGAATTTTTTACACACCTTTTCCAGCCAAAAATAACATCCCGGTGTCAGCATCGTAAAGAGGTATGAGTATACCAGTCGAGCAATCCAACTCTAACGTTTTCTCTGTTTCGTCAAACTTACGTAAATCCCTAATTATCACTTGCCTCAGTCTTTGAGCATCGAAACCGGTGGTCAAAATTTTATTTTGCTCGCCCAGCCACACTACTTTCGAATCTTTTATTCCAGGATGAGAGTTTGCTGATTTCAAACAAGCGTTTTCAGTTCTCGGGTCCAAAATTCTCACCTGTAATCATCCATTAATTTCCATCATATTATGAAGATTTGAATAAATTTGCGTTATATGGAACATACCTGTTTGTCTTTAGCAGAAGTAGCTACTAAAGTACCGTCCCTTTTCCAACTAACCGATTGAATAACTTCAGTAGGATCTGTGTTGGAGAAGATTTCTTGTTCAGATAAAAGATCCCACAAAGTAAAAGTGGTGTACGAAGTGGAGTGAAGAAGAAAGTCAGCTGTTGGGTGAAAACCAACGAGCTCTACTCTGCGTTGCTTGTGGGAAAATGTACATTCTGCATTACTAAGAGATTCCTAAAAATGCGATTTTTTTGATTATATGCTCACCGGTGAAAAATTTGAAACAAACAGCGAATCGTTTTTGTAGTAATATTTACACAGCTTTAATAATAAAATATTCCTTTCACATTGGTAATAAAATGCTTTTATGATGAAATCAATTCGTATCTAAACTAAAACAGTACACTTTTCAATTGTATAAATTATAAAGGGTGTATTGTAAGTTGATACTTCTTTTTCAACTGTGTATGAATCTCTTAATTCTAAGCAACTTTTTCAAATAAACTTTTTGAATATTATGAATAACAAAGAAGATAGAAAAATTTTAAATTTCGAATATTTTCCAATACGTACCTGCTTCATTAAATATGAAATTTATTTATTTTTCGTCATTTATGGAAATATTCAAAATTCAAAAAAAAGGTAAAAATTATTAAAAATTTTTATCTTTGTTTTTCAGAATATTCAAAAAGTTTATTTAAAAAAGTTGCTTAGAATTAAGATACTCATACACAGTTAAAAAAGAAGTATCAACTTACAATATACCCTGTATACGTTTGTAAATTACTGATTTACTCAACAACCCTGAGTAGTAGTTCATTCGTACCAAATTGAAAAAATAGCTGTATTAAACGATGAATTATACATTATTAAATATTAGGATATCAGATAATGTAATTACCTGCAGTCCTTCTTTTGGAATGTGCCAAAGTTTCACCAAACAGTCTTGCGAACCCGTAGCTAAAAGTCCATCGTGGAATGGAGAAAATGCAATATCAGTCACAGTATCAGTATGAGCTTGCAGAAGGGGCATGGATTTGCTCTTTCTGCCTGAATCATCCAGAGGAAGCACGGCTAAACAAGAACCTACATGGTCCCAATTGAAAGCCATAAATTTGGCAGAGGCTGCGATATTATTTCCATAAGTCTGGTAGGAGCCCACACAGATATCTCTAACGTAGGTCTCCGGTTTGGGTACGATCGGCGCCGCATTTTTGTATTTACTGGCTTTGAATCTCCAAGCCATTATTCGAATTATTCGAAAATTTCCAACTTACATGAAATGTATTTTCGTTAACGAAATGAATGATATGAAATGCTTGTTTCGTTATCACTAAAAACTTGTGTAATTGTTGTTTCTTGGAAATGATGCCCTTTATAATTGATTACGCTTAAACACTAAATTGAATATTGAAAATAAAACCAACTTTTTACTCATTTATACGCCCATCACCGGAACGCTTGACACTTTGTCAATCAAACAAAAACATTTCCACGAGATTCTATTTTAAGGCATGATTCCATCATGTTGCCATTTTTTAAACGTCACTGGTATGTAATTATTTCCTTTTTTGCAAATAAATAGGTTTGCAACTGTATTTTAGTAGCGCAAAAATTGTGTATTATGGCCTGAATTTTATAATTATTCAAAATAATTAGAGCTAAATGAATTAGCACTGTTCGTTATGGACAACGCTACAAAAAAAATCCTGTATTTTAGATAATTACGGAAGTGTGTCAACTATGGAATATCTTCGATTATTTTACTGACATAAAAATAAGCGCGAAATTTAAATTTTTGTGCAAATTGTAATTTATTGAGGAATAAATTAAAAATAGACAGTCATAAATTAATTAATGTTTTATAATGATGGCATTTTGGTAAATAACACGGCTAATTATATTAATTTTCGCCTAAAATTTATTCAAAAATCGTATGAAATGTGTCAAGGTACAGCGCTCGACGCGCCCTCTTCCTAAGTTTCGTTAACTAGCCTTAATTATTTATCCTGAGTGTCGATCATTAAAAAAGAACCATAAATCAATTAGGAGTTAGTGCATTAGGAGCAGGCCATGGTAAAAACGTTATTTTATTAATAAACATATTTGTTATCATTTTGCTCGCTCGATTATTCCGCACGATTTAATTTTGGCTTCCTTCAAGGTTGATCTGCCTTAGCCTAGTTTTCAGGGACAAGCCCAGTTTGATTTACCATTTTTTCGTTTAGATTTATGGCTTAAAATACACTGAATGTACTATTTTTTAGGGTAACGAAACTTCTCTACCCATGGAGCTTTGCTCTAACTGTAAGTGCCTCGAATTTAATTAATTCCAATGCGGATAAATGATTTTTTGTTTTTCTCGTTTTTCGCAGTCGATGCGGATGAAATACGACGTCTCGGGAAACGTTTTAGAAAACTCGATCTGGACAATTCGGGCGCCCTAAGCATCGATGAGTTCATGTCCCTTCCGGAATTACAGCAAAACCCTTTGGTTCAACGCGTAATTGACATTTTCGACGCAGATGGTAATGGTGAGGTCGATTTTAAAGGTGAGTTTTTTTATTACAATTTCAAATTTTATTTACTTTGCTATGCTATCAGTTGGCTTTGAATACGTCCAGGTCGCATTGAACCAAATGTTAACAATGTTACACTTTCGTTTGTTTGAAGGACACCTTATTAATTAATCTACAGGGTGGCACTTCAATATATATATATTATTATAGATAATATCGAAAAATCTTCTTTACAAATGGTGTAGGTACTTTTAAGATGTATATTTTAAATTTTGATATATTTATACAGAGTGTTTTGTTTAGCTGTGGTATACCAAACTTATACTTTTTTAAATGGGACCCCCTGTTTTTTATTCAAAAATTGAATCTAGCTAGTCTTCAGCTTTCCAAAAATATAATATTGTATAATGTTATATGGAGTGGTTTAAAAGTTATGACCACTTTTCCTTTTAAAAATCGTACTAACTTTACCACTCTGTAGAAATTAAATGGATTGAATTGAAAATAAATTATAGCCTTTACATTGCAAATATCGTGAAAATGTTTTATTAAATGGATCACCCCATATTTTATATCACAACCATGAACATATTTGATGTACTTTCATCCTTATTAAACATTCTCTAACATTCCTAAATTGAGTGCTTTTCAAGATATTTCAATTATCTACAGTTATTGATATATTGGGCTTTTCCATACTAATGTGCCACCCTGTATAACGTGTATTTCAGGTTCTGTTGATTATCATATTAACAATTTTTGTATATGTTAAAAGTTAAAATAATAATGAAGGGAGTTAAAAAATTGTTTATATAATGCGTAAATTGTATATTAAACTAAAAAAATCTGCTATAAATCAAATGTCTATACACTCTTTCATAAAGTTCAAAAATATTAGAAATTGGGAAAAGTCTAGGAGCAGTAGGACGTTGAAACAAGGCAGACAAGATAACAAAAAAGGCATAAAAAATACCTACACATAAATACATACCTACTAATATAAAATAAACATCTTAATTACATATTTAAGTACTAAATAAAGTACTTTTTAATTCTATAGTAGGTTTTATTTATTTCACATTGTAGAATTCATCCAGGGTGTCTCTCAATTCAGTGTCAAAGGCGACAAACTCTCAAAATTGAGATTTGCCTTTAGAATTTACGACATGGATAACGATGGATACATTTCTAATGGAGAACTCTTTCAGGTAAGAATTTAATTAATTGAAACATCTTAACACTTCTCTGATCAATCTTCTTCCTGATTAACTTTTCATCTGAAAAGAACAATTATTGTATGTAAAGTAACTTACAATTTTAATAATTTTGGTACATTATGTAGTATTCATTTTGCAGCTGTTACTCGTATTAAAACAATACATAATTACCCACGAAAGTAACATTTTTTTTACATAGCTTTTTCAAATCGCGTGACCTCTCCTAAAAAAGGATAATGGCGCTAATTCCTACTTGCTAAACTAGCCGGGTTATTATTTTTATCCTTTCAAGGAGTGCATTAACTGAAACACACCCTTTTTCACGCAGATTACGTTTAGCAAAATTATACAAGAGTCCTTTACCCTTAATACGAGTACAAGTAAAGAATTACAAACATTAATTATACCCCAAGTTTCTGTTTGAACTAGTTGATTTATTAGGGCAAATCATTAATCAACCAATTGTAGGGGAAATTTATTGGGCATAAAGAATTATTGTAAGTGCAGTTATTAATTATTGATTGTTACATTGAATTTTGCTTGGAAATTTTCAATGGAAATCGAATTTAGATTTTATAAGGAAATTAGTTAAAATAAAATTACTTAATTAAAACCTTTGATATACACTCGCCGGCACGAAAAACGGAGCACTTGCATATTTTATATGTTTTTATTTATTAAAAAGAAATTTAATGTTATATGATGCTCTTTTGTTATAATAACTTACAAACAAACAAAACAACAGGTTTTTCTAAGTAATTTCTAACAACAATCAACCGTTTATTTAAAAAGAAAAAGTGGTTTGTTACATTAAAAAAAAAAGTTTTTGAAAAAACACAGATTGGTGCTGTGCCAAAGTGACCTTAAATTAGTGGAAACTACGTATTGCTAGCAAAAACTAGTGAGGCGCATTTTTAATAACGTGTGTTGCCTCCACGTGCCCGAATTATTTCATGCATTCTCCTTGGCATGCCTAAATTTAAATGCCGAATGTCCTCTTGAGGAATAAGGTCCCATTCCTCAAAAGAGCTTGCTGCAATTGATTTAGTGTTAAAGGAGCAGGAACATGACTTCGTATTCTTCGCCCAAGCATGTCCCAAACATGTTCAATTGGGTTCGCATCAGGACTTATCGCTGGCCACACCTTAAATTTCTTTTTTTATAAATAAAAATATATAAAATGTGCAAGTGCTTCGTTTTTCGTGCCGGTTAGTATAGTTTATGCAAAACAATGTTACATGCACGTCACCATAAATTTACTACTCACAAATAGACCGTGTTGCCAAACTTTTATACAGTTTACAAAATCTAAAAATTTTCTAAAATTGTCAAGAATGATGAAAGCAGAAATGAAGCATATTTAAAGATAATAATTCTCGTAAACCGTCATTTAAAACTGCTTATAGAACAGTTTTGTTTAATAACTCGAAATATTAACAAGAATGAATGAATAAAGCAACAACCACAAGGCAAAATTACAAAAACAAATTGAAAATTAAGGCCCGGTTGTGTATGTTACAGGTGAACGTTAGTTCAGCTAAATTGCGAATCAACTTTGAACCGAGTTCATTTTGGTTTTTGTTGTAGAGTGCAAGATCAATATTAGTTTGGTTGAACGCCGTTCAGGTCATGTTGGTTGCACTGAACTCCCTTTTTCACCTGATTTATAATGTCACATGCCAAAATTTATAATTTCGTTTATTTTGAATTATTTGGACTGGAACTATCTGCATTTGAGAAGTTCTTGATAATTAATATCTAATAGAAATCAACATTTATATTCAATATCGGACCGTATTTCAAAATGACTGAGTCTGTTTCTGAAGATTTGTGGTCTTCTACGATGTAAAAACCCATTCATAATACGTTCATTTTGAATAATGAATTGTATATCAGAAATTCAAACCCACTCTTTTGGGTTAACTCAACTTTAAATGTAAAAAACATTCTTGAACCATCTTTGAACGTTCTTGAAGGATCTTTCACATAAACTTCTCTCTCAACCACAGATCAATTGTGACTGACGTACTTACAACACAAATTTGCAATTAAAGTCGGTTCAACACAGAACCACAGTTGAACTAAGCATTTATAACCGGGCCTTAAAGTACCTACTGGTTGAATGACAACGGCAACTATACGACTTGACCGTCAGTGCCTACTAACCTACTATATAAAAAAAAATCATTATTTTATGTACATACAAACGTTGAATTATTTTTTATCATATTTTTCTTGGATGATTTAATTCCACTTATTAACATTTTCTATCATCCCTTGTTAAAATTAAATTTAATTCTATAGGTATTAAACTTAATCTGATTTATGTGTTTGTTTTTAAAAGTTTGCCACAACTAGACAAACATGACGACATTAGTGACGTGCTTCTAACTTACTATTGCAAAAACTATACGTCTTCATTTTTATACATTTGCTAGTATTAATTCTCAATTATTGTACAGGTTCTAAAAATGATGGTCGGCAATAACCTTAAGGATACCCAGCTGCAGCAAATTGTGGATAAAACTATATTATTTGCAGATAAAGACGAGGACGGGAAGATTTCCTTCGAGGAATTCTGCAACGTTGTCGGTAACACCGACATCCACAAGAAGATGGTCGTAGATGTTTAAATATCATCGCGATCATGAGGTCAACTTGATAAACCTAATGTTTTAGTAGTTTGCGAATAAATCAAAATTCTATCTATTTGGTTTGTACACATTAGAAACGCTTTGAATCTATCGGTATGCACGGTTCGCGGGCAATTTTACGAATCGTGTATTACTCGTTTTCTCACCGCTTTAGATAACATCACTTCCTTTTCTTTAGTGTTAGGACGTCAAGTTGGCTCTTGTTATGTTTGTAGTTTATTTGAATTCGCTGTATAAATCTAAAGAACAGCTCATATTGCATGCGTTGTGCTTTCATTTTATAAAAACTAAAATATAATGTGTTTCGAATAGTTGTTCTTTATACTTTTAATCTAAATGTCGTGTGTGTATAGCTTTAAAGAGTATCAAAATGTAACCTAAATTTTAATGCTTAAATCATATTCAGCTTAAGAATGTACTTATCGAACTTTTCACACAAAAACTATCGGTTTAGATTAAAAGAAAAAGTTCTTGAGCAAGTTTTGAATTATAGGGTGATTTGTAAGGCTTGCTATAATTACTTTTTATTCTAGTCAAGTATATCTTATATCAACAACCTAACGGTTTGCATCCTTAAACACAACGAATCTTTATCGAAGTCAATGAAAAAACTTAATGGGTATCATACTAGTTGCACCTATTATGTTTTTCTCTACATTTAATAAACATTCGCAGTTTGGATGCAAACTGTTAAGTCTCTAACAGTAATGATTCACTGTGATTTCTCATAAATTGTGTGCTTTGGGAACGAAACACTGAACGTTACTTCGTTGATATTTTAGTTGAGATTTTTATCTAACACAAAAATAGATGTAAATTAGTTTGTAGATTGGAAAGTTTCATTATATTGTATAATATGTTAATCTGTGTGAGATGTTTTAAAATTTATGTTTAATAAAGATTATTCACCTCTCGAATGATCTGTTTTTTTTCACACTGTCATTTTGATTTTATCGTAAAGCGATTATTTCGTGCATTAAAGTTAATGAAGCTATATTTATGCTTGCACAATTTGATTTTCATTTTGTTCAAAAAGATTTTTAGTTTAGTATAGACGAAAATTAGAATCCAATAATAGGTAACTACTATAAAAGAAACTTTGTAGTGTAGTTTATTACTGTTTACATCTAAGACCCGATTGTAGATGCATAGTTCAACTGTGGTTCTGCATTGAACCGAGTTTAATTGCAAATTTGTGTTGTAAGTACGTCAGTCACTATTGATATGTGGTTCAGAGAGAAGTTTACGTGAGTAGTCCTTCCAGAGCGTTCAAAGGCGGTTCAAGAAGGTTTTAACCTTTTAACATTTGACGTTGAGTTGTTAACCCCAAAAAGTGAGGTGGAATTTCTGATATACAATTCATTATTCAAAATGAACGCAATATTAGAAGAATCAACCGAAGATGAAGATTTTTTACCATAAACTTTCAAAAATAGACCCAGTCATGTTGAAATATGGTCCGATATTGAAATTAAATGTTGATTTCTCTTAGATATTAATAATCAAGAACTTCTCAAATGTAGGTAATTCCAGTCCAAATAATTCAAAATAAACCTATGAAAATAAACGAAATAACAAAAGTGACATCAAAATAGAATCAACCCTGCCAACGTTTAAATATAAATTATAAATTTAGGCATGTGACATGATATTTCAGATAAGAATGGAATTTATTGCAACCAACGTGACCTGAACGGCGTTCAAGCAAACTAACATTGATCTTGCACTCTACAACAAAAACCAAAATGAACATGGTTCAAAGTTGACTCGCTGTTTAGTTGAACTAACGTTCACCGGTGTTATCTACAACCGGGGCTTAGTAATTATAGTCCGGTGCATTGAGGAATATTTCGAGATGATGAGATTCACAGACCACATATAGGTACTAGAGTTACCTGATCTATGATGAGATTAAAAAAAATATATAATCTTATTGGGGTAACGTTCATTTTGAACCCTTCTTTGTTTACTATCGATGAAAGTTGCCATGAAAGTCTAGCAATATTATTTTCTTTAGAAAATCTACTATCTGAAGAGGATTCAAGAAAATTATAGGTATTTGTTTTTCTCTTATAGTTGATATACATACTTAAAAATAATATTGTCTTGGGTTATGCAATTTAATCAGGAAGAATATGAACATATAGAGTTTGTGCAAAACAAAGTACATGCGCACATCACCATAAATTTACTACGTCACAAATAGGCAGTTTTGCCGAACTTTTATAATGTTTACAAAACCTAAGAATTTTCTAAAATTGTCAAGGAAGATTTCTATAGATGAATAATTCGAAATATTAACAAGAAAGAATAAAAATAAAGCAACAACCACAAGACAAAATGACAAACATAAATTGAAAATTAAAAGTACTTATCAGTTGACAACGGCAATAATGCAACTTGACAGTCAGTATATATGTTGGTATTAAACATAGAGAAAGATATATTTTGTTATTGATTTTATATTTATAAATTTATTTATTTATAGATATATTGACTTATACTATTTTAATTATATGGTATTAAATTTAGTCAATTTTATGCGCTTATCTTTAAAAGTTGGGCACAATGCTTGGAAATTATGACGACATTATAGTGACGTGCATCTAACTTTGTTTTGCATAAACTATTTGTACTTTCATTGAAGACTTTTATTTCCCAAACTAGTAATCACTATTATACTTTGCGCACAGTATTCCACTTTCAGTGGTAAATTGAATTAATTATTCTTAGGGAATCCTGCCAGCAGGTACCAAATTCAGCTACAATAAAAAGTTCAAAAAAATCATTTTTAATCAAATACTTTACGCAATTTATTTTCAATTATCTACCTACCAATAAACTTGCCCAATTCCTAATTTATCCTGCAGCAATTTTTATACAGGTACAGGAAGCCACAGTCGATTAGGCACGTTCAAAATACTGTATGTATACCGTATAGAGTTTTTATTAGAGTTTTTTTTTAGTTCAATTGCTCATTGTAAGTGCCTAATCCGTTTAAAACGGCTGAAAATCTTTCGGATATGCGAGAACGGACGTAATCAAAGCTCTGCCTGCTTGGTCTGGCCTAGGCCTATACGCAAGTATTCAAGTATAGTCCTTTAGTATCTTCTCGCTATTTGACGAGTTGAAACGATATCGCCAAGCTCGATTACATACGAACGCACGTGGTAGAAGCGGTCATACGAATATTTTTTTCAATTTTTCATTTCTCGATTAAAATAATGAATTATTGCACAGTGAGGTTTATTAAAAGTCCCGTTAGAGATTGTTTGTTATTTTAAATAAAAATGGGAATTTTTCATTTTTGTGACCACTAATTCGAATTTGTTTGATGGGATAAAACCGGAATTATGATATTTGGAAACATATTTATTTGGTAAGTACCTACTTATTATCCTACCTACAGCGAATTTTGATAATTAAAAATAAAATTTCAAACTATTAGCGGTTAAAAATTTTGAAAGATTGAGATGAATTTTTGTCGTTAATTTTAATTACAAACTAATAAGTAATTCGAGTATTTCCGGTCATTAAATTTTTAATTAATGATCGTTCACTGTTCTGTTTTAAATGATAAAGCGGTTCATGGAATAATGCAGGAGAATTACCAATAAAGTAAGCCTTCATCTGAGTCCACAAATATATTGAAAAAATTCTAACTAATATGTTATTAACATTGAAATATTTGTAACTGAATATTAGATATATTACATTTTCCTATTAGTCCCATTAGTTCGAATGCTACTTCCTGGTAGATATCTTATGAAATACATATTCCAAAAAAGGGCTCATTAAAACAAACAAAGCTTTCCTTATACACCATCACTGTCCCTTTTATATACACACATCTGTAATTACATTTCTTGAATATGATTCTTAGTATGGTGGATATTTATTTTTGTTAGTAAATTAGTTTGGCATAAATTTGTACTAATATTTTGACACATATTGCATAATACGGCTACTTACGTAGTCTAAACATATTTTTTTCGATCTTCATGTTTTGGCTAATTGAATATCGTTAAAAAACTTGTAAGAAAATATTTACCGATCAGAGGCGTTCTCGACGAGACACATGAATTAACAGATTTATAGCAAGTACTCAAAACTCACTCGGTTTAACCGGTTAGGTAATTATTTCCGCGTGGTATTGGTACGCTTATGTATAATGTAAGTCCCAATGTAGTACCTATTCACGCAAGAAAAACGTTCAGTAAATTATGGAATAATAAATATTACAGTTCAAAGAATGTCAACTTGTGTTTGCCTACACACAGATAACCAAATTTTGCATTGTCAACCAAATTTCGTGAGGCGAAAGAACTGAATAAACAATGATAATAAATTATAATAGCATCACTAACTAGTTAGATAAATACTATACCATTATAAGATCAGAAAAGTGCTTGAAAATAAGGGTAACATTTGCTATTTTAACTTGTGGTGGAGGCATAAAATCTATTCTGGAAGATCTTCGAAATTATCCACATACTTGTAGTTTCTTTTACTGCATAACAAACAAAATTAACTCTTAGGCAATAAAAAAAAGTAATTAGAACGAGCATCGATTGCGCCATTTCTCTCCATTCATTCGTTCATTCACGAGGTTCAGCCGATAGACAATTTGTCATTTATAGGCCATCAGAGTAAACATTAAAATTTATTATTATTATTCACTTGAAAGAATATTATACCGAACTAATTTGATTACGTGATTCTTACATAATGAAATATTTTTCCTGTTCCGTTTGATAACCCCTCAGTCCGGATCCTCGATTGAATTACAGTGCAATTAAAATTGTCAATAAGATAATTAGATATTTCATTTTATAAATCTCCTGCAAATTGTATTCAAATGTAGGATGCATAGAAGAATAAAAAGTTGAAATATTAAAATATTTTTGAGAATTGAAATATATAATTAAATCTGGTTTACTGTCGAATATAAAACATTCCAGTATAACCCTTCACAGATATTTATCGAATTTTACATTATGACCTACATTATCTTGACATATGTTAGTATGCATTTAAAGTGTTAGATGAATGTTTTACGAGAGGATTGCCTTTTTTAGACTGTCGCTTAAAACACAATATATTACCCGATTTCAATATTGTGACTATTAATTACGAAATAAAAACGATTTTAAATACTTAACTCTTGTTTTTTATTTCTATTCCCAACGAAGATGCAACAGATAATGTTATAGCAGTTATAAAACGAGTAGGTAATGTAGGTTTGTTTACCAAATTAGTTAAAAGAGAGCAGATAAAAATATTTTGTTTCAATAAGATTATTGCACCTGATTTTTGAGATACGAAAATTTGTAGCTATTGATGGGCTTAATGTAATAAGGATATTTTTTTATTGGGATCATCAAAAATATTGCCTTAATTTAGATCCCACTGTATCTCACCAAATATTAGCATTCCGAAATTATCAAATAAACAGTTGTAAAAATTAACAGCACACTAATAAAAATTACCAGTGAAAGTTCATTAAAATTTAACGATATTGGTAATTAAAAGTATATTTGACAAAATTATAGAGCAGATGTTTTGCGAAATCTAGATGATTCGATTATAAGCAAATTCTTATTTCTACAAGCACAAATTGAAAAGAGCGACTCTAATACGCCACATAAATTAATTTAAACCACTTGTGTGTTCTTATTGTTTCAAAGAGGATACAGAGAGGACATCTATATAATAAAATCATAATGGTTGTCTATGTGCAATGTCCCGACAAAGCTACTGCACTCTCCTAATCAGGTGGTCAAACGAATTTAATATGAGGATTGAATGGTAATATTTTAAATTTGTCAAAATTTCAATTTGGTGCCTTATTTCTAATTGAATTATTATTTGAAAACAAATCGATAAAAACGACTTCGCGAACTGCATTCCAGATAAACTGGGATTAATTAACGTAATAGTTGATAATGAACTTGGCATAGGAAGTTAATTGAATAGTTATTAACGCGCCAATTATTATGAAAGTAAATTGCAGTGTGTTATGTAATAACTAGTTTATTTCTGCATCTAACAATTTTGCATTTTGCATTTTTTATTGACTACTGCGGGTTTTTATTCTTAATAAATTAATGTAAAAATAGTCCTTACGGACTAGCACGAGAATTTTAATGAATTTTATTAGTTAAAACTGAGCTAAATTAAAATGTGAATCATCCTGTCTCTAGGCTTCTTAGGCCCGGTCGCAGATGTCACAAGTGAACGTTAGTTTAACTAAACTTCGAGTCAACTTTGAACCGAGTTCATTGTGTTTTTTGTTGTATAGCGCAAGATCAACATTAGTTTGGTTGAACGCCGTTCAGGTCACGTTGCACTGAACTCCCTTTTTTACCTGAAATATAATGTCACATCCAACAATTATAATTTGTAGTTGAACTTTGGCAGTGTTGATTCTATTTTGATTTCACTTTTGATATTTCGTTTATTTTGAATTATTTGGACCGGAACTATTTGAGAAGTTCTTGATAATTAATATCTAATCGAAATCTACATTCAAATTCAATATCGGACCATAATTTCAAAATGACTGGGTCTATTTCTGAAGGTTTGTGGTCTTCTAGGATGTAAAAAACCATTCAAAATTTGTAAAAAATCTTCATGGTCTTCTTGAACCGCCTTTGAACACTCTTCAAAGACCGTTTACGTAAACTTTTCTCTGAACTACAGATCAATAGTGATTGACGTACTTACAACACAAATTTTGCAATTAAACTAGGTTCAACGCAGAACCACGGTTGAACTATGCATCTACATGCGTTAGTTGATGAAAAAATACATTTTACAGAATTTTTGTGAATTTTCATTAGGACTAAACGGGTTTATTCACTGTGCGCCGATAAATCCATTACGGTCATTATGTCACTGCTAATTGAGATTTGTTCATTGACCTCAAATTTTTCCAATAAATTAATTAAACGCTATTATCTCCCGAGCGTCATTTTGAAATTTTTAACTGCAGTTTAATTTTTATTGTCGTGTAAATGCCATCAAACATCATTGATATCACTGTGCCGGTCCATTGATGACTTCATTTGTAGCATTTTCATTACAGAAATTGGAATTTTCTGTAATGCTCGGTTCACTTAAAACCCATGAGGAAAATTTAACTCGAAAATTGCTTCGGTAGAAGCTAAATAATAAAATCTACAGACCTTTAGCTACGTGTCATGATATGAATATAACGAGCTATTTCGCTCGACAAACCTATCACAGCGATCAGCGAATTTCATACGAGAGTTAGGAGTACTCGAGTGGGTAATTGTTGATTGTAATTGCGAGTGTACGAAGTAAACATTTTTTCCTAATTAATAGACAAGTATTTTCAATTAGACGAATCGTGCGTCGTTTTAAACGCGTTTCCTATTATGCTCGTTTCTGATATGTTTCACCTCAATAAGAATTGATTAAAAAATGGTCAAAGTGATTGGGGGATTGTTGATTGACGGGGAGAGCTGCTGCTTGACGAAAGTATAAATAAGGGTTAAGATTAAAGCTCGTGATTCATCAAGAGCCTTCAGCTCCCTCTTTTGTGTTATTAAATTAGGAGTTGTTAGGTGTGGAAGAAGTTTGGGAAACTCTTGATGTGTGCGACATGTTTAATATGAATTTCTCGAGTATAAATTTAATTAGAGTCCATTAGGAAGATTTGCATATAACCGAATTTCTACATACTCACATTGTACAAAGTCATTATATTATAGTGAGCTCTTTTTGGTCGGAAATTTGAGGATTTCAAGGATCAAGGATCAAGATTGTCGTGACACACACTGTACAGGGTATTTCTTAAAGACTTGCTAATATTTAAGGGTTGTGATTCGATTGTCTATTTTAAGGAAAAGCTTCATATGAAACTAGTTCCTATTAATAATTATTATAATTAGGTACTATCTAATTTCATAACAGCGGCATCGTGCAAATGAAAGCATTTAATTTTTCTTTATGCGAAACGGAGAGTTGTACGAAATCAAAATTGTTTAAAATTGAACGTGGACTTCAAAAATTATTTTTATTTTAAGAGAAAGCAGTGATGGCGTTCCACATTTTCCTAAAAATATCTAGTCTGTGTCCAGTACGGATGCCACTGTTGGAAATAAAAAGATGTTTTTTAGTTTAAAAAATGTTCTTTAATGCATACACCAAATTTCATAAAAATATTTTAAGTGGTTTAAAAACGACAATAAAAAATTGATTTTATCTTATATATTATTTAAATTAAATTTACTTACATATTATCATGTCATTAAGGAACACCCTGTATATTAACGTGGAATTAAATTCGAGTGCTTAGAAGAAAAAATAAAATTATCTAAGTATAGGTACAATAGATTGTTCCCAAGGAAATTTATTGTTCTCTTAATTGGATTAATTTAACATCGCCACCTTGCGCTAATTCGGTTTTTCGTCATTAGCTAATTTTAATCACTAATTTTCGGCACCTAGTTAGTACGCTAGTTTGATTGATTAGCAATCGAATCATTGGCTAATAGTATCAGATATCAATCAGTGGTGTTGAAAATTTTCGATTAATACCTCCTCTACCTATACCATAGCGTAGGTTGATTAAATTACAGTTCAGATTTTTACCGGTTACGAGAAATTGAGTCGTAAGTAGAAATTGTTAATTGGGCTCCAATCTCGATCAGATACGCCTCGGTTTTCTCGTGAATAAAACAACTTTTTGGGCGGGTGTCGATTTATATTTCAAATCACAATAATTAGAGGAGTTACAGCGTTCTTATCGGGCAATATCGAAACTGTGCACAATGACTTGTATAGTCATCTATTTAATAGCTTCTGCACGCTCGAATCGTCTGTATACTAACTGGTTTTTAACATCATATTGTACCGTACAAGGCCCGTTTAATTTCTATTACCTAGTTAATCTTCTAACATGAATCCTTATTAATTAGAATATAAATTGCTTTGAACAATTTCACCTTTAAAAACGCCTCAAATCTAAATGCTGTGAAGCAACGACGAAGGAAACAAAATAAATAAAGCGTTAACCCACATATCGTGTAAAACAAATTCGAAATGCATACGTACTCTCGTAAACTTATTTAAATACTTAGGTTATGCCTTTGAAAACTCGTAAACATGGCCGAATAAATGGAAATTTTATTATGAGGTTCATTCGAAAACACCTGAATTATTATAAACATGAACAGTTTCTCGTAAATACTGTTTGTGACCCACGTAGAATCCACACTGTATAAATAAGCTGACAATTAGCATTCGAAAATTGAAATGACAAGTCAAGTAGCTCTGAGTAATTACTAATTGCGCAATAAAATTTTCAAATGAACTTCACTTGCAGCCATTTCAGGAAGGAACGTTTTATGGGGCTATCAAATAAAACAACATCAACTTTCCCAATAAATAAATTGACATTTATGACAATTAACAATTGACGTAAAATTCCATCGAATTAATTACTACACACAAATGCAGAAGTTTAAGGCCCGGTTGTATAGGTCACAGGTGAACGTCAGTTCAACTAAATTGGGAATCAACTTTGAACCGAGTTCATTTTGGTTTTTGTTGTTTAGTGCAAGATCAACATTAGTTTGGTTGAACGCCGTTCAGGTCACGTTGGTTGCACTGAACTCCCTTTTTTTATACCTGAAATATAATGTCACATGCCAAAATTTATAATTTATATTTGAACGTTGGCAGTGTTGATTCTATTTTGATGTCACTTATGATATTTCGTTTATTTTGAATTATTTGGACTGGAACCATAGACGATATACTAATCTAGACTGGAACTATCTACATTTGAGATGTTCTTGACAATTAATATCTAATCAAAATCTACATTTAAATTCAATATCGGACCATACTTCAAAATGATAGGGACTATTTCTGAAGGTTTGAGGTCTTCTAGGATTTAAAAAATCATTCAAAATTTAGAAAAAATCTTCATCGTCGGTTAGTTATTCTTAATTTTTAATAATGAATTGTATATCAGAAATTCAACCTCACTTTTTTGTGTTAACAACTTAACGTCAAATGTTAAAACCTTCTTGAACCGCCTTTGAACGCTCTTCAAGGACCGTTTACGTAAACTTCTCTCTGAACCACAGATCAATAATAACTGAAGTACTTACAACACAAATTTGCAATTAAACTCGGTTCAACGCTGAACCACAGTTGAACTGTGCACTTACAATCGGGTGCTAGATGTAAACAGTAAACTACACTACAAAGTTTCTTTTATAGTAGTTACCTCTTACTGGATTCTAATTTTTGTTGAACACAAGTTGAACACAGTTGAACTATGCATCTACAACCTAAATATGCATGCATTTTTCTCGAAATCGATAATCCAACAAAATTTACATTAATTAACATGCATTATGAGAAATTTGTTCACTTATTTCGTTTAGTATAATGTGCAACATCCATTAGGTCCCAATAAAATCCCACTGTCACATCGTTAGTGTAACTTTCTAAGATATTGCACGCTAATAAAATCTTAATGCATGTATCATCTTACTCGTACTTACACATTCTCTATCGAGATCGAGACGCATTTTAAGTTTTTTTCGTGATAACGAATATAGTTCAATTGCTGTGGAGCTAGCCATAAAGCTGGGCCTTTACGATGCAACAGTTAAGATTTCAATTAATAGTTTCACTTCGAAATTTCCGTGAACGATTTCAGATATCAGGCGCATTAAATTGGGCATCATGCATTTCCGTTTATTTAAATTAAGTTCGTTATTCTACAGGGAGTTCCGAATTTTGTTAATATTTCTTGCAATTGCGACTTAATTTATTTTTCTAGTATCTAACAAACAAGCAATTGTAAATCATGATAATTGTTGATTGCATAAATGCGCGGTTTTTATTGCAATTTCCCATTGTTCCATAAACGTACAAAATAGCGCACAACAAACTATATTTTCTCGATAATTCATCATTGTCTGGACCATTCAGTATTCGAAAAGTGGCCATATTTCACGATTATGACAGTGATGGTACAGACTGAAGCTCGCTGACGTACAAAATGTTCACATATCGTGATCGAAACAGTTGCACGATATCTGAAAGAAATAAAAAATAACACACTCGACCGCCGGAGTGACGTAGCAGGGGCGTCGCGACGGCTGGTTTACTAGATATTAATATTTACTCGATTAATCGCCTTAAGGCGACATCGATTTACTCTTGTGTACATTAATCCCGTGTAAGAATGTAGGAAGAAGGCAGATGTTTAAAAATGTATTAATCTTAGATGTTAAATAATTCAATAGGTACACAAAAGGTGCAAAAATGACACCGAAATTCGCTCTTCCTGTATAGTATAGACTATTATAACCGGATGTATACAACAATAATAGACCATTCAGAAAATCTTTTGTACAAATAATCCGCATTTACACGTTGTGTGTATTCTTCCTAGTTGTTAAATACGAAATTCATATTTTCGAATGCTCGTTTCGAATTTCAAATGTAACGTTGAGTAATGCGTTTATTTCGGTATGTGCATTAAAACGTTTCTTCGCGTTTCGATATTTATTAGGGTTTTTCGAACTTTCTAAATAGCATGCCTTTCGATGTTCGCGAATAATTATACTTATAAATAGATTTTCTAATCTTAGGATGCCAATAATTCTCACTCAAAACTCAAAATAATTATTATTCAAGCACTTTGGAGTTATACTAATACTGGCTGTTCCTCAAATTCGATAGTTGAAGTTCAATGCGTGAAATTTATTTGTGTAGGTACCTACTCATTTGAAATGACCGGTTACTAAAATAAAAGCAAAAGAAAACCGCCGAACTGAACATGTGTAGTACATTTCGAAACGTTTCATTGACATTCTTAGTCCATTCGAGTGACCCGCGACGAACAAGAACAATTGCGAAAGCACGTGCGACGTTTATGTTCGCATATTTAAATTAATTGGGATTGATGGTTTGCCACCTTACCCCTTTCACACCTCATTTAAAACGATTATAAATTTTCGGGATATGAATGTTCAATAAATACAGGGTGCTTATTAATTGAGTGCCGATTCTTAAGGCTGTGAATCCTTGTGTGATTTTAACATACAAAGTTGTTGGCCCGTATTCAGCGATCTCTTCTAACGTTAAATGCATGTTTAGCGGGCGACTTTACGTAAACAATGTCCTTAGTTACTCCATAAGAACAATGTTCAACTGTCAACAATGTTCAAAATCTCTTAGTTTTTGAGCTACAGGGTGTTGAAGTTTTAGGAAAAATATAACTTTTTTATCACTCCAGATCTTTTTGGGAAATTAGGTAGATATAATTTTCTTCTTAAAATCACCCATCAGTATTTTAGGACACCCTTGAGTATCCGCACTCCTGTATTATTAATATACAGGGCAATAAACACCCTGTATCTACTGTACCAATCTTCAACTATTATTTATTACCTACTCTTTTCTATTATTCTTTTTAATATAGGATGATTTTTCACTTCTTTCCTATTAAAGATAAAATTTTTATAACAACCACAGTATAAGAGTCGCCCACACCTACGCTATTATATAAAAAAATCCATATCTATACGAGTATGTTTTTTTTTCGTTTAAACATTATTATAAAAATTTAATACATTACACGCTTACGAGTAAATACCCCTACGTGGGCAGCAGCAATAAATAATTGGGCGTCTTTTGAAGCAGAGGGCAGAACTCAAACGACTAATAGAGACATATAAATTTCGGTTGATTTATCACAACCACCCAGGATTTCGATTAACCGTACACGGAGAGGTTCAATTGAATAATTAGTGGGTGTAAATTTAATTTGTTAAATATTTTCCCATTGCTCGATATAGGTGTAGATGTATCCGATTGAAATTTAGCCTAGCACTCTAGCATGAATGGATCTCGTCAAATAAATTAAAAAATATATCGCGTGTTTACGCTATGGAATTATATATAGACTATGTGCAAGTAATGGAATTCAATTTAATTTCATTTCGAGGAACGGAATTATAATTGTATATCAAAGGCGTGCCCGAAATACTTCCTGTGAAGCATCCCAGAAAAGAATCAAATTGAGAAATATGCTGCATATTGAAACAATAAAAAGTTTTCTAAAAAGTTACCCAATTAACGACGAATTTAACGAAGGTGAAGTTTATGAATTCTCCAGTTTCTACAGAAACTTTAAATCGGAACTCGTTTTGCTGATTTTCTACAGGGTGCGGCAGAGGAACTTACTTTTTTGAAAGGTTAATAAAAACGAAACTATTGCAGATATCGGTATAATTCTTTTTTCCTCTTATAAACCACCTCATCAATTTTTTTCAACCAGTTTTGAAACTTAGGACTATCTGCCGCATCCTGTAATGTAGAACACCCCGAAAATCCTCCCCTGATGTTTCAATTGGGCTACATTTAACGCGATTCGAATAAAATTATGCGTACATTACACCCGTTATTCATACACAACACTACATAAGTAGATGTCTGCGTCATGCTATTGAATAAAAGTCATTGCATCATTGGCTCTAGCATAGTCTCACGCTCGAATAGATTTAGTGGCGCCTAAGCGAAGACCATGCGAAAATCGAATTCAACTTCAATCAATCGGAACCACCTCCCTGATTGCCATCAATAAATTCTCTTCATTGAATATAGTATTAGGATGTTAACGAAAAAAAAATACACCTACGAATTTCCGAACGGTTTATTGTAATGTTCAAGGGCATTCGAACAATTAAAATAAAATAAAAACGTTTCGCGGTTAGCTACATACATAAAATTTAATCGCCAAATTGAATATATTTATGTAGTTGTGGATATACGCACATTCCAGCCGAGCGAAATTTATTAGGTAACATCTGCTGCTAAATTATTTATACGTCTATCGTCATTGTTACGTGCGATCCCGATGGATCCAATAATTCGATAGACAAACTAATTTTATGTAGTGTCTAATGTCTGGCCGATTAATTAGAAGAGGGCCATTCGAACGGCCAACGTTCTCTTTATTGCTCCAACTTGATCGCAAATCAAAATAACTATTAGCAGGATTGATCGTTTAGTTTACTAATTTCGTTAACAACAAGATAAATAGAGGTAACAAACTGGTCAAAAAACCTTCCCAAGGTCCTCAACGTGAAGTTAAAGATGCGTTTTCATAAGATAATTGATGGCCTAATGAAACTTCAGCAACTCCTTTTTGACGTTAATCACACATCTATCAGAAATCGTCGACTAAATTTGGAACGAAGGCTAAATGAACTTCAATACCCAAACTCACATAATCAGCCAAGCCCAGAAGGAATGTCTCGTCGATTTCTTGGAGGACCACGAGTTCCTCGTGCAGCTGCGGAGGAAGGGCAAGCCCATCGACGTGGAGAAGAACAACAAGGGCTGGAAGGAGCTGGCGTCGTTGCTTAATTCCAAAATGGGGCCCAGGAAGACAGTACACCAATGGAAGGAAGTAAGTGGTACATAGGATGCTTGTTATTGCAGATGATTGTGATGAATGTTTTGTAGACATTCAATGAACTCAAAGCTAAAGCCAGAGCAAGGGCGAGCATCATCGAAAAACAGAGCTATGGACCTGAAGCTTTTCGAACCGAAAAGCATTTGTCACCTTTAGAGCACAGATTGTTGGTACTTACATCCAATCAATACGTCCAAAGTCTTGTGAGGTATTAATTAAAAAAAAACGAAGAGAAGAATTAATTTATCCCATTCTATCAATAAATTTCAAGTGCTATTTACAAGTGCTATTATTTCTTGTAGACCACGCTGTATTCAAGGCTTTTCTCAGTAACCGTCCATTAGAAGTTTTTCGTGAAGTGCTGTGTATGGAATTTTGAAATTTTGTATACAAGGGTTTATGGATGTAAGGAATTCATCTAAAATATTTTAAAAAATGGCCGTCTACCGTTTACACCGGTAGTTCACCGTTACTTCGTTATTTTACATAGGGACACAATATAGACTATATTGCTAATCAAAAATCACATGATCAAACTTTTTGCATAGTGCAACAATTTTTTTGATAAAAATTTTTGAATTTTTAATCACTCTGTGTACATTTTCTATCATGCCATTAGATAGTAGTACTTAAAAAGTTAGGATAGGCACATGAAAATCGATTTTATCGATTTTGAACTGTTTGGCTTTCAGAACCTAAATTCAAAATTTTGGGATTTTTGAGTGGCTGTATATCCTTTATTATGAGACCATGAGACCAAATATGACCGTTTTTGTAATCAGCTCATCGAGTAGAATCTAAAAATGCAAAAATATACAGGATGTCCCATTTAAAATAACAAAGTTACGGTCAACATCCGGTATAAACGGTAATTTTTGAAAACTTTTTTTGATGAATACCTTATAATTTAAAAACCCTTGTAAACAAAATTTCACAATTTTATACACAGCCATTCACAAATGACTTCTAATGGACTGTAACCGTGAAAAGCCCTGTATACTCTTGTCCTTGAAGAAAACAATAGTAATCCTAAGAAGCGAACAATACGAAAATTGGCATATTATATGTGACATAAGTGCGTTATAAAAGTTGAATGAACTTGTAAATTGATTCAATCGATCCATAGACAGACTGGCTGGTTGAAACCAACCTAGAAAATGTTAGATCAGCGGACACGGGGATGGGCTTCCGGTGACATTTCGTTGGTTTATTCACTCGAAGGGTTACCGAAATCGCGACCTTTTGCACCGATGCAATGCCCTCTAAACTTCGATCGAATCTCCAAAGGGCTATTTTTGCTACACTAAATTTTTAGTTTGATCCCAACTGAATTGATGGAATTTCAATTCAACTTACTCTATTTACAGACGACTAAAATGAGTTTATAACGAATTCAAATTACGCTATAAAGCTAAACCAATTTTAAACTTCCGTTAGATTTGAATACAAATAGAAAAATGGTTATTGATTGGAATTTGCATAGCGAATATCGGTTGTTACGTCAAATTACAACCGGAGTATTAATAACTCTAAAATTACGTGTACCTTACGTGGGCTGTTATTAAAAAGTGGCCGAGTGGAAATAAGTAAATGAGTCTAATGACTTAATGGTATTCTTCGAACAATTCTCCATAGTCGACCGGCGTGCATCTTTAAATTACCGTGAAATTATTAATTAGTAATAGAAATCGGTCGAGCGGAGTTGTAATTTTTCAACGGGAAGTGTTAATTTTGTAATTGTTATTTTTTTTGTTAAAATTCTTGCTCTATAATTATTAGATCAATCATTTATTCAATCGACATTTTTGCTGAAAAATGTTTAGGTGCGTTATTTAATTATACATGCAGAAATTTTATATTGCAACATTTTCTACAGTATAGTGCACGTATTTTTTTATAAATTTGCTACGTATGATGTTCTGTTAAGTTAGCTAAAGCAGCTCTTCTAGCTGCGATAGCTGCGTTTCTCATCAACGACAAACGAAATTGCATTAGCATTACCAAATATGTAGCCATTGAAGTAATCACCTAAAAAACGCGAAATTAATATCGATCTATTGAATTATTTAAATTTAAACATACGCACCGACGAAATTAATTTTCTATTTACGTTTGCGTAGCCGTTTAAATTCATTATAGGTGGATTTTTATCGATAGCAGTGAGGAACATGTTGACTTCTTGTCGCGTCCTTTCGTCGACGGCACCTAAAAGTTCAAATTTTATTAACAAGTACGCTTTTCAAATAATAGACGACTCATTTTATTCATGAGTTGACTTTACGCAAATCAAATATTTAATATTGATTTTGTTGTTCATCAAATACCCACATGGTAATTATTGATTTAATAGCACTAAAACCACGAAAGTCGTTCGAGTTAGGACCGGAAAATTTTTAACAACATTTAAAAGTTTGAATCTCTTGGGTCCGGCTGTAGATGTCATAGGTGAAGTTCAATTAAACTGCGAGTCAAATTTGTACCAAGTTCATTTTGGTTTTTGAGTGCAAGATCAACATTAGTTTGCTTGAACGCCGTTCAGGCTGCATTGAATTCCCTTTTTTCCCTTCCCCTCAAGGTCAAATGTTAAAGCCTTCTTGAACCGCCTTTGAACGCTCTCGAAGGACCGTTCACGGAAACTTCTCTTTAAACCACAGATCAATAGTGACTGACGTACTTATAACTCAAATTTGCAATTAAACTCAGTTCAACGTCGAACCACAGTTTAACTATGCAACTACAACCGGCCCTTAAGGGGGAAACCACATTAGAAGGTTCAAAAAAATCAAATTTTTTTGAAAATCAAAACTTTTTTATTTCAAATGAAAATCGGAATGTTTACTCTGCAAATGGAAAACTATACTTACAACCTTCAACGGACATCACAGCGTAACTTTATTATCTTTAGCTGAAATTATTCAAAAAAATTCACAAAAATAGTTCGAAATATAAATAAAATGATGTCAAAATTTGATTGAATTCCGATTAATTCTTCCCACCCTAAAAAATCCTGAAAAATCTTCAAAAGTTCAACCAGCCTTCTTATGTGGTTTCTCCCTTAAGAAAATGAATAATTCTCACCCAGATTGACGTTGAGCAATCTCTCGCGAAATTCTGGTCCCATTTTATTGGAAGTTTGATGCCCAGCATTGCAAATAATAAACAACAACGTCATGCAATAAACTGATATCAGGAACAAACCACCTTCTTTGAACGACAATCCGTGATCCAAAATCTCTGTCAAACATCCATAACTGGCCACAACAGTGGTCAGTATGATCAGTACGCAGTACATAGCGTACATACCACTGTAAGCTTTACCTGAAAACGATTAATTAATTCATCTATTTGAATCTAATTGTTCATGTTTTCATATTATTATTACATCCTCCTACGCCATAGAAGATTGATGATGGTTCCGAAACGACACAACTATTAAAACAACAAAGTTACAGAGGGTATAATCATCGACTACAAAAGAACATTTAAAATTAATAGCCCAGAATTGACTTTGAAACAATTAAAATATAATTGAAAGCAAGCAATTCGCTTTTATTTGTGTACACTTTGTAAAGACCACCGTGTTAGTAAGTACCTAATTCTTTAAACTATTACAGAAACTGTTCGTAAATCTGGTAATTACTGTTGAGCGTTGAAAACAAATAACGAGGAATTAAAATCGACATTTACGGTTTTTCGGGGGCTCGATTATAAAATGTAATAATAACGAATTGCTTCTCTGAATTGCAGGAGTATTGAATGGTTACCGGGTATTATTCGGAATGCGTTAACGGGCGGATTTGCAGGTCGTTTCGAATGTTTATGCGTAGGACTTCGATGTTTGTAGAATGCTGTCGAAAGCGACAATCGTTGACGTTCTAATATGTTAATTGACCGAAATATAGTTTCCTGTCGTTTATTCTTTTTTTCTTCGGAAGTCGCTGTTATTGTGACTCAAACGAGGAAATCCATATTTGTTTTGCCACTGCCACAATGAACGGGAATCATTGGCAATAGGTACTTTGAATGTTAATAAAATTATTACGTACCACGTACAAAGCTCTTCTAGAATATCTAGGTCACATTTATGCTAGTCATTTATCCAATTTAATCCACAGAGTCATTTTTTATTTACCTAATTGTTGCATCATATGGGATAAATCCACCCACAGATCCCTGTACTCAGACAAACGGGTGGCTGGATCAGAACTTTGCAGGGCGTTGTGTAAATTCTGAGACAAGAAACGGGCTGCTTGGCCCTTTGCCATGCAATTGATGAACCACAAGGAGCATAAGCAGTTCAGCATGGCTAGTATGTGGTAGTAGGCGTAGGTGTGCCACAGCAACATATCAGGCTGCACATAATACTGAGCCAACATGATGATGATCCCGATGGCCCAAGAGGCCACACACATCGAGTAGGTAATCACGGTGAAGTTTTTGAATATCAGCTGCGTTTTCGTCACGCAGTAGTATTTGTACTTGAAAATAATATTTAACAATAAATAAAATTCTAATGGAGCTTAATTTATTTACCTGAAACTTGGTCCACATGTTTTTGAATTTCGCTACTTCTGATCCATTTGTCCAGGCGCCCAGTGGCAACAAGAAGTGGGGAATGAGGATGCTCAGAAATATGATGGCGTAAACGTATTCGTCGAAACGTTTTCCTGGCAACAACACCAATTTCAGCCTTTCCTGGAACACTACGGACACGAAAATGGTCTCTATTGCGAATATGAAGTAGGCCCAAACATTAGTCGCCGAGGTCCATCTAGAAATTATGGTTTTAGAATACAATTAGATAGACTAATTTCTCAGCATATTGTGTCAAAATCTTCACCTGTAGGTGGTGTGCCCCAGTTCCCTTTCGATGGGCATGACGCCCATCACCTGGAAAAGCACCAGCAAACTCTTGGTGGTGTGGTAGAAATTGTCGTAGTAATGTAAAATTTCGGCTTCGGTGATTTGCATTTCATCTTCTGTAGGTGTTTCGACTTCGATGACGGGCAGATTTTGCCTTTGGAAGTTGGTGCGTTGGTGCGGGTTCCTGTGGTGAAGGCTGTTGTAGGGTTCGGAATGTCGGTCCGGTTCGTCCATTTTATCGCTTTATGAATTCATTTTGTTTATAGAAAAAAATGTGTAATTATTACTTTCAGTGCCTTATTAATGGGCTCCCGTAACGTAAACGAATTGGTGTATGTTTTTACGCAGGAAAGATGCGAAATCTCTAGGTATATATAAATGCGAAATATCTATATTTCTAGGAAAACCTTCATTTAACAAAAAAATAAGGGATTTCCGAAATAATTCTTATTTATAATTAATAAAATTAATTTAAAATAAACTATAACAACGTTGCCTATGAGAGACATTTCTCGAAGCGAAATATTATGGCCCGTATTCAGCGCCCCATTTTAAAGTTAGTCATGTTTACCGCCTTTAACTTGACAGTTCTACATTGTTGTTATGGAGTAATTAAGGACATTGTGTACGTTTAAATCGCTCGCTAAACATGCATTTAACGTTAAAATGGGGGGCCTATATTAGTTTTCTGATTTCGATTTTTCAGAACAACTGTTTGTTAGAGAAGTTAGAAGTTAGGTTATATTTTGATTGTCAAGTGTCGAAATTTAAAATAGACTGAGCCGTGCGTCACAACTATTTTATTCAGAGGGTACCTGGGAATTAAATGTAATTACGAAATAAATTAGTATTTTTTAGTAATTTTACGGAAGATAATATTCCGTCAACAAATTTCTATTATTAAATAAATTGTATATGAAAATAATTAGTTAGAATTATTCATTAAAATTTCAAATGTGCTAAAGTAAATTTTAAGATAGCGTTACCCTTTTTTAAGGTTTAAACTACTTCCGACAGTTCTTGAATCTACTAGAACAAAGCTAGTCTGTTAAAAATATAACCCTTTCATTTTTTATAACCAAGCAAATTAATAAAGCGAACGAATGGAAGCATTTGGCAACAAAATTTTGAACACAAGATTCTATTGGTACACGTGGTGTATACGTAATGGTTCATCGGGTTAATTGAAATTTGATTTTTAACAACATTTTTTTCTTCGTTATTAGGAGGAGGTTTTCAGTTGTAAAAGTCGGATATTCTTGTATATTCCATACTAAATTTTGCCATGGACTATTAAAAAAATCGTTACGGAAGCCCACTGCACTTAATTTTTTAATTACTCTAGAATCTAGAAGGGTATTAACTAAAGTTATTAATCCGAATCGGTTTGACAATTATTGTAATTTACTATGGCAATTTACAAGATTCTTTGATCGTAAACAGTAATTTATGCGCCGTAAAGTGTCTTCACGATTATTAGATATTAGAGCCGTGTAATTTTTATGTGCTCATTACTCCTCTATTGTACATGAAAAAAATTGCACAACTAATTCGTTTTTTATTGAATCCAAAACCTATTTTTTGCGAAATATTTTATTTTTATCTATTTACTTATAAACTTCCTTTAGTTAATAGTAGTTAATACCGCACACGCAACGCATAAAATAAACGAAATTAACATAAACGAAGCAGCATATTTAAAATAAAATCTTTCATTAAAATACACAGGATACAGATTATCGACTTGCGTATTTACTTTAGCAAATTTACTATTTCTAAACAGGTAATTTGTACATTAAATTTTTTACTACAACAGTGCCATTTACTCGATCTTCTAAACTAGTGTAAGAAATAAATATTCTTAAAAATTACCTGTAAAAATATCTTATATCTTATATCTTATATCTACTGTACCATATGCAGTAAATTTTTATAGAAATTAATTTTGAATATGACAAATATTCTAAATGTGGATCTTAATTTCGGGCCATTGTTGCGAGTGGCTTGAATATCGAAATGTTCGGTTGCGTGTTCAAAGCCATTTAACAAGGTGTTGTACGTGAACACAAAAAAATACCTTCAATAATTCCTATAATCCATAACGGCCGGGCTATTAATCATTTTTTCGTTATTAATCCACGAACACCTACTTGAGAACTTCATAAAAATTGCACGTTGATTAACAAGATCGTTATGACGCATTGTTTTACTAAAGTTTCAATTTATTCGTTAAAAAATTTGCTTAATTATGAGAAGAAAAGTACTTTTTGTTTGACTATTACATGCTGTTTTATTTTCAGGTTTACTACTATATCGATGCATATGTGTGTATGCAGCACAGAGAAATTAAATATAGAAAAAGAAAAACGATCTCCTAGATATCCAGCAGAGGTAAGATAATTAATAATAATTATATATTAAAATTAGTATGGTTAAATTATTCCATTGTGTATTCCATTATAAAATAAATGCATATATTGCCATTAATTTTGACTAAAAATTCAATATATTTGTATGACAAATTCCAGCAAAATTATTAAAAAAACGTGACCACGAATATTTTTTAATTAATCTTATATAGCACATGCTAGTGACTTGCATAAATGAAAACTTAACGAGGCGAGAAAATTTTTCTTAATTTGCTACACTTCATCTAAAGCTATCTACCCATGAAATTTAAAGTAATTAGAACAATCTGAAATATTCTAGTTTGAAATACAATTTTGGTAATTTAGTTCTTCTTTTGAATGAAGGATTCTTTAATTTCGAATAAATATTTTTTGATGTATTTTTTTGCTTTAAAGAATTTCCATAAAATTTAGCATAATGGAAAACCTGTGTCGAAATTAAAAATCACGATTTTATTTTCGACATATTTATATATAACGACAGTTACGTCAAATGAAAATGCGTTTATTTTTAAATGAATTCCGTAACGTAATTTATATTTTACGTTCGACAGACTGTGATAAATGTATATCTTTCGAGTTTTTCTATTATGATACGACAATAAAATCCAGTCAACACGTGTTCCAGTTATATCATTGAATTAACATTAAATTACATTTTTTCAATCATTTCAAATTGATCTACATAGGTAGCACGTATTTTTATTTTATACAAGTTGCATTCCATTTTCTCAAACCCAACATAATTAAAAAATAATAACAAGTTAATAAGAACTAAATAAGAAAAGGAAGTATCTATATTCAGAAGTAAATAAGAAATAAGCAAAAATTGCCTCCAGAAGTGCATCCAGAATTTCTATGCAGAATTGCATTAATTGCATCCAGAATCGCATCAAGAATTTCATGAATCATGAAAAATTTCATCAAGAATTTCATCAAGAATTTCATCAAAAATTGCCTCCAGAAGTGCACCCAGAATTGCATAAAGAATTGGATCCAGAATTGCATTAATTGCATCAAGAATTGTATACAGAATTGCATTAATTGCATGAAGAATTGCATCAAGAATTCCATGAAGGATTTCATGAAGAATTTCATCAAGAATTTCATCAAGAATTTCATCAAGAATTTCATCAAGAATTTCATCAAGAATTTCATCAAGAATTTCATCAAGAATTTCATCAAGACTTTCATCAAAAATTGCCTCCAAAAGTGCACCCAGAATTGCATAGAGAATTGCATCAAGAATTGTATTCAGAATTGCATTAATTGCATCAAGAATTTCATGAATCATGAAGAATTTCATCAAAAATTGCCTCCAAAAGAGCACCCAGAATTGCATAGAGAATTGCATCAAAAATTATATTCAGAATTGCATTAATTGCATAATTGTATCCAGAATTTCATCAAGAATTTCTGAAGAATTTCATGAATCATGAAGAATTTCCTCAAGAATTTCATCAAAAATTTCATCAAGAATTTCATCAAGACTTTCATCAAAAATTGCCTCCAGGAGTGCACCCAGAATTGCATATGAGAATTGCATGAAGAAGTGCATGAAGAAGTGCATGATAAAGTGCATGAAGAATTGCATAAAGAATTGCATCCAAAATTGTAAAATTGTATCAAAATTTGCATCCAGAATTGCGCATATTTCAACCATAAAAAATTGGTTTCTTTTATAACATCATCGGTGTTAGAAGCGATATGTAAATGCATCCCATTCTGCAGGTAAATACCGACGCATTCTCGTGAAACGAATGCGTCTAATAAAGAAAGCAATGTTTCATCTTAATATTCAAAGTCGTACCACAATTGACCATTGTGGATTCATTAGGTACGGATAAAAGCGATAAAGGCGAATCGATGTGCAGAATACAATTTCAATTGTCGATTCTTACTATGCAGATTGAATTGTTTATGATGCGGTTGTGTTATGGTGAATATTTTTTTTCATCCTGTGGCGACGGTTTTTCTACAACTTAAAGCTAAATCTTCACACTAAAAACCACTCGAATTTTTCTTATTTATTACTTACAATAAAATCATTGCTTTGCTTAGTAATTATAAGTATACAAAATGGGTTAAAGGGAGGTGAATTATTTGTTAAAAAATGTACTGTTGACAAGGAAAATGTATCCCAAAGTAATAATTTATTAAGATTATATAGAGGTATGCAGATGAGCCCGATTATTCAAATCGGATCGTAATATATTAGACCTTATACAGAAACAAACGGTTCGATGTCTGGTTAATTGCTCGAGCTCTTTCCCAATTCATTAAAGTGGAGATAGGATGTTCAAAACTACCTAAAGGGAAAACTAAAACTCATTTGAGGGTGGCTCATTAAAATTTATTTAACAATTTTCTTCAAACCCAAGTGAAATCCCCCCTCAGCGTTTACATTAAACGTACTTTTCGAAAGCTGGATAGGAATGACAGTTTTAGCAGTGGGAATTATTTCAAAACTGGCCAGCAGATAGAAAAATACAATTTTAATTTCCTGTAAAGCAAACCGATTTCCGATGCAACTCCTCGGGCCGAAACCGAAGGGCAAATACAAGTAAGGATCGATCTTTGACTTGTTCTCGTCATTGAATCTTTCAGGATCGAATCGCTCAGGATCGGGATAGATCTCGGGGTCCCGATGGATGCCGTAGATGGGAAACCAAACGATGTCGCCTTTTCTTATTGAAATTGGTTTTTCATCGGGTAGAACCGGCTCGATTGTATATGGAATTGTGCAAACTCTGTCGGTACCTTGACCTATCGGCCATTTTCTTAACACTTCTACAAACAAATAATAGAAAATTTGTCGAAATTAGTTATTAGATAGAATTTACCTGACACCACCATGTCCAGATAGTTCATCTTTAAAATGCCTTCGTATGTAGGATTCCCGTCGCATTTATCGAGTGTTTCGTTAATTTCTTCTCTCAGTTTACTCTGTATATCAGTATTGACTGCTAATTCGTAAGCCATGAAGCACATTGAAGTAGCCACTCCGTCGAAACCAGCGAAAAAAAATATTAAGGCTTGTGCCACAATGTCCAAAATACTCAATTTTCCTGTAACATATAGAGAAAATAGTAAATTTTAAGAGAATAATAGTGTAGATTATGCAAATTAGCCCTAAAACTAGCTTTCTCTTTTGCGTTTGTATTTGCAAGGCGTTTTTCATTAAAGTACTTTCTGAGGTACTATACAATTTACCAATAATCAAATTAGGTAAGCGCTTCATTATGACACATAATTAGCTTTCTACAATTGGTCCACTAAAATGTTAAATAAAAATAGTTTGTAAATACCATTGGTTGTGTTATCAGCATCCTCATTATCCTTGCCATTTATTTCTTGTTCGGGTTTCTGAGCCTCCATAAGCAGCTGAAGGACATCAGGACGCGTGATACCTTTTTCCCTCCTTTGTTTGATGTTATTACTGACGAGGTCCATGAAGAATTGTGAGACTTCTTTGCCGAAAAATCCCACGTCGAGATACTGAAGAATATTTTTATATATTACTAGACACTAATCAAATTAATTCGAAAAACTTACGTATAATAAATCAGGACAAAGGAGCAACACAAAAAATTTCATTCTTTGACCGAAGCTATCAAATGTCGTGGCTTTCTTTCCCATCCTGTAGAAATCGTTGTTTGGGTCTTTCAGAGAATCTATTTCAATTCCAAAAGCTGTGGAAGCGATCACATCGTTACCATATCGACTGAACACATCCTTCATTTCCACTTCTATGATATCTTGGTCCTTTTTCAGGAAGTAATCTGTAAATGTTTTGGCGACATCCGCCATTAGAAAGAACATATTTTTCATTTTTCTGCTGGTGAATGAAGGACTCAGGATTGGCCTCATTTCTCGCCACCTTTGTCCTGAAAACAGCAATAATTTAATAATACATTTAATATGTGCATATCTACGAAAATTATACCAGTGAGGGAAAATAAATTCTTGCCGAAGAGCGGGTCTGCTTTTTCCGGGACAAACGAATTGTGGTCAACAAAATGATCGAAATGTTTAATTGATATCAATTTGATTAATTCAGGATCCTTTATAATTAACATCGGTTTGAGAAATTGACACATGCCGGAGTATCTAAAATGAGACTTCGTGAGACTGCATTAAAGTATTTTTATTACCACTCACCTTGTTCCAGGCGCGAAATCATAAGTCCTCTTTACCATCTCCGAAAGGCTCTCCAATTTGAAAACATTTCGCCAATTGTCTCCTAACACCCATACGATGGGAGTTTGCTTCACTCCTTGATTTTTGAAATAGTACATTGGTTTCACGCAACCATAATAGAACAAAGCTATGATGATTGCTAATAGTGCAACTAGTAACATTTTGTTAATCTAAAAAAATCAAAACTTCTTTACAAACTGATCAATTGTGTAGAAGACTTGAAATTGTCCCGGTACTGAGTAGTTTGAGTACTGGTTAAATTATACTTGTAAAGAAATATATAAGTACTTATACTGCAGTCAAAGGTCACGATCGCAGGATAAGAGATTTGTTGTTGATAGCATCTAATATCAATTTTCATTTAAAATTCAAATTATTTGTTTAATAATCTCTCACTCTTTATAATAATTACCATAACTAAAAGATCTTACCTTAATTATTCGCTTTTGTTAATCAAATTTACAATTTCAAATAAATCAATTTGTTGGTAACACATCTGCATATAAATGTACACTGAAATAAAGATTACCTTTATCACAGTCGACAGGATACAGGCAGTGTATCAATATCAAAATTGGACCACGTGACGAGTTCAATTAATTAATAGCGACTGTTTTATTAAATGTTTGCTCTCGGGGCCTCTGGACACACGTGGAGAGGAAAAAACTTAAATACTGATGATAACTCCCACATCACTTATTTTGTGCATAATAAACGATAACAAAATCCTTAATTTTATAAACCAGGAAGCAGGGATGTTATAAATCAGAAAATAAATTGCATAGTAATGAGTAAAGACTATGCAAACATTAACCCACATTTAATTAAAAATGAATCCTCATGAAAAAGGAACTGTATCCAATTCTCGATAAATAATTAATCATGACATCAAAAGTCCACGATACCGACAACGGAGACGTGTAACATGCATGTTAAATTTTTTTTCAATACGGAGTGCCCCGTCAGAATCTACAATGCCATTCGACTCCAGTAGCGTAGTTCCATTATATAATCGTACCTACACCGATTTCGGTACTCCTCTATCTAGGTCGATTAGAACCATCCCGAATGAATACCAAATAAATTTACGCACATTAAAATTTCGTCAGGTACACGCGCTATTAACTTTACTGCGTTAACTCACTGCATTGTTATCAGGGGCTTCAGTTAAATTAGCTATAGGCCTGTAAACAAAGTTTTAGATACAATGGTGTCCACCTCGTTCCACAGTCTCCGTATTAGAATACGTAATCAAGGTGGACAACATTGTACACGACGTCAATATTATTATATACATATAGAGATTGCTGCAACTTTACTTGGAACATGGTAATTCAATGAGTTGAACAAGGATTATTAAAATAACAGTGGTTAGAGTGATCAAGTTGCAATCAATCTGGACAGCCTACATTTACCTCCCCTTCCCCGCAAATAGTTCTAATTGGATGTGACGTCTAATATCACATTCTCATCTTTCTTTTTCCTTTATGACACTAATGGCATTTGTCTTTGTCGCACCCATGGACCATGTTACGAGTAAATTTGCAGCGATCTGTAATATATTTGTTGTTAATTACGGTATAATAGTGTCCATCTCGATCGCACAGTTTACTAAGGTTGTTTTACTGTGCAATCGAGGTGGACACCAATGTATTTACGTCCAGATAGTTTACATTATTAATTTTCGAAAATCCGACGCCCGCGCCTCATCAAATCGTATCACGAGATCGTTCTTAACTTAAGATCATGTTATGTAAATAGGGCCGGCTATCGGTTACGAACAACCCCCGGGGAGCGGCTACCTTTCGGTGTTGTTTCCTCTTCGGGATATGATAATCGAGGAAGATGTGTTGTTTATTTTCGAAGTAATATAGTTATGAATTATGACGGGTATTTATATTAACACTTTCAGCTAATATAAATGTGTTTGTTACAATTTTAGTTTACACGGTTGGATGCTTTTTATGAAGGGATCCAGTAGCTTATTTTGAAGATTTTTTATTGTTGTTTACAGATTCAACAAATGTACAAAGATCAAATGCAGAGAAGAGTACCGAAATCGACTGGGGAGTGGTCGGATTGGTCGCCGTGGAGCCCTTGCTCGAGGACCTGCGGTGGAGGCATCACCCAACAGACCAGACATTGCATCCATCGACCGGCTGACTTGAGGCAAGCATTGATGAGAATTAAATATAGAAGCTCATTTTACAATGAGTGTTTGTTGGGTTAAGCATTAAAATAAATTGACCATAAAAATTCTAATCGATAAAAATGCTAATTTTTGGGCATGTACCTATTCGTGTGCAGCCGAGACTCGGTCTTTAACGACCACTCAACCACAAGTCCTTGATCAAACATTCGGTTTTTTAATTGATATAATAGCTGCAGAGTGTTGGGCAAATAATGCGCAAAAATTTCCATTCGAATGGAGTGGTTTAAAATGGAATTTTTTACTTATCTTAAAAAATGAGATAAATATATACAGGGTATTTCACGACGAGCTTAAACTATCTGTTGGAAACTAATTACCCGATTTTAATAAAATTTGGCATTCATATATTAGTGAATAAAGTCTTTTAAAAATACTTTGGCAGTCATAGCACTTCCGGTAGTACCGAAAGTGGACGGCAACTTTCTCATTTTAAATGGATCACCCTATCTATTTTTCATTTTTAGATTCTACTCGATGACCTGATTACAAAAAGGGGTCATACTTGTTGTCTTGGTCTCCTAATAAAGGCTATACAGGATTTCTCAAAACTCCCTGTACACAGAGCTACTGTATGTTGGTAGAAATTAGTCAAAATAAGTCGATTGAGCCAAAATTACCTATATCACAAAGTTCTTCGTTTGCCTCTGATAAAGCTTCTGTCGATTAAAAAAAATTGTATATAGCTATTTTAATTGAAGAGCCATTGTTCAAACCAAAATTTTCACCTACTGAAATCATGGTAGGGTAAAAACTACCCTTATCCTACAATAAATCATATCGTATTTTTTTGAGGGCCGCCCATGGTCCCCCAATTTTTTTGTATGGAGAGCTGTATTAATTTGTAGCATTTTTGTCTCTTGCGAAAAACATGAATCTCTCAGGGTATTTGAGTACCAAAATACGGGTCTTTTGTGGTAGGATAAGGGTAGTTTTTACTCCTCCAATATAGGTATAATTTTTGGTTTGAACAATGGCTAAAAATCGATCGACTCGTTTTCGAGTTATTAAAAAAAAATTAAAATTTTCTTTCAACTTTGAAGCTTCCTTAGAGACAAACGAAGAACTTTGTGATGTAAGTAGGTAAATTTGGGCAAATCGACTTATTTTGATCCCACCAACATGCAGTAGCTCTGTGTACAGGGAGTTTTGGGACATCCTGTATACAGCCACTCAATAATCAAAAAAAAATTGAATTAAGGCGGCAGTGAGAGCGAAAAATATACCGATTATATTTATTTTTGAAAGAGTCACTTTATTGTCTAATATACACATATCAAATTTTAATAATCAATTTCCAATATACAGATAATTTAAGCTTGTCCTGAAATATCCGGTACACTGTGTCCCATTTTGGTCGCGACTGGGGGGTATCTCGGTTATTAGACTTGATAGGACATTGCGGTTTTCGCGAACCTGTACTACTTTTTTGTCAAACTTACAATGGCACAAACAGATTTTTTAAATCTCCTTTCATTTTTCAGTTACAGGGCGATAATGAAAATTCTGACTTATTCAGCAATCCCCGTATCTCGTTTGCTATTGAAGATATTTTAAATGTGTAAACTGATTATAATAGATAATTTTACGTAGAATTCAGTGACGTCCTTAGTTTTTTATGGGGGTTACCATTTCTGAAATATGACACCAACTTGTAATTTTTTTAATGGGACTACCTATATTTTTATTGCCTATTAAATTTGTAATGTTTTTCTCTTTTTAATGATATGGCACATTCTATATTTTGAATTTTCTTAAAACGCTCAAAAAAGAGAAAAACTCAGAAGAGTCAGTATTTTCATTATCGCCCTTTAACTCAAAAATGAAAAGAGATTTAAAAAATCTGTTTGTGCCATTGTAAGTTTGACAAAAAAGTAGTAAAGGTTCGCGAAAACCGCAATGTCCCATTAAGTCTAAAAACCGAGATACCCCCAGTCGCGACCAAAATGGGACACAGTGTACACATTTTTTTAACTACTTAAACAGTGAATTTCGTAATTCGGGCGTAACTTGTGGCATTAAAATCGCATCGTTAACGCATAAAGACCTATTAATCTTTATCAAATTATAATCGCGTTAGGTCGAAATAGTTTTTCAAATGTTATTTATACAAAAGGTATGTTGTGCCTGTGCACATTCGGGCGTGCAGAATGAAGGAAGTGACGTTATCTCACGCCCTGACCACTTCGATGCCCCTAAACAATGAAACATTAAATCAATGCCCTGTCAAACTGCGCTATTTGCCTTCAGGACTGCGCATTCTGCACGATGTCATCTTTTTCGCTAATAATAACACGAAAATTGCCGTTTTCTATCATTATATGTTAAACAGTTATAACTAAACCGAAAGCGATGGTGCGTGAACTCCAACTCCGTTTGCAATACCTACTAACAACATAAATTCTACAATGCATAATATTTTTTTTTCGTTATTGCAGGTTTATCAGTAAACAAAGAAGACGACGTCAAAATAGGCTAAGCGGCTGCGTAGGTCTCTATAAGAGGATTCATCTATGCAACAATCACGTAAGTTAACAGCCTAACATATTGTTTACAAGAAGATATATCAATTAGATAATCCCAGTGCATACAATCGTAAAACAGATAGTAAATCGTCGTGGCGCTACGGGTTTCATAAATTAAATTAGTTGATTTTAGCTCGAGTCTCTTAAGTATGACAATAGCACACGGCGCAATGGCTCGTTACGAACGGAGGAACAAAAAGAATGTGTACCTACGTCGTTAGTTAGAAATGATTATTCTACGATTTTTGTTTCAGGATTGTCCGTCGGGCCAAGACTTTCGTTTCGAACAATGCGCCTCGTTCAATAATCGACTGTTCAGAGGTGCTCGGTACCGATGGGAGCCCTATCACAAAGGTAATCCAAAGTTACCTTCATAAATTAGAAAATGCCATCATTCAACTTAATTTTCTAATTAAATTACTCGTACAGTTTGAAAACATAGGTCAGCAGGAGGTCCAATCTCGCAACGAATACGTTTAATATGCTTAATTATTATTTTCAATTTTGTGTTGGGAATATATTAAAACTTTTGTTAAATTCAAAAGTGGAAAAATTGTTCATAGGAAACTTCTGAACTTATGCAACACAGATTACACTCGAAAACTCTATTTTAAATTTTGATGAAGGCGCCACACAAGGATATATCCATAAATAAATCCGAGTTTTGAATATTAATGATCCATTTATAATCTCTAAAATAATCTAAAAATAAAAGTACTACCTATCCTGTAATATGAACAATACCGATGATAATCATCATCACTCGATAAAATCTGCATTTTAATTGTAGTTAGAATGTACTGGTATAGTTTGTGCAAAACAAAGTTAGATGCACGTCACTAATGTCGTCATATTTGTCAAGCATTGTGCTAAACTTTTAAAAATAAACACATACAACAGATTAAGTTTAATGCCAACAGAATTTAATTTAATATTAATAAGGGATAATAGAAAATGTTAAAAAGCATAATTAAATCATCCAAGAAAATATAGTACCTATATATTTTAGAAATTCATCGTTTGTATACAGGGTGTCCGGTAATGAATGGGCCATACGCTAAGGGTAGGTTCTTTGGCTCAAAATATGACGATTTAACCAAATTTACCTCAGTCAAAGTTGCTTCTTTAGGAAGTTATAGCACTATGAAAATCGATTTTTTATTTCGATTTTTTTGTCCATCCACGTAATTCAAGAGGTGTCTTTTTTAAATTTCACATATGGAGGTTTTAGAGGTGTCCAATTAAGAATATGTTATCCATTTTGCGCTTAACCTAGAGGGTTCAGCACACTTTTTTTCCTATGAACGGCCATAACTTTTTTGTACGTAGGAATTTGACCAAACGGGATCAATTTACAAAAACTACAACATTTTAACTTTAAAAAAGGTATACCTGTTTTGAGTCGCTAAAATGCACCGTTTCGAAGATAAATGAGTTTGAAATTTACGCTCCATAGTAGGTATACGAGAATTATTATCTTTATCTAATATTATTATTATCTTATGTACTTTATCTCTAGAAATCTTTCTTGACAATTTTAGAAAATTCTTAGATTATATAAACTTTATGAAAGTTCGGCAACACTGTCTATTTGTAACGTAGTAAATATATGGTGACGTGCATGTATCTTATTTGTTTTGCACAAACTATATAATATAATTTTCGTTACAGCTAAAGACGAGTGTGCCTTAAACTGTAGAGCAATAGGGATGAACTTTTTCGCAACCCTTAACAAAACTGTTATAGATGGAACCACTTGCTTATACCCCATCGCTCACACAGGAAAAGCAGCCCCCAAAGGAACAAAGGGCATTTGTATCGATGGCTATTGTAAAGTAAGTAATCTATATTTAAGCATCTACAATTCACCCGTTTATTGTAATCATCTGGTACAAATTTAGCTGGTAATTACCAAATAATCTTCAACATATGATACCTATAAAACAAATAATTTTCTCACCATTAAAAATAGTAATGTGTATTAATTTATGTAGGTATCATTGTTTTCGCTTATGCGAAGAAGATAAATTGAAACCGAACGGTTCGAGCTAATGGGATGCATGTTCTTTTACTTTTCCATTGAACGATTAAAAAATAAAAACGACGCGAAAGTGACGTATGACGCATGACATCGGCGAAATTGTTGTTGGCATGTTGGTAGATAGATAGGCATAAATCTTTGCTCTTTGTAGGAACGTAATGCATACATGTGCATCGTATCGAATTCTAAATATACGTATTTTTCGAGCCATAGACGTACCTAATCATATTAATTTGCTGTAAAAGAGCAATTAATTGTCTATTGAATAAATTGAATTCACAATCTAATCCAAACAATACCAAGCAAACTCCTAAAATTATGTCAATATTTTATTTATTAATAGAAATTCCACTTTGTATCTCGCATCTTTTTATTAATACCATTTACCTACCTTTAAAATTAATTAATTAATTAATTAGAGAAGCCTCTCAAAATAATTTCCATAATTGGATTAAAAAAATCAAAGCGAACTGACCGGATAATCTTTATGTTTCAATTCGATATCATTCGACTGGTTTTGGTTTTTGATGGTTAATTTTTTTGTACCATTTCGATTTGAAATCCAATAAACTGAAAACAATAATGGCATTATCTTAAAAAATTTAGATAATATCGAGAGGGCATGGGCATTTTAAATTGTGAAAATTACCCGGCACGTCAAAGAATCCCAAACACTTAATCTAAATTCAGTAATTATTTCTAATTTAAGCACCGATTGTTCCAACCCTTTTTGGTAAACGATAACAAGTTTATTATTGAAACGCATTTACATCTCCACTAAGGTAATTATAGTGATTCGGTTTTTCAAAAACCATTTTCCCTACAAATCATTTTTAATCAACGTCTTATTAATACAAAAACCTACTAAGATATCTATCATAATGCAGCAATTCCTTATCCTATTGTGTATTTTCTGATGAATGTTCCGATATAAAAGTTAGAAGTTAAAAGTGTCACAATACAAGTCGAATCAAGATTGCATTCATTCCTTCTAAAAAAATATATATCTCGAATCTTATGACTCGTAGTATGACTACAGTAGCATTGTTATTGATTATATTAGAGATACAGCTATTGTTTTCAATACTATCTGCAGTTTTAACGTGCCGGAAGGCTCCGAAAATGCACCAACCAGAAACGAATCCTCCAGGAAGCAAGTTAAATATACCAGGAGCATCAAAGAGTGGGTACTTACAATGGTTATTTGAATACTAATACGGCAAAGGAGAAAAAATTGCACGGGCAATTACCTTATCTAAAAGAAGATTAATTGGCGAACGTACCCGTTTCTACGTCGTTACATACAATTAAGTCGTTATGCGTCGGAATGCAAAAAGCATCCGTGTTTAATCAATTAATTCGCAGTGACATAGATCCGACTTTTCTACATCTTTAATTTTCGAATCGACATCAAAGTCATCTCTGATGCTGGCGTCTATTTAAAACAGTGATTTATAGGCGAGTTATTCCGAGTACAGGGAGGTATGCTACACAAATATTCAACCGGCTTATTTTTACTTTATTAAATGTAAAATGCATAAACGAGAAAATTAGAGGTATACATCAGAACTTTTCACGGTAAATTTGAAGTATTTCGTGAATGGCTTTCTATAATATTATGAAATTTTGTATACAAGGGTTTTTGCATATAAGGAATTCGTCTAAATTATTTTCAATAATGGCCGACTTACGTTTATACCGGAAGTTGACCGTTACCTCTTTATTTTACATGGCACGCCCTGTATATTTTTGCGTTTTTAGATTCTACCTACTCGATGAGCTGAATACAGGGAGGGTCACACTTGGTGTCATAATAAAGGCTATACAGACACTCAAAAATCAAAAGTCGCCTAAATCACAAAATTTTTAATTTAGTTGACTCTGAAAGCCAAACAGTTGAAAATCGAGAAAAACGACTTCCACCCAAAAATTTTGAAATTTTTGATTACTCTGTACACATAGTATATCATGCCATTAAGGGAAGAACATATACGCGCGATCTGGCCACGATCGCGATCACGATCTCATTCGCAATCTCATTCGCGATCATGACACCAGGAAGAAATCAAACATATACATGCGATCACGGTAAAAAGAAAATACTCTTTATTAATGAAATAAAGTGAAAATGTGTGACTTGGCACTGCTCCTTGTATAATATTTTTTGATGAATAAAAAGTGATCGCCATCGCGTATATATGTTCTTCCCCTTAGATAGTATATATTCTTGAGAAGTTGGGTTTTCAAAGCCTCCTATATTCAAAATGTTGTGATTTTTGAGTGGTTGTATAGCCTTTATTATAAAACCAATTACGAAGTATGACTCCTCTTCGTAATCAACTCATCCGAAAAATGCAAAAATATATAGGGAGTTCCATTTAAAATAACGAAGTAACGATCAAAAATATCTGTATAAACGGTCATTTTTTGTAATACTTCTAATGAACGGTTACTATAAAAAGCTCTGTAGACCAAGAAAAATTAGGCAGAATCCAGTCTTGAAATTAACAATACTCGTGACCATATTGGGCGCAATAAATAAAAGTAATTGTAAGTGAATAATATAATTCATGTTATATTAAAAAGGCGCTTAATGCGGCCATATATCATTGGGTAAATGGTATTCTTGTGTCACACTAATCACGGTGTGTTTTGCGAAGGAGTCGGGTTAAAAGAATCCTTCCGTTTCACCAGAGTCCATGCAAATGGCATGCAAATTTGCCGTGCTACCATAATGGAAACAATGAATAATATTATAAAAGTCTCCATGGCGTTTACCTAATTCGAACTTACGCGTTTCGTTTGATCCTTTTGCAGAAGGAATAAGGTTATTTATCGAATGGCGCGAGATTTATTAGTTCCATTTCAATTCGACTTTCCTATCGATAAATTTAGCAATAAATTGCGCTAGCAACTTGTCAATTAGGTAGAGTTTATAAACTACCGAATAAATTAAGCGAGTAAACGTGCAATTTACAAAGCGATTCTTCGAAAACGCAATTAACTGTAGTTATTCGATAAACAAAGCTCAATCGAAACTTCCTTAATTCCTAATTAAAGCGCCGTTTTAATCGAGCTTCGGTAATTATTTCGAACTTTAAAGAAACTCGACCAACGCCATATTATATCGCCTTTCGAGCAAATGGAGATACCATCTCGGTTTATTGCCGCATTTATTTACAAAACGAAAACTGATTCTTCACTCGTGCCAGCTGATAGTTAAATGATTCCCATTCGAGCATATTAAATTATAACATGTTTTGTCTGTAAGTACAAGTTTGATTTAATGTGAAGTATTTCCTGGTATGATGCGCCACATCTTACTACATTATTTCTTTTAATGGGTCAAAATTATCAAAATATCTCTTAATAATTATGTTATTAGTTTAATGTAATTGAATTTTAAACATTCAAGAAGCTTATTGAAAGCTAGCAAAACCGCATCCTGGTTAATAATATATGGAGCATGATCTCCAAAGGTAAACTTTGCAAAGTTTCCATAAACTTCACGTAACTTTATACATCTAAACCAAAATGTAGGTATATTGAATAAAATCATCTTTGAAGCCGCCTTATTTTCAACTAAATTATTACCATGTTGTAGGTGAGTGGATGTCCAATTAAATTTATCAAAATACAAAATAATGTGTTCATTTCGATGATTTAACGGTTCAAGCTTTTTAAAACGATCATTAATTTATATCTAAAATCGGCACGCGGCTGTTACAAAGAATTGAAAAAGAGCTAGAAGACAACCATTGAGAATGCAGTTAATTTATGAATCGTCGGTTTTTGATTGCTAATTACCAATTAACCTTCAATTTATGTTGCACTCGAATCCGCCGCTTTTTTCAATGCGAAATATCGTTTTTCTTATCGTTTTTAAATAATGAATTATTAGTTCATCTGCAACGCGACCATGAGGCTAAATTGATATTTAATTGCGATTTCATTTCTCGAATTCGCTTTCGAATGCATTTACTTAAACTAATGATTTATTAATTAATTCGTACACCCTGTATGCTATTATATAACACACACACACATAAAATCCTCTTAATTACCCTTTCAGTAATTCTTTTATTTTTCTTTGTATTCTTATTTTAATTCGATTGCACTTCCATTTTATCCGAATCGATTGTGTTCAATTTTTTCTCTTTTATGAAGGTCCGTTCGTTGAGCGTTTCCCATTGAACATGACAGGATCTACTTAACTTTTTTTATACTTCTCTCGCACGTATTTGGCGAACAAACAGACAAAAGTACTATTAATGAAGTTAAACGAAAGAGGTTAAGCAAACATCATAATTGAGCAAGAATAATCTCATTAGGATCGTTCGTTGTGAAAACATGGGTGTAAATGCGGTCTTTTCTCAAACTTTTTTCGACTGATTTCTTTAATTTATATCAATTAAGAAACGGGCAATTATAGTTTGTTGGGTTTTGTAATAAGTGAGTATACAGGGTGATATGTTGATAAACAAACTATTAATTATAACAATTATGGTCTATTCATAAATGAGGCGGAGTAATCCGCCGTCGCGATCATTGCAAAATTAATACAGGGTGAACCATTCAAGTAATTTTAAAATATTAATTTGAATTGAAAATTATATTTTTTCAATTTCTGTGTTGGGAAGGTAGCTTCTGTGTATCTTCTGTGTAGGCAGGAATTTGGGCAATTGATTGATTTATTACTCCGCCTAATTTATGAATAGACTATTATACGTTAGAATTTATTTTCTGGTAATAAGTAATTTACAGATTTTTGCTCTAATTTTAGCAACTTGGTCAATATTTCAAATTTTTTCGTGCATAACTACTCGATCCTGCTGTTACACTAGAGCATATTTTGTACTATAATTAAAGACCGTAACATGTTAAATAGCTTTTAATAGCTTCATCTACGAGCTCCTTTTTCAACTATGCTGTTATTATTCACATCAGAAAAAACGTGATATTTCACGATGAACAAAATATCCAAGAACGTGCTAATATTATCCCAAACTAATCATTTTTTTACATGAAATATTACAGCTTATCCTTCTCGAATTAAAACATTAACCTTTCATTGTAAAATATTATCGCTGATATCCGAACGCGGATGTTAACACAATATTTTAACAGTTTATTAGTTTTTCGCGCTAATTGGTGTGTATTGATTTAAAATTAGACAGAATACCGTATAGAATTTACTATTTTTATATAGTAGAAAAATAAATATTGCCCACCGTGAATTAATTTAAGATGAAGCATGTTAATTGGAATTCTAATTCGTTGGGTATAGGGAATATTTGTCAGAAATATCTCACCTGACTTCATTGGATTCGATTTTATTACCATTGAAATTAATTAAATAGATGGTTTTTTAAAAATATTTTATTGACTCATATTTTGAGTTTTTTCTAAACAACCGTTTGTTGCAACAAATTGCACTATTTTTCCCCTTTCGGGTGCATTTTATCCTCTGCATTAAATGCTTTCCTGATGCTTCTGGTTCTACCGTTGTTGACGAGATATCGATATAGGGAACAGAGTGTATAGGATGTAGGATGCGAAAGGCTGTTTCAGTGTTTCAGTGTTTCAGCGATCACGGCGAGTGTTGCACGCCTAGCCGGTTAGGACTGGCAAGAGTTGTTTTGTGCTCATCGCGCGGTTTGCGCTCGTTTTGAATTTGGTAAATTATTAATTTTTTTTAGTTGATCTTGATTGGTACAGTCATTGAAAAGGTACATTTTTTTAAGTGAATTTTTACTACAATTATTAACCAACTTTGAATTAATTTACACGATTATCCAATGTTAATTTATGTGCAGATTCTATAAAAAAAAAGTTAACTCAAATTCGAAGGTATATTTTATCTATTATTCATCAAATATCCACACTTCTTAATTCATGATTTGCTAATAACACATACAAATTTTCAAGATTATATTAGAAGCAACATTGGTTCGAATAAAAATTTATTGACATATTTACAACGTTTATTCACTCAGTATGATATTTATCTGTTAATCACTTCAATACATAATAAAGGATCATTGCGAATGGGTTTGGTTTTTTCTTTATTTTTTATTCACACTGGATGCCTAAATGGAAGTTGGCATGGCGATTATTTTTCTGCATTGTGCGATCATGCGATGGTAAAAGGCAAAATAAACTGGGATTATTTTGAAAGACGGCTCATCAAGGCTGAAATATTTTGTTATCATTGTTGTTTTTATTTATTTTGATTTATTGTATGCAGAATTCATATGGTGCAGTGGAAATTATGCACTGTGTTTAAAATACACCATTTAAGTATTACCTATTATAAAACTGGTCTCATTCTATTTGTTTTGTTCATTATTTGTAGTTTTTTTATCATAATTATATGCACTTTTTTTATTTTACTTTATATCTCCAAATTTATCAAAATTCCCTACAATTGATTGGTAGGTAGGTATATTAGAAATAATCGATCAATTTAGAATCACCTTGTATATTTGAATAGAAGAAGTTTAAACAAGGAACTGCTAAATAAAAAAGATAATGTTAATACCTCTAGTAATCTGTTAATTTATAATTAGAAAAGCCTTGGTTAAATGTTTGGAAATAAATAACCATAATAGTCAATTGGGAAAAAGTATTGTTCAAGGGCATTCTTCGAAAAATCTTTAAATTTTTAACACACACACAAAAGTGAATATTCATGCACAAATATTCTTAAAATTCCTCTCCTCATATATCGAATTTTAATTGCATCTTTTAAGTTCATTCAATTTTCTCTACTTCCTATTTTCAATTGGTATGAAGTGTACGATAAAAATGTTTTAATAATCATTAAAGTTGTTTGATCTCACCAATTACACATAGTCTCCGAATTAATTTGTGGTCTATTTTTAATTCGTTTCAAATTTTATTGATATTGATTTCACTATTAATCAACCTTCGAAACGAAAATAGAGCGAAATAGATACCTAAAATATTTTAGTAAATAATTTCTTTATTACATGTAGAGGTAATATTGATTGATAAAATTACTCTACAGCATAAAATCAACCTTGTAATTTAGTACTATAATAACTATAAGAACATCTTATAAGATTAAGATAAGAATTTCATGAATATTCTTAACTAGATTATTTTTTCTTCCTGGAAAATTTGATGATGTAACGTACCAAACACGATCAATCGGAAATACTAATTAGCAAAAAACGAGGATTTTAAATCTTGCAGGAACGTTATGTGAATGAAAATAAAGCGATTAAAAGCCTATAAAATCCTCGAGTGTCTTTTCGAATAGTTCGCGACATGTGGAATGTAAATTTTATTGCCACTATCGCCATTTGTTTGGTAAGTATCTGTTTTATTACCCTTCCTTTGTCCATAGAGCTTCACTAGAAAATAATAGATATATTAAAGAATATTAAATCCTATTAATTTATAAAGACCGTTTTATATCAATTATGTAGTTGAATTTTTACAAAATTGCCAAATTTTTATCAAGATAAAATATTATTTAATGGAACAAAAATCTGTAGAATAGGTATATGATTTTTACATGTAGTATAATTAAGAAAATGAGAATGAGAAAACTATGCCAACCATGTTGAATGTCAAACCATAAAATTGGTAAATATTTGATATCTTTTCATGCTTTTATTTGGTAATAAGAAACGAAATAAATTTCTTGGAGATGCAATGGAAGCAAAAAAAATAGTGGTTTCTCGGTCGATAAAAATTGTTTAAAAACATACATAATATATGAGTGATAATATAATTTTATTATGTTGCTATTCATGCTGGAATTAAAGACTCAATATTTTCTTATATAAAAATTAAAAATTTGAACTTGATTTACCTATGATAGTTGACAATTGTATGATAATGATTTGAATAAAACAATAATAATTTAAAATTCAAGACCTGTCAAAATTGTTTTCTGGGGAATTGTTATTATAAGTTAGAAACAAAAAGTCAATAACAAATACAATGGATTTATTTGATAATAGAAAAGTATCAAATAATTACTTCTACATAATTTTGTAGGAATACGTAATTAAAAATTTATACTTACCAATTGTCGATGAATAATTGAGTTTGTCAGGAACGTACATTTTCCTAATTTAAATAAAATGCATTTTCGCTCAGTGTTTCAATTTACATATCAATATTTCATGTGTCCCAAATTTGTATTCTGTTCTAAATAATTCCCTCCTAAATAATAAATTAAAGTTTACTGGTAACAATTTTGTATTATTTTTGTTTCTAATTCCACTAACTTCATTTAAATTGGGTTTCGTTCTTCAAACAGATTAAAAGGTGTAGATACAATAAAATTACACCTATCATAAATTTGTATCTACAAATTTGTTTACTCTTTCTTAGGTATATTACTGTTTATTAGAGCACACACCTGAATTTATTTAATAAATGATATGAAAAATGAGATGCATATCCAAAATCCAAAAAATATACAGACTGATAGCCGCTTTTATATCTTTTTTTAATCACTTTTTCGATATATTAATTTTTGTCTTCGTGACATCCGATGTTATCTTCGGTCCTTTTGATGGCTCTATACTGGATTTTATTATACAGGGTCGGGTCATTATATTACACCCCTATAAAAAGTTTACTATGATTGACGCAAAGTTTCTTCTATCGAGACAACAATCATTAATTTTTTAATTACTTATTAGTACATTAAATTTTTAATGTACTATATAGATTGTCTCATTAGATAAATGCATAAGTTTGTTAGAGAATACACTCAAAAAAGGGAAACGTTTTTAACAGAATCCACTGTACTGAATCCAGATCTGTAGAATCTGTATGTATGTACAAATAAAACAATCCTAAAAGATGATAATCAATTTACGGGTAATCGGATTAAGGCGGCGTGGATCACCACGGCTGACGCGTTTTTAATACCCTCTGAATCGACTTCAATTAGACATTTAAATTATTACCGGTAATTACAAGCGCCCCTCCTTTGTGGATTATTGAATTGATTCTAATTATATGAATTCTACAAAGTAATCAGTAGATATTTATGAGAATGAGAATATATTAAGGGCTCTATTATAGATAATAATAGTGAAGGTATTGGGTTGGAGAGGACTCAATTAAACGACAGTGCTTCGGGCATTTTTATTAGTACTAGAATTTTATTTTATTAAGCCGAGTTTCTCATACGCATACATAATTTCATTATAAATCTGGGGATTACAAAGAGAATAAACAGTTGTTCTCGCGATTAAAACTAATATAATCTATTGCCGTAACATGTAAATTCGCTTATTTATATCAAATGTATAATTTAAAAAAAATACAGCGTGAAAGAGTTTTCATTGAATATTTATTAAAATACATTTTGGGTAAATTAACATTTGAGTCAGAGGCGTCTAGGCAACTCGAATCGGATTTTGCGTTAAATTAATTCTCGTTTGTGCACAAACGCCGAATTACAAAGGTGAACATAATAAAATTAATTAAACGCCAGTGTTATCGGTTTCATTGCAATATGCTGGCTGATAATCATATTAGCGTACACATTTTATATGTTTTGACCTCCGCTTCTGTTGCTCGAATGCATGGACCAATAAAATATTTTCTATTTAATAGGTTGTTTGCTATGTACATACATAAAAATCGAATCGTATATCATTTCAATAAAAATTCTAATTTTCGATAGATATTAATTCTTTTGACTAAATATTTGAAATCGCAGGATTACATGTTTTTGTTTATTCACATCTCGATAATTTATGAAGGAGAAAATACTGGAATGTTTGAGTATATTATGTATAGTATTTGGTGATTTATTGGTGTAGAAAAAAATTGTACCTTTGTAGTATTGATTTATTTTCAAATACTCTTACAATTAGTTAAATAGTGATATTTTATATGTGGTGTTATAATGTATTCAATTTTGCGTATTAAATATCTATTGAAACGACTAATGTAACTGCATACCAAAGTAAATGTTTTACTATAATAAAAATGCTATTTGCATATTCAATTTATTAGAAATGCAAGTTTAATTAAATAATGGATATGAAAATGGTTTGAAAAATAAATTTATTAGCACAAACAAATTACTTAAATGGCAAATATACAGTGAACACTAAAATTTACTTGAGAGGTAGTAAGAAGTGCATCATATACACTATGGCGGCCGTCATTTGACAAACGGAATTTTCGAAACTGCTTGAAAAAAAATTGATAAGTTGATCTGCAAGGGAAAAAAAGAATTATACCGATATCTGTAATAGTTTCATTTTTATTAACCTTTCAAAAAAGTAAGTTTCTCTGCTGCATCCTTCTCCCATATGCGCTTATTAGTCGAAATCACTGATAAATCTCTCGGTGGTTTACCCCACAAACCATATTTTTAAGGGAAACTCCACCGAGGATACCGGAAGGTAAAGTACGTCTATCCATCATGTTTTGTATGACGGATATACGGGTGAGTTTTATTTATCGTGTTCTTTCGTTCTTCTACCCGTTGGCATTGATGCGAAGTATGCGCCAGAAATACTCGGATATATCGCAAAACGAAGACCTTTTTCCAACCATTTAAAATATATTTAGCAATGCAAACATTTATCTATATCCCGAACCGATTTCGCGTTCGCTTACCAATCCAAACACAATTTTTTGGAATATATATTTCTAGAGCCACTCGTGTTGACATACATTCATTTTTTATTACATATAGTTTGTGTAAAACAAAGTTAGATGTACGTCATTAATGTCGTCATATTTGGCAAGCATTTTGCCCAACGTTTAAAAATAAACGCATAAAACAGATTAAGTTTAATATCTGTAGAATTTAATTTGATATTAACAAGGGATGATAGAAAATGTTAGAAAGCAGAAATAATTGCAGAATTAAGTAAATCATTCAAGAAAAATATATATTATAAAAATTCAACGTTTTTGTATAAATTAATAATTTTTTTCTTAGTTTAGTAAGCACTAACTGTCAAGTCGCATAATTGCCGTTGTCAATCGATCTGTACTTTTAATTTTCAATTTGTTCTTGTGTCAGTTTGACTTCTGATTGTTGCTTTGTTCATTCTTTATTGCTAATAAAGAATATAAACATTTTTAAATGAAGGTTTACGAGAATTATTATAAACGTATCTTCATCTCTAGATATCTTTCTTGACCAATTTTAAAAAATTCTTAGGTTTGTAAACTTTAGAAGAGTTCGGCAATACTGTCTATTTGTGACGTAGTAAATTTATGGTGACGTATTTATGCAACTTAATTTTACACAAACTATACATATTCTCAATTCCTGTTGACTGTCTACAGTTTCATTATTTTCTCCTTACTTCTTTTGACCAATAATTTTCTCCAAACTAAAGACTCCAACTTTTTCTTTTGAATTTTCTACGGAATTTTCTCCCCATTTAAAATGGCACAACATAACCCTAACAATTTTATTAAAATCTTCAACATTTCTGACAAAATTCTCTCCAGTTTTATTCAAAATTCGTTCCTTTTATAACGCATTTAAATTCAATGATTGAGCCGCTAATCGCAGTAAAATTATCGCAGGAACGTAACGACTGCGGCGCTAGTTGGCGCCTCGTAAAGACGAATCGAAAATAACAACGCGCCAGCATATTGGAATTTCACTCTTGCATTACGAATGCGATTGCAAAGTGCCCGCTCGCTCGTAAATTCACCGAGATAAAACCGTTTTTTTCCCGGGCCATGTGCCGCCGCAACGGCATCGAGGCGATATCGAGAAAATTGCGCCGCGACGGCGATTTATGCGCATATACTATGGAGGAAATGAAGACGTTTTGGTACCTTCCTCTTCGCTGGTGGCGTAGACGCTAATTCGTAAAACTAACATAAATATTTCGTGTTTGAAGAAGACTTTATAAAACGCGGTTTTTTGAGCAACGCCTCATGTTTTATGGTTTTAGTTGATTATTTTTCGGAGAACGCCGAACGAAATTTATAGCTGTTGATTACGTTTCGCGAGTAAAGTACTTCGGCAAATAATTGGTGAAGGTGACCAAAGATCAAACGTAATAACCGTTAACATTAAAATAACATTACTTGTTTGGTGTATTCTCTTTTGTGTATCTATTTAATATTATCTCTTCATACGTTGGATTACCTATCTATTTTTTTTTTCTTCGCAGCGCCACTTACAATTTCAATTTTAATTTAATCAAATACCGTATAATTATAATAAGGAGCGTAATTTTTATTGGTTTTTTTGCATTAAACGAGCAGTTGCGAAGGTCACCAAATTATAATAAATCGTTAAATGCACTATAAAAGGTGATAAACTTGTATCAATTTAACGATCGACGAGATGTGGTGTTAATAATTAATCGCTCATGAGAGAATTTGTTAAAGACGCTCGAATGATCCAATCACCCGGAATTAAGTTTACAACGGGCATTTCCACGAACGAGTCAATCTGAATCAATTGTACCTTTTTATTGGCATTGGAGGATGTTTTCAATGTGCTTTAATATCTCCTTAAATTGCCTGAAAATGGTGTTAATGACCGTACCGAAAAAGCGAACGGGAAATTATAATTATTGGGAGTGTCGCTATTTCTGGTAAATCTTTATTAATTATCATCGAAAGCGTTGTCACAATCAATGATTAATCTTATCAACAGGTATCTATACACAGTCAATTATGTTTTGATGGAAACAAATGTTCTTATCGACCTTACTTCTTAACTTGCCGAAGATCCCTATATGTATAGCTTGTGCAAAACAAAGTTAGATGCGCGTCACCATAAATTTACTACGTCACAAATATGCAGTGTTGCCGAACTTTTGTAATGTTTACAAAACCTAAGAATTTTCTAAAATTGTCAAGAAAGATTTCTATAGATGAAATCCAATTAAAGATAATATAAGTTAGCACGGTGCTAACTCTCCTTTCGCGTTGCATAAAACTTTTTTTTGTCTCGTGTCAACGAATCCTGGGTTGATCCCGTCTTGATCCAGCGCTCGATTATTTAGTTACTAATTTCAATTAATCGAATGAAAAATCACACTATAGTGACATTAAACTATAGAAAAAAATAAGAAGACACGAATTAGATAACCTCAAATGTCCATTATACCGGGTGTCATTAATTTGGTGTCTAATTTAGCGTCTTAGCTAGCTTTGCTTATTTTCTTGCTGATTGCTTTTGTGTGTTTTTCGTTATTCCTTGTTATAATGTTACATAATTTTCCATAGTATTATTATGTTATCAAATGAAAAAATTGTTTAATTACAAAATAATTTAAACGAATTTAAAAAGTATTTAACACTTTTTGGCGGTATTTAAACACAAAATAAAAATAAACACACACAAAAACAAACTTGAAAATGCACTATAAAATGACCCAAGAACACTTTAATCCCACACCGACCACGGATCAATTGATCCCGGTATTAACACCGTGTCAAGTCGAGATTTTTCGTTTATTGATCCTGGACTAATCTCGCACTTTTTGGCGTTCGAGTAACACTGGACACGAGTGTCATATTTGATCTCGATATCAAACACAGGATCAAAGTTTCTAAACTAAGTTTTAATTAAAAGTATTAAACTTAATCTGTTTTATGTGTTTATTTTTGAAAGTTGGCCACAATTCTTGGCAAATATGACGACATTATAGTGACGTGTATCTACCTTTGTTTCGCATAAAGTATAGGTAATTTTTCGAACCCAACACTACCTAATCAATATTAATAAAGAATCGATTTTAAACGCGAATAATAACGGTCTATCTTGGATATTTTAAACGTGTCCGCTCTTTGTACTCGTCGAGTGTAGATCGACAAAGCGATTATGCCGTTAAAGCTGTTCTTACACATCATTTTCGATAATTGATTAAGACGTTATCCGTAATCAAAGATCCCGACAGAACACCCATCTGATGTTAAACCGACTTGCTAGTAAATTAGGCATGAACTTTTCACAATATTCCGAATTATGTATAATAACCATTATTTAATAACGTATTAAATCGTCTCGCTGCCGCCTTTATATCTCGTTTGATTTGATAAAATAGCGATTTCAATACGTGCTAATTTATAATGATTAATGTGCTAATTATCGCAATTAATTTCACATATCATAATGAGATTCTGTAATGTTTTATTTAACTGAAGATGTCAAATCTTGCTAATGAATTGGTCTAGTTTATCTTATACTCTTACATTGATATTCTTAAGAAAAGTAACAATTTTCAAATATTTGAAAACAAGCTATTTTACCCTCTGTTTATAATGCAACTAAAATGTATAATGATATAAGATTACCATGTCAAAATCGTAATATTTTATACCAGATTATGGGCTAGGTCAGACGATTAAAGTCTTTTAAACGCAAACGTATAGAGTTAGTTTGAGGCGAATTTATCAAGTGATTACATATTTAAATTACCGACAACTGCCAATAGTAAATAATAATGGAAAAATATTATTCATTTGGATACATAAATTTCAGATGACCACTAAATCATGTGCACGTTCGCCAGGAATACGGTACAGATTATTCGAGTTTTAGCGGTTTTTGCTTTATTTGCAGCAATGATCGTTCGCACAGATAAACTTATCTGCAAAGTAACATTCGAGAGCTAAAAGTCGAGATGTATGTTTAATGCAGTCACGAACACAAACGCTGGAACACTATTTCAAAATTAAGTGAATTTAACGCGCCATGGCGAGCGTGTAATACGCTGCTCTTAAGTTATAAACTCGCGGTATAAATGCATGTGTTTCCCTTTCGGTTCGAACTTCGGGTAAACTACCCTAATAGCGTTTGCATATACGTAGTTTCTTCCTCTTGACATAATATGTATGCCAGTACACATACTCCTTTTACTAATATTGCATTGCTGCAAACCTGATGCTATACACTCTTCATCTATAATACACATTCACAATGCATAAAATCTACATGGGTGTTTATTCATTGAGTGGCGACACTTAAGGGTTTGAATACTTGGGTGATTTTAAGAAGAAATATAATATCAATATGTCGCAAATGCCTTAGTTTTTGAGCTACAGAGTGTTATAGTTTTAGGAAAAAATAATTTTCTTATAGAATAGATGCAACTTTGACTAAGGTAAATTTGATTAAATCGTCATATTTTGAACCAAAGAACCTACCCTTAGCGCATGGCCCATTCATTACGGGACACCCTTTATATCATAATTTTCTTATTACACCAACTATTTTTATGAAATTTTGTATACTCCTTTAGTCACTTGTGAAAGTAGATAATTAATTTTTGCCCAAAGAAAAAGTGTTCCAAGCATGATGAGCGCCTATACATATACACCTATAAAATATTCAATTCAAACCCCGTACGGACGTCACTGGTAAAAACTTAAAAAAAATCTTTTACATCAAAAAAATGCTCCTTTAATGATAAAAAGTTGTGCACAAAATTTCAGAAAAATATATGTATAGTGATAAGAAAATTATGATAAAAAAGTAATTTTTTCCCTAAAACTGTAACACCCTGTATCTCAAAACCTAAGAGATTTACAACATTATTGATATTACCTTTTCTTCTTAATATCACCCAAGGATTCACGTACTAAGTTGGGCACTCAATTAATAAACACCCTGTATTTGTTTAAAAATAAAACATCTTGCAGCAAGCTTAATCCGAAGAAATCTAAAATCGAATGGTGTCTAATTGCCTGTACGAGAATAGGCAGAACATCAGGCGGGTATTTTAATTTTTTTATGTAACGTAAATTGTACTAAACTGTCGACAGCTTAGCTCCTGATGGGAGATCTTATCGTTCGTTTGACTGTCACTGCGGCTACTTATGTATATGTTTGTATAGAATCTCGAACCAAAGTACCTAGATACGAGTTTCAATTGATTGATTTCGAATGGTTAAAGACTAATCGAGTGGTTTTTACGTTTTGGATTTTTGATAAATTTTTGAAAAAATCTATTTACGACACATAACACATAAGATTTATTTTATATGTAACTTCAAACGTTCGAAAGTTATGCTGTGATCAATGATTAATTAGTTGATAATTTATTAACGATTAGTTACATCGAAATTGTTTATTTTTTTAACAACTTTTTCTTATTTATTTTTCAAAATTGCCGGTGCAAAACATGCTTTTATCGAGCCGTGATAGATTTATTAAACCCGTGAATAAATATAACGGTTGTTCACACTTAGATTTATAAATCGACTCGACAAACGAAAACACAAAACGACGAATGTAGATCAGTTACTGTCCTAATTCTATTTATCCAGAATTGATTATTACACGCTGCAAATCGATAAACAGAATCGATACATCGGATATGCCACATGCCACACACATTGTACGTTATTTAAGTCAATTGTAATTATCTAATTGCAGTTTGTTTTATTACGTTAACAAATTATTTCGGCAAACACTTTATTAGCTCTAATAATGTGCATTGAGTAGAAGACAATTATTAATTTCGAGTATAAATATATTCTCGTTACTCCAATCTTTTTACCCATACGTAAATGTTCTTGCATAGTTAATTGAGAATTTACGTTGTGCAGTATGTGCGGAGTGCAGCTCCTCTGTTAATTCTAATTAAAAATTAATTTGTAATCTGAACCCGGTAGCTCCTTCGGGGATGTTAAAGTCCCATTTTTTTACTGGAAATTGCAACTAGATTTTACGGCGAGTGGAATTAATTTAATGTTTTATTGACATAGATGTTATTATGAATTATTTTTACATGATGCACTAAAAATTTATTTTATTAGTCAATTTTAGACTTCTAACAACGGAAAATTCTTCGAATTTTTCGAAAACGAAGTCTTATGATCTGGCTTTGTCGTCCGTCCGTCTGTCGCGAGTTTCAGCGGCTAAACGGTTATAGATAGAGACAAACGGACAACGGCATTCGATTCAGCATAGTCTCAAACCTGTCCCGTTTCAAAAAAAAAAAAAAAAAAAAAAAAAAAAAAAAAAAAAAAAAAAAAAAAAAAAAAAAAAAAAAAAAAAAAAAAAAAAAACTTAACGTTACATTAGTTAGAAGTCTCTCTACGGCGCACTGGGCCGTTCGTCCCACTTGTTTATGAATTATTTATAGGTAGATATGTATTAAATGGGATAAATTCTATTTCGATTTTGTCCTTTTAATGTCTATTTTAAATTTTTAAATGGAATTGCATTCGGTCCACAATAATGAAGATTTATAGGCTCATTTACCGGGTTTTTTTTAGTATCGGGCATATAAATTTATAATTAGATTTTTATTCGAGATTGCCGAAATTTCAAATATTTGCTTTCGCTCCATTTAACCGGAAGGTGTACAATTTTACATTTCTAGTATTCAAATTAGATGCTTTATTTAAATTTAAACCACTTTGTTAAATGCCGAACGAATGGTGTGTTCTCGCCTCGTGTGCGGCGGGTGAACTTTGACAAAAGAGCGGGTAATTGGCTTATTATAATAAACAGATCGCTCGATTTCTTTGCGTATGTTCGAAAAAAAAGCGAAAATAATAAAATACCGGCGTTAATTTGAGGGCGGCGTGCCAACGCGACGCTTTATCATCCAGATAAAAATTAATCCATTTCGACACGCCGGAGATTCGGGACGGACTAGCTGGAGGTTATCGCGGATAATAAACGTATTATTATTACCTTTTGTACGTTTTAATATGTGAAAAACCTTAACACCTTTAACTTTAAGGCCCGGTTGTAGATGCATAGTTCAACTGTGGTTCTGCGTTGAACTGAGTTTAATTGCAAATTAGTGTTGTAAGTTCGTCAGTTACTATTGATTTATGGTTCAGAGAGAAGTTTACGTGAACGGTCCTTCAAGAGCGTTCAAAGGCGGTTCAGGAAGGCGTTTAAATTTAAAGTGGAGTTGTTAACCCATAAAAGTTAGGTTGATTTTTTGATATACATTATTAAAAATAAACGTATTTTTAGAAGAAATAACCGACGATGAAGATGGTCCGATATTGAATTTAAATGTAGATTTCGATTAGATATCAATAATTATCAAGAACTTCTCAAATGTAGATACTTGCAGTCCAAATAATTCGAAATAATCGTAATATCAAAAGTGACATCAACATAGAATCAACACTGCCACAGACACTGCCAACGTTCAAATATAATGTGATGTAATAATATTGGAATTTGAAATATTGTAACTTTTCAACAGTACATCGAACCTCCTGATGTTTAATTAATTTTTGTACATGTCAATTTCCTGTCTTACACAATTACCTTAGTTCGACTTGCAACGTGCCGATTAATCACTATTAGCAATTATTGATTGTTTAACAGCATTAATAAGGACATATAATTAATCAGCAGTTAGCAACAACTGACTAGACATGAACCATCTTTTTTTAATCCAGTGTACAACATAGTGTCTTGAAATAAAGTACCCCCTGTAAGGAATTCCGAATTTTATTAAGAACCCAAGAATCACAATATCACAATAAATTATAAATTTTGGCATGTGACATTATATTTCCAGATGAAAAAAGTGAGTTCAGTTCTACCAACGTGACCTGAACGGCGTTCAACCAAACTAATGTTGAGCTAGCAGTCTATAGCAAAAACGAATTCAGTTCAAAGTTGACTCGCAGTTTAGTTGAACTAACGTTCACCTGTGACATCTACAACCGGGCCTAAAACTTTAACAACAGACCCATTGTAACCAGGGCCTGGGTTTGCTTGTTCCATACGGATCCGAATTGTTGGGCTATATCTGTAGCAAATAGTGCATAATAATTGTGTAAAATTGATCGTGACGATGATAATTAGAACTGAATAAGGAATTTGTTGACACGAGTCTCTGCTACAAACATCCTCCTTGACCGACTTGCTGAAAAATCGGCGCCGATAATTTTTCGTTATATTTCAATTTAATCTCTAAAATTGTACTTTGACAGATTACCTACCACAAATATCCGTAAATAGCTAATATAAATGTCATCACTTCTCCTCGTATCGGTCGCGTTGATCTAACCTGCTCGTTATTAACTCTTCATTTAATCTATCGAATGTTCTTACGCTTTTTTTCCTTCACCGGTGCTCGTAACGCCGTTTACGGCGTGTAGGAACTCGACTTGTCGCTTATCTTTATTTTATCTGCCTTTTCGTAGTTTCGATTAAAGTTAATCACGTTATGGTCACTTCTCTTGTAGTTTGTAGTCAGGAGATCTACATTAAGATGAAGTAAAAAAAGTCGAAAGGGTTCCCGAATTTCGAACCTTTTAACCATCGAATGCTTACAAATTTGATTTATTTTACCAATAAATGTGCCAGCATCCAGTATATTGTCGTATATCCAAGTTTATTATATTTTTTTACTATTGTTAAAGTTAATTGTTACTGTTAATATTACTGTTAAGGGTGGCTAGGTGCTTTCAAACTATAATTAACCTTACGGCCATTTTCATAATAAAATCCTTAAAGTCACTTTAGCTAAAGTCACTTTAAGAACTTAATAGTCATCCTTTTTCATAATCAACTTGTTTGGTTACTTTAGGTAAAGTTCGGTTTTTTCTTTTCGTGATACATGATGGCAAACCTGATTGTTAAAATTTTGATAAAATTTTAAGAAAGAGAAGAAATTTGGTTTTGATATGGGTCAATACTGTTAAAGCCGCTTCCTTACTTAAAGGAAATCTATAATAAACCAAGTGTTTAAAATTTCAATCCGCCCTTACTGATATTCATACATAGGTATAGATAATTACATTGTAGAGCTTTTTGCCATCTGAGTAAGGGCTTCGATATTTACGTTGAAATTAAGGAATAAATTAATTTTTCGATGCTAAAAGTATGCTTCAAGCTGTTTGTAAAAAATTGTGTAGACCAAGCGTCGAAAGTATTTATTCTTATCTTGTAAGTTTTTGGACGACGAATTCTAAACACTATGTTTTCTTCTTCGACCTTGATTCGAGCTTGTTGTCATGGAGTCAGTTGAAATATCCGTATCTGTCGTGCCCATTATACTTTTTTAAATATTTTAATATTTACGTTGTTCCGAAAAACATGGATGGCAAAACATCAAAATTTTATAGGTTAAAGTAGTTTAAAATACCTTAAAGTGACGTAGGACCTCACTTTATAGTTAAAGTCACTTTAACGGCTAAAGTGGTATTATGAAACTCACTGGACGGCTTTAAAATCTTAAAGTCATAAAGTAATTTTAAAGTGGATTATGAAAATGGCCGTTATTACCATTAATACTATATTCATTATACAGGGTGTATCAAAATTATAGGCCATAAATTAAACCACATATTCTGGGCCAAAAATAGATCGATTGAACCTAACTTACCTACCTTAGTATACAAATGTGCACCAAAAAAAAGTTGCAGCCCTTGGAAGTTACAAATTAAAAATCGATTTTTTCCAATTTCTCGAGAACATTTTAGTATTTTTTTATGAAAATGGACAGGTGGTTCTCCTGTAGCAAAAGCAACTTTCTACAAAAAACTTACGAAATCTGTGCAACTCATAAATTTTTTATGGGGGTTGTGATCCTCCCCAAATTTTTGTGTACATTCCAATTAAATTATTTTTGTCACGCCAGTAGTTTAACACAGCGTTTCTCAACCGTTCAGTATTCGCGCCCCAATTTTCAATTATAAATTTCATCGCGCCCCCCATTCATACTATAAAATGTATTTTGATTTTTTTTGTCTGTGTGTGTGCTTTCCTTTCAGCCAGTCAATCATTTTTTTAATAATATTTTCTCCTGGAGATTGTCGCGCCCCCAGGGGGGTGCTCCCCCCTAGGAGAGCAGAGAATGGTTTAACACGTTATTTTGGAAACTTTTTTTGTCTCCTACTACTTTTTCGATTAGCCAGTTTTAACATCCGAATGACTTGAAAATTTACTTATAATCTACTTTATCTCTTCTGGCTAATCGAAAAAGTACTGGAGACAAAAAAGATTCCAAAATAATATGTTAAACTAATGGAGTGACAAAAATAATTTAAATGTAAACTACACAAAAATTTGGCGAAGTTAAAGGGTATTTTTAACCCCCATAAAAATTTGATGGTGTATACAGATTTCGTAACTTTTTTGTAGAAAGTTGCTTTTGCAGTAGGAAAACCACCTGTCCATTTTCATAAAAAATACTAAACTGTTCTCGAAAAATTGGAAAAAATCGATTTTTAATTTGTAACTTCCAAGGGCTGTAACTTTTTTTTGGTGCATATTTGTACTAAGGTAAGTTAGGTTCAATCGAGCTATTTTTGCCCCAGAATATGTTGTTTAATTTATGGCCTATAATTTTGATACACCCTGTATAGTTTATGCAAGACAAAGTTATATGCACGTCACCATAAATTTACTACGTCACAAATAGACAGTGTTGCCGAACTTTTATAACGTTTACAAAATCTAAGAATTTTCTAAAATTGTCGAGGTTCTAGCATTTGAAAATAATAATTCTTGTAAACCTTCATTTAAAACTGCTTATACTAGAACAGTTTTGTAAAATAAAATTTTCTTGGATGATCCCTCGTTAAATAAAATTCTGTTGGTATTAAACTTAATCTGGTTTATGTGTTTATTTTTAAATGTTGGCAACAATTCTTTGCAATTACGACGACACTAATGATGTGCAAATTTATTTTGCATAAACTATATTACATGATCCCTTAATTCAATTTCAGTAATGCTTTTCATTGTGTTTCGAATAATCTACCTAAAGCACTCCAAGCTAATTCGAGCGTATTTACGTTTTGCAGGTGGTAAATTCGAGAGGCGTAATCGGCAGTTTGGACGAACAACAGCAGGAAGAATGCTCGGCGTGCATAAAGGGCTCCTGCAGGAGCGTCAACGGGATATACACTCGACCGGATTTGCCGCCGGGTTATTCGGTCGTCGCGCAAATTCCTGCGGGAGCCTGCAGGATTCTCGTGCAGCAACTCAAACACACTAGAAACTTCATAGGTATAATTAAACGTTATTTTTTTATGTAATCGTACCTAACAGGTTGTTATTTATAAATACATATTCACTTGAAACAATTTTCAGCTTTGAAAAACAGTAATGGTTCCTTCATCGTTAATGGAGATTGGAAGATGAGCAACAGTCGCGTGTTTCAAGGAGCTGGAACGAAATTCGTATACATTCGACAGGACGAGAACTCCTTGGAGACTCTCACATCGCCGGGACCTTTGGCGAACAACGTAGACATAATGGTACCGCAATAATTTTCTATTTAAATCCACGTAATTTCCACACCAAAACATTGCAGATAGTAAATTACCAGTCGAATCCCGGCATCAAATACGGATACTCCCTTCCCATTTCGGAGGCAGCTCCACCATTTATAAAACGCAGCAGCAAAGATAACGAACCCACCGCATTCGAAACGAAACAACCTGAAATATTACTAAACACATCCCTTAGCCAAAGAGACGAAGCCAGACCTCCACCTGTACCAGGAATCAGAAGGACTCGACTGCGAAGGAAGCACTTCCACTGGAAAATCACCGGACTAACAGCTTGCTCCAAATCCTGCGGAGGAGGTACGATTCCTAAAAGGCTTGTGTCGAATAGCAATAAAATTGCGAAAGTACTTGCGAGAGTTACTACCCAAAAGTATGTAGGTACTTTTAAAGCAAAAATTGCAGCAAGTTACTCTCCGCAAATATTTGCGAGACGTATTTAACATAGTTAACTGAATTAATGGACGAATATCCTAAAGAACTCAACAATATCTTCGCATGAGAAATGAAGATTTCAATAATAAAATTCCCATCACGAAATTAAATCGATTCTCCTCTCGACCAAGACTTTTTGACCGACATTGTTCTACTCTCACTAAAAATGTTCAATGCCCTCTGGAAAGTTCAAAGTACTATCAGACACTTTAATATAAAGGTATACCCGACATGCCTAAAAACTTGCCTGAAAGCGAATGCTGCAAGAAATTCAACTCTCATCAAATGTGACGTAAATAAAAACTGTCGCAAGTTACTTGCTAATCGACACAAACCTTAAACATTTTATATGCATTATTTAACACTCTTTTGTAGGTTTCCAAACGTACGTGAAAACCTGCACAAGAGAAATAGGCACATCAAAAATCCCGGTACCAGACCGCCGATGCTCTCACCTACACTCCCCGACGCCTCCACCCATTCGCTGCAACACCTCTCCATGTCCTCCCACATGGGAGTTCCACTGGAGCCGGTGCAGCGTGAGCTGCGGCGAAGGCGTCCAGCAGTACGTCCCACAATGCAAGCAAGACTCGCTCGTCGTCGGCGAATCCATGTGCATCACTCCCAAACCAACAGTGCAGTCGAAACCCTGCGGGGAGGCCTCCTGCGAGAACCCCAGCGACAACGAGCTGCCGCGATCCCAATCGTTCGACGAACGCGACGATCTCGAGTGGAAAACCGGCCCTTGGTCTGCTGTAAGTTTTTACCTACTTGTAACCTCCATTTGTAACTTGGTTGTGTTTCAGTGCTCGGTTTCTTGTGGTGCTGGCCACAGGACCAGAACAGTGACTTGTCCATCTGGTAAATGCAGACCAGATGATCGACCATCACACGCAGAGTACTGCGATATGGATGTTTGTGGGCAGAAAGCGCTAGCTTTCCAGACCGGTGCGAGTACCAGCACCAGAGCCTTCTCCCCTTGGTTGACCACCGAATGGTCCCAGTGCTCTGAAGCCTGTGGAACTGGCATACAAACACGTTCAGCTCTATGTGGATACAGAGATAAGCAAGCTTGCTCGTTGGAATCCAAACCAGAACTGTCCAGAGCCTGCTCCAGCGACAAACATTGCGATGGACAATGGTTCACTGGTGTGTAAAAGCACAGTTCAATTTGAACAGTGGTAAATTCTTTTTGTTATGCCAGGTCCATGGAGTTCTTGTTCGGACACGTGCGAAGGTCCAGCGAAGCAGAAGCGAGAGGTTTTCTGCGTGATTAAAATTCGCGGTATGGCCCACGTGGCTAATGATATAACGTGTCCTGGGCACCTGAAGCCTGTGGAGGAGCAAGCCTGCGAAGGAGTGTGTCCCGCGCGTTGGTTCATAGGCGATTGGAGGCAGTGCGAAGGAGCATGTCCAGGCAGCATCCAAAGGAGAGAGTTGAAATGTTTGGATCAGTACGGTAGGGAAATTGAAGGTGGTTGTCCTGAGAACGAAACTCCGGCAGGAAAAAGGTCCTGTCCTTGCGAGTCTGATAATAGGGGAGAGTACAAACCTGTGCAAGACCAACCAGTAGATAGTAAGTTTAATTACTATCTTCAATACTTTTGAATTAATGAGTTGTTTTTTAGGGTACTGCGTGGATAAAATTCATAAATGTAAGGTGGCTGTGCAAGCGCGGCTGTGCCACTATCCTTACTACGTGACCCATTGTTGTGAATCTTGCAGGAGGGCGTTAGAGCAGGAGTAATAAGTCGATAGCTGTGATTGATTGGTAAAAAATGGAGATTGTACAATAATACAAAAATCTAGGTTTATAATAACCATACTTATCCGATATAAAATTCGATATTAATGAATCATTGATGTGTGAATGATAAATCACGTACATAAAGCCAATCTTCAGCGAAATTTTATTTATGTTTGTTGTGAATGTATTGTAATCATTGAGAATACCAATAATGTTTTAATTGGTATTTTTATGAAAATGAACTGAATTTATGATGCGATCGAAAATTATGCATTTATTTCGAATTAGTATTGGAGATGATTACAAAATAATATAGATTTTTAACGATTCCTCCCTGATATTAAGCAATAAAGTAGCAATAGTGAATAAAATATTTAAGGATTCAATGAGCCTCTTGTTAAGAGGGTTGTTGTTCTTATATTTATCATTACAAATTAATTTTTTTGTGGTAATTTTAATCATAATTGATGTTTCATTCTGAGTTATGAGCTATCATTGTCCAATTAAAATTAGAAAAATATGTTATTGATGTTTGAATTTAGGGGTATTCTGACCAGTTACCTAACTATTGTAATTTCCATATTAACAACATTTTCAAAAAAGTATGTAAACATTAGTAAATATCTATTATACATAAATTAACTAAATAATACGTACATATATGTAAGCATGCACTGATTAATTTTATCATCAGTTTCATCACTATAGTAAACAAAATACTCCAATTTTATATTAATAGGTGTCTGTGATTTTTTTTCATAATTAACTCTAGTTTAATATTAATTGATTAATTTATGATTAAATATTTATTAATTTGTAAATTCTGACAATGTTGTTGGATTAAAAGCAGCAAATTTTGTCACTTATTTGCAAATTGAGAGAATATTTAAAAATTGCGACTTAAAATGGACAACAATGAGATTATTAATCCAGATATTCTTTCGCTTTAAAATAGCACTGCCGATTTTAACTTTTTTGAATATTCTTAGACCAACACCCAAATTTTAATTTTAAGACAGCAATTATTTATTTCAATAAATTTTTTAGGAACCCACAGAGTTTTAATTTGAAGTTAATTTGTAAATAATTTGAAAGTTGGTTTAAAAATGTTTTTTTTTTTAATTTTGTCGCTTGCCAAAGTTGTATATGACTCACCCAGTTTCCGAATTTTTATATCATTTTACATCATATCTATCTAATAATTAAACGTAATTTAGATAAAATAAGAAACATAAGTATTATAATTTAGATTATGTATTTATTAGTCAATAAAATTTCTACAATATAATAATTTTCTACTTTTTTTCTCTCAATTTTTGATGTCATCAATTAAATTTAATACTATTATTTATAGCAGTTTAGTTTATTTGAAGACTATAACACTATTCCTTTTATCTTCTCCTAAAAAAAATCAAAAACTTTGATATTAGTTCAGGCAACGAATGCTCAAAAGAAGGTATAGGGGGAAATATTTGGAACACAATTTTTGACTTCGTAACTTTGTTTGGACTAGTTAGGAGGTGAACATATCAAAAGTCTCCGCCCGTAGCCTTTGAGTCGGGGGAGATAGAGGGGTCTGAAGATCCCATTTTTGGTTTTTCGCTTATATCTCGAAAACTATGCATCCCAGCGAAACGACCACTCTATACAAAATGAAAGCTGATTAAATTTGCAACAAGTTTTACTCCGACAAGTTTTTCGATATTTTGTATTGTTTTCGATATATGAACTATTGAAAGTCGGTAATATGGGAAAAAAAAAATATTCCATCACATTTTTTTTGCTCTTTTTGAGCGGATAGCTCTGCAATGACGCACAAAAAAAAATAAATGAACATAGAAAAGGGAATAACATAAAACATTACAACAGTATATAACATTCAGTAAAGTTCTTGCTCTCTTGGGGTGGGCAGAAGCTTGATTCTCGTCTTCGTTTTCATCATATTAATATCATATTTAATCAGCTTTCACTTTGTATAGAATGGTCATGTCGCTGGGACGCATAGTTTCCGAGATATAAGCGAAAAAAACGAAAAATGGGATCTTCAGATCCCTCTATCTCCACCGACTCAAAGCCTACGGGCGGGGACTTTTGATGTGTTCACCTCCTAACTAGTCCAAACAAAGTTATGAAGTCAAAAATTGTGTTCCAAACATTTCCCTCTATATCTTTTCGTTGCTTGGACTATACGTGATGTCAGAATTGATGATTAATATTTACCTTCGAGTATTGTGATACACTGATAAATTGTAGGGACAGAATATGAGTCAATATAAAAAAATATTCAAGCACTTATCTTTGAACAAAAAAAATATTTCATTTTAATTGAATAGAATGTTGGCAATGTTATGGTATACACCATAATTATCACAATTAAAAATTTTAAACATGAATATATCGAATTAAATGATAACTTGATGTAGGAATAACATAAATGCACTCGGAATGTTTGTTATTTACGTAATTTCTCTGAAATATAGTGGGTTTTTCTTGTGGTAATTTCCCTTACCGAAAGTGAATCGATAAGTTGAAGTATTTTCAATAAACGCAACTAAACATATTTGTTATTAGAGTTTGTTTGTGTTGCTAAAATGAGTGATATCGCTACTAACCGAATTTTTATTGCAAGGTAAGAGCACAAATTTGGATTTTTACATTAAACTTTTAAACAACAAAATTTTAGGTTTTCAATAAACTATGTAGTTAGATTTATAACAGCTTCTTTGTTTATTTATTGTTGCTGGATTCCATTTCAATATTTAACAGGCTGGTTTTCCTATCATGTGATTTTATGTACATTTGGAGTAAGTTTAACAATTTTCTTCTCTTAATACGAAAATAATTAAATGATTTTTTAGTATTTACCCCTTATGGCTGAGGCAATAATGCTGTTTGTGGGTGACGATATATGGAGTCAAAAATTAAATAGAAAATCAAAATATATTGTGCATGGTGTTATAATAACCGTAGCAACATTGGTTATAACCGTAGGAAATATTCTTGTTTTTGTGTACATATCACCTGGATATCATTTGTACACTGCGCATGGAATTACTGGTAAATTTCCAGGTATTATCTAGATAAAATAATCTCAAGTTGTACATTATTTAAGGTCTGATATCAATGATACTCCTCTACATATCTATAGCTTTCGGTTTAGCAGTAAACTATCCCCAACAAGCTGAGAAGTTTCTACCACTTCGAACTGTAACCATAAAATTCATACACAATACCATTGGTTTACTGGCTTATGCAATAGGAATAATAAGTCTTTGTTACGGTTATTTCACCAATTGGTTCGTTTATTACACCGGTGAAGAATCCAGATGTGTTGCTTTAGCTTTTACCATAGCTGTGTCAATGTGGCCTCTGAATGGAGCTTGCGTTTCGTTGTGGCATCAATTTAAATCTGTTTTCAATACATAATAATCACGCATTTTGAATTTTAATTGTAATTAATTACTGGGGAAAGGGGGAAAATCATCTGTTCAATGAAGATGTCTAATTATTTGTTATCAATAGTAAACTTTGAGGAGTATTAAATACGGTGAACCGAAAGTTAGTTATTGCGCCAATTAAAATTTATCTGCAATAACTATAGGTAATCATATAAGTAATCCTTATATAGGTTGATATCTTTATGGAATATTTATAACATTGCCATATAAAAAGGAGCCTTTAAAGAAATCGTTCAATAATTACTAGTAAATAATAATCCGTTCGTGAGCCAAGTAGTTATGGCTCAAATAAAAGCTCTTACGGTGATCGACGTGCTGTTTCGCATCTACAACATTATTTTGCACGTTATTATCATACTATCATCAGCTTTCATGTTTTATATATTCTTCAAATACAGGGAAAATTACCGATACACCAGATTCCTGCACGTTTTTTTGAGCACATTAGCTGTAAGTAAAACTATTTCATGTAGATTGCATCATAGGTTTATTTCAACTAATTTTAGTATGTTCCTTTGATGGCCGAATCTTTGCTGATTTTCTCCGAATACAACGTGTCCACGTGGCAGTTGAGCCGCAACGTAAAATCCTGGATACACGGAGTGTTTCTAGGATGCAGTGTAGTAATTGCCACAGTTGGGATTAGTATTAAAATCGATACGAAAACGGAATTGGGATGGGAGCATTTTGTCAGTGACCATGCTATTTTAGGTAGACGTCCTATCTGCATTATTGGTCTATTAATTTTATCTTTTTACTTCATTTTCTAGGTCTTGCATCATGGCTTCTTTGCATGATATCTGTCTTTGGTGGATTGCTGGCATTCTATTCACCTAAATTCAAGCTGTTAATTAGGCCTGTTATAGTGAAATTGGTCCATACTCTGTTGGGTTTAGTGGCGTTTGTACTGGGGATGGCTAGTTTAATCGTGGGTCTGGATCTTCCGGCTATTAACAATTATACCACGACAAACGAGAAGACAACAATGATAGTTTTGCTGTCGTTGGTGACGATTTTTTGTGCCACTAGAGTTATTCGATCGGCGTTCAATCAATTCAAAGCAGTGCTGACGTGATTAAATAGTGAATTAAATAATTGCGGAATAATTTTAACTAAAAGACTTCTTGTTTTGTTTTATTTATTCGTTTAATTACAACTAAATGTTTCTTGTATGATACATCTGTTGGTCCCGTCAGGTTTCAACGCAAGGCCTACGTTTCTATGAGTGAAACGAAGAGCATAAAATCACATAGGAATGAGTGCGGGAGCGAGTGAGTGCAAGTCGGAGTGGGAGCTCAGCTCCGTCTCGTTCTGTTATACACGCCAAATGGCAGTTGTCTTTCTTGCACCCATGGGCAGACTTGCACTGAAATCTGACGGACACTGTATAGGACATTTTAGTATTGTTGTAAGGATTTTTGTATTTATTTACCGAATTAATTTATAAATAGTTAGATACATTTGGCATCTCTTATTTATTTTATATAAAATAGAAATTCCATGTGAAACGTCTTATAAATATATTTAATAAATGTCAAACATCAAATATAATTTTTGCATTTAATCTTAGTAATAACGTGTCTCTATCATTTTGAGGTGTTAATAAATTAGTTTCTTAAATATATTCAACGCTTATAAAAACATACAGATACGCCGTCCAGCGGCTAATCGACTATAGCTTTAACTTATTCTAACAATACTTTTCGCTAAAATTCTATTTAAAATACTGTTGGACCCATTTCCCTCATTGTGCGATGAAAGTATTAAGAAAATATGATTCAAATAATCACTTTTTACTTGTTTCATACTTGATTCATATTATTTTAAATTTTCATCAACACCACAAACCTAAGGCACTTCTTCTGACCATTAAATTATCTAAAAATACTCTAAAATACAAAATTGGTCTATCACATTTTTACTCATTCAGGTGTCTTCCTAATTCTAATTATAGATACAGAAAGAAAAACAGTTCAAGCTTGTTATATACAGCATGTTTCATCCTCTCCTCTTCGCTAATATTAGATTGTTTGATCCAAAAAATTCATTATTAATCTATTATAATTTGCCCACATTAAATTATACTCTAAAATATGTGAACCAGAAAAAAATAATAACTCTCAAATGATGCTTAACGTATATAATTTCTTGTTGTTCAAAACTTTTAATATCTCCTCAGTAGCAGCAGAGTTGGTGTGCAAATTTCAATAATACCAACCTAAATTATTAATTACTTAAATTGCCCAATGATGTGCTTCAAATAAAATCACTAAAATACTTTACTCAATAAGCAAAACCTAACCCTCACCCCTATTAAATGTGCCCTTCAATCTCAGTCGCAGGATTGAAATTATGCAAACCATTTCGCCCTACTCCATTCGACACCGCTTTCCCCATGTGGTTCACCCCATTACTGACCCTTTTGCTGATGGTGTCTATGGGCTCATCATCAACATCCTGCAACTGTCCGTTATCTGGAACACGACCATTTGCCATACCATGGCCGTTGGGGATGTTGCCATTGCGAACCACCAGAGCGTTCTCCTGGGTTTGGGATTTCAGGTAGTCCACGTGCTCTTTCACCACATTCTTGAAGTCTTGCTGGACTGGTGCAGCGTCTGTGTCACCGTCCACCTTTTAGATAAAAGGCCAGTGATATTGGGGATTTGGGTTACATGTTGAAGTGTACTTACTATGGTTAGTCTTCCTATACTGTCCATGGCTCGAAGCATGGGTAGGGAGGATTGCCTAAATATTTCTAGTCTTCGTCTGAATGCTGTTACACTATCATCCAATCGGCCTCTTCCTAATTGGAGTTTTGAGCAATCCAGTAGTATTACAGCTGGTTTTTGTTTGAACTAGAAGGAATTAGAATTTTGCATCGTTAAAAAGAAGGTTATTAGAGTCTGAAATATCCATTATAAGTCGCTTATAAAGAGCGAAAAGTTTATGTATAATTTATGTATACAGGGTAAGTTACCCTCAACGGGACGGAGTATTGTAGGCAAACGGTAAGAGATTTTAAAAATTCCTTCGGGTTAAATATGTATGTGTGTTGAAGCTGATAGACGCGATTCGACCACCGACAATAAGTAGCGAGCTTATGTTACGCTATGTTGCGGTAGTTACTGTTGTTGTTATATTTGTTATAAATAATCATTGTCAATAAAACTGTTACTCAAGCCAGTCGTGTTTTTGCGAGTCTCCGACAAATATATTCTCTGTACGAATCCACCAACCGATCCAACACCAACAGGTTATGGGCCCAGGTGCACGTGTGCTTTCGTGCAGTAGTAGTAATTTCGAAGAGTAAATTCGCAGAGATTTTGCAAGTGAACCTGTGTCGTCGTGTTCCCCGTTTGGAGCGATGATGAGTTCAACCGGTGTTAGATTCCAAACTCTGTCCAAGGATAACTATGACACTTGGAAGATACAGATGCGTGCCGTCCTGATTAAGAACGATGCGTGGGGCTACACCAACGGCCGAATACCCAAACCAGCGGCGACCGCTGAAGGTGAGGCGTGCAGTACGGCAAAGGCGGCGGAGGCGGTTTGTGCGTGGGAAGAGAACGACTCAAAAGCGCAGGCGGACATCATCCTCGCAATAAGCCCGTCTGAGATCAAGCAGATCAAGCACTGCAAGACCTCGAGTGAAGTATGGCAGACCCTGGAGGAAATTTACCAGTCCAAGGGGCCAGCACGAAAGGTGGCCCTTATGAATCAGCTCATGTCCATAAGAATGTGTGACGGGGACGACGCGCGTGAACATTGTCGGAGGTTCACCGATGTAGTCGACAAGCTAGCCGAGTTGGAGGTCGAAATCAATGGCGATCTCCTGACGGTCATGATGCTTCTAAGCCTGCCCGAATGTTTCGAGAACTTCAGGTGTGCGGTATCGTCCCGAGACTCTCTACCACCGTTGGAGAAGCTGTGCATCAAAATTGCAGAGGAGTTCGACGCGCGAGCGGATAAGAAACCCGTCCCGAGCGCGATGACGGCGAACAAGCCGGGGAAGAAGTTTTTCCAATCGAAGAAAAATCGAGAAAAATCCGGAAAGGATCTCACCAATGGCGATTCAAAGATGAAGTGCTTCAAGTGCGGGAACGTCGGACACCGCGCGCGAAATTGCCCAAAGAGGGATCAGGAGTGCTCCGCTAACGCTGAGAACGACTGTTTTGTCGTAAGTCAATGCGGCACGTCGACAGATACCTCATTCCAAGCTGACAATAGCTCAGACTCTGACGAATGGATCCTGGACAGCGGGTGCACGTCGCACATGTGCAGGAACGTCGAGTCCTTCGTCGATTTGGACCAAGACTGCGACCGCGGTAAGCTGAATCTCGCGAGCAGCGCCTGCACAGACATTCGAGGACGAGGCGTTGCGTCCGTAGCTGTAAGCGTAGATGGGAGGAGTAAAACCGTCAAATTTGGTGACGCGTTATACGTACCAGATCTTCGTGTAAATTTGATATCGATTGGAAAGGTGACTGAAAAGGGTCATCGGGTCATCTTCAGCAACAATAAGGCCGAAGTTGTCAACCACCAAGGCGATGTACTATTAGCAGCGGATCGCGTGAACGGGCTGTATCGCATCGCAAAACCAAATGCTCCAACATGCAATAAAGTTACGGAGACGTCCTCTGAGGTGCCAAAGAAGAACTCCCTTGCCGATTGGCATTTGAGGATGGGACACTTAAACGTTCGTGATCTCCGCGAAGCAGTCAGGTCTGGATCTATTCGGGGACCAGACATCAAAGACGTCAGTGGGAAACTCGAATGCGAAGTATGCGCGCGCGGAAAAATGCACCGAGCGCCTTTTCCCAAGGCGTCGACGAGGGCAACCGAGCTTGGGCAGATCATACACTCCGACGTCTGCGGCCCTATGCGCGTAGAGTCCATGGGAAAGAAAAGTTACTTCGTCACGTTCATCGACGATTTCTCGGGATGGTGCGAGGTACGATTCATTCGAAGCAAGGACCAAGTGATGGAAGAATTTGAAAAATTCAGAGCCTTTCTACTTACCCAGCAGGGGAAGAGAATTAGACAGCTGCAGTCAGATAACGGGCGAGAGTACGTAAACGAAAAATTCGATGCGCTGTTACAAACGCATGGGATAACGCGACGCCTCACAGCTCCTTACAACCCCGAGCAAAATGGCGTTGCCGAAAGGCGAAACCGTACTTTGATGGAGACAGCGCGATGTCTTCTAATTCAATCCCATCTTCCGGCGAGTTTCTGGGCAGAAGCAGTCTACACGGCAAACTTTATCAGAAACAGATCGCCGACCAGCAAGCTGAACGGGACGACTCCATACGGAAAATGGGTCGGGAGAGTACCAAACGTGTCCATGTTCGAGCCATTCGGAAGCGAGGTCTACGCCATGGATCGATCGCCGAACAAGGGGAAGCTCGAACCACGATCCAGGAAAGGGCTGTTTCTTGGGTACAGCTCAGAGTCCAAGGCGTTCAGAATCTGGATACCGGAGAATAGGAAGATTGAGATAACGAGGGATGTCAAATTTCTCCGAATATTTCCTACTCAATCAGGCGGTGGATACGTAGATTTTTGTCCACAAGAAACGAGCCTGGAAGAGCCGACAACTCCGAACGACGCGGAAGACGATGCTCCGATCGTCGAGTTCGACCTTGATCGTGGACGCGATCTTGATCAACCGAAAGAATCAGCAGGAGATAGTGCGCCAAATAATTCAAGACGAGGTCGAGGTAGGCCACATTTTTTGCGCACGGGTCAGCCTGGAAGACCACGCAAAGTGTACGCGAATGCAAACTATGCTGATTCCGGGGACGAATACTGTTTTCTCGCAGAAGTTACCATGAATCAAGCATTGGGCGGTCCCGAACGAGACGAGTGGCTGAAGGCGATGGCCAGCGAAACCAGGTCGATTCTAGAAAAGGATACCTGGGAACTGATCGACAGACCAAAAGAATCGAGAGTTATCGGAAGTCGGTTCGTTTTGCGCAACAAGTACGGTCAAGACGGTACCATAGAGAGGCGAAAGGCAAGAATCGTAGCAAAGGGCTACGCTCAAACCTATGGAAAGGACTTCCACGAGACCTACGCCCCGGTAGCGCGCCTTAGTTCTATAAGGGCAGCCATCGCTGTGGCGGCGCAAAATCGAATGCACATTCGGCAGTACGACGTGGAGACCGCCTACCTAAACGGCGATCTCGAGGAGACAGTGTACATGGAACCGCCACCTCAAGTGGAGGAGACGCTGCGTCACATCGTCAACGGGCGTCACCGGACGGTCGAGAAGGCGTCGGCGATGCTGAAGGAGCTAACGACAGGGGATAAAGTATGCCGAATGAAGAAGGCACTTTACGGCCTAAAACAAGCGGGCCGTGCCTGGTACAAGCGCCTTGACGGGGATCTCCGAGCCCTGGGAGCCAAGTCGACCACGGGGGATCCATGTGTATACGTAAGAGGACAGGGCAGAACGAGACTGCTCATCGTGATCTACGTCGACGACATACTGTTGATGAGCCAAAATCTCGAAATCTTAATCGATTTCGGGACGAAGCTAGGAAGAGGTTTCGAATTAAAAGACCTGGGGGAGGCGAGACGCTGTCTAGGCATGGAGTTCACCAGGAAGTCGGACGGTATACTCGTCACCCAGACGGCATACATACGCGACATTCTCGAACGTTTTGGAATGCAAGACTGCAATCCATTGACTACGCCAATGGACAACGGAAAGAGGTTGAGGCGCGGCGAACCATGGTCGGAGGAGGAGGCAGAAAGTAAGCCGCCTTACCGAGAGCTGATCGGGAGTTTGATATTCCTGTCAGTGGCCACGCGCCCGGATATCGCTCACGCAACGAGCTCACTGAGCCAGTTCAACGACTGCTGCAACCGATCCCATTGGAACGCCGCCAAGAGGGTGCTAAGGTACCTGAAAGGGACGCCCGATTCAGGGCTACTCTACAGGTACGAAGAAGGCTTTACGATCGGATACGTGGACGCGGACTGGGCGGGGTCAGTGGACGACAGGAGATCATTTACTGGATACGTTTTCCTGTTGGCAGGTGGTGCGATCAGCTGGGACTCCAGGAAGCAGCGCACCGTGGCCCTTTCGACGACCGAAGCTGAGTACATGGCCCTCAGCGAGGCCGCAAAGGAGGCCGTATACCTAAAACGTTTTTTGCAGGAGATGGGGACGCCGGGACTCCAGTCCATTCGCCTGTGCGTCGACAACGTGGGGGCACAAAAATTGGCGTCCAATCCCGTGTACCATGCGCGAACGAAGCACATCGACATTCGGCATCATTACGTCAGGGAAGTCGTGGAGTCCGGCCAGGTAAGGTTGGAGCACGTCGGATCCGGGGACATGGCAGCAGACGTTTTGACGAAGACGTTGCCCAGACCACAGCACGAACGCTGTATGGCGATGATGGGACTAGCGGTCTCATCGAGGGGAAGTGTTGAAGCTGATAGACGCGATTCGACCACCGACAATAAGTAGCGAGCTTATGTTACGCTATGTTGCGGTAGTTACTGTTGTTGTTATATTTGTTATAAATAATCATTGTCAATAAAACTGTTACTCAAGCCAGTCGTGTTTTTGCGAGTCTCCGACAAATATATTCTCTGTACGAATCCACCAACCGATCCAACACCAACAATGTGTGTATGTGGCTACAATTTAAAATTATTTAGACATATAGTACAGGTTGTCCCAATTTTGAGAAAATATACAAAGTTATGTTTTTTAAACTCTATATTTGATTGCGTTTTTGAAATCTACGCAAAATTGAAATCTACGCAATGACATTGAAAAAAATTTATACACACGCTGTATGCAATAAAGAATTTTTCACCAAAAGTTCTTGTACCTTTGCCCTTCCTAGTAACCACCCTACCAAAACCGATTCAAAATATTTAATGGGATTCTCATAAAAAATAATTTGTAAAGGCCTGCATTGGTAAAATTTGTTTTAAAAAACTTATTGACTCAAAAAGTATACATTTTTGGAAAAAAAAGTACAAAAGTACTCCAAAATATTGCATAGACTTTAAAAATTGCAATGAAATATAGGGTGTTCCATTTAAAGAAACAAAACTTTGTATATTTTCTCAAAATTGCGACAACTTGCATATGTCCAAATAATTTTAAATTGTAGCCACCTACACATACATATTTAACCAGAACGAATTTTTAAAATCTCTTTCCGTTTTCCTACAATACTCCGTCCCGTTGTGAGTAACTCACCCTGTATAAAGCATTGATAAAATTATAAATGAGGTTATTCTTTAAAAAAATTAGCTCATTTATTATATTTATAAAATTACTAAGGTCGTTATGGTGACCTTTCAATACGTAGGTATACGTTTTGTATGTATTTACAAGGGTAGGTATTTACGAATTCACCACCACAAAAGCAATCTATCAACTTCATATTAAATTAGTGTTTACTGTAAACGGAAATTAGTAATTCCATGAGTGTATTGGAGAATTAATTACCATAAAAAAGTGGAAGAAAAACTGAAATTCTTAAATTAATAATTACGAACTTAGTCGAGTAGTGGCCAAGCAGTTAAAAATAGAGTTAATTGAGAAAAGCCTGCGAGTTTATAAATTACTGTCTACTAATACAATGAAATTATGAACTTACTTTGGACTCAAATTCATTAACCTGAGCCATATCTCTCGGGAAACCATCCAGTATTAGCCCTTCTTTCTCCATGTTATTCGCCATAATGGTATCCACATATTTCGAAACTGTGTCCTGAGCCACCAATTCCCCATTACTAATGCAATCCCTTAACTTAGCTATTTCTTTATTCTTCTTTGCATCTGGCTGGTCAGCCACATTTCTCAACATCTTCCCCAAACTGACGTGCTCCCACCCCACATCTCGTGCAACACTGGAGCAAAGATTTGCTTTATTGCTGCCCGGTCCCCCGATCACCCATAAAACAGGGGGGTAGGTTTTCGTGGGGGTTTGAAAACTCCCGTTGTTTGGGTTCACTGATATTACCCTTGTTTTTGGTCTGTCTGGGGATCCTGCTACCAGTTTCTCGGATTGGGGAATCGCCGGTGTTATTTGATTCGACGATGGCATAGACTGCAACAAATATCATGATACGTGTTACGAATTCCAGGGTAGGTAGTAGGGGAAAGGAAGGCAAAACGGCCCCTGTAGGCAAAAAGGACCACCTTAATAATTTTTAAACGTGTAGCGCCATCTATGAATTTGTTACGTCAAAATCACGGCCGCCTTATATCCTTTCTGGGGTAGTGTACTCAATTCCACCGACCGCATGTACACTGATTTAGTAAGGAAAGTTATTTTTTATAGACTTTGCTAAAAAATTTGCAATTTTTAATTTGCCTACAGTTTGGTTTGGTTTGTGATAGAGTATTCTCATGATAACTATATGTAAACTGATCTATGATTAAGCTAATAATCAAGTTTGGCGACGCTATCTCAACTTATTACCTCAAAATTTTGAATTTGTTGAGTATAGCAAAAAGGCAAAACGGACCCAGGCAAAACGGACCACTTCAAATAACTAGTATAGAAAAAAAAATAATTTTATTGAACTTTTTCAAAGTAAAAAATAATAAACATGGTTAACTCTTTATTACGTTCAAATCAGAGTTTGATAAAATCACAGACATTAAAGATATTGGTAAACATACCGTTTTACCTTGCCTGGGTACATTTTGCCTTGCCTGGGTCCATTTTGCCTTTGAGTAACGTGAATTTTAATATAAATCAAACGAAATTACAGAAAGATAAATGTTTTAATTGTATAATAATCTCTTTTGCTTTGGTTTAGATGGAAAATAATTTCTTGATTGATTAATTTAGAGTAGGTCCGTTCTGCCTCCACCATGAAGGCAAAACGGACTTTTTGAAGGTATTATAAATAATGTTATAACTTATCTGTTTGAGATTTTATCATACTCTGATTTAAACATAATGTGGAATTAACCATGTTGATTGTTTTTACGTTTGAAAAAGTTCAATAAAATTAATATATTTATTTCTATACTTTGTTCTTTGTTAAGTGGTCCTTTTTGCCTTCCTTTCCCCTATTTATATTATAAAAATAGATCGAAAAGTTCTGATAAAAATGTGACCTTGGTGGTTTAGTTTGGCACCTGGAACCCTTTGAAAATAATGTATTCTACTCATTATTTCTTCAATATATCCAGAACTTCATTAGTTTTGAACCTGAAACTAGACCTTTGATGACACCATCATCAAAGGGCTCTAGGTCCCAAAGTCTCCCTCAAAGGGGGACCCAAAGTCTCTCTAGGTCTCCAAGGGCTCAAATTTATTACAATTTTTCGTTCTATTTTTACATACACTACCTACCCAAGAGATTTGTAATATATTCATTAACACCCTGTATAATACTTACCACTTGTGGAAGTTCGGTTTTGACGACATCATCAGGTACAGGGGCCACTTTGCCATTGGCGAATATCGGTGGATTGTCCTGCATGCCCAAAATGCGAATAACAGCCGCTTTGAAGTCTTGGTAAACATCGTTGGGCACTCGCTCGCCGTTGATCTGCGAAAAATCGATGCGATTAATTAAATCGTGGGCGAATATTTTTATCGCGATCATCTAAAAATAGGACCGAGAACGGTGCAGGAACGAAAGTAAAATAAAATCCGGAATTTCCTGACCTGCTAATAGATGTTTACGGCGGTTGCAATATCGCGTGTCAATGACGGGAAACTTCACGGGTCTCTTGTTAAGAAACCCCGGTTAGGGGTAGTTCGGCGCGAGAACCCTTTCGCTCGTGCTTTCGTCGTGAAATGCGAGCATATTAGCCAAATTAATGGTACAGTAAATTCGCGTTTATTCGTTATATAGAAGAGGATAAAGGGTGTCTTGTTAACTAGCAATTTTCACATCGTTTGTATATTTAATGTTATCAACACCTATTTTTTAATACTAACAAATTACAATTTGCTTCATAGAATTTCGGTTTTCTATTAAATGTGTGTAGGTATAATAAAGCAATCGAGGTTACCGAGAAAATTAAATTCCCGGGAAAAACCAATCCAATTTTCAACACGATATAGATATACTCACCGATATTAACAAATTGCTCTGATCAAAATACTCCGCTACAGGTATGACGTTCTTGTAAAAATTATTTAATTCCATACGAGCTAACGATAAAACAACTTGACCTAATTTGGCACCGTAATCTATTTGTCTTTCCAGAACTTTTTGCCTCCACGATATCATGATGACGCCTTGGACAGTCTGGATCTAGAACGTAAAATTGCCTGTTGAATATTTTATTTGGCAAGAAATAATCGAACTATAACTACAATCACAAATCCATTTGAAGCTTCTGTAAATGCGTTATAAAACTCACTTTTTCTGAATACTCCACTACATCTCGCATATTTCGTGGGTAGCCCGATACAAGGTAAGTATTAGCGCTCGGAGACATCTTCATTTCTAACATCAGAACTTCAGTAACTGTTTTGCTGGAAAGGAGACCAAAATCTGGCATATCTGTAAAATTAAAATTAATTTTGAATGGGGCAAAAGTATCTTATAAACGAATTCAAACAGATGCACTACCTATATTTAGATACTAAGTGGTCATTTTTACAGTTTATCCGTTAAAATTTGCATGTCTATCGATTTCACTTCAATTTGGCTTTATTTATTTATTTACAAATGCAGTTTTACTTCATGGCAATTTAAGGAGTTCTGTTGTAACGAAACAATCCCTAAACAATAATTTAAAATACAGAACGAACTCTATTTAAATTCTAGGAAAAAATACGGTAAAAATTCCCCGATCATTATTGCATTTTAAATGACCGTTCTGCAAACCGTTGATAATACGGATCTTATCAAATCGACATCATGGCCGAGCCAACGAGCTGCGGCTTATTTTTTTGTTTCATTAAAATATAGGGTGAATTATTGATTTTCCCTTTTCCGTTCGAGCCATTGTAATTGTACTATTTCGTTCGGTATTTCAAGTTCATGAGTTCGATTTTACGCCCGAAAAGCGGACACGGCAATGGATTGCGTGTTCAAACAACGATGTCTGACTTACGCACCTTGACTGATCATGATCAACAAAAAAAAAATTGATGCACATTAAATCTTGAGTCATGAGTTTCTATTAAAAAGTTTTGTAGTTTCTAAAATTAATTCCTGCATGTAACAGGGAGGAATTACAGCGCTAATTTCTGCTGTAGCTCAATTGTTATGCAAATCAGTAGTAAATGTATGTCATTAGTTTATGGTGAAAGGTTAGGTAACATCTTGTAAGCACTGCAGAATTGTTGATAGCATCTGCAGATTCCAGATAAATAATATGCACAAGTACATTGGTTTTTTTTAATTATTATATATTTTACTTAATTATTCAAAATAGTAGTGAAATTGATTCAAAGCTCTAATGGATGCAAACTTTACCTATACTGAACATCAATTAAGCCAATATTACCTGTAGATTAAAAAGAACTTGTATAATTCTTCAGTATAATTGAAAAATAAATGATAACCCTGTATATTGGTAGATATATCTGTCAATTTTATGACAAAAATTAACTTATATCCAACGAATATAACTATTTCAATGTGTCTGCAATGTTTCTAATTGTATTATAATTAGAGTATTTATACAAGTTTTTAATAATTGCGATAATAAAAAATTGGTAAACAAGAAACTCATCTGCATATGAACCAATATGAAAATTAAGCAGTTGAAAGATGATTGTAAAGGAACAGAACCAGAAGCAAGTTCTGAAAGGCAAAATTCTGAAGCTACTAAACAAAATAATGATAATATAGGTAGGTGTAATAATTTATAAAGTTTAAAAAGTATATTCAATAACCTCAATGTCTGAATTGATCAAAATAATTTTTTATTAAGACCGAATTAAGAAAAAGAAAAGAGGACGGCCAAGGAAATCTGAGATGGAAAAATCGAAAAACAAAGTTTTAAAAGAGAAAATAGTGAAACAACGCGCTTCTAAAAAATCTTTGAAAAATACAGTACAAATTGATGAGGCACAAAACGGTAATATATTTTTTAATTTCAGTTTAGATGATATAAAAATTTATATCATCATAGATCATCATAGATAATAAAAAATTTAATCAATGGGTTTCATTTATTAATAGATAATGTAGAAACCAACGAGCAGGTACAGCAAACCAACCATTGCGACAATCCATCATGCATTTGTAACTATTTTACAGTCAATGATTAATTTTTTTTATTATATTCTACTTATTTCCTAATGTAATTTTTGTATTTTATATGTATCTATAATAAAAGTTATTTGTGAGAATCCATTTTTTCTTTTTTTATGATCCTTATTAGTAACTTTCCTTCCTTTGTATACAGTTTTTCTTCAGTAAGCCAATTAAAGTGTACAAGTGTACAAAAATTAAAAAAAAATATTTTTAGATCTTCTATCTTCAATATACGTCACATCAGAACTATCATTATAAGTAAATTACTAAGCAACTGTTTGTTGTAACACAAAGTTTGTCAATTTTGACTTTTTTTATACAATTTAAATCTTTCTTTCTACTTTATATTTCGATTATAAAACGTACTCTAATCGAAGCAAATCCGTTATACAAATTCGGCGTTACTTAAAAATGAACAATGAAAGGAAAAAAGGCTCTACCACGTCTTTTCCATGAAGTTTTAGACGCCATAGCGATACTAAAAGAGTCGAAAGGCTCCTCGGAAAAGGCTATATTAAACCAAGTCGATACGATTTTACACCTTCGAAGAGAACGCCTGAGGAAAAGCATCGCTTCCATACACAAGGCTCTCTGCCATGGAGTGAAAACTGGTATTCTGGTACTCAAAAATGGAAAATACTGCATGGGAATGTCCCAACGCGATTACGATTTATTTAGAAAAGTGCGAAAAATCCGTTCTAATGAGAGCTTATACAATCAATTCAAGCTAAAAAGGAGGAGGAAGCAAAGGAGGATGAGCAAGAAACTTAGAGAGCTGCTCAGAACACCTTCAGCAACGGCAACTAACGAAAGTTGGAGTAACGGTGAAAATCTCAATGAAACAGGTATAGAAGTACATACTTACTTAGATAATAATATAGATGTAATTAATTAATATTGCTGATGAACAGAAAGTGATGAACCTTCGGATTGTTGGGGTAGAGGAAGAAGAGGCAGAGGTAGAAGAGGAAGAGGTAGAAGAAGAAGTAGAAGCCGAAGCCGAAGCCGCAGAAAAAGAAGCAAAGTACGAAAACGTACATTAATAACAACACAAGCGATTATCGAAAATCCTCCAGTTACACCAAGAACATCGGAAGAATCAATCAAAACGATGAAACCAAATAACGAAGATGATAAAGGTAGATATACCGTGTAATATACGTGTGTAACAACCATATAGTTATTTCCAATATCAATACAAAATATTTGTTCTAGATGAACCAGATAACCAAAACAACCCTAACGACAATAACGATAATAACGATAATAGTAAAAACGATGAAGAATTCGACAGACGTTCTCGTTCTGGAGAGGGTGACAGAAGGTGCGACCTTCCAAATTGTCTGTGCAACGAGGGGAGCTATTACAACAAGGATTTTTACAAATAATTTTCATAGAGACGATAAAATTTTAATTTAATTCGTCTTGTTTCACTCACCGTTTCCCACAGCGTACTGCTGCAGGAGATCCGTCATGTTGATGTGCACCACTCCCTTCTTCTCTTGCGTCAAATTATCACAATGGGTTACCTTACCACTTCCTGGACCGCCTGGAAAATTACAAAAATCGTTCAGTAATAAACTGATATTAGACATAATAAAACGTTAGTGGGGGTTTAGTGAACCTCGGTTCGATATGCAAAATAAGTTGAATAACCCAGAGTTGCATGCAAGTGTCGATTTGCATTGCAAAATTTCTGGAATACGATAAATCGGCTGATGAGACATGTAATGCGGTTGAATGAAATTTGAAAGGGACTCACCAAGGACGAAAATAACCGGTACCTTTGGCGATTCGAATTGTATATTGGAACCATTATGCATGGGAAATTTTCCCGCTGGCGGTGTCGCCACGTTGGCGGCTGCTCGGGGTGTATTTTGAGCCCAAGTCTCGTGTCCTTCTTCGAATGTTTGGGAATCATCGCTATGCTCTATAACAATGTCAACATAAAGTTAAAAAATTGCGACTATACTATACATAATTAGGGAACCCGGAATGAGTAGAAAAAAATTGTAAAGTTTGATTTACAATATTTTCCAATTCATAAGGAAATTAAACACGAAACAGAGTTCCAGATTTTTTTTTTTGTACAAATGTAACTGGTGTTTTTAATGATCGATTTCCTATTAATCATTTTCATATCAGCATTGTGTAGGTACAAATATTCGATCGAAAAGGTAAATACTCTTCGTTAAGGAAATAAGTATTGTGTATGTCGCAAAGGTTTTTCAGGTAAAATGTGTATCGATTGACCTTGTCTGGCAACAATAAAGAGAATTATGTAAACAGACATAACAAATATTTAAATATTGAAAATCTGTTTTATAATTCCTGTACAGTTTTTTTTAATAAATGCATGTAGGGCATTTATTATAATTAAATACTTAGGGGTATAATTTTTGTGCAAATCAAATATAGGTATTAGACCTTGATACCAGAGTAGCAAATAATGTACGTTAAGTCAACATTAATCTATTTGAAATTTATTGGAGTAGATAGGTACATGCAAGGGTATATCTAAAATATACAATTTTTTTTAATTTAATAATACAAAGTTACTATCTAATGGATTTTCAATGAATCTAGCTTTAATAAATCATACCTGTGCATATGTAAAACGGTTTTATTAGAAAATTATTTTACTAAGATTATTAAGAAACTAAATAAATAAACAAACTTCATTTATTTGCGCATGTAATACAAATTTGTTTATTGATTAAATATTGGTAGATATGTTATTTTGTTCCTTTGAAATTTACTTTATTGCTCGATATTAGACCAAATATTATTCTATTCGAAAACAAATTTTGATTTATGTAGATTGTAAACTATCTTAACATCTTCATATTTAGTCCAGTACAGGTTTAACTATTAACCTTTTATTAATTTATTAACCTAAAATACTGGACGGGTTCGAATTCTCTCCCAATTTTCAAAATCTTACCTGCACGAAAAAAGGTCGTGTCCGAGTTCTCTCCCGTCTATTGTTAACGGGTAGTTGTAGCTTATAAGGGGCTAATTGCCTGATAAGGAGGATTACTGTTCCTTCCGTGAACTTATGGGAAACTTTATTATTAATTTTACGGAACAAAGTTATTCTTCACAAAAAGTTCTGTATGATCTAAAACCCAAGATGCAACCATCAAAAATCAAATTTTATCAATCTTATACGAGGTATGTCAAAAAATGTGAATTTTGCTCAAGAGTAAAGTACCTTCATATTTTACAATATCGAAATTTGTTATTATGGAAAGTACACCTAAATTTCTAGAAGTATACTGGAAGGGATGGGATTTTCCCTATATTGAAATAGAGAAAAAAAGACAGAAGTCAAAAAATTTCCCCTAATCATAAAATCCTCATTAAATTGTACTACGAAATGAAAATACATAATCGAAATTTGCCAGAGAAATTTGAAATTATAAATATTCCCATCGGTCCTTCCTAGAAACAATTAATTTATTGTTATAGAGTAATACTTAGATAGTATTTGTGTTTTATATTAAATAAATTGTATATCATGTAAAAGGAAATTTTAGTTTTATTTAAATTGTAATACTTAAAATGTAGGTATAGGTAGGTACTTACATAAAGTGAAGTTATAACTACAAAAAATATCTCAAATTTAAAAAAGTTTGAAATAATAAAAATTAAAAGTTGGTATTTAGGGTTTCAACGAAGAAGGATTAATCGGAAATTAAATGCTACCTGCCGTACCGGAGAGAACTCGGACACCCTCGGGAGAGAACTCGACCCATAAGAATTTACCTGCTCGAATACGGGAGAGAACTCGGATACTCCGAAAATACTTATGAAAGGTAATTCTTAATTACGTGCTAAATATTTTAAAACCCCAAAATACAAAAAAAAAACCAGCGGATTTTATTGACCTCTACCTACTAACCTGCCCTTTCTCCCTTTAATTAATAACGTGAATAACAAACCTTTCAATGCCAGACTTTGATCTTTTATGTAATATGAAAAGCAGCCATCGATTTTATTTTCTACAAAACAACATTTAAAATTGCCTTCATTTTCGTACAACATACATTCCGAATTGTGCTGTTTTAACTATAGTCTATTCATAAATAATGCGGAATAATAAATCTATCAATTGGTCAAATTCCACCGAAGCTACCTGCCTAACACAGAAATTGAAAAAATAATGTTCGCAATAATATTTTAGGCCCGTTTGTAGATGTCACAGGTGAACGTTTGTTTAACTAAACTGAGAGTCAAAATTGAACGAAGTTCATTTTGATTTTTGTTGTGAGTGCAAGATCAACATCAGTTTGGTTGATCGCTGTTCAGCAGAGCTGGGTATAGTAATTTAAAAAAGTAATTGCAATTACAATTACTCATGTTTTTTATGTAATTGTAATTGTAATTAATTACATTTTGTTTTTAAAAGTAATTTGGAATTGTAATTATGGAAAATTTTTTGGAGGAATTGTAATTTGTAATTGTATACTGATGTTTTCCAATTACAAATTACTTTTGTGAAAACGCTGCGAAATTTGTTAGAGAACACCACCTAAAGTAGGATAGACTCGTCCGCAGTCTTCCCCGCTCTAGCCGCCCGCATTCCTTTAGTCTTTATTACTACCAAAATTTTAAAAACGGGAGATGTGCCATCGCGTTCTGCGTTTTGCGTTCAGTTTTTCAAAGTTTTTTATTCTTTTGGAGGCGTATTTAAAGTGTTTAGTGAAAGAATCATTACATAAGGGTAAGTAGATTAATTATGCATAATATACGTATGTATTATTAGGTGTTGAGATGAGAAAACAGAGAATAGCGAACACAGAGAATTTACAATTAATAGTACATAGTACCTACTATCTAATCTAAATCTACTATAGGTTAAAACTTATTAGAAATAATAGAAATAAATTAAATGTTTGCTCTTTGTCGGTGTCGGTAAAATTGTGTAATACAGGGTGTTATTGAAATCAATGTACATATTTAAACTGTGAAGAATATTTGATATCAAAAAATGAATGGCACTAATTTTACTATTAAATCCAAACAAATAAATCTGGGGCAAAATACCCCTCTTCCGACCTTTACACTACGCCTTGTAGTTTGTAGTGCGCCTAGTTCTATGCGGTGTATATCTGACGTATCTGTTTGCAAATTAGTGAACTCTTAGTGACAAATAGATCATTCCCAGACCTATCTCAATAATGCAGCGGCGTACGTTCATTTTAAAATTATTTTTCAAAATTTAATAACTCCTTTAATAAAAGGTATTTTAAAAAAATAATATTTTTCCCCATTCTAGAAAAGTGTAATGATAAGCCCGTTTCAATATGTACATTCATTTCAAGTTTCAAGTTATGAACAATATGAACTAACTATTAGTTTTCTCTAAAAATTCGTCAATATTCAATTATAATTATAAATTACAAATAATTAAAAGAATGCGAATGAACTTAAGTATAAGTAAGTATAATTAAACCTAAGCAAAAATAAGAATTATTTTTTTATATTACAGATTAAGAACAAGAACAGAATGTCACAATCGGAATCGATGAACAGTATAGATTCATCATCAGATCCATTTCATAATTCATCTGATGAAGATCCGGATTTTAATCCTCTTAGTCAAAATAAAAAACAATCAACCATTCAAAATTTTTTTAAACAAATATCAGAGGACAATTATGAAGACGCCACTCCACTACCTTCCTCAAGCAAACAGTGTGATGAAGTTCAGTGCAATTATAATGTGCTGAATGGGAAATACTTTAAAATTACAAATACTGATAAATCTAATATTGAAGCTCAATGCCAAATATGTTTACCAGCTAAAACAATAAGGGGTACCAAAGGCGTAACAACGAATTTTTTGAAACATTTGCAAAGAAAACACAAATCAGAATTTGAAATTTACCAAAAAGATAAAAATGAAAACGCAAAAAAAAGAAAATTGTCAGCATCTTCCAGTACCTGTGTTAAATTAAAAGAAAGTGCACGTCCAAAATTTACAAACCAAAAAGAGTTTGACAGAAGAATTTTAAGTTTCATCATAAATACCATGAGCCCAATTTCAATTATCGAAAACCAAAGTTTTTCTGATTTATTTAGCGGGTCAAGTTTGTCAGTTATGACAAGAAAAACAGCCGTAAAAAGATTGGATACCTTATATTTTGAACATGTAAATGATATTATACAAAAAATTGCAAATCAGGAATTTGTGTGCTCTACCGCAGACATATGGTCTACCAAAAAAAAGAGTTTTTTAGGAGTTACCTGCCATTGGATCAATCCAGATTATTCGAGAACATCGGTAGCATTATCCTGTGAACGATTTAAAGGCTCCCACAATTATGAAAATATCGCAACTAAATTGAAAGCAATATATGACAAATATTCAATAAAGCGTGAAAAGATTGTTGCTACAATAACTGATAATGCATCAAATTTTATAAAAGCATTTGAAATTTATGGTATTCGAGAAACACAACAAAGGGGAGTTGAACCATTCATCTTAAATGACGAGGAAGCCGGACTTGATGAGGACGAAGACGAAGATTATCCGATAGAGTTCGTTGAAATCCCAGATCAACCATTCGAAGTTGTACCCGACCAGGACCAGGACCCACTGGATATTAATGTAGATTATAGTTATGGTGCTGATATAATAATTTTACCAGAACATAAACGATGTGCAAGTCACACTATCAACCTCATTGCTACAACAGACATGAACAATGCCATTGAACGTAATATTAATATTCGCAAAAAGCATATGCATGCTATTTCAAAATGTAGGGAACTCTGGAAAAAGGCAAATCGACCAAAAACGTCAGAAATTATTGAGGCATGTTTGGGCCATACACTTAGTTCTCCTGGAGTAACTAGGTGGAATTCCTTTTATGATAGCATAAAGCAAATAATATCTGAGAAAACAAAATTGTATCAACTTTTTTCTAAATTAGAGTTGCAGCCCTTTACCGACAACGAATTCTATTACCTTGAAGAATACTGCGTGGTTTCTAAGCCTTTAGCAGAAACCCTTGACTTTCTTCAATCTGAAACTAATATATTTTATGGTTCCCTTTTACCCAGTATAATGTCCCTTAATAATAAGTTAAACAAATTAAAGGAACGGGACACTTTCAAATTTGGTGGAAGTGTTCTATTAAACAGTGCACTGGCTGGCTTAGAGAAAAGATTTAAAACTTTTTTTACATTACAAGATCACCATGCCGTTTTGAGTGCAATTTCTCATCCAGAATTCAAGTTACGATGGCTTACAGTAGCAGCGAGAACATCTTTTATGAATAAAGAGGACGTAAAAAAAATATTAATAGAAGAATGCGAGAAAATTCATTTCCAGGACAGAGGTGCGCAATTATTTTCTTCCCCTATCACAGAAGATTCTACCACCTTCAACACAAGCAAAGATTTTTTCGATTTTAACGAAGAAATAACTCCTTCTCCTGCAGAAAATCCAAATGTAGTACATTTGGAAGTACTGCAATACTTAAGCGATATTCGTAACAATATTTCTATGCTGGAGAGTTATCCTTTAATAAAAAAAGTTTTTTTTAAATACAATACTGTCTTGCCATCTTCTGGTCCAGTAGAGCGATTATTTTCCTTCGCAACAATTGTGAACGCTCCCAAAAGAAATGCCTTATCGGATACGAATTTCGAAAAATTAGTAATCATGAAATGTAATAAAGTGATGATTACAAAATAATTCTATAATATCTAACTAAGTAGTACCTACTACTATATTTTAAGTTTAAATTTTGTTCGTTTAAAGTTCGTTTATTTTTGTTTTTGCTTTTGTTTCCTTTGTTAAAATTTAATAATTTGTTCATTAAAAATTGAATAAAAAGAACAATTGTTATTTTATTTAGGTATGTGTCCTACCTCCTGTGTCCAAGTACGGTAGTATATGTATTTCCCTGAAAATGCATGACTATTGCAAATCTTGAAAAGTTCATTCATAATGATCATTAGAAATTAGAACCCACTGTGAGTTGTCCTTTTGTTTAATTCAATAATAACTAAAAAAAGCTTTCTTAACATAACAAATGATAACAGGATGTATAAAATAGTATTCTATTTTCCTTAATTTATATTGAATTATTGATCAATTTTCATTTTTTAAATATTATCTAAACATATATTTTAATAGTCTAATGATTATTCCGGATTAACACATTAAAATATTGTAAAAAATAATCCGTTTTTGTTAACTACTACCGTAGTTTTAAAACTTTTAAATGGGTTTTTGGTTCAGCCGCATAAATGTAATTTGTAATTGCAAAAGTAATTTCTAATTACATTATTTCAACAAAGTAATTGTAATTGTAACTAATTACTTTTTTGAAATCTACTCTGTAATTGGAATTAATTCCTTTTTTTTATTAAAGTAATTTGTAATTGTAATTGTTTTGAAATTACAAGGAATTACCCAGCTCTGCTGTTCAGATCACGTTGGTTGCATTGAACTCAATTTTTTTATCTGAAATATAATGTCACATGCCAAAATTTATAATTTATATTTGAACGTTGGCAGTGTTGATTCTATTTTGATGTAACTTTTGATTTTTCGTTTATTTCGAATTATTTGGACTGCAAGTATCTACATTTCAGAAGTTCATGATAATTAATATCTAATAGAAATCTACATTTAAATTCAATATCGGACCATATTTCAAAAATGACAGGGACTATTTCTGAAGGTTTGTGGTTTCTAGGATGTAAAAAACCATTGAAAATTTGTAAATCTTCATCATCGGATAATTCTTCTAATGCGTTCATTTTGAATAATGAATTTTTTTATCAGAAATTCAACCTCACTTTTTGGTGTTATAACAACTCAACATCAAATGTTAAAACCTTCTTGAACCGCCTTTGAACGCTCTTCAAGGACCGTTCACGTAAATTTTTCTCTGAACCCACAGATCAATAGTGACTGACGTACTTAAAACACAAATTCGCAATTAAACTCGGTTCAACGCAGAACCACAGTTAAACTATGCATATACAACCGGGCCTTCGTATTACTTGGATGGTTCACCCTGTATTAGTTTTGCAAGGATCACTACAGCGGATTACTCCGCCTCATTTATGAATGGACTATAACAATATATCTGTAACAAGCTTGTCTTATAGAGATATACAAAATAATGCAATAAAATAGGTACATACCTGTGTCTAAACAGATTCCCATATTCCACCTTACGTATAATAATTGAGTAGTCTTTTCAAATCACTGGTTTGCGGGTGAAAACGCGGCCTCCGCGCGTTCGTGTTAAATTGATTCATCGAGGATCAAGCACACCAACAAGTGTTCCCGCCGCCTCCGGCACAAATGCGAAACCGTTCCAGCTGAGACTCAGAAACAGCTTCAGCACCAGCACATATCGCACGAATTCCCCACGATTTTCTCGACCAGAAGCAACCGGTTGATCGGTTATTGCGGTGTGCGCCCTTCGAGTGACGAACGAAAACTGTTTTCCCGAACACGAATGAATTTTCTTCATTGGGAAAAGCGCTCCGAAAATTTGAATAATTGATGAACATAGCCGCCTGGCCATTGGTTGCTAAGGTTTTACGTCGACGTGTGTGGCTCGAACGAATGGACATTTCTGAGCAACGTTTGGTTCATGATAGTGAACTTTTGCTAACGATTAAAATGGTAACGAAAATGTGTACCAATTGTTTAGAATTTTATCAGATATATGTTGTATTTAGTAGCACGTATAGGTACATTCAATATTGTTATTATCTATGCATTAATCTGTTCAAAATATTCGATTTTCGATTCTTCTTGCTATATGTCGTTGCCGCGAAAGAGAAACGGTCGAATTGATCGTGTAATTATTATAAATGATAGATTAACTGGAGTTTTTGGAAATATGATTAATGGTTGCCTAAGCGTAATAACGAAGAACTCGAGAAATTATTGATAGACCTAAAATTGTTAAATTGTTCATTAGCTACTTCAACTTTTTTGTTAGAGGATGAATTAATTGGGAAAGTTATATTTCTTCAATTTAATTGAAATACATATGTATGTAAATTGTTACACGTTTATGGAAGCACGTGGAATAATTAACGTATAATTTTAGTTTAGAAATATTTTTTTCTACATATGCATATTGAAACGTGCTCGAATACAAGATGAAATGTAAATTGCAAATAACTTTGGATTCTTAACATTAAAGGCTTGTGTCGACTAGCAATCAAATTGCGAAAGTACTTGCGAGAGTGACTTCCAAAAGCATGTACACTTAAAATAAAAATTGCAGCAAGTTACTGTCTGCAAGTATTTGCGAGAGGTAGTTTTCGTTTCCTTGCGCAAGAAATGTCGGAAGCATATACACGTATTCTTGCCATATTATCAGAGCCAGTAGTTACACAATGTCGAGTGTTAAAAGTATATGTGCTGCTGCTTGTATTTTAACAAAAAAAAAGAAAAAAAGACGTACACTCGGTTTTTGTGAAACATTGTTAACTGAATTAAGAGACGAGGATCCTAAATAACTCATCAATTTTCTTAGTATGAAAATTGAAGATTTCAATTACCTTAAATAATTCCCATCGCGAAATTAAATCGATTACTTCTTCTCTCGGCCAACACTTTTTTCCGACATTGGTCTACTCTCACTAAAAATTTCCAATACCTTCTGGAAAGTTGAAAGTACTATCAGATACTTTAATATAAACGTATACAATATTTGCATAAAAACTTACCTGAAGGCGAATGCTGCAAGAAATTTAACTGGCAGGTTCAGCTCTCAGATGTGTTCGACAGGTTAACATGGGCGCCATCTCAAAAACTGTCGCAAGTTACTTGCTAATCGACACGAGCCTTTCTACAGAATTTTTGCTGAAAATACATAATTTACATCTACATAGGTATGTTTCTTAAGAAAACCTTGATGTAAAAATCAATACTAGTTATATTAAATTATCAATAAATGATTGATAAAAAATTTCAATTGGCTGCAAATTTGATTCGTTGAAAATTCGCCTCGATTATTGGAAAGTATGTAATAAAAAATGTTGTTTCGATGAATAAGCGATTCGGGATTTAGGACGCCCGCCTTTCGAAAGGTGCAGGTGTTTCTTCGGTATATTGTCATGATAACTGAATTATTAATTTGGGTTATGAATCCGTAAAACTAACATTTTTAGGTCAACAGCGATGTATATTTCTAAATGATTAATAATTGTAGATAATTCCGAAAGAAATCATTAAAAAATTGTAATTTCCTTTGAATTTATAACTCGTTTTCTCAGCCCAAATTTACAAAAAACCACAAAATTATTATATAAGATGATGATTTTATCTTGACCCCAAGGTGAATATGTCGTAACTATTTACTTACTACGCGCATTTGTTTTTGTGAATAAAAAAAAATCCCCGTTTAAATTACCCATAACTAAATATATTTATCTATAGATATTAGATATTTATTCAGTGTGTAACTTAAATACAACAAACAACAACGCGATTCCTACCGTACGGTTAAATTAAAAAAAAAAACAATGAAAGTTATTTTATTATTATCGATTTTATTAGCCATTATCTACAGCATAGATGGCTTCGCCTGTTCGCCGAATTACTGCGAATCAATCAACTGTCCTAAGGTAGTTTGCAATGAAAATACAGACATTCTAGTCGAAAAGGGAAGTACCTGCGGTTGCTGTGATGTTTGCTACAGAAAATTGCGTAAGTACTCAACACGTTACTAGAATATGTTCAAATAATTTCATCTACTGGGTTTTAGATGAAGGAGAACGATGTGTGCCTCTTACACATGGTGGAGGAGCTTTCCTGGCAAAATGTGTGGATGGTCTCCAATGTGGAGCCGAAGGAAAATGCGTTCAAAAGGCCTAAAGTTTCATCTTATAAACTTTCATTTTTATACTTGATAAATAAATAAAAGTTTTTCCAAATTTAAAGTGCTGTTACTAAATAATTTACCCACTCTCCTTCTCTCCTAATAAATATTTCGTGTAATATTCAGTTTAATAAAAGACGTTTGATTAAAAAAACGAATTATTTTAATTCAACAAAGCTAGTATAACCATTTCCAAAAGCCGATTTGTAAAATCTATTATGTTAGAATAGCGATCAAATCAAATCACTATTTTTGTTCAACACATTTCTTATCAACACATTTGAGACCGTCATTGCATAGAGTATCATGACCATCGTCATCACATGCTCCACCTTTCTCTGAAACAAAAAACATATTATTTACTTACTTGAATCATATATACTTCAAATATTCAACTATTAATAATAAAACATAATTATTTTCACAGCCAAATCACAACATTCTTTACCGATTTTCTTAAAACATTTGGGGCAGCAAATGCAAAATTCAGGCGCAGTGCCTTCTTTCTGATCCTTTGTACATGTCACCGGTTTGCACATGAAAAATTTATTCGAACAATAATAGGGTGAACATCTAGTGTACTCGATGGGGTCAGGATGAAACTCTTTGGAAAAATCGATGGGAGTTGTTTCACTTGCGATTTGCACAATGAACAAACTCAGGAGAAACAAAACGAACATAATTTGTTGTTTGTACGACATAATTGTATAACTGAATGTGCTTGCTAAAGCGAGATTCTTTTATGTTTTGACGAATTTGTGGAATAATTTAATTGAAGGCTAACAAATATTTTTGAAGTATACTAAATTTTAAATCCATTCGATTGATTTGCTAGACTTACCAATCAATTTGTAGCACCCTGGACAACATTCGCAAGGTTTCTGCTTCAATTTCCATTCGTTTAGACAATTTGGTACGCCGCATTGTATTTTCGAACAATCTTTTTTATCGGGACAATCTGCATCAGCCTGTGCTGATTCCTCTAATGTAAAATAAACGACCAAGCAGATAAGCAGTAAGTACTTCATAGTGAACTTATTGATGCACTAACTTGTTCATTACGAGCTCGGTATTTTATATAAAATTGTCATATAAATAATTATGGAATCAGTAGTTAACTTCTATATAACCTTAGCATAAATTAAAATTAATTGTGTGTGCATAAAGATAAATGTTTGTTGTTGTTGTATTCTAATGCAACAGTTTTCCTACAGATGACTTCCTATAATTTAATTCAATCACGATTTATGTGTGAATTGTAAAAGGAAAAAAAATATTTACTCATCATTATTTTATTACATGTAATATTCACATTACATAAAACATATTATTGCTTCTATTAACTAGCCACTCGCTGTGCATATTGGGCAGCATTGGCATTTTGGAGTCGTCAAAGTTTCTCCGGGTTTACACGTTGGTGGAAGGCAGCTAAGATTAGCGCAATCAGTTTCATCTAGGCAATCTTCAGGAACGCACTGATAGCAACAATAGCATGGTAGTTTCTTAGCAACAAGACCTTTTTCACACACTGGCATTGCACATCTTACTGTCATACAATCCTTTACAGTTTGACAATATTTTGGTACACATACTGGACAACACGAGTATGGAGAATTCACAATTTTTTCATCTTCTTTACATAGGGGTAAAGAACATTTTATGCCCTTAGGGCAAATAGGTTTCTTACAGCTGAGTACACATTCTGGGCAACATTTACCCGGTAAAGTTGTCGCTGTGTACCCTGGTTTACAAAGGATCTGTGGGCACTCTACATCTTGACACAGTGGAGGAGGACACGGCTTGATGCACTGCGCTAAATGCAATAAACTGCAGGCGAAAAGTACGCAAAATAATTGCAATGATTGATGCATATTGAAATTTTTTAACGAATATAAAAATTAATTTGAGTCCTTGGGTTTTATGGTACTCAACAACGGTGGTAAATATTTACAACGCGGTTATCGCCTGATAAATACGTGTATAATGTATTTTAAATCTTTTGAATAATTATTAACAAATTTGTTACAGATTGTCTTATTAGCATGTGTTTTTTGTTAGAAATATTCGAAATTATTAATGTGGGACATCTTCTATTTCTATAACAAAAGGCGATAAATTTGTTTTCTTTACTGAATATTCACTGTTATTATAAATTCTGAAATAAATATTGGCAGACAAAACTTACATATTGTAGAATATTTAGCATAATTTGCATATTGTCTTATTTTAGGAATCTATTTAATTATTGTTGAGTAGGTAAATATTGCGCATATCTTGGAGAGTTACACAAATATAATTATAAAATAACAGTATGGAAAAAATTATAATTGAAAAATAACTACAATAAGTTATGTAGGTACCAGAAAAACTGTCCTCGTATAAAGAAAAAGATGTTGAGGGTAACATAATAATAATAATATAACGTTTATTTAGCAAAGAAGCTATCATCTACAATTTAAAAATACAACACAAAATACAAGTACCTACAACTATAAACTAATGCAGAATAATAAAATTTCTTAAACTACTTATTGCTCATTTTCTCACGCAGAATATTGCACTAAATTCAGGTACTTATAGCATTCACAGGTACCAGCATTATACAACAATAAACGACAATGCAACATTAATAGAAACTTTACTTATGTTTATAAAATTCACTTAATTTACTCTTAAATGTTTTTATTTTATTGATTGTTTTCAGCATTTCTGGTATCTTATTGTATTGAGTTGCTCTGAAAAATATAGAATTCTGTCCTCTTTTAGTATTCTTATGCTCAAGTTTAAATTATCTTTATTTCTATTATTGTAAAAATGCAATTCCTTAAATGGAAAAATTAGGCCTTTCAAGTAATTCGACTTATATTCAATTTAATTTTATGTATTAACGTTAAAACAGTAATTTCAGCTAAGTCATCAACTTTTACCCAATTCAAAATATACTTAAAACATTTTTTATTTATCTAACATTTTTTCAACCTTTGTATACAGGGTGTTTCAAAAAAAGGTGACCCCCTTGCTAGGAGAGGTCGAACATGACAAAATAACTTGAGTATGCTCAGTAAAAAAATCGTAAGGGCTTCCGTTTTCAAGATACAGAGGGTATTGAAAAAATAATAATTTATACACATTTTTTACGACGATGTCGAAACTACTGGCTAGATCGTAATGAAATTGTGAACAATATGTAAAACAATATGTTTTGGAAGCTAACGCATCGTATAAATTGGTTTTTATATCTGCCTCTCATAGAGGGCGCTAGTTGCACGGTCCGTACCGAGTTATTTTAAGCATAACTTTTTTGAGGGTAAATTTTCTAGTCCAAATTTTGTTGAGCTCAAACATCATTCAATTTTACACCAAAAAGGTACTCTTGGTAAAATTCGATACTGTGTACCGTTTTCGAAATATTTTGATTTGATAATGATGAAGCAATAATAGACGCTGGTATAATGTAAGTATTTTTAAATAACAATTACCTATTTATTAAAAAACTCAAACAATTTCATTATTCTAATGCTAAAGTTATTGATTCAAAAAGGATAGAATTGTGTATTCCTGAAATATTCCTGATTTAATATTTCATGTTTTTAATCAAATTTATTTTAATTTTGCCGTCTATGAGGGGAGGCCCACGAAGACAGCATACACATATTGTGTCACTGTCCAGCATTATCCTTGCGCAGGTATAAAACCTGGGGAAGGACGTCACTAGATCCCAAAGATCTAAATAAAACAAGGGCATCAGAACTGCTGAGGTTCGCAAATATTTGTGACCTCTGGCAGAATCAATGACCTTAGAAAACAGCGGGAAACTACAGAGGATCCCTAGATCTAGGTGGTCACGGGGCTGAAAAAGACCTGCCCGCAAAACAACAACAACAACAACTTGTCTCACAGCTGAAACCCTCACTTGATTGAAATTCTGTTTAATACATCATTTTCTGTCATATACAGGGAGTCCCAAAACTCCATGTACACAGAGCTACTGTTAATGGGATCAAAATAAGTCGATTGGTCCAAAATTACAAAGTTCTTCATTTGCCTCTGAGGAAGCTTCAAAGTTGAAAGAAAATTTTCATTTTTTTTAATAACTCAAAGACGCTTCAATCGATTTTTATAAAATTTGATATGTAGCTATTTTAAGTAAAGAGCCATTGTTCAAACCAAAAATTTCTCCTACTGAAATCACATGGAAGGGTAAAAACCACCCTTATCCTACAATAAATTATACCATGAGAGATACATGTTTTTCGCAAGAGAAAAAAAATGCTATAAATGAATAAAGTTCTCTATCCAAAAAAATTGAGGGACCAGGGGCGGCCCTCAAAAAAAATACGATGTCTTTTATGGTATAAGGGTAGCTTTTACCCTTCTATGACTTCAGTAAGTTTAATTTTTGGTTTGATCAATGGCTCTTCAATTAAAAGAACTACATACCAAATTTTATAAAAATCGATAAAAGCGTTTTCGATTTATTAAAAAAATTAAAATTTTCTTTCAACTTTGAAGCTTCCTCAGAGACAAACGAAGAGCTTTGTGATATAGGTAATTTTGGCCAAATCGACTTATTTTGATCCCACCAACATACAGTATCTCTGTGTACAGGGAGTTTTGGGACACCCTGTATTATTAAATCAGTGCATTAGCACTGATCGTATACAGTTTTTTCTAATATTTTAGCACATGCAGGCAATATGTTCACCGGTCTAAACTGTTCACCATTTTTAGTATTACTTATTTTTCTAATTGGCATTATTGTCGAAGTTTTCAATTTGTCTGGTACTTCCCCTATTTCTTCTGAACTATTTGTATCGGCTTAATAGTTTCTTCAATGGCAATTTTTATTAGTTCTATTGAAAGTTCATCCGGACTTGTTTTATTTGGAATATCTGTAATGATGCTCTTTAACTCATCTGCATCCAAGAGATGAAATGAATATATTGAATTGACTGCACTGTCTATATTAAGTACATAATCGCTATTTTCATTGGAATATTTCATCTCACCTAAACTACTGATATAATAATCATTTTTATTAGAAATTTCCGACAATTTATTGTATATAATTCCATCAAAATGTATTTCACTATAATCCGTATTTTGTTTATTTGAAATAATTGACTTTAAAGTTTTCCACATTAATTATAAGTCACGTTTATTTACATCAATTGCATTTTCACAATACTGTATTTAATTTCTCCTAATCAATTTAACTACATAGTTTCTAGCTGCCTTATAATCTATTCAATCTGTATCACACCTAGTTATTGAAAAAAAATTAAACTTTTCATCTCTGTATTTTAAACTTAATAATACGTCCTCTGTAAACCATGGAATAATATAGGTATTAAGTATATCATCCAAATTACCCAAACACGCAATTTTTCACCATTAAAGCACATAAATTTATCAAAAAACGATTGTTGGTACATAAAGTTAAATGTTTGTTGTTGTTTATTGTTGTTTGTAATGCAACAGTTTTTCTACAGATGACTTCCCTATTTAATTCAATCACGATTTATGGGTGAATTGTTAATGAAAAAAATATTTATTCATCATTATTTTATTACATGTAGTCTTCACATTACATAAAAATATTATTGCTTCTATTAACTAGCCACTCGCTGTGCATATTGGACAGCATTGGCATTTTGGAGTTGTTAACGTTTCTCCAGGTTTACACGTTGGTCTAAGGCAGCTAATTGCAGCACAATCAGCTGCATCTAGGCAATCTTCAGGAACGCATTGATAGCAACAATAGCATGGTAGTTTCTTAGCAACAAAACCTTTCTCACACACAGGCATTGCACATTTTACTGCCATACAATCCTTTGCAGTTTGACAATATTTCGGTACACATATTGGACAACACGAGTATGGAGAATTTGCAATTTTTTCATCTTCTTTACATCTGGGTAAAGAACATTGGATACCCTTAGGGCAAATAGGTTTCTTACAGCTGAGTACACATTCTGGGCAACATTTACCCGGTAAAGTTATCGCTGTGTACCCTATTTTACAAAGGATCTGTGGGCACAATACATCTTGACACGGTGAAGGAGTGTTGCACTCGATGCACTGCGCTAAATGCAATAAACTGCAGGTGAAAAGTACGCAAAATAATTGCAATGATTGATGCATATTGAAATTTTTTAACGAATATAAAAAATAATTTGGTTTCTTGCCTTTTATGGATACTCAACAACGGTGATAAATACTTACAACGCGGTTATCGCCTGATAAATACGTGTATAATGTATTTTAAATCTTTTGAATAATTATTAACAAATTAGTTACAGATTGTCTTATTAGCATGTGTTTTTTGTTAGAAATATTCGAAATTATTAATGTGGGACATCTTCTATTCCTAGCAAAAGGCGATAAATTTGTTTTTTTACTGAATTAGCTGTTATTGTAAATTCTGAAATAAATATTAGCAAACAAAAATTACAATATTGTAGTATATTTAGCATAATATGCATATCGTTTTATTTTAGGAATATATTTAATTAATGTCGAATAAGTAAATATTGAGTCAATATTGCGCATATCTTGCACAAATAACTATGCAATTATAAAATAACAGTATATGGGAACATTATCATTGGAAAATAACTGCAATTAGTTGAGCAGTATACCAGAAAAATTATTCCCGAATAAAAAAAGACGTTGAGGGTAAAATAATATATTTACTAGCTAAGTACCTATACTATCCAAATTACCCAAACACACAATTTTGCACCATTAAAGCGTAAAGCACATAAATTTATCAAAAAACCAAACCGAATTATTACCTATTTAAAATTATAGCAAAATAAAACGAGAGTCGTAAACATCACGAATTACATGTACATTGTTTCCTTAAAAATTTCCATGGCGAATAAACATTTAACAAACTTCGACAAAACAGTGTAGTTAAGATGAAGTTAATGATAGCGACATTGATTTTCATCGTAATTTTACTTTTAACGTCTAATAAATGTCAAGTGTTACAAAGTTCATCGAAAGCTGTTTGCTTGCTACCCACTTGCACAGCTGAGGAAATCATTTTCAATAAACCGTGTAAGTGCTGCCTATGAAATTTGCGAAGACAACAAAACGATGGATATTTCAAATTCAAAATGTCAGTCACAAATGTGATTAAAAATCTTGTGTTGTATATTATTTTTTTAGTTTGTCGACTTTGAATTAAATTGTACTTTGTTATATTGAAAGTTGATTTTAATATTGAAAGTAATGTCTTCATTTTATGATGCACAATAGTGCAACAGTGCAACTTTTTGGATTCTTTAATTCTGGACTTTTTTAACATTTTTATTGTTTCATATATATTCGATTTTTGAACCAATAATGATCGATAAATTGGAATATCAGTATTTACCAAATACTGCCAATTAATTATTTGGTATGGTATGTAAAATAATATACAAGTTTATCTGTTGCAATAATTACCCTAGTAACTACGTATAAAGCATGAACAAATAGGTTGTTTCTCTTATTGTTTGTTTTTTTAATGTTTCATTTAATAAAAAACAGTTTATTTCCACTTTCTCTCATCCATGAACATTCTTAGGTAAGTCTAACCCTCGAAAATGTATATTTATTTTAATTGTCTACCAACCCAGCAACAAAAATCATATCAACGTTCATCCTGTAAGAATATTTTCAGATTTTTTTCGGATCTCCTGATGCAATTTAATCGAATGTTTATAACAAACATTGCAATTTCCATTTCTACATAAACATTGAATCAAACTATAAATATCCGATTGAAGCGTAAACAATGCATTCCAGATCAAACCACCATGAAAGTTTTAAGTGCGGTATTACTCTTTGTATTTTTAATAATTTGTTATGAAGCTGAGGCAATCCGAGACTCGTGTGATCCTGCTAAATGTAAATCATGTGGTAGACTGGAAATGAAAAAATGCTGTCCCGAATGCTTCTTCGAAGATAATTGCACGACAGTGCCAGATTGCACTTCGGTTATTTGCCCGCCTATTGCATGTGCAACTGGTGCAGAAAGCTACAAACCAAGATGCAGGTGCTGCAACATATGTCGTCCACAGTAAATGAATATAATTCAAAAAATAGTAGTGATAGCAGAAAGTATAAATAGTGTATATAATGTATAATGTATTATCTGTAATACTCGAATAAAATTTTTTGTATTCAGTTTATACTCTGATTTAACTGCTTGTTTAATGAATCTGCAACAATGGAAAAGGTATTATTTTTTTCAAAATAAGTATAAATTCTCAAACAATCGGGAACTGTAAATATAAATTCTTCCATTGAAGCATTAATAACATTCAAGATTAAACCACCATGAAAGTTTTAATTGTCGTATTATTTGCTGTATTCGTAACGATTAGTGGCGAATTAGAACCCTCTTGTGAAGCTGCTGGTTGCGAGCTGTGCGGTGATAATCATATTCCGTTAATTGACAAGCGTTTTTGCTGTCCCATATGCGTTTCTGAACATGTTTGTTTGACCGAGAAGGATTGTGAAGATACAATTTGTCCGGAACTCTTGTGTGCTCAAGATGCAGCACCGTACCAACCAAAGTGCAGGTGCTGCAAAGAATGTCTACCAGTAAAACATGATTAAAATGGTGTTTGTTATCAATGATTTAAAAATTATTTTTAATATACCACACGTATGCGATTTCATTATTACACAATAATAAGGTGAATAAAATCTATCTAAACAATTTTTATTATTTCATATTAAGGTACCTATACCTATACGACTTTTGAACTAATAATGATCGATGTATTGAAATATCAGTGATTACTAAATACTGCCAATTAATTATTTGGTATGGCATATGAAATAATAGTACGAGTTTATATGCAAAAATTACCCTATAGTAGTATGTAAATACCTATCTACTTATAATGCATTATTGTTGTTGTTGTATGAAGCATTAACAAATAGGTTGTTTTTCTAGATTGCATTTCATATTTGGCCTCTTATTGGTTGTGCAGCTGGTGCAAACCAAGATGCAGGTGTTGCATCATATGTCATCTACTGTAAATGAACATAATTCAAAAAATAGTAATAGCTACAGATAGCAGAAAGTATAAATAGTTTAGATAATGCATAATGTAGACAGCCACTCGAACATATTTACAATACTTAAAAAAATGTATGTCTACATTTTATGTCTACTTTTGCTCTATTTTTAGTACATTTTACTGTTTACAACCAGTGACTCTAGCAATGTCCATCCTGTATATCAGGTTCAGTTTATGCTCTGATTTAACTGCTTGTTTAAATGACACATATTGGATAAGGTATTTTTTTAAAATTAGCATATCTGCTGTGAATTACCAAATTATAAATTCTTAAACAAACTCGAACTGTAAATATAAATACTCCCATTGAATTATTAACAACACATTCAAGATTAAACCACCATGAAAGTTTTAATTGTCTTATTATTCGCTGCATTCGTAACGATTAAGGCCGAAAACTCGTGTGATCCAGCAGAGTGCAAGCCGTGCGGTGAAAATGAAATTTATTTAATTCAAAAAAATAAATGCTGCCCCAAATGCGTTTCTGAAGATGTTTGTTTGACCAAGAAGGATTGTGAAGATGTAATTTGTCCATTGATCTTGTGTGCTGAGCATTCAACACCATACCAACCAAAGTGCAGATGCTGCAAGAGATGTCCACCAGTTAAAAATAACTAAAATGGTATCTATTATTAAAATTTTGAAATTATTTTTATTACACGTTTGTCGACTCCAACTTTATTTATATTAAGAAAATATATGTGTTCACAATAAATCATTAACCAAAGATTCCTATAGTGTGTTATTTAAGTTTATACAATCATAAGATCAAATCTGCAGCAATTACTTCTTTCATTTTAATAGTAATTGTAATTTCTCAAATTATTACAGTATAATAAGGTGAATAAAAAATACCTAAACAATATGCGATCCATTTTCCCAAGGCTTTTCGAATTAAACTTCCCTAGTAATTTAGCAATTATTAATTCTCCTGCATAAACTTCAAGGTACTTACGGTAAAATATTTTTAAAATAAAGGGGAAATATAAGTAGCTGATTAAGATAAGGTTGGTTGATTAATGGGAAACTTTCCCTTAAAGGAAAGCTCTGCGTAAAATTCTTTAGATTAGGGGTTGAGACGTTGAATTATTGTACCCGCATTATGTTGTTAACTTATCAGATTTTTTGTAATGAGTTTATATTGGTTTTTGGCATGTTATTATACACTGTTAATTACTCTGTATGTTATTATGGTTTGATCACACTTACCTTTCGGTGCTCAAAAATTAGTGTAAGTAATTTTAAACAGGTAACTTGAATAATGATCGATTGAAAAATTCTTTAATATATTTCTGCAGATTTTTTTTAAGTCTATTTTCTTCATCTTGTTCATGTTATATTCTAAAACGTAACTTTACCTTCGTGAATTGGACTCGAATGGGCTCATAAATTGAAAAAAATTAGGCTTAACAAGGTTGATTGTTGTTAATGTTGTTAAGAAGGATCAAATCAGGTCTGTAACAAATTTTTGCCAGACCAAATATCATATCCAAAATGTATTAACAACTTTTCTTATTGTTCTCGTATCATCAAAATATTTCATTCGAATAAATACTTTTTGTACTCCAAAAAACTTGTTGGGAGTCAATTTATTCGTTGATTAAGCTCGAAATTCATTCGTATTGTGCTCGTTTTACTGATAATTACCTAGCAATTTTGGTAAGTTTAAATTATAAAAATAATTCACAAATGACCAATTTTCTTGGGATTGTTAATTTTCCAGTTATGACATGTCCGTTCACACTGAAAAGCCAGCAACCCAAGTGAACTTAAATCCTTTTCAAGATGACGCGAAAAATACACTATTGCACTACGCTGCAGCGAAAGGCGACCTCCGGCGTTTCCCTGGAGACTTAAAAAAAATTAAACTTGACGTAGACAATTTTTTAGGATGGACGCCACTGATGATGGCCTGCAAAAACGGCCATGTGAATGTCGTGAAGACTCTGCTAAGCCTCGGCGCAGATGCTACCAAGTGCAATAAATATTGTAAGTTTTTCTGCAACTGTATTGTATTTTTTCTAATGTTGGCATTTTATTTCAGCAATGTCTGTGTTTTTAATAAGCATTGCTGGGATTAAAATCGAAATCGTGAAGATGGTGCTGGAGCATTTGCTAATCGGAGGTGTTTCGAAGAGGATATTAGAAAGGGAATTATCACCTTTATCTGTATCAATTTTATTCCATCGACACGACGTTTTAGAATACTTAATTAGACAAAATTTTTCAATTGATGCAAAAACACTCAACACAGGTTTGTATTAAAAAAATTAGTAAACTACAAAAATTAAACCACTACATTTCTCAGGTATAACTCCATTGATGTTCGCAGCTTCAATGTCTGACAAGACAGCTTATGCTTTGCTGGAGAAGTGCAAGGCTAATGTTAATATTAAAAACCGTTTAGGCGACACTGCGGTTTCCATAAAAAAGAACAGGGAGCCAAAGAAGAAATCCCACAGTCACAAGAGGAGGCACAAACAAATTACTCCTGCTGAGATGATCTCGCGCAGTCGACACATGATGCCCTATTTCCCTGTTATCAACATCATGTCGCCCAATTTCCTCGCTGCGAGTCCCGTGTTGACGCCCAATTGTAACCCCAATGTGAACATGTTGCCTGGGTATTCGATGGATATGTATGGGAATATTTTCCCGCATGATGCACCCCAATTTGTGACGCCGTTGAAAAACCAACATTTCTATTACCCTCCCGAATATTCGATGAATCAATTCGATCATAATTATTTAGTTCCAGTTCCGAATTACAACATGAATATGTAAATTGGCTTTTTTGGTTTACGTTTTACTTTTTACCGACTTGTTTTATTGTTGCTTTCTTGTGACGCTAATTATTGTAAATTTAATGACTTGTGACATACTCGACTTTAATAATTGGTATTTTGATTAGTTTTTCTTTGTGATTTTATGTATAAGAGTGATGGAAAATATTGCTTAAAAAACGTTCGATGGTTAGCGGTTTTTTTAACTTTTATTTAACTTGTATTTAAAGTTTTAGATTAAAATGCCGATTCAATAACAATAAAATTTGGAATTTTATCTAATAAATAAATATTATCTACAATACCCAAGTGTTTTATTAAATTTTATTTTATCATAATAGGGGATTTACTATGAGGCGATGCATTTTCATTTTATAAATTCAGATGAAAATTTTTTTAATTAGTTACAATAAGTAGGTAAGTTGAGCAAAAGTGAAAACAATTTGGGAAACAAAAAAAAATTCAAACAATTTCTATTTTTGTACTTATTTCAAACTTTTACATCTCCTATACTATTTTCATTGTGATTATCTAAAACCTATAAAAAATGAATTTATTAAATTAATCTATTTTAATTATATCTAAATACCTTTGCAGGCAGTCCATAAGCGTAAATAATTGTCTCTTTGGGCTGGTTCGAAAATTTTCTGGGTCTGATCATTTTTCTCACGAACGGTGCAAGTAATTTCGGATCAATGTCTCTTGGATCAGTCGGTTTTGTTAGCATACTAACTAGTAATCCTATAAACATTGCTACGAATGTACCGATAAGGCAGTACCATAAATAAGACAGCCTGTAGATCATGTATTGTTCACTAAAAAATATTATGTTACCTACGTATAAATATTTAAATTTACGAAAACTTACTCTGTGTGAGTTATATTATTCGTTATAGTTATCTTTGGAGTGAAGTCATAGTGGCATTCTTCTGTAGATACTGGTTTTTCGGGAAATGTTAAATCCCCTGAAGCTATCATACTTTGAGTTTTGAAACAGTACCAGCTCATGAACAAAAGAGAAGTTAACCCTCCACATAAGGCACCCTTTTAAATATACACCCTGTATATAATTTTATTTTTATTGAATATGTAATTAATACTTACTTTAGAATTAACCCAAGGTAATAATATCCCCATTGCAGACACACCCAACGAAGGCCCATTGGCAATCGATCCTATACTCATCGAAAGCTAAAATTGTGGCTAGATATTAAATTTTTTTAAATAAAATAAACTAACAAACTTGTAATACAGCTCCTAATTTTTCAACCACAAATACCAATCCTATGCACACAACGCCCGTCACGATTACCGTGGATTTCATCAACATGAACGTTTGTTTCTCAGTTAATTCTTTTTTCGCAAACGGTTTGTAGAAATCCTCCAAAACTATGGCAGCCATTGCGTTTAAAGCTGTTGATAAGGAACTAATAATGGAAGAAAAAGTGTAAGTTTTAAACAGCGATTACGTTCATTAATTACCTTAAAGCTGCACTGAATATTCCTGCTACAAATATACCCGGTAGGCCTGGATAATCGCCTAAAATTTCCATTACTAGTAATGGTAGAAGTTGATCTTTTTCTCTAGCAAGCTGAAAGTACAAAGAAACTCTATTTGTGAGCTTGGGTAGTACATTTAGAACTCACTGTTGTCGTTAGAGGATCGCATTTATAAAATGTGGCATAAATCAGCATCCCACAGTAGCAGCAAAAACTCATCAGTACTGTAATGCCCACCAGAAATGCCCATAATGCCCTAAAAATATTCGAATATAGGTCACATTTCAATTTGTGAAAATTGGAGAAAATCAAGCAAGAAGCAAAAATAATAGGTAGAAAACAACTGTTCCTTGTTTTGCTACATTTTGAATAATTAATTTTTCGAATATGTCATTGGGTTCTAGCGTTCAATATCTACTCGCTTATTTATTTAGGTATTTATTTCCAAGTAAATTAATATTCAAAACATCCACCATGTGAATTGCTGCAAAAGGTACGTACACCACGTTTCTTATCGACGCGTAACTAGCACTTAATTGAAGGGAAAATTTATGAATTTTTCAAGAAAATTTTCACGTGAATATCGACTTTTTTATTAGAACGATAGTTTCAGAAATATTTTATGGGGTATTAATAAGTATTACGACCCCGTTTATCAATAAAATTACGTGGAAATGAATTCGTTTTGAATAGAGGACATTGTGCATGCGATTATTAATGCAAAATGTATTGTTTCATGAAAAAAATGAAGGTTTTTTATTAAAGTTGAAGGGTAAAATAAAATGATATAAGAAGGATTATTATCGATTAGTTACCTTTTGGAATGTTTCATTGATGGTAAAGATAGATATCTTTGTATCATATTTTGATTAACACCTGCAGTTTGAACAATGAAGAACGTTCCTCCTATCACTAATGCCCATATGGTGTGTCTTGATAGAGGATCTAAATCAAAACTTAATATCTTTTATTTCTAGGATCAGATTATTTCGGTAATAAAATAGTACTTTTAGGAAATACTTTTCAAATAAATGAAAATTCTTACTTTGGACTTTCTATTCGATTGCTATCCCAATTTCTTTGCAATACATTTCCAATTCCACCAATGTCAATAGTTCCCTTTACTATTACTAGAATTAAAGCTCCAAACATAAGGATCAATTGGATTACGTCAGTCCACACAACTCCTTTTAGACCTCCCTGCAATTTATCAAATTCGAATTTATTTAAAAAAAATATTATTTATAAGTAAATCTTACATACCATCGACGTATAAAATATACAAAATATGCACACTACGGGCGTTATTAGGTGAACGTTAATTCCAGTTACTAAAAAATACACATTCTTGGTTTAATTTTTCCCTATTTACATGCTACCCTACATTTTCCTCAATTTTTTTGTATGCAAATTAACATTTTCTTTTACCTTGATTAAATGCCAACGCCGGCACGTAGATAACCAGAGGCAGCCAAGACAACATTTTAATTGTAAAAAGTATCGATCCGAATAATCGGACCGTTTTACTAAACCTTCTTTCGTGATACTGCAATGTAAAAATTTAATAAAATTACCGAAGCCCAACTTTACAGTTTAATTTAGCTTCCCATGCAAACGATAAATGCTACTAAGAATTGAACAAAGTTAAAAAACTTTAATGTTGAAATAATTGATAAATTTTTGTAGGTTTAGACAAATTAAATTTATTAGACGAACCTCGTATGTTGACGTTAACTCTAGCCCTTGGAAAACTGGTAAAAATATGGAGCCCATTAAAAATGTAGCCAAAACAAAACCTCCTAGAATATAGAGATACTGGATGCCATACACATACACCTCAGTGGGGATACCGAGAAGAGATATCCCACTCACCCAACTGCAAAAATTTAATAATATTTTGGATCATGGCAGTAACATTTAAACTGTATACTTACCTCGCCAGTAATGACATAGATATTGGAATAACTCCCATTGACCTACTGGCTACTAAGTATTCTTGGGCTGTTTCTGCCTTTTTCCATATACCAAAATACATACCAACTAACAAACATATCCCTAGCATTGCCAGAAACGTGGTGTAATCCAGCCAACCGAATCGTTGCATTGAAATACCAACGTCCGATACGGCTAATATTTTATCATTCACCACCATGATGAATTGTGGCAATCTAAAAATTCTTTTTATGTAATTTATTGTGTAACCTGTTCCGATTAGGTTGGATCAATTTCTATGCATCTGTGTAATAATTGCTTCATTCAAAGTCAACCATTGTTACATTTTTATTTTTAGGTTTGAATTGAGAAAACTTTAATTGCGCGATGAAACAAACACCTGAGAAATGCGATATGATTTGATAAGACTTTTTAGAGAATTTCAGTATGACGCGAAATTCTCATTGTTTATTGATTTATACTGCTTGTTAAAGTAAACAAAAAAAATGTTATACAAGAGTTATTTAATCAATATGTAAGTTCAATATCTAATAGGTTAAAAAATGTACATACCAAATAAGCGTTAACTAATATTTCACTCTGTGTAATTATTTAATTTATTTCTTCCAATTTTTGTCAATTTTTGATGTAACTTTTATAACCACAATCACGTTTAGTAGTGAAAAGCGATCTAAATTCGCTCGGTGGACGGATGTCGAGGATTTAAACCGAATTGGATAAATTAGTCTTTCAATTGAGACCGAATTACACTTTATAAAAATAAAATATATAGTAGGTAATTATTGAATGAAGATCCAAGATCAAAATTACGGTAGTACGTAATTCTTCCTTATTTATTGTTGTTTATTGTGTCTATATATGGACCTAATAGAGTAGTTAAAAAATATATGTATATATTTGGTACAACCTTATTTCATTGATTGGTATTTCAAGAATTGTTGAATAGTGCTGCTTTTTTAATGGATTAAAATAGGGATAAAGGAAAATGTAACAAAATAAAATCCAATTACTTGACTATTTATTAACCATACCTACAAGTTATGGTAGGTTGGGGAAAAGCACAAAAAATCCAAGATTTAATCGTATAAAGAAAGTTTTCCTATAATTGGGGAATTATTCGCTTGAATGTTAACAAACTGAGTTGATTTTGACAAAGATAACGCCTTTCTAAATGAAACTGGTTAAATTAGGTGTAGATCGTTTAAATCTTTTAATCAATCTACAACCAAACTAATCCTAAATATTAAAAAGGCCTAGAAAAGCAGGTGCTCAAATTGAAATTAAAAAATTCATGTATAATTTCCCTTTTTGTGCCGTATTTTGGGACCGTTAGTAGGCCATAATTAATAAACTCCTCATTTATTCATATCTGGATTTCCCGGATAATTGTTCATAATACCTAGCAAGACATTTTTCAAGGAAAACAGACTGCTTCGATACCATGTTATTAGGTTTGTCGTGAGCCGTTAAAAACGACTTCGACTATTGAATTTAATAGCAGCCTTATCATTAATTCTAGGCATAAGAGTAGGTTGGGAATTTGCTTAAGTCGACATTAGACGTCTCTATAATGAATATTTTACCACGTAAGTATAAACCGTACCATTCACAAGTAATGGAAAATGTTTTAAATTGGTTTTGCCCAATACATGGGGCGTATATTGATATTCATTTACTATGTCTGGTAACTAGTATGTAACAATTTTGTTGTATAATTTTATAAACAAATATGAAAAAGTTGGTAATGATCACTATTCCTTGAAAACTCCTCTATCAAGGCTTCCTTATGCCAGCATTTTGAAGTTATCAGCGCCATCTATTGGGAGTGCGCAGAACTAAACACAAAATGACCCAATCAAAACGATTGAAATATTACCAATTAGCTCTGACAGCTTAGGCCAACATTTTCGTCATCGGGTTAACATGTTGCGGTGTTGTATTTATATACTTATGTAGTTGTCGTTTTTTTTTTTAATTTTGTCAACCAATAAAGATGTTTTTGTTTTCAACCACTCTTCTTTCTTTTTAAATACACATACATGCACATAAGTATAAAAAAATTTTTTAACCACTCTTTTCCCTTGGTTTACACATATACACGCACCCCTAGCCTTAAATAGTGATAATGCTTACGCTAATATCCCCAGATGCCTTCACCAAGATCCAGAGATGCTGACCAGATAGAGGTTAGGGCCTCAAATAATAGAAAATCAGGTAATGTAATAATTTAATTGAATTATTTTAGTTAATTAAGAGGAATGCCGTTATTATTATTGACAAAAATTTTAGGTAAGAGTAGTGATAGTACCTGCGCGATTATCCCGAGATGCCTTCACCTTGGTCCAGAGATGCTGTCCCTATGTAGAGCTTAGGGCTTCAAATATAAGAAAGTCAGGATATTATATATTATTATGTATAAATATCTTTTATCTTTTCCTCAAATCAAATAAAACAATAAATACTCGGCAACAACGCCTGTCGAAATCGTTCCAAACAGCTGCAAGTGGTAGATGCGTGGAGGACACGGCCGTACACAGAGTGGAAAATTTTGGTTTGTACACTCTATAGAAAGAGACTTTCAATAAAGTGTAAGATAGTGAGAAATAAAAAATAATTACCTATGTACTTGCAATACTTCAACATAGTGCAGGCGTGGCTTCAGCACATCATAGTATCATATGCTCTCTTTGTTCGATATACGTTACGGGCAAAGCCCGTAATTGGATAATACTAGAATTACGCGGATAATGCAAGAATTATCCAAATAGAGTGGATAATAAAACAAGAAGGATATAATAATTTCTTAATATTATCCCGGTTAATTCTAAATTTAGCCAAGGGAGAATGGCTAAATCGTGATCCTATTCATACGGCGATCCTACTCTTACCCTACACCAAACCTACCACTACCCTATGCGGATCCTACTCCTACCCTACTATATCCCCTATGCCCAACTACATCCTCTACCCCTCCACCCTGCCTCTACCCTACGCGGCGATCCTTCACCTACGCCGGCCACATACTACCCTACCCTACGGCGATCCTACTACTACGCCAATTCTACTACTACAGCTATTCTACTCCTTACAAGGATCCTTCTCCTACCCTACCACTTTTTACCTCTAGCTCCTACACGCGAAATGAATTATTATTGGGAAACGCGAGATATGGTGGCGCGGCCCTGGCGGATTAAATTGAGCTTGCCTATGAGAGGAAATTTTTTTTATTTTTTTTTAATCGTTGATTTTAAATGTCTTATTGTGTCTTACTCTGTGTTTTTAAGATATTACTTGATTTTTGTTGTAACAAAGTGGCTTGTATTAAGCAGAAACGTAATCTGTCTTAGATTTTTACCCTACATAGAACTGCCATATTGACAATTTATATAATTTTTAATAACGCCACCTATAGTCGCTCGCGCTTCGCAATTGTTTTATCCGAGCGTCGCGTCGTTAGAAAATTCTAGTGTATTAACCGGGCAATTCCCGAAAAGTAACGAACGCCGGAATTATCGACTATCCACTCTATTATTTGGATGATTCTTGGATTATTCGGGTAATTCTAGTATTATCCAATATATGTATGGGTTTCGCTCGTGACAGATACATTGCAAACTGTTTCATCGGCTCGATGTACCGCGACGACTTGACCGCATAATATACGACCGTGGTGGAGGAGATGCACCCTCTTGCGATTTCAAAAGTTAAGAGTGGTCTTGAGCTCTTGACCAATCGTACCAATGGACCCTAAAATCTAATAATTTTTGCATCACTTATTTCAAGAGTATCAAGATACAGTATATCTTTTAAAATAATGGAAGTATCAACATTTGAAGAATCATGGAGAGAATCAAGGAGAATCAAGGAGTTTTTTCCAAATTTTAAATATTACACCACAGAGTCATGCCCTCAATATATGGAAAACCTAAATTAAAAATAAAAACTCGGGTGATACTTAGTTAGCCTACGTCGAGTTCTAGAATTTTTATCTAAATAAAGCAAAAGGGACAATTCCTAGGCACTAGTTTAGCTTACAAACAAAAAGAAACTTAATAACAAAATCGCTTTTAACTTCCGCGCAATTGCCCTCAAAATGGTATTAACTCCATATGGAATTTAATGCAATACTACAAAAGTTATATTTATACACACGTGTCTTCTACAAAATTGGAGTAGGTACAATAATATCGTACATGTTTTATTATTTATTTTTAATAAGAACCTAACACTTAAGGCACATTGATTGATATACGTAGGGCACTAATAAATCTACCTTTTCATAAATAAAAAAAAAAAACCATCTAAATAAGAGAAAATATTGATTCACCTCTCGATTCTTCTCTTAACAAGCATATTTTTGATAAAAAGAAAGAAAACTCCATGCTCCAGAATAGCTGATAAAATCCCATATAAAATACAACTCTTACAAAATTACCAACATGTAATAATTATTTTATATTTATTAAAACCTCGTAAACCTTAATTACAGGACAGCCTGAATAAATTGTAATAAAACTTTTAATCTTAACCAGTTTTTATCAGTTTTTTTATGTTGGTACTGACAAAATTTGTTTTATTGACATTTAAAAATACGTCAAAACTTGTATGTCATTTAAATACGGAATTTTCTAATTACCTCTGGTCTCCGATGTGAAAGCAACTTTGAGGAATCAAATAATAAAATTTGTTGTTTGACTTATCATTAACTAAATAATGGTAAATATTGGTATAAATAAAGTTGAAATGTTGAAGAAATTGGAACCAATGCATGCCTTTCAGGAGACACATGGTAAGTACGTCTATATTTTTTATATTTATGTCCACTTGCTCTAAACTAAAATTAAGTTGTACTTGCCGATAGTTCAGGCAACGAATGCTCAAAAGAAGGTACAGAGGGAAATGTTTGGAACGTAATTGTTGACTTCGTAACTTTGTTTGGACTAATTAGGAGGTGAACATCAAAAGTCCCCGCCTATAGACCTGGAGATAGAGGGGTCTCAAGTTCCCATTTTTCTTTTTTTGGCTTATACCTCGGAAACTATGCATCCCAGCGACACGACCATTCTATATAAATTGAAAGAAAACGCGTTGAAAATTCAACCTAACAAATATATACTCCTAGGAAAACCATTTTCTACAAGCTCTAGGAAGCTGCAGAAAGTCATTAAATAATTCCATTACATTTTGGTAAAAACAAATGCAATATAATAAAAATTAGGTTAAGATTGTTAAAAAGAACTTAAGGGGTTCAAAAACGGCTCCTTAAATTTAAGAATCTTGGCTACGGTAACTATACATGCGTTTTCTGACGAAAATTTGTTCTGACGAGTACGTCCGAAATTCTCGTCAGAACGAAGTGGTTACACTGTGCACGTTTTCTGATATTATTAATGAATTAGAACAAATTTTCGTTAGAAAACGCATGGTATAGTAACCGTAGCCTAAGTCATTTTTCAGCGGTACAAGCCTTATTGATTACTTAAGTTAAAGATATAACTTAAGATTTGCTTAACTTGTTGGTTGCAAGTGGCCCTTAGTATTTGAGAGCAAACTCCAATCTAATAAAAAATACATAATAATACTAATAAATAATAATAATAAAATAATACAAAAATGTACGAAATGGATTTGTTCTATGTTGGTAACAGCAATGCTGCAATGTTGGTATTAATAGTGGATCTGTGATTTTAATTTACGTAGCTCCCTCTACCAAATTAACAATGAACTTCGAAATTTTACAAGAAGTGTTTCTTTCAAAATAACATTTGGTCACCTTTTGACAAATGTTGAAGGTTTTACTTATATAATACAGTTTTCTGTAATGAATAACACTTGCATGTAAAGTATTTTACTCTTGTAAATGTAAAACTGGATTCTAAGCATTGTTGTCAACTCGGTATTTTCATTAATTCAATCAATTGTGAGTTGTGTATGTGAATGTGGAGTGTATGTGGATTATCTGTAATATAAAATCACTTATTTGTCGTTAGGAGGTTCTTCATATATTTACAGATAATCCTTTTGAAATTGTAGTACATTTTTTTGAAGGTAAAAATTCTGTTCTTGTTACTTAATTTAATCGATATTTTCAATATTGACTGTATTGTAGGTTAGATTGCCGAATTATTATTTATAAGGTTAATTAAAAATACTTTTATTAAATGCACTAGTCGATAATGTATGTACTTTATTTGCTTAATGATTTTGACCTTCGTTTATTAAGTGAAAATAATTGTTTTATTTTTTAATTTATTTTGGCCTATCGAGTTCCAAATATATTGTGCTATGCATGTGAGCCAAAAAATGCGAGGAAAACCGTTGTTACTGTAATAAATTTGAATAGGTATTAATAGCTCACTTAATTTTATTTTTTGTAATTGTTTTTTATTGCGTGTAGTTTGTATTTATTTTATTACTAAAGAATTCTTGATTCAACCCATTTAGCCCCAGGTATTTTCTAAAAATAAATGGATTTATATAATACATACCTCTGAGGTAAAAAGATTTTTATTTTTATCTAGTTTCACGATTTAAATTTAATATAATTTCTTGTCAAAAATGCTGATTATGAAATACATCTATAGGAACATTTGCTTTTGCAATTAATACGCCTGTGCGTTTTTTTGCGAAAAAAAAATAAGCGGAAGTTTTTACTATAATATAGTGGACTCTTATGATTAACTGAATTTGTTGGTATAATAGATATATTGTTACAAGAAATTACCACTAAAAGGTTTCCAAATTGACATCTAAATATTAAATTGTAATTGAATTATATAAGCTGTAATTACTTTGCATTTGAAAAATTGTAATACATGTTGTAGATTTCGAAATGTTCTTTTAAATATCTACTATCAGCTGATATAATATTACTAATGATAACAAAATTGATTGGAGAATTTGCAAAAGAAAGTTCAATAACAAAATTCTTGTAATAAGGGGTACTTATTATACTAGGTGTTACTATAGGAATAATGTCTGAACACGAATTAAACATGTATTTTATTGAAATAAAAATGACCTTAACCACTTACATAGTTTGCCACAGAATTGATTCCATATCTAAATATTAATAACATTTTATTTTTATTGGCTCGTTATTGGAGTTATCCTTATCAGTTAAGTTTGCTCTGTCTGGTTTTTATTGTTGCATTGTCGATTTGATTAGGTTTTTAACCCACTTTTTAATTACTTAAATCAAAAATTCTTTTGGTTTTACTTCTATCTATGAGAACAGTTGTACCTATTTTTAGATGGATAAATAATCAAGATGTGAAACTAAATAATAACGGGTGACTTTAATATCTATAACAGTGAGACTGGCGAAATACATTCATCAAAATGGTCTAGGGGGCAAAGTAATTAATGGACAATTAAGTGTCAATTTGATAGTATATTTGGAAAATATTGAAATCTAAGAAATTTAGAGGTTTTTTTTAATATGAAATTTTGAAAAACAGAAGAAATTGTCTTTTTTTATACAGAGGGAGTATAACAATTTTGAAAAAATTAATAAGAATTTCTCAATTAAAAATTTTCATGTCCCCTAAACCATTTTGATGAGTGTATTTAAATGCTTCAAGTATTCCTGCTGTATCTAATTATTGACTAAGCAAAACAAAGAGAAAAATTAATTGTTATTATCATATCAGATTCTATTCTATTGTAACCACCTGATTATTATTGATTTTATTATCTGTCATTACACATACTTTTAATAAAAGATAACAGAATACAACGTTTGTTTAATAAATTATTTCTGTTACTCAGAGCAACCGGACCCGTTGCCTAATCCTCCTATGGCTGAAAAACAAACCCAATTTTCGTAAGTTGAGAAATCCCGAACGATTGGATTATATTATAATAATATTTTCCTTCAAGATTAGTACCAAAAATAGTCAATGGAGGTATCGCCGGCATCATTGGCGTCACTTGCGTTTTTCCTCTCGATCTCGTGAAAACCAGACTGCAAAACCAACAAATCGGACCTAATGGAGAACGAATGTACAATAGCATGTAAGTTCAACATCGACTAAATCAATATTAAACCGCGTAAATCTATTTTTTACCGCGTTTAACAGGTCATAAAATCCAATCATAAAACCTAATAAACAAAAAGTTCGCATTATAAAATCTGTATGAGACTAATAGATTTTTTTTAATATAATTGACGTTCTCTTTGTTAGGGTTGATGCGTTCAGAAAAACGTACAGGACCGAAGGGTTTTCCGGGATGTACAGAGGATCAGCCGTTAACATTCTTCTAATAACCCCAGAGAAGGCCATAAAATTAGCTGCTAACGATTTCTTTAGATATCACTTACAAACCAAAGAAAAGTAAGTGTGAAATCATATTGAATTTGATCCCACTAGAATGCTCCTACTGTGCATCCTTAATTTATACTCGATTATCTTCAGGACGCTTCCAATATTTCGACAAATGTGCGCTGGTGGACTTGCAGGTTTGTGCCAGATTATTGTTACAACTCCTATGGAGCTGTTGAAGATTCAAATGCAGGATGCAGGAAGGGTGGCTGCTCAGGCTCTACTAGGTAAAATTTTGGAGTGAACTCAAAATGGAGTCCAAAACACACCATCATCATTGCATTGATACACCGTTCTTCTTATCAAGATATTTATGGAGAAATTTACGATTGGGTATTTTTTAGTTGGAAAAACTGTTCCTAAAACATCTGCCACGGAATTAGCTTTGGGTTTGGTCCGTAAGCACGGTATTCTTGGATTGTACAAGGGGACTGGTGCTACCATGTTGAGGGACGTTTCTTTTTCTGTGATATATTTTCCATTGTTCGCTACTCTAAACGATTTAGGACCGAGAAAAAGCGATGGTTCAGGTAACTTAGTTTTTTAGCTAACGGGAGATTACTCAATTCAATTGGTTGTATTTTTTAGGGGAAGCTGTGTTTTGGTGTTCTTTCTTATCGGGCTGTGTGGCCGGTTCTCTGGCAGCGCTAACTGTGAATCCTTTTGATGTGGTGAAAACTAGATTACAAGCTATTACTAAAGCTGAAGGCGAGAGGTCATACACTGGTGTAGGAAACGCATTTATGTAAGTAAACAAACTATAATAGGAATGATTCTTGTACATTCTACATGTATTTATGTTTAGGAATATCTTGAAGTATGAAGGTCCTACAGCTTTCTTCAAGGGCGGTGCTTGTCGTATGATTGTCATAGCGCCGCTTTTCGGTATAGCTCAAACCGTTTACTATTTGGGAGTGGCTGAGGCTTTGCTAGGCTACAAGAGAGTTTAATTAAGTAGAAAAAATTTATTTTTTAAGCAATTTTTAAGTAATAACACCTTATTTTATTTATATTAATTTAAGCATATACACTATACATAGGTTTTTATAGTTGTTGAAATCAATTTTGTTGTTTGTTTTATAATAGGAAACAAAAAGTATTTAAGTGTAATATTCTTGTTGATGAAAAATATTTTTGAATAATTTATATAGTAATATTGTTGGATGCTTGTAGAAAGGAGAAAATAATACTCGTTAAAAATTGTAAGTGATTGAAAAATTTGAAAGGAGATTAGTTGTACCTAATTTTGTTAAATTGTCGATTTTGTTTTGTATATCATATTATATTAATTTCATTGCCAGATCGATTGTAACCTTTTTAGTATTAAGTAGAAATGGCCAGTATTTAACAACATATGATGTAACATTCAATTGCAAAAATTATACTGAATACGTATCATTTTTATATTATATCATTTGGTTACTATTAAAGTGTTCCATTATATGCGTTAGGTTTTCGGATTTTGAATATTGAAAATATTAGATATTAATTTAAGAAGTATACAGAGTGTCCCAAGTAAAATTTGCCCAATACCCCAATATATCGAGTTATAATTAGATTTGGAAAAAATGCCAAAACAGGTCAATTTTAACCTAAAGGGTCAATTTTTATGGTAGTTTTAAAGATCCCTATAGCGCCCAGAATCACCCCTTGAAAAAACATGTTTTGGGATAATTTAAGCAAAACTCGAAATATTTGGGGTTACAAATTTTAGTTGGGATGCCCTGTAGATGTAAAAACTGGCGATTTCTATTAGAAAATTACGGCGTTCAGGAATGAAATTCTGACATCTCTAACGTAATATCTATTTAATATCACGGAAAAACGGGTATATAAATTATATTTTGAAACATTCCTGAAAGTGCGTGAAATTTTCAAATAAAAGTTACCCATTAATCTTTGTTTTGTATCAATATTGAATGTCTTGTCAAATATTATTACTATGATGCTTCTATTGTTGAGTTAAGCATTTTTCCACGAATATTCATAGAGCTCTAAAATTATTAAATCTTCAGAATCCTTAATAGGACGCGAATAAGCATTTAATTTTATTCTTGGCTATCTATAAATTCTTGGGACTAGAAACCTCTACTTTTGACTATAAAATTTAATTTCGTAGAAAAATGCTTAACTTCTCAAATATAAAAAAATGACAATAATATTTTAGCCCAAGCTAAAATCAAAAAAATTCGAATTACCTACCTTACAAGTATAATGAATGTTGTGATGACCACATAATATATGGGCAAGTTTATCACCATTAGTCAATATTTAGATTGAAACAATGCCTGTTATCGTAATTTTACCCTTAACTTGCCTTAATTGTTTCTGAATGTTGAGAAATATATACTGGGCGTACAAAATTTAAATGTAGTGTTCGAAATTAATGTTATTGCAGTTTGTCAATTACTGTATTAACAATGTTCTTAGAGAATGTATAATAAATGTAAACTGTTTATTCGATTGATTTATTTCCAAGACAATCATAAAATTAACTAAATATGCCCCGTTTACATGCGGGATCGAAGCCGGCTTGAATCCCAGATCGATCCTTAGGAAACAGTAAACACAGATAGAGTTTACTCGGCGAAGAAAAGGTATCTCGATTACTGGATTCCGCATGTATACGAGGTAGTAGATAACAGTCTAATATTTGTGTTGTTCGAAGTCGAAGGATATTAGGTCGAATAACCTATGAGGTAAAGGACAAAAACATTTTTCTATTTTAATGAAAAAGAAGAACTAAAAATTTTTAACAAATGTAAAATGTATTGCCTATATTTGTACTTGTACCATCCATAGCTGGTTTCAATTTCAATTGCAGCTAATAAATATGATCAATTATTCATAAAACTGATATATTTAAAAAATTTTTAGTTCGAAACCGTAACCTAAACTTTAAATAGAAATAATTTCAAAGGTAAGCTCAGAAAATATCGCAAATTTTTATTCTTGTTGAAAAATTTGACATTGAAACTTCAGGTTAATTTTGAAACATGGATTATGAATCTGACGAGGAAAATGTTATGGAAGAGGATTATTATTCGTTTTTAAATATCCCTAAAGAGGTAAATGAAATAATTAGTAAATATATAAAATTTTGTTTGCATTGAAATATTTCTGCTTATTGTGAAATAACCTCACATTGATCATATGATGGTAATTTCAGGCTTCCAAAGATGATATAAACAATGCGTATAGAAGATTAAGTAGAATTTACCATCCGGATAAACATGTGGACCCCGAGCTTAAGGCCAAAGCCGAAAATATGTTCAATAAGGTTAAGAAAGCATACGAAGGTAATAAACGAATAACAAACACCCGAACATTGTCCAATTATGTATTAAATTCCAGTGCTTTCTGATCCTCACACAAGAGCCATATATGACTCATTGGGAACAAAAGGACTGGAAACTGAAGGATGGGAAGTAGTTCAAAGAACGAAAACCCCCGCTGAAATCAGAGCTGAATACGAGCAATTAGCCGAAGAAAAGGCCGAAAGAAGGAAAAAACAAGCTACAAACCCCACTGGTAATATCACCATAACTGTTAATGCAACAGACATATTCAATCCCTATTACGATGAATTCTTGGAGGAGGAATACGAGAAGTAAGCCCTGCTCATAAATCTTGTATTAAGCAATATAATGGGCAATTTTTTTATAGTGATATAATATCAAGCATCCCCAATATCGAAGTGTCTTCGATGCAATTTAGTCAGTCTGTGGACTTTCCTTTAACGCAAAAAGACACTTGTACACTCTCGGGGCAGCTGCAGACTCAGAATGGAACAGGCGGAGGGGGCATTAATATGAGTTGGAGGCATATTTTTTCACACAAAAGTTGGACAGAACTGGAAATGACTGCTGGTAAAAGGTTGTCGTTTATTCTGAATTTAAATCGAACAATGTTTGTTTATTTTAAGGTAGTGGTCCAGCGCTGTCTTTTAAAGGTTTCCGAACGTTGACCAGGAGGTTCTTTTGGAATGGTGGGACTATTTTGCAGTTTACACCTGAAGGTGTTCGGCCGGGAATAATGTCTAGTAAACATTGTGTAATATTCTTATTCGATTTGTTTTTAATGTTCGATTATTCTATAGCTTTGGCAATGCAAGTTGATAAACACTCTGTAGGTTACTTAACGTACCAGGGTGGAGTCAGGTCAGCATTTACGACGCAGATAATTAGAGATACAGGTAAAATAGTTCATAAATACAGGGCTTTTCACGGTATTATACATCCATTAGGAGTATTTTATTCAAAATTTTGTGATTTTTGAGTGGCTGTATAGCCTTAATTATGAGACCAAGATACCAAGTATGACACCTTTTTGTAATCACCTCATCGAGTAGAATTTAAAAATGTAAAAATATAAATACTATTTAAAATAACGAAGTCAACTTTTCGCAAAATATTGAATTTTGGCGATTTTTGAGTGGCTATATTGTTCTTATTATAGGACCAAGGTATCAAGTTGACCTCTTTTTGTAATCGCCTCATCGAGTATAATCTAAAATTGCGAAAATATACAAGGTGTCTCATTTAAAATGACGAAGTAACTGTCAACTCTCCACAAAATTTTGAATTTAGACGATTTTTGATTGGCTCTATAGCCTTTATTATAAGACCGATATACCAAGTATGACCCTTTTTTTAACCCTTATATTCCCAAGCGGGGTCCTTCAGGTACAATCTGTACAATTTTCCGCAGAACTTTTTTATTTGACATTGTAGCTCAAGTAGATTTCGGGTATTTGTCAGTTATAGTCTCACTCATGCGATGTTTGTTTATACCATATTTTAATTTTTGTCGTTATTTTTCGTTAATTATGAGTCGTTGGGAACAACAAAGGTCGTTAACACACGAAGAACTCGAAGAAATAGCCACGTTTTTCTACTTTATCCACAAATTATGCAAGACTTGAAAAAAAGGCTGTCCCATTAACAACTTACTTCTGGTATAAACGGAAGTCGGTCATTTTTGAAAATATTTTAGATGAATTCCTTATATCCAAAAGCCCTTCTATACAAAATTTCATAATTTTACACAAATCCATTCACGACATAGTTCTAATAGACGATTACCGTGAAAAGCTCTGTATAAATAAGTAGGTAATTTTAATGTTTTGAATTTTTAGAAAAGAATCGATATAACTTTTCGATTCAAGTAGGCCTGCCTCATTCTTTCGTCCTTCTTCAATATACCAGAAAAATGTTGAGTCAAGAACTAAAATTAAGAATTGCTGTAAAGTAAGAGCAAAGACATAATTTAAAATTTCTCGTCTATTAAAAAAACTTTTATAGAGCTGGTACTTTTGGAGGTGTTTTAGAGTATGGAGCCGAGAAAAAAATTTCTAAACACAGCAACCTTTCGTTTTCTGTAATCTGTGGCGTACCATCAGGAGTCAAACTTAAAATTAGGTTTGTAATTAATTAGTCATAAAGCCCAAAAAATTTACTACAACTTAATTATACATTCTTAGATTAACCAGAGCTTCTCAAACGTACACATTTCCAATTCACTTGTGCGAGGAAATTATGCCTGCCCCTGTTTTTTACGCTACCGCAGTGCCTTTGGTGTTATACATAGTGGTTAAAAAAGGATTCGTAGAGCCGTTTTTGAGAGATGAAAAGAACAAGAAAGTGGAAAAGCAGAAACAAAATAATTTCAACAAATTGTTAGAAAGGAGGAAAGAAGCGTTGGCGGCGCAAGAACTTATGAATGCAACGTATTCGAGGATAAGGGACGAGGAAAGCAATAAAAAGGGATTGGTAATCATTAAAGCGATTTACGGGAAGATTATCAAAGGTGAGAGATTATTACGTATTACATGCTTTATTAAATTAATTTATTTTAGATCCTAATCAACATGGAGACAATGAAGTAACCAACGAAGTTCTAGATGTGACTGTACCAATTCAGTGTCTAGTCAAAGATAGTAAATTAGAAATTTATGTACAAAATAAAGTTAGTATCTAAATTAGTGAAATTAATATATGAATTATATCTGTTTTTTTTTTTCAGTCTGAATTACCAGGTTTTTTCGATCCTGCGTTTGGAGAGGAAAAAATGCTACATATAATCTACAATTATCACGACCAGCCTCATGAAATAACTGTGACAGACAGTGAATCTTTGCGTTTACCAAAAACTGGTAAGTATTTTAACCGTTTAATTCAATTGGATATTAATTTTCTCTGATTTTCCAGCGCATAGAACAAACATTACGTAGTAAGATTATTAAAATTAACTAGTTGAAAATTAGGTGTTATTGCGGAAAAATTATAGACATTGAAATAAAACCTTGAAGCAAGTTGTAACTGTTGTTCTTGTTTCTCGGAGACATCCCAACTGTTTTTATTTGCTTGTTGAAGATATCTTTTTATAAATAATGAAAAAATTTATTGCATTTCGTCGTTTTATTTCTTGAAAATATTGTGAATATTCCGTTAATGAATACTTTATTATGAATTACTACCACAAACATACAACAGTATATTACGATTTTTCCTTTAGAAAAAGTACTTAAACATATTTCTAACTTAAAAGGTAAAAACTCGCTAAGTTTATAACATAGTTATTATTAAATCGGCAGATTTTCTGTCTCTATTACAGAAATTAATTGCATATCTAATGCCCGTTTGTAGATGCATAGATGCATTACAAATTTGCAATTAAACTCGGTTCAACGCCGAACCACAGTTGAACTATGCATCTAGAACCGGGCCTAAGATGCATAAAGTAAAACCAACCTTAAACAAAATGCATTGGAAAATAAAACGTGCCGATTCAACTATGAAATCAAAAAAGTAAAGTGAATATTCTTAAGTGATTAGACCTGACCATATACAAGGCAATAAACCGAATAATTACAGTAAGTATATCATTATCAATAACGCCCGCTCCTGCCAGAACGGTGTTTTGGAGATCTAGACGATCCTTTTCTCTCCCTTGAGCGAGAGCGTGGGCGTTTCGGAGAACGAGATCTCGAATGAGCTGCCCTTGAGCGACCTCCCTTCCTTCTCGAATACAAATATCTAAAATGGGTCAATAATGGTATCAAGAAAAATTTATGGGACATAAATACAGGGTGTTCCTTAATTACCATTTAACAGGGCGATTCTTGGACCCATTTTAAGGAAAACACTTCATATGAATCTATGTCCTTAACGCCCTAACTTTTGAGATACAGGGTGTTAAAAGTTTTAAGAAAAAAATCAATTGTTTATTGTCATTTTCATACCACTTTTAGTTCAGGCAACGAATGCTCAAAAGAAGGTATAGAGGGAAATGTTTGGAACACAATTTTTGGTGTTCCACTAGTTAAGAGGTGAAGGTGAACATATCAAAAGTCCCCGCCCGTAGCCTTTGAGCCTGGGGAGATAGAGTGGTCTGAAGATCCCATTTTTCGTTTTTTTTATATCTCGGAAACTATGCGTTCCAGCGACACGACCATTCTATACAAAATGAAAGCTGATTAAATTTGCAACAAGTTTTAATTCGACAAGTTTTTCAATATGTTGTATTGTTTTTGATATATCAGCTATTGAAAGTCGGTAATATGGGAAAAACATTTTTCCATCACATTTTTTTGCTCTTTTTGAGCGGATAGCTCATCAACGACGCACAAAAAAAATAAATGAACATAGAAAACGGAATAACATAAAACATTACTACAGTATATAACATTCAGTCAAGTTCTTGCTCTATTAAGGTGGGAAGGAGCTTCATTCTCGTCCTCATCATATTAATATCATATTTAATCAGCTTTCATTTTGTACTGAATGGACTTTTGATATGTTCTCCTCCTAACTACTCCAAACAAAGTTACGAAGTCAAAAATTGTGTTCCAAACATTTCCCTCTAGATCTTTTCGTTGCTTGGATTATTTAAATATTTTTATGAAATTTGGGCGTTTATGCATTAAAGAGCATTTTTTGTCTTAAACATTTTTTATTTAGAACAGTGGCGTCCATATTGGACTCAGACTAGATATTTTTGAAGAAAAAAGTGGTACGCACCTGCTTTATTTTAAAATAAGAATTATTTTTGGAGTCCCCTTTCAATTTAGAACCAATTAGATAGTAATAAGAATTAGTAATAGAACATAGATTCATATTAGCATTAGCAGCTGATTTGAGCGATTTTCTCGGATATTTTTAACATAAATAAAAATTCAAAAATACCTTCTCAACTCCCTGGATATAGGTTTCAGATGCATGAAGTTGCAAAATCCAGATCTAGTACACTCGCCCATTTCGTACTGGCGACAACAGGCTTCTCTGAAGTCGGTTACAGGACTCAACTCGGCGTATACAGGTCGACCTCCGAACCAACGATTATTCAAATCGTTCACTGCCCTTTCAGCGTCCTCTTCACGTCGAAACTACAGAGAAACTAATTAAATACTGCTACTTGAAAACGTTTTGGAATAATACCTTAATATACACATTTCCTACGAGGTGATCTCCTAAATTATCACAAACATTCATCTCTTCTATCTCTCCATATTTGTCCTCGCATTCTACAAAAACGTCCTCGAAGAAGTTATCGTAGTGCTCTTGCATTTCCTCGTCAGAAACATTGGCAACCACTGGAAATATGATTGAGTTTACGAACGTAATTATGGGGAGATTAATGTATACTTACAGTGGCTTCCATCGGCAGATTTTGCGGAATTTTGTGGATTTACATATAGATTTTGCAAAAGGCATGTTTGGGAAAAAGTCGGTCTGTTGTGTATTCGAGAACACCTATCTCCGTGTCGGCAAGCTCCGATTTTGAAGTAAAACGAGCAATTAACTCTGTAAAGTAAGAGAAATAGACGATTGTATAATTGTTAATTTGTAGTTAATAACTTACTTGTCTTTTTCTGTACCGAAAATTGACGCCAAATACTCGGCCATTGTAATTTATTTCATGTGAAAATTAATGAAAACGAAATGAACACACAACCAAATCCAACGCTCAACACAAAAATGTCAATTGTCATTATTGTCAACGTCAAATATTTCAAATTTGTCACTTGTCACTTCACTGTCAATTTCTACCTTTTCCAAATGGACTTTTGCTTGAGAGTCAACTGACGAGACTTGATTTTTTTCTTGATTACCGCGTTTACATGCAGGCTTGAGGGATCGGATCAAGATTGGCTTGAGTTATCTTTTTCTTCGTCGAGTCAACTCGATCCGGTATCTTTTCTCTTCGTCGAGTCAATTCGAATCCGTGTTGATTTAGGATTCAAGCCGACTTCAAGTCAACTTGAATCCCGCATGTAAACGGGGCATTTAAACTTTTAAATTGAATAGGGGAACGGAACATTCATATTAAACAGGTGTAAAGAAATTTATTTATTCACAATTTGTTACAGTTTAATAGTTACAAAAAACCTAATATAACGTCGTCAACAAATCAAACATAAAACTATACAAAATTCGAAATTTATTGCGTAAGATCGTGCAGATGTTTCGTTTTAAATAATAAAGAAGCATCGCACTTTTCGAAAATACACTCAAAAGGACAAAATTAAATTGACATTACAAAATTGTTTAGGAACTGGTTAATAAGTTAATAATATAAGTATTCAAAAATAATTAAGTTCAAATATTCGTTTTTTTTAACTTGGATTGGCTTTGAAATGTACTTGTTCAAATGCTAACAATTGCACATATAATAACGTAGAACAATTCATCGAGAGATTCAGAAATTAATTTACTCTTCATTATTCGTATTTTGGATGAATTCTACAGTTCTACTCGTTTTTCAAAAAATATGGCACATTTTTAGTAATAATTTTTACAATAATACAATAAATTAAGTATATGTACCCAATTTTTTAACGGTGGAGATTTTTACAAATATTCATAAGTGAACTACGATATAAATTATTAAAAAAAAAGGACGTAAATGGCACAAAATAACTTCGCCTCTCCACCTAAATTCGCGTTATTTTTCACTTATTTGGTCGAAAAATTATAAAAATATATAATCTTCTATAAACATACACACACGCATAAAATATAAATTAAAAAATCAAGTCTTTTTGTTAGAGGCAGTATGAGCTACCGATTTTCTATTTGTTTCCTAGCCGATTTTACGAATTACAACGCTTCATCCCCACTGTGATAACCGTTCCTGTTCAAAGGCTGTCTTTCGGGTCCAGACGATGGCCTGTTCCTCTTGAAGAATCCACACTAAACAATCAAATTATTCAATTACCTCTGCATCAACAACAAATTACAAGAACTTACCTTGCTCAGAAGCCAGATCAACAACAACAACATAACTACTCCTGCTACAGCTGATACAATGTAAATCCACAATGGAGCTACTTCTGGTACTAATTCAGCTTCCTTAGCAGGCACTTCTGTAAATATCTCGTATTCCTTCCAAACTTTCTTTTCCTTTTTAACTGGCTCTACGTAGGGTAAATCAGTTATAGCTGATACCATCTTAGAGGATAATCTTATGGCTTCATCGCTTCCAGCAAGCTAAAATTAATTCAAATTTACAAGAGTAATCGAAAATATATTTACACTCACGTCTTTAAGTCCTCTAACGTTCAGTCTGGATCTCAACGCGATCAGCACGTCTTGATCTCTATCTAATGTACCGACCACGCATCTGATATAAATGCACTTGGTGGAATTACATTTTACCAAAGCTTTAATATCTGCGTAGGGGTCGTTTAATATTTGTCTTTTAAATCTCCTCAATTCGGATGGTTGGTCATTTTGTATGTTATTGTAGGTGAACGTGGGAGGAATTTGCCCGCTGGTGGAGTAACCGCCTTGTGCGTGCCATTCGCGGCTGTAACCACCTTGACCGCTGGATTCTGCAAATAACACCAATACATTCAATGTAAAATAATTAGTAATTAAATCATGTAGTAGTTAAGATAAAAGAGATAAGTAGGTACATAATATAACTGCCATGAAATTTCTGAGCTCCTAGTACTCTGACTGAAGACTGTGCAATCAAGGTGGACACCATTGTGCATAGTTGTAATTAAAAGGGAATGTTGATGAAAGTGTTATTAGTATTATTTTACCTCGACCATAAGATTGCGATCCAGAGTTGGACCCCCCGCTGCTGCCGCTGCCTAAATCTAGAGTCTGTACAGTGAAGCCCGATCCTAGGTCGTTGAAATTGCCACCGTTGCCTGCAAAGGTTTTGCCGCCAGAAATATCTATGGGAATGGTAGTGCTGGATTCGAACACGAATGTTTTGTTGAATACCATCTCATCTACAATTAATAGTGCATTTGTATCATGGTTTTTTAGGTCATTTATATCTTACTTGGATTTTTTGCAACGTATTTGCCTTCTTGGTCGAAATAGCCAGTGATTACTTTGCTGCCACTCGAACTTGAACCCCCTAAGCAAATAAAAATGGAACAAATTCATGGAAATGCATGGATAATTAATTAGATAAATACAATTACCTTGCTGTCCCCTACGTTCATCGTAATATCTTCTCTCCTCTTCTGACCAACCGCTGCTACCTTGGTGGTGCCTTTGCTGCTGGTCGATCTTTCTCCTTTGTTCTTCTTGCAGCTTCATCCACTCCTCGTACCTCGCTTGCTCTTGTCTCCTCCTGTCTTCGTTTATTCTTATTTGCTCTTGCCTTCTTCGTTCCTCGGCTATTCGTGCTTGTTGACGATTCCATTCTTCCAGTCTAGCGCGTTCTTCTTCCCTAGTTTTCTCATCATCGTACCTACGTTGATAATAAAATGAGTCATTTCATTTTAGTTTATTATAGTTTTGTAGTGTTTACCGAGTGCCTCCTTGTCTTCTAATCTCATCTAACCTTCTCCTTTCTTGTTCTGCTCTGTTCCACTCGTCTGTCCTCCTCTGCTGATCCTGCCTTCTTCTTTCTTCATCTTCTTGTCGCCTTAAAGCGTCTGTTCTCCTTTTTTCTTCCGCCCTTCTTAATTCATCCAATCTAATCTTTTCTTGTTCCTCTTGTCTTTTTCTCTCTTCCATCAGCTTTCTTTCTGCCTTCTCTCTTTCTTGTTGTCTCCGAATTTCCGCGTATCTATTTTCTTCGTCCAATTTTTTTCGCCTGGCGTCTTCGATTCTCTTCTCTTGTTGCTGTCTTCTCAGGAATTCCTCCCGATTATAACCATCATCAGAACCACCTGAAGTTCAAATAAGCAACATTGTATCGAATAAAAACAACATTATTAACGACATTTACCCGTTTCTAATTTATATTCTCCAGTGAATTCGTCCAAAATGTAACTTCGAAGAACATTACCGTGCAAATCGGTGACAACAGTTTTGTTTTGCCATTTGGTGGTGGGATTCCCAGCTGAATCGTAGGTGGTATAATATTTCGCTGTTTTGTGTTCGTATTCACCTTGTTTGAGCCCTATGATGTAATTGAGGGGATTCATATTGCTTTGCTGGGATTCATTGTAATCATTGTGATACAACGTGCTGATAATTCTACCGTTTGCATCTCGAATAGTCGTGGTGTTCTCCCATTTGGTGACTGGTACTCCGTTCTCTATCACCTACACAATACCCAAACACTTAGGCCCGGTTGTAAATACGTTTATAATAGTTCAACTGTGGTTCTGCGTTGAACTGAGTTTAATTGCAAATTTGTGTTGTAAGTACGTCAGTCACTATTGCATATCTGTAGTTCAGAAAGAAGTTTACTTGAACGGTGCTTCAAGAGCGTTCTAAGACGGTTCAAGAAGGTCTTAACATTTGACGTTGAGTTGTTAACTCAAAAATGTGAGTTTGAATTTCTGATATACCTACAATTCATTATTCAAAATGGAGGTCTTTACAAAAACATACCACATATTCCTTAGACCAAATTAAGTCGACTTATACATTACCTTAATACAAAGTTGCATCGTTTGGGCTCCAGAGGATCTTGAAGTTACAATTTTTAAATCGTTTTCCCATATAAATTTAAAACGGCTTAAGCGATTTTGCTGAAATTTGGTATATTGGTAGTTTCATGTGGCAAAAAAATTGCATTAAATTTTTGTCCGATATTAATCCATAGGCGTAGAACTTGATTTTTTTAAATAATTACACCTTTAAAAATTCTACGCCAATGGAAGAAAAGGAGTTTGAGTATGAAATTTACATTGCGCAACTCATTTACTGGAAAAAAGGTACTCTTGATAAGACATCTCATGGTTTTCGCTAAAGTTCTGTTTTAATAATTTAGAGTGTATAGGTTTCACAAAAATATTTATTTGCAACATAATCAAAATAGAGATTTTGCAACAAAAAACTGTTCAAAATGTTCACCATTTTCAAGAAAACAATGATTTATGCGTTGAAAAAAATTAATTATTCCTCAAAAAATCGTACATGGCAAGAATCGAGTATTTTTGTTAAAAGTCTCGATTAGAGGTGTTGAAGAGGATATGAAAAAAGTACTTTTTATGTTTTTCATCGTATAAATTTTCGTATGTATCAAAACTGTGAACAATATAAACAGTTTCATAAAGTATTTATTTTTCATTCACATTTTGAAAAATAAACTTTTTTTGTGTAACCCATAGGTACTCCAAATTGTTAATCCAAAAATTTAGCAAGAACCATGAGAGTAATCGAGCCTTATCAAGAGTACCTTTTTTAAAGTAAATGAGTAGCAATCTAAATTTCATACTCAAACTCCTTTTCTTCCATTGACGTACAATTTTTAATGGTGCAATTATTTAAAAAAATCAAGTTCTACGCCTATGGATTAATATCGGATAAAAATTTAATGCAATTTTTTTGCCACATGAAACTCTACCAATATACCAAATTTCAGTAAAATCGCATAAGTCCTTTCAAATTTATATGGGAAAAACGATTTGAAAATTGTAACTTCAAGGCCCTCTGGAGCCCAAACGATGCAACTTTATACTAAGGTAATTTTACTTAAATCGACTTATTTTGTTCTAAGGAGTATATGGTATGATTTGTAAAGACCTTTTACAGACACCCTGTAGAATCAACACTGCCAACGTTCAAATACAAATTATAAATTTTGGCATGTGACATTATTGACATTATTTCAGATGAAAAAAGGTAGTTCAGTGCAACCCATTGGTTGGACCTAAACGGCGTTCAGCCAAACTAATGTTGTTCTTGTACTCTACAACGAAAACCAAAATGAACTTGGTTCAAAGTTGATTCAAAGTTTAGTTGAACTAACGTTCAGCTGTAACATCTACAACCGGGCCTTAGAAGTATACTAAAGGTTACTAAAATAAACTTACGGTGTAATATTTGCTGACTGTATATTCGTATTCCCCATTGGGGTTCAAGGTACCCCAAGTTTGAACGTGCTCAGCTGTGGAACTGGTCTCATTGTGGCGTAGCTCAGTGATAAACGATGAGTCTCCTCCTGACTTGTTGAAGGCTGCTTCGAATTGGTTTTTGTTTACTACTCCAATACCACTGTCGACACCTTAGGGATATTTTATTTTATATAAGAATCGAGAATATCATAAGTTCTTACCCATTCCTGTTTCTATGGTACCCGTGTGTTTTTCGTCTGTCTGGAAGCTGGTAGTGGAGCTGGTGAAGGATGATATATCGATTTTTAGTTTGTCCCAGATGGTGGTGGATTGCGGTTCTAGCTAAAATTGGATAGTTTAATCATTTATAACATTAATTTATTGACCAAACTTACCATAAATTTTCTATAATTCACCAAAGGAGAAAAATCGCATTTGATGTTTCCTTTGGTGATTGGCTGTTCCAGAAGATACAGCAAATCGTCGCCGCTGAGAGTGGTCAAAGGCCACAGGAGGAACACTTCGGCTTCTTGTATTTGCGACGGGCCTTTATTCGTTAGATAATAAATGTGAGTTATTTGAGGACCAATATCAGTTTCCTTTGTTACATCTTTAATACTTCCTTTGAATATCGTGTTATTGTAGGTGGAGAGAGGTTGAAGTGAAGCGTAAGATTGACTAAAAGTAAACCAGTTTTATTAAAATTTTGTATCCATATTAACACATACCCTTTAATATCTATGGTAGCATCGATCCATATATCAATTTCGATATGTTTGGTGTTATCTTCCAAAGTAAAAGGCAGCTCCGGATTTGAGCTATTAACCAGAAGATCGAAAACGTAACTGCGATTGGGGAAGCCCCCTTGATGGTACGGTTGGAACAAAATAGTGAAATTGGCCTAGAAAAACCACAATAAATCGATTATAACGGACATTCAATAGATTGACTTACAATTTTATCTTTAGGCAAAGGATTTCCAATGTCGCACAAAACAGTTGTGTTGCTCGTTTCTCTACAAGACATGCCTGGTATTTTAATTACACTGTTCTTGTAAAATATTCCAGTTGCTGGATAGGTAATTTCGAAGGTGGTCTCGAAGGAATCCTGACCGAAGTTTGATACAATAACGGTGAATTCTATGGTGGTGTTCGAACCCAGCAAGTATTCTTGAATGTTGCTTAAATAAAACAATTAATTGAATTTTAATTAATTGGGAAAGAGTTAACTTACGAGGTAACATTAAGATGAAGGTTCGGTATGCAAACGTTGTCGATTCCACAATTATTTTGTATCATTATGGAATCTTTTCTGGAAGGAGGATTGTTCAAATCTAAGACGGGTCGTAATTGTGACAAGGGATTTCTCAGTTGATGTTGGTAGAAAGCCTCATCATCCACCATATAAAATTTAACTTCAGCTTCGAGTGGTGTTAATTTATCTCTGATATCTTCCTTTATATAAATCTCTTCTGGACGACAACTCTCTACTCCATCTTTTCTCAGAAGAAGAGTTCTGTTGAAGGTGTGTGTACCCAGCTTTCTGAATCGCATTCTGCTTATTTTGGCTTTTGTGTCCAATATATACACAGCATTCAGAGCTACAAATAATACAATTGGAACGAGTTGGGTTTATTTCTATTAGTGTTAACTCACATAATTGATCCGGAATCCCTTTACCGAAATATTTGATGCAAAAATCGATCGAAGTACAAGTACCAGCGTCTCCGTTGGGCAATTTACAATTTTTCTGTTTCAGATCAATTCGTTTATTCGGCGTTAAAAATCGTACTGAACTATCGATAAAAACCACCGGTCGAGCTCTAAAATACAGTAATTAAATAGTTGCAAAGATGAAGCAACTTTGACTCACCTAAAGAAAAACGCGCTGTTGGATAAATAAGCCCCAACGGCCATATCTGGATATTCGTTGTTATCCAAATCCAAACCACCAGCGATCGAGAATCCAAACGTAGTTAAATAATCTCTTGTACCACCAATTTGTTCAGCGTAGATAACTTGTCCAAACTTCTTTCTTATGCCAGTCTTGGACCCGTAGAAGATGTACACAGCTCCTCTACCGTGGGGGCCATCGTAAGGAGCACCCACAGCGAAATCTGGAACGAACAATTATTATGGATAAAATTGGATGTTTTATTAGATCACTCACCGTCGAATCCATCTTGATTCAGATCGCCCAAAGAGGCTAGAGCGTGCCCGAAGCGTCCTTTAGAATTGATACCATCGATGAAGTCTGAACTGTTGAAGCTTTCGATGAAATTGCTGCTTTGGTAAAACACATACACTCTACCCACATCATATTTATTTTCAGTATTGGGCTCCGTATGCATCGGAGCACCAACTATCAGATCTAATTTTTTATCCCCATTTACATCAGCAGCTGTTAGAGAGTAGCCGAAGTAGGAACCGATCTGGTTGCTGATTGTGATGTTTTTGTAGTTGTGTAGGTTCCAAGTGAACAGTAAGACTTTTCCTTTGAGTTTGTTTCCTCTGGGCATTCCAACGGCTATGCCTTCGAATTCTTCTCCTTGTTTGAAGTGGCCTACTACCGTTGAGTAGCCTATGTACGAGTCATCATCGGGGGCTTTGCCTTCTCGTGTTGAAAATACCGCTGGACGGTTTTCTAGGCTCTGCTGGTGGACGGAACCTGTAAATTTTCGAAATTGGTTTACACTGTAGAGGCTGGCATGTAGCTACTCTTTCCACTTTTTGAGGCTATTGGTGCTAAGACTATAAGTGTATTTATACAAGCGCTAGTAACTTTATGTATGTACTATTGCGGGTACAATAGTTAGGTAATTACACCTACATAGAAGTATCGGTTTCGTTATGTTCCTGTAAGAAACGAATTGTGTCCTATTCAAAGCCAACTTGAAGCCAAAGCTTATACTACTTATTGAGTAGTACAATGTATAAAAAAATATGGATTAAATTTTAAGTTGTACTGCAATTTATTTTTATAGGGTTCTGCTGTCTGAATACTTCTTCTCCATAGTATTATGTTCTTCATTTATGTTATGCTTTGCGTTTAGCTATATACAATTTTACCAAGTGAATTTGCTCTACTATCTAGCTCTATCAACAGTGCATTTTAGCTCTATCTAAAACATATTTATGTAGAAACTTACTACTAACATCAAATCCTTTCAAAGAATTTTTATTTTACTCGAAGCATTGTCGTTCTACTTTATAGATTTTTGATTGTTATTCTTGCAGTGATTATATTTTGAACTGGTACATTACGTCACTTTAATTGTGATATATGAGTGCACATATGAAGATATTGATTTAAATTGGTGTGTACTCGAGCATTATAAGTTTGATTATCGTCAATTGAAATATCGAACAGACGCGCCTTTGGAATTATTGAAGAATTTATGAAAAGCCACTAGTGAAATATTTGGGGGAGATGTTCAATTAATTGTAATAGGGACGCTTTTAATAAAATACGACAATTTAAAATTGATTAACAAAATTATATAATTAGTCACAAGTGTAGGAAAGTAGTTTTTGCGACATATCGTATTAAAGCACCTCCACTAAAATGTGCGTAAAACTTGTGTGTAGGTATTTTTAATTTTATTTACCGACAACCAGTTAAAACAAATTTAATGTTATAATTAAGTAAGTATTATTAATAGGCTTATTAGTTACATGTCGCTGTTTTTAATTTAATAGTGTTCAGGGGTTCCGCACCTGTTTATGTTTATTCGGTAAAAAAATTCGTGTTGAACGCATATTTACACAAGTTTTTCTGAAATTGTACTCGAGGGAATTAATATAAGAAGAAGTTACTTTGGTGGAAATTCCAATAGTAATAAAATAATATATAGGAATGTGGATAGAGAATTTCAAGTTTGAGGCGAAAGGCTGGGAGTCAAAACTCAATTTTTTTGTTCAGAATTTACAATTGGAATTTCAGAAAAATGTGTAAATCTAATTAGTACAAGAAATAAATTAATATTTTTATGTATAAAAATTAAAGCGTTCGTTAATTGTAATTTCGGGTTAGAAAATTGGTGTGAGACGATTAGAAACATTTTGGAAATTTTCCAGAGTCGGTACCTTTGGCGCCATAGCCGCGATTCCCGAAAAATCCAGGGGTATAGTTAAAGTGAGCGTGAGCATCAATGGAATACATTTGTCCTAAAACAGAAAATTATTTTTTTGTCGATTTTTTTTTTCGGAAACATTTGCACTAGGAAACGCACTATGGTCTCTAGAAGCCTGTAAAAGAGTCTAAACAAATATTCAAATTGCATTACCTTGCCAGTAGTAGCTTCCTGGTGCCCCTACGTACAATCTGTCCCCTTCCTGCAAACAAATTGATATTGATTCTCAATCAAAAACTGATGGCGAGTGACGCAAGATTTTTTACCCATCACATTAAATTCATGAGTTATTTTCTTAAACAAAAAATCACCGGCGTAATGAATAATGAATGGGCGAATTGTACATTCGAAATGAACAGAGCATTCGTGAACAAGGGCCGGCAATCAATTTAAGCGTTGTCGTGGGAACAATAGATTAGTAAAAAATCCAACCGTGTTGGACAAATTTAGCACCGCTTCAAAAAAAAATCGATTCCCATATTTTATCTTCTTTCAATTCAACCATTGATGCAGTTAACGATTTCGGTATTTGCTCAAGATGGAAATATTCATTGTCCATCTGAATCTAGATACAAATAAATTTATGAGCGTAATCGCAACACAAGACAAGACAAACTGCATTTATCAATATCTAAAAATGCTGAAATGAAAAGTGTATTAAGCTCTACATCAGCGAACGCATTGGAAAAGCGGCCGTTCCATTTACATTATCAACGTTACCTTTATGAGAAGCGCTCGGCGATTGCTGTGGGTACTTAAAAATCGCTACCAACTACATTCGGAATGATAAAATCTACTCTGATTCTACTTCTTTATGCGTCACGATCGTATGACTGAAAACTTCTGAAACTCATTCTTAAAAGGCCACCACTTCCATACCCTCTTAAGGATGTTGCTGTTTCGACTTGGTCACGAAATTTACCAAGAAGTTATGCAGTCAATTTTCAAGCCTGATAAACCCACCTTCTGTTGTCATAATGATTACAATATTTACCGTTTCGAAAAATTATAATTTTGATAATGAAAATAATAGAAGTTGCAGATTAGAATAGAGATTGACTAATTGGAAGCGATTGGGACATAACGACCATTTTGTAAATTATACCCATACGTCAGGAGTGTCTATTTACAACGGGACGTTATTGTAAAACTAACAAACGAAAAAATTCACTGAGTCATAACAGCGCTTAAGTTGATTACCTTTTAATAAATGCTATTAAAAAAGACGTTACCGCGTCCTAAAAGGATTCGGGACGAACGTATGACGATAAATACATTCTCATTTTCGGGCCGATTGGGCGTCAATCAGTCCTTTCAATGGTTGAAAGGCAGGAGAAAAAGGAACAGTCTCATCTTCATCGCTTTATTTTGACGTGGTCGAATTTTTTTTAAGAGAAAAGATTGGAAGTTGTATCAAAACAAATTTTAATGAAGGTGAACGAACTCATCAATGACCACTGATGATGGCGTCAATAATCGTATTCTTATGTAAAAAACATTGTTTGTAGTATAAATGATTTAAATCAACAGTTCATTTACTGATAAATTTAATTAAAAGATCAAAACAAGGCACGTTATCAATACATGTGTGTGAATGAAATTTATTTTTAGCACCTAAAGTACTCGCAACAAATTTTTCAGCAACTCAATAAAGACGTTTTCTTGAATAATTACCAACGCGTTGTGAATTTGCGACATAAAAACCAATTTTACTTCGCGATGACGCGATTTGTTCCATTGTTAATGGTTCCATTTTCGATAATGATCTTGCAAATCTCCTCAGAGGCCATCACCATCGGGTTCGATTTGAATGCGAAACGGTATTTTAACGATGGAAATGCAAGTAAGTACTTAACTTTCGCCAAATGATTTATCATTTTACTACACCATATTGCTGCACGGTAATGGACCTTCTATCAGAAATCAGAATGCGTGACATATTATTCTTGCCCCAGCAAAAAGAAATGCCATTAATAATTATCATTACCTAATTAAAATTAAAAGCTCGTTTATAAACGTTTTTCCACTACCATATATTCCAATAAAATATCATTTTACAACATCCATAATATCCTCTATTTATATAACAACAATTATTAATTTAATTTATTAGAATTGTCTTGTAATGTATGAAATATAGCGCAATAATTTGGTGAAACGATTAGCTGAAAATGGTAACGTACTTATAAGTAGGCACAACAATTTTATTGGTATAGGAAGCTGTAATTGTAAAACCACGTGTGGTATTACATTTGAAAAATCGTTTCTGGAATTTAATGAAATGAACTCAGATGAATCGGTGTTAGGCTCTTATGGTATGGTATGGAATAATTGGCTTTATTATTTACAAATGGAGAGCAGATATAAATTAGACTTTGTTCGAATTAAATAGTTAGTATTCGAAGCTTTATACCTATTTCTCTATGTACTTGTTCATATAAAGTTTATAAAAATCAGGTGATTTGTAATGCTTTGTACTTACTGTTTTTAAATCATACATTTTATCATCAATTATCGTAGAGTGTTGATATTTAGTTTTTAACAGTTACAAATATCGACTAACAATAAATGATCAAATTAAAATGATAAATTCAAGAGAATAACAATAATAAAATGCCCAAATTATATTTATTACCAATTTTTTGGTTCATTTAATCTGAATGATTTAATGATTATATGTAATAAATCATCTCGGAGTATTAGATAAAATTAAAAAATGTGGGTAAATTTTTATCTTCATAATGATCATTTAAAGTATCGTAAAAAGTTTCTTGAAATATTGAATCCTATAACTTAGGTTACAACATACAATTATTTTTCAATCAATTTAATTCATAAAAAGTTATTTTAAAGATAATTTTCAATTTTTACTAAACATTATTTACAATGTGCATTCTACACGAGCATTGAACTTGAAATATCTAATAAAAGGATTTATTTATACAAAACGACCTTCCAGGGAGCACATCAGCTTATAATCGCATTAATTATCTAAAATAAACGACTTGAATACTTAATAAAACATTTCTTCAATTCGATTTATCATTGAACAATTTTACATTAAAAGTTTCGAATTTCTGGTGTAAACGTGTGATATAATTTTTATCGTTGTGGCGTTTTGAAGTAGATGCTTTTAAGCCCTAATTTTATAGCGCTAAACCCAGAAAAAAGAGGAAAAGTTTAAAGAAGGAGAAGAAGGAAGCACTTAAGAGGTGCGGCGCGATAATTTATAACAGACCCAAAGTAGTGTTAACAGCTGGTTTACAATGAAAAAAAAAATAATCGATGATATTGCTTGAGTGTAGGTCTATTAAACGCTATAGGTTAATAATCCATTAGATCATTACTCCATAGCTCATAATATTTAGTAGAAGTATATGCCTATTTTCCGCGTATACAGCTTGTCCTAAAAAGTATCTAGAAATAAGTAATACTTACTCTATTAATTGCTGCACTAAAACCGGCTTGGCAAGAACCCTGTCTATGGTAACCCCAATTCACTGTAAAAAGGACCATTCATTTGTAATAATTCGATTAAATACATATAAAAAATAATAAAATTGTAATACCAAGTGTTAAAAGGAGCCACCACTGCATCTATTAATATTCTATAAAAAACTCACGTATATAAAATTTATCCTGTCTAACATCATCAATATAAAACTAAGTACAATTGTTCTATTCATTTAAAATCGCCGCACACGTTTTCAAACGCACAATAAAAATGTGGCATTTGAGAACTTTAATGTGGTACTAATAAGGTATTTTTATATTTTTATAGCCAATAAAAAATAATATTATGTAGTTAATAAATGAAATTCACTTCTTGCGGCATTTTGTTATCATCAATTTCAAACCCTTCTGATAATTTCACTTTATGGTTAATTTTGTCTTTGAAGATTACTGGTAAAAGCTCCAATATTTCATTTATTATAAGTAGTACTGTCTATAGTTTTCCGGTTCACTTATTCTTTTTTATCTGAATTTCTTGTTTTGGGATATTATTTCTTGGAAAACCGATCCATCGGGTATGTCGTTTTGGGCTTTTAAAATGTGCTAACGATGCGGACATCCGTCCGGCAGGGCAATTCGTAGCAATCATAAAACGACAAACTTTTAGAACCTTTTTTTACAGTCAATCGTTAAAAATACACACTATACTAAACTAAGTATAGTAAGGGGAGAAAATGAGCGACACGTGTGCACCATGTGCATTTAGGCTCTACAATGTAGTGCACTATTTAAATGTTAGTACTGAAGTACTAACCAAAAATTACAACACAGGGTGTCTGGTTTTGAATGGGCCATACGCTAAGGGTGCGTTCTTTGGGTCAAAATATGACGATTTAACGAAATTTACCTTAGTCCAAAGTTGCTTCTTTAGGAAGTTACAGCACTATGAAAATGGATTTTTTATTTCGATTTTTTTGTCCATCCAGCTTAATTCAAGAGATATCTTTTTCAAATTTCACATATGGGGGTTTTAGAGGTGTCTAATTAAGAATATGTTATCCACTTTACTCTTAACCCAGAGGGCGCCATTTCAGCACACTTTTTTTTCCTTCAAAAGGCCATAACTTTTTTGTACGTAGGAATTTGATAAAAAGGGATCAATTTACAAAAACTACAACACTTTAGCTTTAAAAAAGGTATACCTGTTTTTAGTCGCTAAAATGCACGGTTTAAAAGATAAATGAGTTTGAAATGTGTATTGCAGGCTTACAAAACAAGGGTAATAACGAAGCTTTCGTCTGGAGTTAACTGTAAATATCTGGAAATGAATGGAAAATATTTGGAAAATGTCTCGAAAATACCTTTAAATATCTGGAAGTGTCTGGAAATATTTGGAAATATCTGAAAACTGTCTTGAAATTTCTGGAAATGTCTGGAAAAGCATGCAGCGCAAATTTCAAATTCATTTATCTTCGAAACGGTGCATTTTAGCGACTCAAAACAGGTATACCTTTTTTAAAGTTAAAATGTTGTAGTTTTTGTAAATTGATCCATTTTTATCAAATTCCTACGTACAAAAAAGTTATGGCCTTTCGAAGGAAAAAAGTGTACCGAAGTGGCGCCCTCTGGGTTAAGAGCAACATGGATAACATAGGTATTCTTAATTGGACACCTCTAAAACACCCATATGTGAAATTTGAAAAAGATATCTCTTGAATTACGCTGGATGGACAAAAAAATCGAAATAAAAAATCGATTTTCGTAGTGCTATAACTTCCTAAAGAAGCAACTTTGGACTAAGCAGGTGAATTTGGTTAAATCGTCTTATTTGAGCCAAAGAACCTACCCTTATAGCGCATGGCCCATTCATTACCGGACACCCTGTATAATTTCTATTGTTCGTTTATCGTTTTTAATTTAATCGCTACAATCTGTACTATGGTTTTATCTTCCTCAGGAAATTCTGCTCGTGCTTCTACTTCGGTTTGCAGCATTAGGAACTGTGGGTACTTACATTCGTTCCGGTCTAACGACCGTTTTAATTAATTTTCCTGTTCTAAATAAGAATAGGTACCTCTAAATACTTAAGGTCGAAATGCTAGTAGGTACTTTGAAAATTAATTACACGCTGGCTAGAGGTTATTAAAATATTTCCCGGGGGATAGGTAACATAAATAGGTACATTAATATGGCGTTTCGATACTTACTTGTTCTACAAGGTGAATATTCTTCGAAGCTATCGAACGCACCATTAGATACAAAACACGTACCAACCGGATCTTTCCTATTCATTTCTCTGGTAAACCAAACGTATCTAGGAGCGCAAGCCTGTAAAAAACGGAAATAAATGAACATAAAATTACGTATAATTTTGCCGCAAGAATTTTAACTCGGGTTTTAACATTAACGCGTAAAACTTTATATGATGCAGAAGTGGGTACCTATATTTTAGATGTTATTAAAACCTCTTTTTGTAACATGCGAATGAAGTCGAGAATGTAAATGTTACGTGTAAGTACCTATAGGTACTTACCAAGAGCTGATTTCATTAAATTTGATTTGTTTTTATACAGGAGTAGTAATCATTTTTTCCTTAAGATACTAAGTATCTACTCAAAGATTAAAGATGGGTATTTAATTTCTTGACCCATTTTTTAACAATTATTGTTTTTTTTCAAAATGACTCATTGTTAATGTTAATGAATATATAAACATTGGGGGATTGATTTAAAGGGATATGTATTTAACATTAATCATCAATCAGACAAATTTTAATCACGCCTCCTTTTATTTTATTTTCATCACATTCTCTCTTTGCACTCTTCGTGGTCTCCTACAAGTATATGTATTATTTCGAATGCAAGTATAGGCTTTTCCGAGATAAATTAATACCCAATAGCTTCGGTAATTTATCACTGTCGCGTAATTTATTTATTATTAAAATTTCTCCCTGTTGGAATTCATGATGATATTATTTACAGTATGAGGAGAATCGAGTCCACCTGTCCGGTCTCGTTAAAGCCAAACATCGTAGTAGATTTAGACGTATTGATTGATATCTGTTATTAAGTGTACGATTCTTGAGGTATTTTCTCATGCTTGTCCGAAAAAAAAACTGTTTCTAACTCGTACCGACGTTAATTTATTAAATTTCCTTCGACTGCACATTCGAATTACCTGCGCTTTTTGCTTTTAAAAATGTTGTTAAATTTGCACTTGTATCATTCCAATAGATTGTTGGGAGGTATTTTTAAATTGGAACGAATTTTAGTAACTTCGATATGCTATTTGCCGGTTTATTAATAAGCATACTTATAACAGTTTACATTCGAACATATTTGAAGGTGGAATTAAATTCAGATGGGCCAAAACGATAAAATTTACAGACTCTTCATGACGGGAACTTCAAAGACTTCCGAACATATGTTCTTGAAAGAGAGGTTTCTAATAGTTGGTATTATTGGCTCATATTAAAAACGTTGTTGAATCGAACAATAGCATTCATAAATAAATTAATTCATTTCAAAATTTGGTAACAGGTATGTAATTTAAATATTATTCATTCAGCAAAATTTTTCTCATTCAATCTTAAAGCGCTTGGAAGAGGAAAAGAAATAATTTTGTCCTTGATATGGTGACGAGTTGAAGTCGCAAATGCATAATTAATCAAAAATCTAGCGTTGGGTGTTGGGTGCACATACCTATTATATTAGAATAATTACATAACTCAGACGAGTTGTAAAGTAATTTACATACTGTGGAACATAACATAGCAATTGGTCTATGAAGTTTGTAGTGAAAAACCCTATACAATTTTAATTCTGATGAAAAAAGTTAAGTAAAGGAACAGAAAAAATGCGGTACTAACTCAAAAAGAAATGTCGAAAAATCGGGCTATCGGTCGATAAAAGGATTTTTCATCGGCTCGAAAGTGATGAGATGCATTAAACACCTAAAGTGTGTTATCTGCAGGAGGTGCGGCATTTCTGAAGCTCGAAACGCTGTCGATAGGCTTGTAAGAAATTAATTCAGGAGTATGTCGAACGTAAAGTGGCTATCTATGCGCCGTGTACGCAAATATTCGGCACATATTTGGTAACCGAAACGTTTACACAGGAATTTTAAACCTCAAGCAAAAATTAAGGGGAGAAACAACATTAGGAGGCTGTTTGACTACGATTTAACAGAATTTTTTGGGTCGGTAGAATTAATTGGAATTCAATCAACTTTTGGCATAATTTTATTTATATTTTGAACAATTTTTGTGAATTTTGTGAATGATTTCAGCCAAAAATAACATAGATCAGCTGTGATGTCTATTAAAGGAAGTATATAGCTCTCCAATTGCGGGAACTTCCATTACGATTTTCATGTAAATTTAAAAAGGTTTTAATTTCACATTAATACCTTTTTTTCTAAGAATATGAACCTCAATGCAAGTGAAAATAATGAAAATTGAATATTTTGCGGACATTGAAATAATTTACTTCGATTTTCACGATTTTTTATCATAATAATCAGTTCATTACTTTTTGAGTTAAACTGCAGACAAATGTGAAAAAAGTCATTTCAAGATAAACGCGTTTGATCCGGTTATACCGGAAGTGGACAGAGACCTTCTTTTTTTAAATGGGGCACCCCGTGTCTTTGCATTTTTAGATTCTACTCCATGAGCAGATTATAAAAAGGGGTCACACTTGATATCTTGGTCTCATAATAAAGGCTATACAGCCATTCAAAAATAACAAAATTTTGAATTCGGGCGGCTCTGAAAGCCGAACAGTTGAAAATCGAGAAAAACGGTTTACTTGGTCCTATCCTAACTTTTATAGTACTATCTCAAGGTAAAAAAAAATGATTTTTTTGATAACCCTGTTTAAATTTTTTATCGTGTCATTAGATAGTACTTGAAAAGTTACGATAGGACCATGTAAGCCGTTATTCTCGATTTACAACTGTTTGGCATTCAGAGCCGCTCAAATTCAAAATTTTGTGATTTTTGAGTGGCTGTATAGGCTTTATTATGAGACCAAGATATCATGTGTGACCCCTTGTTGTAATCAGCTCATCGAGCAGAATCTAAAAATGCAAAAATATACAGGGTGTCCCATTTAAAATAGGAAAGTTACTGTCCTCTTCCGGTATAACCGGAAGTAAGAAACAGTTTAAAATATTTTCATTGAATCGAGCGTATCGACAAATACTTATATACAAATTTTCAAAATTTAATTACCATTATTTTTCCAGATACTTCTAATGGGCCCTCTTCGTGACACACCCTGTATAAATTAACAGTAGCCTGTACCCGATGTTCATTCAGTTCTATTCTCGTAAAATCTAAACGAATGCGAATTTCATTTTGAATTTTTTTGAACCTTCTGGTGGTTTAACCCTTTAAAAGTTATTTCAATATCGTTACTCTTATAAGGTTTTCTTTAGTTTTATTACCCACACTTATAAACGTCACTTCGAATTGAATGTTACTGCAAATATGTATAACGAATTAAAATTCCTATCGTTGCTTTCGAAGCGATTTACGAGAGTACGATTCTGTATTATTTCGAATGGATGTTACCGGGAGATAATGCTCGCAATCACGCACAATTTGTCAACTTTTTGCACTCTAATTTGCCCGACAATTCGACGTAATTGAAGGAAATACAGCTGAAAATCGTCGGCGGGATTCTTGAAGACTAGTTTTTCGAAAATTTCGCATCATGCGATTTTTTCGAGCCAACGTGATTCTGCTTATTTCGGTCGATTGCTGTTGGCAGAGGAGTTTATTATGCAATTTCGGAATGCTGGACTAAAAAAATGCACTCAAGAGTTAATATTTTTTTGGTACAAGCAAAATTTTCATTCAGATATTCAATTTCTTGCATCTTACTCACGACAAATGGCAGACTAGTCGTGCACTTCTGGAATACGTCCAAGAATCGGATACATTTTTAGCCGGGACATTCGAAAATAAATTTCATAACCAACAGCACGTAACGCTCAAAAGCTGAATGTTAATGCCACCAAATCAGGGACAACTCTAAAACTTTTATAACCCCTGTGCATACACTTTTATAACCTTTGAATTAACTCTTCTATAAAATAAGCAGCAAGATTTTGTTATTTAAATTCTCTGTCTATATAATAAAAACTTCCTTTCCGCCGTTCTATTAAAAAATTTCTCGAATTGCTCTGCTCTGCCGAAATTTATGTAACCAGGAAGCCGTAGAAAACTCCAATTAATACGTCGCCCTCTCACATCGTCCCCATTTCTGATCGTTTCGTAACGAAACTAATAAGCTATTTTTACGTGAGCGTACCTACAAGACGGCGAATGTGCGTTGGATTTAAAAAAAAAACTGTTGAAATAAAAGTAGCGATCGATGCGCTGCGGCTATATCAGTGACCGGATCAAGTTCGAGGTTCAAATCCACCGGTACCTTCTGTTAGTCCGGTGATAAAGATCAAAAATTTTCAATTTTCTCAAAATCAATCACAATTTTTGGTACTAATATGCCATTTCGTCAAACAGTTCTTAAAATTAAGTTAGGTAGTACTTAAACCGGATTTAGGAAGTCCTATAAGTAAAATTTGCGTTTCACCATGCTTTAACTGACACTTAAAGGTGATGCCTAAAGTTAGGAGAGTTCACTCTGGGCTTCCCTAAAGCATTTAGGAAATACTTAACCATACTTTTCATCTTTAGCAGGCTTTAGATGATGAAAATTTCACTTGAGATTAGTTGATTTTATAGTAGGTATTTTTTGTTGGTAGTTTAAAAAATGTTGTTGTTAATTAAAAAATATGCGAGCTGTATTAAATGAAATTGAAAATATAGATAATTTAATTGAGGGGGGGGGGGGGGGTTACAATGATATTAGAAACCAAAATAATGACAAACATTTTTCAGCTTAAGAATTAATTGTATTCGATTTAAGTATACAACCTACCTTAGGAATTACTTAGGTAAGAAATATCTAAAAACATGTTGGTGAAATCTAGCATAACTGCTCTACTTTTGCAGTAAAAAAATGTACATACCTAAAAATTATAAATTTTAGTTCATGAATTAGGTACATTAGAGGTAACATTGGGGGCATGCATATGGAGTTTAATTTTGTTAGTACCGTAGGTACTTCACTATAATGAAAAAAGGGGCTGTTACTCTCGGCAAATACGGACATATCGGCTGTGTTGTAAGCTGTAAAATGCGGTAAAGCGAGTTCGAAAACGATTCTCGTCATTGATGTCAATACACCACGAGTATCAATCTTTTTACTCTTCGATCTCTTCTTGTTTTATCATCATATATACCGATGCGAGATGAACAATTAAAATTTAAGTCGTTCTTTTCGTCGTGTTTTTGTTGGTGTGTTTCGAAGAAATGATTCGTTCGTTCCAAATTACCGATCCTGTGCGACTAATAAATATTATAAATATAGCAAAAATCCTCACCACAACAGGCCCATCCATGCGTCCTGATGTACTGAGTGTTGCGCCGAACCATTGTCCACTTTTTTCGTCGATCGGAGCATCATGAAAAGCAACATTATCTGAAAAATTAAATATATACCTAATGTAACACTTTTTTACAAAGCTATACATCTACGAGATGTACATCTGCAGCCTTTTTTTACAGTTATAAATCGTAAGATTTAGTGGTAATTGCACGTTTTTTATCGAATTTCATTAAAAAAAAGCATATGACATATTCATCTTTACGACATCTTACTATTGTTTAGTAAACATTCGAACCATATGGCATTTTAATACGGTAGAATATTTGATATTTTTACAAGAGGAACGTGCCATGTGCAATATGTTATTCACATGTCGCGTTTATTATTGTTATTAATGTTTATAAATGTGTCTTATATAGAAACGTTACGGATGGATAGAGTTTTCATAACTACAACAAGAAAATATTGAAAAAGGTGTTCGTACCAAGGCAGCAGTGATTACTAGCAGCCATCGGATATTGTTATTTATGTTATCACATCATAATTTATCTGTATAAATTTTTTACTTTGTAACTGTTTTTTTGTGATTATATAGACATAATTTAACCACGTGTCTTCTGATGTCCAATCACTCGGCACGTTCTTGGCGCATTTTTCCACATTATCCCGAACTAAAGCGATTAAAAGTGTGATATTTATCACACATAAAATGATTTCTAACAACTTAATACTAGACTAGACAATGAAAACACGTTGAAGTTTAGAGATACCAATCTCTCATTTCTGACCGTTTAAATAAAGCTCTAATGCCGAAAATTTATGAGCGCGTTATATTGAGATTTAACATAAAGATACAAAAGAGAATGAAAACCTTCCAAAGCTGTTGCAACGAAAAATAAACAGTTAACAATCGGACGTGTCGATGTATATAAAAACATTAAGGCTTTAAAATTTTGTGTTTACAGAAAATTTACATATGAAGATTACTTTTATATTGTATGTAAGTACCTATAAAGATACTTTAAAATGCTTCACAATCCTGGCTGTATTGACGCCAGTGCGTCTGTTGAAGACAAGATAATTTTCTTGCATTCTATTTACCTATGCAGCAGATATGTATCTATCTGAATTAAGGGGGGAACCCATCAAACATGATAGTGATTTTTTAGGATTTTTTTGGTGGGAAGAATTCATTGGAATTCAATAATATTTTGACATTATTTTGTATATATTTCGAACAATTTTTATGAATTTTTTTGAATACATTCAGCCAAAAATAACAAAGTTACGGCGTGATGATGTCGATAGAAGGTTGTAAGTATTTCTCCAATTGCTTGAAGTGTAGCCATTCCGATTTTTATTTGAAATCAAAAATGTTTTGATTTCACATTAATTAACTCATTTTCTAGTGAAAATAAAGAAAATTAAAAATTTTGCATATCATCTCACAGGTTGATTCAAATAATTCGTAATTTTATAAAGAGTTATCAATATTCATAATTATCAGTTGATTAGTTTTCAAGATAAACGCATTTCAAAAATAAATTGTTCTATTTTCATGAAATCTAAACAAATACGAATTCCGCTTTGAAATTTCTACAGCGTATTCTTCCATAATTAACCTGACGATTTATGCAATAAAAAATCGGATTTTTAATTGATAGGGTGAAATTGAGTGAAAACGAATTACATAACAAAAATTAGCAATAATGGTATCGGTTGACACTAGCTAATAGAAGGTCTCGAGTGTTGGCTAGAATGAAACTGTGAGAGTTTGCCTTGTCTTCCCACGTTAACCTTTCCTTTAATAAATCCATTGGAGGTGATTAGTTGGCTATTAACCAACACGCCCGTCCATATGTTGTGATATTGCTGGCGCCTGTTTTTCGTTTTGACACAACAACGATTCAGTTTTACCATATTATTTGTGGTAAAGTGGTTTAAAAGTGTACTTACTTACTCAAGTGTCGTTTCCACCACAAAGCGAGCACATATAGAAATTTAAAATAGGGCTGGAACGGGGTAAAAACGCCTCGAAAAGAATGGAAGATTATCGACAATAAAAAATGAATCAATAAATAAATTTGTCTTCGGCCGGTGACAGCTATTTCAACTCAACCGCTGCGCTTAACTACAAAAGGCAGATCTCGAATTCTGATCTCTTTGTTTTTGTACCGAGCATAACCGCAAACTTGCCCCGATGAAATCGCGAACCGTTTCTCGAGACAAATACCCTCCGAATTATTTTTTACCATTTCTAATTGCAAATCGCTCTATTCAACATCCACAATTTTGCCTCTAAAGACCTATACTTTACGATCGAAGAAAAAGAGACAAAACCGAACGAAACGTGTGGTGTCATATGTTTTTTCGCCGGGTATCCACAAAGCGACGCTTTAAGACGATACATGGAGCTTGTAAGATGTCGCCATTGTAAAAAAATCCTCTCCTTCCGAACCAAACTGAGCACTGCCCCTTCATCTTTTCACTATTCAAAGAAGCACCGTACTCACATGGGGATCTACAAATTCGATGTTGCAATAAAATATTCCCACAGCGGCGGCGATCAATCCTTTGACCAAAACTCGAAGAAGAATCGATATTTTAGGATGGAAATAAGCAGAAAAGTATTCATTAAACACTACATATTTGAAAAATCTGAAGCCAAATTAACGAAGAGAATGATGCAAGTGGTGAGAAATCAATATTGTGACACCTGTGGGAAATACCTTTGTTGCGCTACTGGTTTTTCTCAACTATATCTATATATAGAGTAAGCGCATGTAGAGGATCTGCATACAATGGATTGCAAGAGACCAAATTTTTTTTATACTTAAACATTTTTTGCAACCGGCTATAATATATGTTTGTCAATATATATATTTTCGAGATATACATATGGAGTAGCATTGCTATATGCTGTGACTTATATAGCGAGTAATTACCATATACAGGGTAAACTAGAGGCAAAACGTTTTATTTAACTTCCCAGAATTCATGAATATTTTATAATGGTGAAGAAAAACGTTGGCGAATAATCAAAAATCTACAAATTGAAACATTTCTCAAAAGATTAGAAGAATAAAAAAATACTTACTGGTTCTATCGAATGGTATTTGTTGGCAAATATCATCCCTGTCAATTTGACATTTGTACACCGTTCCCCCTTTGGTTACCACTGCAGGACTTTGATAAATCGATTGGCCTTCGGGAGCGCCTACTAGAATCCTGCAACAAATAGACCACTGTTAATTTCCTTTACATGTTCATCGGAGAATGAATCTATTTTTCGAGCTCATGAGCGAGCCTTGACACAAAATTTAGAGTCGTTTTATTAATATGCACAATCAACATCGATCAGCATTTTGCAATTACTGCAGTCGGTGGTTATATTTATAGGCACACCTTTTCCTCTTCCTATGTCCTAATAAATTAGGTTTATGAAGCCTTTATAGCGGGTAAATTAATAGTCTGAGGGCTTAAATATTTTTTATTTGAGCAGAAAAAAAATTTGGTTGGTTATGGGTTGAATTTTAAGTGACGAATTTTGAGGGATGAAAGTTGGTATAATTTCTCTTTAATTTCGGTAATTTTTATAATGTTATTACAAGTTTTTTGCGAATCAATAAATGCAAATCCAAGTAGGTTCATTATGTAAAAAAGTTTAGACAGAAAAAAATTCAAAATTTGAGTTTTTTTCAGAATTTTTTTATGTAGGTATGCTCCAATACTAAAACAATTAAGTTAGCGTCGCGCTTCCCTAAACGATCAATTTGTCATGTTTTTATGAGTTGTTTTCGGAGATTGAACACCAATAAAAAGGATTCACCATTATTAGTTGATCGTAAATTTCCTATCTTTCATGATGCTTATATGGCACACTTCTTCATCCCTTCAATCTTATTTACCCTTCTATAAAATTAGGAAAATAAAAAACATCCAATCTTATTATACTCCCTTCTAGTAAAAAATTACAAAAATTCTCCTGCTATATCTAAAATAAATGTAGATTAGAGACTCTTCGCTCTGGCTAGCTTGAGTCATTTAGGAAAACTGGGTCATAGAGTTCGAGCGTTCTATTTTCGTGAGTTTATTTTACGGGTGCGGAATCAGTGAGAGAATAGAATATAACAGTTCGATTTTATCTGCTGGTAAAGGCCAATTTATCAAACGGAGTTCTAAATGTGCCAATAGTAAAACATAAAGCATGAATTATGAATGAATGTTAAATGTAAATACGCTCTGTACAATATTAATTCTCTTTGTTTTAGCTTTTTTATAGTTGGAATTTATTGTACATCCATATTCTAAAAGTATGTACCGTTAGCTCCTTAATAAAACAAACTATCGATGAATTTTATACAAATAAAGTAGGTATAAAATTGTACGAAATTAGAACACTTATCGATTCTTAAAATAAATATCTAAAAAAATATCGGATCTTGATTCAAGTTTATTACTCTTGGCTTCTTGACAAAAAGATTTGCTCAAAAACAATTCGCTTTAAATTGAGGATGCAGGAATTAGTGACGAGGACAGATTGTTCTCTCCTTCTGTTTGCCTTCGTTCTCCTTGTAATAATTCGATAATTATGGCGTGTTGGTAAACAAAACGATTTAAATTCAATGAAGCTTATATTCACCCAGACTAAAAATCCATTTAAATTTAAACAAAAACTTAAGAGAGCTTTTTGTCTGTTGCTAATTTGACATAGATCAATAACAGTTGTCATTAATAAAATTATCCTTTTAATTTCATCTATTGAACATAAATATCAAAGATGACCATTTTTAAAACATTGCCTACGTTAAATTAACATTCAAGGCTTAAAGTGTAGAATCGAAATGCTCCTAATCAGATAATTAGGCCTCACGTTGATGTGAGAAAAGGGTTTATCTGCATAATATCGTTTGCTGGAGGTTTTCAAAGGCGTATGTAGAATTAATTTCGAAAATGATAAGTATCAGTGTCACCAAATCAGGATATGTAATTATAGAATAAGAGGATTACCGCGATGTAGATACGAAAGGGAATCGAATTTGATTAGTTTACATTAAAATAACAAGGCAGATTTTTTTATACGAGCTTCAAAAATTGTAAATCTTTCTAAATATAACAACAAAACTTTTATTAATGAAAATACATATGTTAAATTCGAAAAAATTTAGGTGGGCTAACGTTTATGGAGATCGTCACATTCAAAGTATACAGAATGTTTAAAAACAGGTTAATGCTTTCATTTTATTAGTCACAATAGCATAACATTGTATTTCTTCGGACATGCCAGCTTACCAAAAAAGGAGTGTGACGTCGACGAATATGCAAGTGGGCTTCCACATTATATTACGAAATGAAATGAAAATAATACAAGGAGAGACGAATTATTTCGCTCAATATGTAGGCCAATTAAGTTCACAATTAAACCTATCTAAAGTCGCATTTACCATGATGCCAATTGGTGAGACAATTGTCTTGGCCAATTGGCCAAAATGTCTTGCGGGATCAATCAGATTGGGGATCAATCGTCACGTGCACAATTGGCCAAGACAATAGTCTCACCAATTGGCACCATGTAAATGCGACTTTAACTCCACTTTACATATTTTTTTATCAATTACCTATACAGACATTCGTTTTATAAAACATGGAGCATTTCACTAACCCTGTATAAAAGGTTTAATAAAACGACTTATGTATTACTTTCAACACGTTTCTCCGCAGTCGACTTTTACAAATCTGACCTGATTAACAAAAACATGCATTCATAATTGTTAATAGAATTATTTTTTTCGCTGACCGAGCGGCTTATGGCGGGCCGCGACTCTTTGCTTTCGGTAAATACGGTTTTTTTCAATTGGTGCACTGTACAATAAAATTTTTAATTGCATGTGGTCGCGTCAACATATGGTCAGAAGTTTCACAATGAGCAATGTCGTTCGGCGAAGAATTTCAGTGCGTTTCTCGCGTTTTCGTAATAGATCACAACGGAACGCTAGCCAGAGGTGAAGGTTGAACCTTTGATAATTATAATATCGATTTTTTACATGCTGCTCAGCTCGTTAAATAATATGAAATGCTGCTAAAAGTAATTTAGTCCATGGAAATCATACATTTGACATTGCATTTATTAGAAGAGATTTTTTAGCAGAGATTAGCAAGTAGGGGAGAGTGGGGCTAGTTGTTACAAAATTAACATTTGATTTTTTTTTCTTAAAAACTATCAACTGAATCGACGCCAAATTTTGAGACAATACGGCTCAATGTTTCTGCTCTACATTCCTGAATTTAGATCCAACAATTTATGTAGAAAAAAACATTTAAAATAAACATTTATGAGGGCGTGTAAAATGTAACAACTTGCCCTACCCAGGGGAAAGTTGTTACAATGAATATTATGGGAATTCAATGAGTTTTAAACCCTTTTATTCAAACCAAAAAATGCAAATGTTAAACAATGATCTTAAACGTGTTAATCGCCATCAGAAAGGCAATGAATACAAACGTAGAAATCATCATCTTCTCTGCAAGAGACTTGTGCCCATTTCTTGCAACATAGATAACGAATCCATTCGTTAGATTTGGATTCTGAGTAGAGTTTCAAGCATATACCTAAGACAGTGAGTCCTCTTCTTCGGATTCCTCAGAAGAGGAGTCTTGCCTGAAGTTTTTTTTTAACTTGCTCTTATTCTTTCGTGGAAGGCGGATGGATTGAATACCCTTTTTCCTATGTGTTCAGGAGCGTCAGGTTCAATTGCAAGGGTTTCACATGGAATTTACTTCTTAATGGGGTTTTTTGTTACTGTAACAAAGTGCCCCTTAAATTTTGTAACAACTAGCCCCAACGTTCGTTTTGAGGTTCTATATTGGTTTTTGCTAGTTCGCTTCTTTTCTGGAGGAAAACTATTAGCGCAAATGAAAGAGTGATATATAAGTTTTAAAACAACACGTTTTTGAAAATGAAATTACCTACTGGTTAGTGAAGACCTTGATCGAAACACCACATTTCACTTACAATTATGAGGTTAAAAATCGATTTCGGGGGTTTACGGGCCTCTGCGTGCAACTATCGAATTCAACTTTCGTTCATAGTTGGGGCTTCATGGCAAGTATTAATAGGCAGAATTACGGTTGCCTATCTGTTATAGTATACTCATTTTTATTGGGTTTGTAACAACTTCCCCTTGTAACAACTATCTCAATTCTCCCCTAACTTGCGACAGTTTTTGAACTGAACCTTCAAGTTATAAATTTCTTGCAGTTTTTAGGCAAGTCGTGTATAATACGTTTATATTAAAGTGTCTGATAGTATTTTCAACTTTCCAGAAGGTATTGGAGATTTTTAGTGAGAGTAGAACAATGTCGGACAAAAAATGTTGGTCGGGAGGAGATTTCACGATGGGAATTATTGAAATCTTCAATTTTCATGAGAAAACTGATGAGTCTTTAGGATCTTCGTCTCTTAATTCAGTTAACAAAGTTTCACAAAAACCGAGTGTACATCTTCTTAATATCCAATTTCACATCCGAACATATTTCTTTTTTTTCAATTTTTTTGTTAAAATAGCTATTATACACGCAGCCGCACATTTACGTTTTACACTCGACATTGTGTATTAGGTAACTACATCAGGCTCTGATTATATGGCAAGAATACGTTTATATAGGCTTCCGACATTTCTTGCGCAAGGAAACAAGGAATACCTCTCGCAAATACTTGCAGACACTAACTTGCTGCAATTTTTGCTTTAAGTGTACATACTTTTGGAAGTCAATCTCGCAAGTACTTTCGAAATTTTATTGCTAATCGACACATGCCATTAACTGCAAAGAATCTTCGTGTATTTATTTAATTATCTAAAAAAATAAGATAACCTGTTATTTTTATATACACTAATTACAGGTTCAAAAAATCAGCATATTTAAGCACATTTTAATTGGCCAAAGGTGAATCATTTTTCTTCGGGAAATATTACCTCACACGCTCATTGATCATCATGAGCAATCGTGGATTTCGAGCAATGACGACGCCCACTCGACGATTTTCGATGCACAAGGGCAGTGAGAATTAAGATAAGAGCTCTTCATGATAATAATAACACTAAAAACGAACGTTAATAACCATCAGCGACTAATAGAATGGTCTATTACATGCAGAAAGGCATAAAGGTGTGTCGAGAGAGGAAGTAAATAGGTAATGGGCTCGAGAAGGTGAGGCTACCTCGATAGATTAGGTAATTTTTTTAATACCTATCGCTTTGTAAGACAAAGAAATCTCGATCGTAATGGATTTTCTAATGGGACTTAGTATTAGTTATAACAATACAACCAGGATTGTACAAGTTGAAGAATTTCTTTATCATTTTTTTACTCCTACTTACATTTCAAACACCCCTAAATGTTTGTTATTACAGAACGCGTTAGACGATATGTATATGAAACACGCCACTTATTTTTGAAAGCCAGATTTTTCTTCCCGGTTTATTTACTTTCACCTCACAGACAAATTACCTACATATACGATTACTTTTTTTAAGGGGGTTAATTTATACAAGGGGAAAAAGTGAAAGTCATTCTTGTTTATTCGACTCTGCTGTATTTCCTGCATGGAAGTAAATCAATATGATGCACGTTTACTGATCAAATTTGATTTATATTTGACTTAGGTACACCTAGATAGTGATAAAAATAGGTTCTTCTAATGTTCACTATGTAATAAGAGATGCATTTTAGAGATTTCCTAACATTATTACCTATCTAAACCCTTTTATCAAAGTTTCATTTGTGTCTAGTTGTTTATCCATTGACTGAAGTAATTTAGGAACTCTTAAATTTCCATTCATAGTATATTATAATAGGTAAATTATTTAAATAAGCAGAGCCTTTTACCTTGGCGATAACCGATTGCCAAGATCGTAAAGATTTATTTTTAGCATTTTGTTGGTAACATTTAATTGCTAACCTAGACTTTGCTCACACGTAAGAGTAGTATAAACATGAAATATTTTATAAATATTTAATATGGATATGACACAGAAGACTGACATAATTTTTAAAGATTATGGTAACGGAAACGTGGTCCGATGTGTATAATGTTAATTTTTTAAATATTTATATAAAGCAATTATTTTTGAATAAATAAATTAATTTTTGTGGTGTACCTACATTGTAAATCATAAGATAATTGTGAAATTTTTGTATACAAGCAAGTGCAAATTTATATAAGCAATATACATTATGAGTGCAACAAAGACAACGTCCATTATATTAGTCTCATATGAAGAAAAAAGATAAAGTGATATTGTGAGATTGGAACTTTCTCACTCTATAACCACTATTATTTCAATTATTAGTCTTTCTTTATTCAACTCATAGTAAAATATATCCCACAAGCAATTAAGAAGGGTATTTCTGGCATTAGGCAAATAAGTAACTTCAACTATTAATTTAAATTTGTATACGGAAAGATTTTATTAGTCTTGTCGCGAATACAATCTATCCATGCGTATATAACTCTTCATATTATACGCATTTTATGCTAAACGGTTATTGCCATTCGTAATGTTAATTTTAATGACTCTTGAACATACCCATACAGAAAGCCATTAATTTAGTTCATTGGAAATAAATAAAAGTCTTTCTTGCACTAAAAATGTCATTAGTACGTAAGGATATGCGTTTACAATATGTGTCCTTATTTCAATTCCAATAAAATCGCTCCTCATAGAGTTCCTTAAAAAGCGAAAACTATGCACTCATTCACTAATTGAAAGTTTCAAATTAATTGCAGCTCTTAATTTAAATGTTTTGATTAACGTTAATTGTTACAACCACTGAGAATTCCAAACCTAAATTAAAAGTGATGTTAAATTATGTTTTAATCTGTTGTAATTAGCGATAAAAAGTCGCTTTAGCTGTAGCACAAAGAGCCCGTACAAGCAAGAAAATTACCAATTATATTTTTTGATATTTTTTATCAAACAACAATTTCATTCTTACTACAACGCTCGCACGTTAAACGAATAGGTATAGTAATTTAAGTAATTGCACAATTAATTAGCATAAAGTTAACACTTGTAAAACAAATAACTCATCTTCTTCACATGAGCAGTATAAATACAAACACTCCTTACAATTCCTCCTGTTGTGATGCGTGCAGTATTGTTGAATATGCTCGAAATTATAATAAACTTACATCATACCTACACTGTTTACATTAGTACAGAACATTCTATAAAGCAACTATTTAAGTCTTATATATAAAGAAAATATGATTAAATCCATCTCTTACGTTTGTATTGTGCTTCGCAAAACAATTTTCGAATAAATCGAAGAGATTCGTTCGAAATTAAATTTCCCACAGGAACTGCAAAAATACGTGAGGCACTGTTTGAGCGCATATGATATACGGAATTGATAAAAGAGGTGCTCTAGCGAGGCAGCGCAAAAGGTTAAATGCGATTTCTTAGGTGCAGACAGCACAAATTCTAATAAATATATAATTCGTGTACGATTGTATCGAAAGCAATTAAATTGTAAATTATACAAAGTGGAGATATTGGGATACTGATATTGATATCTATTATTAGTATTTTTTAAAAGCTCAATATACTCGTATGTTCTTGCATGTAAGTTAGAACTACTGCAGTAAACTATTGGATTATAGTAAACTAGTCGCAATATGTTAATATTCGTTCATGAAGTTGTTAATTGACATAAGTATACATGCGAGTGCATAATATGCATATGTAAGATTTCGATATATACCTACATTCGGTTTTAATTGAATTATTAAATATTCTACGGCTGTTAATTAGGATTATTAGTTGTAACCTTGATGAATAGCTTGCGCTATTAAATAATTTTGCCAAGCTAATACGCGAGCACGAGTGGCTGGTTAGATACTTCCAGTTTTACCAGATTATACTAATCGTTGTCATTTTACAATTAATTAAAACCGGGAAGAAAACTGGCCACGTAAAATGCTCGATTTATGAGCTCGAAACGTGTTTATTTAATTTGCCTGTCAGTTTGAACGTTAGTAGGAAGATCATTTCGAATTAAACCATTTATTGGGATAATTTACGTGAACACCCTGTATTAATATATTCCTTTACACGTTACTTGTTTCCCGTAATGTTCTCATTTCCGTTGTTACGTACGGCTGACCGCAAGTAATACAGAGTAACATCTTCAATAACAGCGCTTTGGTGTAAATTCAATAAATTCATTTCATGGATTTCTAATGTATTTAAGGAAGTAATAAATTCCTTTAAGGGAATAAAACATATTGCCGGTTAAAAAAAAAATCCGGGCCCCGTAGCAAATATGAATAAAATGCTAAACACTTGACTCGAGTTTGTCTCTGGATGCCATCAATCTAAAAACTAGTCCTCTTGACAAATTTAGTACAATGTTTTTCGAGAGAGCGGGCCTTTATCAATGAATTATGGATACCTAACAAAAATAACATTGTCTTTCTGATCTAGTAGTGGTACGGTGCAAAACTGACGATTGTGGAAGGATAAAATGCCGACATATAAAACCGGTGCAATGGCGTAGAATCATTAATTTAATTACACCAATTTTACTACAATTTTTTCATTTGTATGTCACTTTCTATTAATTCTAATAGAATTAAATTAAATTAGCACAGTTTATGAGCTTTCTTGTAACCTATTGCATAAAGTAGACAATTCCAAAATAATTATTCCCAATAAGGATAATTTTTCTGGATTAAAAAAATTGTTTCATAAAGTGCAATAATCAAAATTTTTCCTTAAAAAATAACTAAAATAAAATTGCATGTAGGGGAAACCGCATTTACGCCTACGCTACTGGCGGAGGTGCATTTCTTCAGAATCTTCAGTTCTTGAGAATCTTCTGAAAGGCACCTTCTGCTACATACGTGTTAGGAATTATTAATGACTAACGAAAGTTTAGTCTAAAAGCTGCATTTATACCGAGATACTGTACTTACTAACGCAATCACACTATAAATAAACCTACTGCGTTCTGATGTGCGAATAAAATTATAGTTGCAATACGAAGAAATTCCAAATTTCATGCAACAAACTGGAAAAATGGGGTTCCCACTAATTCTCCTTGCATTTCGTTGAGTTGACGTTGAAAACATACCTTCAAATAGCCCTGTAATTATTTATTTTATTTCTGGCACACCGAGCTTTGTGCACTACACGTTACGGAAGGCTAGTTTAAATATAGTTGTGGCAAATGCAAGAAACTAACTTATAATTAGAGTCTCAACATGCTCCTATAAATTTCTGAAATAAGTTTCATAACTGCATTTAATATTTTATGCTCGATACAAGAAGATCTCTCAATACGATATTACTTACATAAATATATTGACGCACGTGAACGGAATATTCGATGTTTAGAAAGTATAGGTATCAATAAAATTGTCAACAGCAAAAGGTATTTCATAGTTGAAGTACAGTTTCATAGTGCAATATTTTCTTGAATAAATCCTACTTTATATGCGTGAATGTTCATAATTATTGTTCAACAAAAGTTGTTATAAAAAAAAAGACAATTTATGCAAAATGAGGGAACAGACAAATTGCCCTAATTGTAACACTACTTTAATCTCGAAGGAAAAAAGGTAAATTGATTCTCGTAAAATTTACAAGCTACCGAAATATGCTTCCGGGTGTTTTACTACCTCTAAACGAGCTAGAAGAAGAAGAACTCAGAAGTGGCGAAATGGAAATAAAACAGGCCATATCCGAAGATTTATAATAGACATCTGGCTTACTACCGAAGTCCCTTCTTGTATATTTAAAAACCCTTCGCGGCAACATTTGAGGAACACATGTGTCGCCTCGTTCAACTTACGGACCTTCCATCGATGTACCCAGAAAGAGAAAATATTTCTACGATGCAAAAATGGTGACAAGAGATAAGAGAATGCAGTAAGTGTAATTGGATAGAAGATATAGATACACTCTGTGAATAGCCAGAGGTATTTGTATTGAAGATATTACATAGATAAATGCGTATAGTTTGTACAAAACAAAGTTAGATGCTAGTCACTAATGTCGTCATAAATTTGACAAACATTGTGGCCAACTTTTAAAAATAAATACATAAAACAGATAAGGGCCCGGTTGTAGATGTCACAGGTGAGCGTTAGTTCAACTAAACAGCGAGTCAACTTTGAACCGAGTTCATTGTAGAGTGCAAGCTCAACATTAGTTTGGCTGAACGCAGTTCAGATCACGTTGGTTGTACTGAACTCACTTTTTTTTATCTGAAATACATAAAATGTCGCATGCCAAAATTTATAATTTAGGTATATTTGAACGTTGACAGTGTTGATTCTATATTTTGATGTCGCTTTTGATATTTCGTTTATTTTGAATTATTTGGACTGGAACTATCGACATTTGAGAAGTTCTTGATAATTAATATCTAATCGAAATCTACATTTAAATTCAATATCGGACCATGTTTCAAAATGACTGATGTAGGTCTATTTCCGAACGTTTGTGGGCATCTAGAATCTAAAAAACCATTCAAAATTTGTAAAAAATCTTCATCATCTTCTAATAATACGTTCATTTTGAATAATGAATTGTACTTATATCAGAAATTCAACCTGACTTTTTTGGGTTCACAACTCAACATCAAATGTTAAAACCGTCTTGAATCGCTTTTGAACGCTCTTTAAGCACCGTTTACGCAAAACATCTCTCTGAACCACAGATCAATAGTGACTGACGTATTTACAACACATCAAATTTGTAATTAATCTCGGTTCAACGCAGAACCACAGTTGAACTATGTATCTACAACCGACCCTAAGTTTAATACCAGCTAACTTTATCAAAGTTTCGGCAATTCTATTTGTTACATTTTTTGTTACGTGCATCTAACTCTGTTTTGCACAAACTATATGCAGCAGAAGTAGTAAAGTGCTTCTAACGAATTTACTACAAAAACGAAAACCCAACAAAATCCCTTCATGAAATATTCATCATAAGTCGAATTATGTAAACGAGTTCAATAAACCTGCGTTATTCTTTTGGTTCTTTTACGAAGATCCGAACCGACATTGCATATCTAATTCAAACGTTAACTCGCGGCATAGTTGGTGACTTATCAAACGCCCCAATCAGCCGACGAAAACTGAGCTGAAAAGGTGTGTGTGCGTCGATCGTTGACGCGAGTCGCTTTCAAAGAAAAACGCATTCTAACGGTCACGGACTCTATATGTATACAGACCCATATAGACAACAAAAGATTTGACGCGTATCTTCTTCATTAATTAGATGGCAAATTTATATGGTGTCTATTGAAATCTGTCGTTATCTTGTTGAAGTTTGAATGTATGAAAATTTTGGAAAATGGGAGCATTGCTCAATAAATTATTTTAGTCGCGAAGCTTTGCAAATATTTATGCGGTATCTACAGGGTGCGGCAGAGTAACTTACTTTAGTGAAAGTTCATACAAATCGACGTAATTTTGAGATGTAATTTTCAAAAAATTGAAAAAAATAGATATATGCAATAGTTTCGTTTTTGTTAACCTTACAAAAAAGTAAGTTTCTCTGCCGCACCCTGTACCTGTTCAAAGAAGAAAATGTTAAAATAGGAAACAAAGTAAAGGAAGAAAACAGTACCTATACAGTGATGGGCAAAAGTATGAAACCAATTGAATATCTCTGGAATGGTTAGAGATATCGAAATTTGGATGGTAGATACTATACTAAATTGTGCATTTGTTGTTGATATTTTCAACAATTTTGAACTTCCGGTTGAACCGGAAGTGATGTCAATTTTTAAAATTTTAAATGGGACATCTTGTATATTTTTGCATTTTTCTATTCGATGAGCTGATTACAAAAATGGTACATACTTGGTATCTTGGTCTCTTAATAAAGGCTATACAGCCACTCAAAAATCACAAAATTTGGAATTTAGGTGGCTCTGAAAGACAAACAGTTGAAGATTGAAAAAAAAGGCTTACATGGTCCTGTACTAACTTTTCAAGTACTATCTAATAGTACAAAAAGATTTCTAATAAAAATTTTGAAATTTTTGATCACTCTGTATACATTTTATATCATGTTATTAGATAGAACTTGAAAAGTTAGGATAGGACCATGTAAATTTTTTAATTTTTGAGTGGCTTTATAGCCTTTATTTTGAGATCAAAATACCAAGTGTGACCCATCCTTGTAATCAGCTCATCGAGCAGAATATAAAAATGCAAAAATATATAGGGTGTTTCATTAAAAATGTAAAAATTGATATCACTTCCGGTTAAACGGGAAGTTCAAAATTGCTGAAAATATCAACAAAAAATGCACAATTTAGTGTAATATCTAGCCTACAAATTTCATTTCGATATCTCTAACCATTCCGGAGATATTCACACGGTTCCAAACTTTTGCCCAATCACTGTATACCATCTTTTCAATAATTAATCTTATAGATTTAGATACCACAAATACTTATAGAGCAATAATTGCTCTAAATATTAAAGTAGGTGTTTCAATTGATATACTAAACGAGTATAGTTCACTATATGACTAGCTGTTTCATTTCACAAAATCTGGCGATCTTCACCTTCGTAATCAAAAACTGTTTCACCTTATTTTAGTGAAAATTCGATGATGAATGAACCAGTGTTCGCGCATTCAAGAAAAGAAACTTTTGCTCGGCTGCCTTTGCAATTGCAATGTGTTAGAGGTGTCCCAATAATAGTATCGGGTGGGCGGCATTGAGTAGGCCCGGACGCTAAGCTAAAATGCTAATTAAAAAGAATAAAGCCGAGATCTGTGTCGATGTTTTGAAGTTATTTGACCGACGCATATTTATTTCGTATTTCCGTACCTATATGAGTTGGTTTACTTTGTTTCAAAAACGACACGTGAATAAACAATCTACGTAATAGTGCTGTATATAATTGTTAAGGTAGAACAGAGGAGCAGCAGTTTTTGATTTGTGCATATTTTCATTTATTTTTAATGCCGATCAAGTTTGTGGTCGATCAATTACTGATTATTTGCTGAATAATAAAAATATAGGTATAACTACCTACTAAATACTACCGCATGCTTATTGATTATATGTATATTTATTATTGTTGTTTTTTAATTAAAAATTTACAATTCTCAAGAAAAGCAGTAAAATTTTGTAAATTCTGAATCATCTATTAGAGAACCAAGTTTAAAATAGGCTATGTTCAGTATACAATATGAATCACATTGCGTAGGCTATTTATAACCTTGGAAAAGTGATAATTCAATTCGAACCAACATCAACGAATCGTTTTTCCCCAAAAATAGTAAGATAGAATCTATTTAGTTCTTTCCTATAACCGCTAACCAATTATTTGAAGTAAAGTTAATCCATTTGATAATAATCAATTTTATGTACAATAAATTAATTGCAAAATAATATCTAATTTTGAGTGGAATATAATGAGATATCTCAATTAATTATAAATATATCTTACGAACTCATATATTATTACAATTTTACACCTATATATCGGAGATTAATTATTCTGACCAGGGGATTAAGTTTCACTTAATAGTTTTGCGTAACTATACTTTAATTTAATCTAAAATAAGTACCGATTTACCGCTCATTAATATTTAAGGCCAATTTGATTGTTTATTTTGAACAATTTTAGCCGGTCGATTAAGAAGCGTTACGGTTAAATTTGGATTAAACTATGGACTAAACATCATTTAAATAAATACATATAAAGGTCAACTTGTGATACGAATATTTTTATTTTAACCATGACTGCATAATTTCCCAAAAATATTAGCTTGATTAAACAGGGAAGGATAAATATTTATATTTATGATGCATTGATAAATAAGTAAAAATGTAACATCATTTTCGTTTAATGAAAAACGTTGAAATCGTTTCGTTGAAAAACAATCTCAGAATGTTAAAAATATTAAATTCAAATCTGGACTAAATTTTTTTGAAAATTTCGAAATAATAAAATTTAGGAAATATTAAAAATCATCTTGAACTAAATAAAAAAAAAAAGATTTCAAAAGCCCCATAGGTGAAATGAAACTGTAATAAATTCCAACGATATAATCATAAAATAGCATTTAAATGTTTCCTTGATTGTGCGTAAGTTAAAAATAAATTTCCTCACCATCCCCTGTTCCCACTGGCCTTATGCATGGCGACGGTGAACCCAAACATAGAGTTATTATTATCCCTCGGCTCGAAGACGGCATAATTCTTTTGGTCTATATTAAAGGCAGTCACCAAAAAAATATTCACTAACAACAACCCACTCGAAATTAATTTGCACTCACACATGATAGAATTTTGGAAAAAAGGCGAGAGAAATAGCGGCGCGGCGGAGTTTAATTTTCGAAAATTCGAATTTCGGAGCGAAAATCATCCATTTATCGCATATTCGTTGAAAATTCGCGACGCCTTCACAGTCAAATTAAACCATTAATATTTGTTATTTGTTAAACATATTATGCAAAAGGTTTTGGAAAGAGCGCGCATTTAGCGGATAGATTGCTACTGACGAGACGACTGACGTCCATGAATGTTCAAATGTATTCCAAAAGCGCCAAACTACTTTTAACTTTTCAAAAATACCATATTCGTCGCGACATCTATACGGTTTGTCATGTACCCACTTTTTCCCAGAACGCCATTTTACAGAAACCTTCAAGACATGTCACTTGTCAACAAAATCCTCTTTTTTTTAGGCGCAAACCAACTAATCCAAAAGCGCCAAACTACTCGAAATTCCTTATAATAACAACAAAAGGAGTATTACCCTGTTTAGATGTCTAAATCGACTCGATCGACTCTTCTGTAAACACGGATCGAATTGACTCGACGAAGAAAAAAGATACCGGATCGAGTTGACTCGACGAAGAAAAAGATATCTCAAGTCAATCTCGATCCGATTCCTCAAGCCTGCATTTACACGCGGTATATGTGTAACAGAAAGAGAAAGATATACATCGCAAACGTCACTCCTGTCAAAAACGTCAAAACTGTCGTTTGTCGAGCTGTCATTATTCCGCTAGTCGATCATTAATCATTGATTTGTGTATTAGAGAAGACCGCTCGACATTTTCCCCCTCGCAAACGATTTGAAATCCTAGATATGTTCAGTGGCCGCAGAGCAATCGCGCATTCGAATAGCTAGAATTGCCTGGTTTACCTATTAATTTCGATTCACGCGAATTGAAACAGAAAGAAAACAATTCATTCCGATCGCCTCCATTTTATCGTATGAAAAAGGGGGCCATTAAGGGCGGTGAAATTAGTGATTTAAACATCAAAAAAGGAAAAACAACCCAGTGAAATATGTGCAGTTGTTATTGAATCAATCGATAGTTCATTAACGCAAGTTTTTTAATCGGAAACAGGGCGAATTTTTTCCACTTTAACGGTATAATAGCATAAAAATCGAGAATGAATCGCGGACAAGCCGGTTCCCGAATTCACGTGCCCGACGAATTGCGCGAAGTCCTGTTGGAATTTACAATTACCTATTTGCTAGAACAACCAGGTGATGTCGTCAATTACGCTTCTGAGTACTTTACGAGATTGAGAGAACTCAGAACCACAAATCAACTGTTCAATCAAGTAGGAGATGGATCACAGGAGGCTCTGTCTCCCGACGAGGAGTCTCTTATGTCTCGGGAAGATGGTCAGTTGTTTTTATTTTTTTATTATTATTCAGTATTAAGTTATTTAGTTCTTTTAAATGTCATTGAATGACTACTGATCGCATTCCCTGGGGATTCCTAAAGTTTCCCGAAAAATAAGAAATATTTTTTTTCAAAAATTAAATCAAATAACTATTTTTTGATCGAGGATTAAGTAAAGTTGAATTGTAATAAGATTTATAAGGTTTTGTGTATTTAGTAGAGAAAATTTATGGTTTCTCCTTGGAGAACATGTTAGTATAATGGGATAATTTTTTTTGTGTATTCCTACTTGGAAATTATAATTATGAGGTATTGTTTAAAGTAAAAGCAATAATATAATGTACATTAAAATTTGTAATGTTCTCAATTGGTTTGACTAATTAAAATAATATACATTTTTTAAATGGTAGTAAATTAATATAAAATTATGTACTTAGATGACTTTAAAAAAATGGGAACTTATTCAAAAGAAATACTCTAATTAAAAATATTATTAATTGACACAAAAAGCGTGTAATTATAAAAATTACTTATTTAATTTATTATTATTTATTAGGTAATTACAAAGAGGAATTTATTTAAGCACTGTTTAATTAAAGTTTTTACCGATTAATGATTGAATTATATTTTTTTACATTAGTTACAAAATTTTTATTAATGTGTTTATTCTTGCACATTTTGGAACTATTCCAATTTTTTATTTTATCTACTATTCTGAAATTTTCATTAGTTTTTGCCAAGTCTTTCCGTAGATTATCACATATAATATTAGTGTATTGAATTAATATAAAGTTTTTAGTGTAAAATAATAGTTGAAAAAATGAAAAAATCTACATTGGGTCAGTAAAAATTTACACAAATAATGAATTTGTTAGATTTTATTGATTTAGTATTGAATTAATTCTTTGGCATAAAAATTATTTTATAAGTATTTGATTACATAAGTTCTTTCTATTCCTGAGATTAAACACTGAAATTAAACTAATTTTGTTTTGCTCAAAAACGATTTATACAAGGCGACTTTTTAAATTAAAGTTCAATCGAAAAGTCCTCCAAAGTGAAACAAATAAAATTTGTAATGGACACATCACGATTTAATGTAGACTAATGAATGAGCAATAAAAATAATGTTGAAACGATTTCTTTGGAAAAAATCAATCGTTGTTTTCGATTCAGAACGATCTAACATACAAATACCCGTTTAACTACATTTATTTTCTGTGACAAGATGAACAAGATCAACTTTCTCTAACTAAATTTGGTTTTAAGTAGGTTTTAATTAGGATTCGTTCAAATTTTATGGCGAAAATGAAAAAAATAACTAGAAAAAGATTATTTAGAGATTAAATAAGAATTATATTTGGTCCTGTAACGATTTAGAATAACAAAATACTTATAATTGCAATTATTTAACAATTAACATATGTATGTTCAATGAGGGAAAGCAATTGATAAAACTTGACACACTTTCTATTTTGAATAAATTATATTAGAAATGAGAAACTGTTTTTTGTGTTAATCAAAAATTGACTTTTTTTTTCTTATAAAAAGAATAAATAAAAACAACGTTTGTTGTATTATTTATTAGTATTTTTCTTTTTTTATCTTCGAGAATTAGAGTTCATTAATCGGGTTTTCCCAACATTATTTTTGAATAATTAATACAAACTATACGATAGTAATTACAACTCGATTGTTTTCTTTTTTTTTTGGTTGTTAAAGGGCTTAAATTAGACTGTTTTATTTGACTTGTTACTCCTGGAATAATCAATAAGAGATTACAAAATAAATAACAGAAGATCTTTATAATAATTTCAGAACCACCAGTTATCCGGTTCTCCGGCAGAAGGAAATCCGTCTTCACGGAAACCTACAATCCCGAGGATGATGATGATGAGGAAGTGAATAAAATCGTTTATCCAAAATCCGATGAACAAAGACACAGATTAGCATCGGCTGTTGCCAATATTTTATTATTTAGATCTTTGGATAGCGAACAAATGAACGAAGTATTGGACGCCATGTTCGAAAGGATCGTCAAAAAGGACGATTTGGTCATTAAGCAAGGAGATGATGGGGATAATTTTTATGTTATCCAAAGGTATAACTATTTTTCTTAATTGTTAATAATAAAAAGTATATAAAAAAACCGTAAATTTGAGTATATGAAGGTTTTTTGTGTATTTCATTGGAAAGAATTGTTGTTTATTTTATATTAGTTAGACAGTGATATTAACAAAAAGTTTCTTATCTGTAAAAAAATAAATGTGAAAAGAAAACTGCAAATAATGTATGTATTTTTAAACGTTAATGGTAAAGTTACATTATTGTTTCGAACAAATACACAGGTATATCAAGCAGCAAATAAAATGAGGCTTTGGATAGTCAAATGGTTAAAAATATAAAACACGTTTAAATCCAATGAAAAATTGATTATAAAAGTGCGATAACGACGACTCAAGGTTAAGTGGAAATTAAAAAAGCAAACAAACGAATATTTAATAGGTTTTTTTTAATTACTATTACCCGCTTGTTTGTGTTGAAAAATTTTACAATTTAGCGTTTGGTTTCCTTAACTTAAAAGGTTTCCATATTGATTAATCTTTGGGTTAAAATTCCTTTTATATTATGTCGATTGTAGGGGTAAATTTGGTGTTATTCAACGCATTTCGACGAGCCGAATCGAATGGTACCGTTCTAAGAGCGAGGAAATGCAAATTAAACCCCAAAAACGAAGAAATGAATTAAAACTACTGAAATATTTCAGATAACGCACCTTCTTCACTCTATATACTCCCCGCCTTCCTATAACACTACCCTATCCTAACCCCCTACCCTGCACAAGAAGGTATTTATTTGAAATATTTTTGATAGTTTTAATACATATTTGTTCGTTTTGAGCACTTTATGGCACCGTCTTTCTTCGTTTTTAGTGGTTAATTTTTATTTCCTCGCTCTAAGAATATTACCATTCGATTCAGCTCGTCGAGACGCGCCGAATGACACCGAATTCCCTAAAATCGACATCCTATAAAACGAATTTCAGCCAAAATCTTTACATATCTCACTGTATAAATTTATTTTGCAGCGGCGTTTTTCACGTATTCGTAGCTACAGATCCTCACAAAGATCCCAAACACATTCACACGTACGATAACAGCGGCAGTTTCGGCGAATTGGCCCTTCTCTACAACATGCCTAGGGCCGCAACAGTCAGAGCAGTCACCGATGGTTCTCTGTGGGCAATGGACAGGAACACATTCAGGCGTATCGTTTTAAAATCGGCCTTCAAGAAACGCAAAATGTACGAATCTCTCATCGAAAGCGTGCCGATGTTGAAGACTCTGCAGCCGTACGAACGTATGAATTTGGCCGATGCTCTCGTTTCCAGGTAAATATACAGGGTGTTGTAAAAAGGTTGAGACATGGCTTAACCACAGGCTCCTGTGACAAAAATAAGACGATTTATCCGAACTTACTTATATCCAAAATTGTTTAAAAGAAGGCTTAGGGTTTTGAAGATAAGAATGAAAAAGAGAATTTTTGATATTGTGCCAGAATGGCGTAACTTTTTTTTTGTGAAAATTTGTACAGAATATCTCTGTTTGGTACATATTTATGCGCAATTTTTTTTTTAATTATCCATCCGTCTCTTATTTAACGGGGGCGAACCAACCCCCTTAAAGCCCTTATTGTTCCGCCCACGTAATTCGCCTAATTTTTGAATCGAAATTAGATGCATTGATTTATTCTATGAAACCCATGTTGTGGAGGTATGTACATCTCTTTTTTTTGTATTAATACGATTTTTGAAATCCTCATTTTCAGCACATTATTGTCAAAAAAAATCATGACACCTTTTTAACGAATTAAGTTATTTTCAACAATAATCTATTAATTAAACATACCACTTAGCACATAATTCGTTTTGTAGGATGTAGATTTTTGGGGTAACTTTGGTGTCATTCAGTCAGTTGTCTTCTGACAATTGTCTCGCCAATTGGCATCATTTAAATGCGACTTTAGAATGGTACCATTCGATTCAGCTCGTCAAGACGATTCAGCTTCGAATGACACCAAATTTACACCAAAAATCTACATCCTATAAAACGAATTTTTACCAATTTTGCCTCCATTAATGATTAATAAATAGATTTTTGTTGAAAATAACTTGCCGAAAAAGTGGATTTGAAAAATCTTGTGAATGTCAAAAAAAATTTTATCTACAAAAAAAATTGTTTTATACAAAATTACAAAGAGTAAAAAATCATAAATAAACCAATAAATTTAGTTTCGATTCAAAAATTAGGTGAATTACAGGGACGGAACAATTAGGGCTTTAAGGGGTTTGGCGACCACCTTTAAATCAGAGAGCGATCGATAATTAAAATAAATTTGTCACCAAACAGAGATATTCTGTACAAATTTTCACGAAAAAAAGTTAAGCCATTCTGGCGCAATATGAAAAAATCTTTTTTATTCTTAACTTCAAAACTCTACCACTTCAAAACTTCGATAACTTTAACCAATTTTGCATAGGTACCTTTTTATCTGTATGTAGTTAAGTTCGGTTAAATCGTCTTATTTTTGTCTCAGGAGTCTGTGGAGAATCCATGTCCCAACCTTTTTGCGACATCCTGTACAATTATAATTTACCTCCCATTGGGTGTAAATAATTGTTTTGTAATACATGTATCTTTTTAATAGGATTTTCCGTGACGGTGACAGGATTATAAAGCAAGGAGACGCTGCTGATGGGATGTATTTCGTTGAAAAGGGCGAAGTCGCCATCAGTGTATTAGATGATAGCGGTAAAGAAGTTGAAATAAATCGTATAACAAAAGGTGGTTATTTCGGTGAATTGGCTTTGGTCACTCATCGACCAAGGGCTGCTTCTGCTTTTTGCGATGGTGAAGTTAGATGTGCATGTAAGTTGTTTGTTCATATCTCAATTTTCTATTAATAATAATTTGTTATTAGTTTTAGATGTGGAAGCATTCGAGAGACTATTGGGGCCGTGTATGGAGATAATGAAGAGAAACATAACGGATTACGAGGAACAAATGCTCAAGATATTCGGTTCAAAGCACAATATAAGAGATATACGATGAACGGAGAATTTCAAGAGTTTCTCCTTCTGCATCTTCACCTTCACCTTCATCATCTTCTTGTTCTTCTTCTTCTTCTCCTCTTCGTCGAAACAAGTTAACATAAGTGAAATCGGAAATTACACGGTAGAATTTACACGTATTCTTTCGACAACAGAAATAAAATTGAAAAAAATATATAAAAAATTTCTCACAAATTATCGAAGCAGTCTAGTCATTGTAAATATATCGAACTGAAAAGAAATGTGTAATAAGTAATAAGTTGTTTGTGCTTTGTTGTTGTTTAGTTTAATCCAAAGTATTAAAAATAGCCAATTTTCTTGGACGGAAAATCAGTTTTTTCCATATTACATAAATATGTAGGTGTAGTAATTTTTACCGATTTTATTTCGGTTTAAAATGATGTCAAGTTTTAGGATGTGTACTGATTATATTAAAAAAATTATCTGAGTAACTTGGGAATCTCGCCAAAAAAACTAGTCGAATTGGAGAAAATACTCCAAATCCAATTAAAACATTTAGTATTAATTAAAACTTGCGCAATTATTGTAAGATGTCTGGATACAAATTGTATCTCAAAAAATCTTTGTATTGTTCGTTTTTAAACAGTTCACATCCTGATCCTATAATTATATACATATATTAAATATATTTATATATATTATATATATTTATTCCACTTATTTATTAGCTGTTTGGGTGATTATACAGAGTGAGAATATTTAAATATTATGTTGATTATGTTAAATTATTTAATCGTTAAATAATGCATCGTTGAACGAGATTATTATTTATTGTTTATTTATATTTTAATGAAGGAAATTAAGCATGAAATGCCACTCGTTGGTTTACTGAATTTTAATTAAAAATTATATTCGTGTAAATAATAAATTTCACTGGCTTGTTGAAAGAACTATTTTTTGTGCCATTAGAGAAAATTACTAAACAATACAAATTAAATAAGTAAAGTTCCTCTATATATATTTTTGCTCAACTATATAACTTGTATTTTATTTTCTGACTTAAATACCTCAAGTGTTCACATTAATCCTATCATTTATTTAATGAAAGTTTAGTTATAGAAAAATTTTTATGTAGTTACTAAAGTTAAAAAACTCTGTATATTCACTTTATTACGTTTTATCCTATTGAGTTTATTTAGAGAATCTCGCATAATTTGTTCGTAGAAAATTATAATTTTGAAAGTTAGTTTTGCGTACAAAAATTTAATATTGAAGTTTTTTGTTTTTTTGGCAATTGCTTCAAATTGCGAATAGAATTTTAATTATTTCTAAAAGCGTTTAAGGCTGAATTTAAAGAAAATAATATTAAAATATTCAAATCATATGGGATACTAGAAATCAAAAGATTTTTTTATTTTCTAACTGGAATGTAATTTATGTATAAAAATTGTACGTATGATTTATCATTATTCAGGGTAATTTCTAAATTTTCCAGGATTGTTTATTGAAGAAAAAAATGGATTTGTATACATATCATTTGCATTCAAATGAATGTAGGTTAATCATGAAAAAAAATAAAATTCCTTTTAGTTTTGATTTCAAATTAGCCAGGTTTTTTAGGTAGATAATCTAAACAAATCTTAATTAATTCGTTTTTGCCGGACTTTTCACTGAAAAATTTTTATGAAACAAAACACTGATTTATTACTGAATTAATTTGCTGAAAAGTCCAACAAATTTACCAACATTTTAACCTTGTGTTTGCCCTAGCACAATCAAAACATGTTTAAATGTTTAGTCATAGATAAGTGTAATAGATTTTAGCGAAAACCCAAACTGGTAGAATAAAAGAAAAAAATACGGAATTTCAAAATATTGGAATCATACGTGTTGAATGTTGATTGTTACATAAAATATACATATATATGGTATGTGTTTTCTCCTTTTAACTACTGTAAATTTTGTACAATCTTTTGAATTTTTTTATCCAAAACGATTGTACAGAAGGATATTGATGATATGATGAGGAAAGCACAAATAATGTAATATATACATATACATATATATCGAATTTTTAAATATACAAAAACAAAAAATCATTTCCGAATAACCTAAATCATATCTCAAATATCTAGAATTTATGACTTTGATATAAAATTATGGTAATTCTTAAAGTCAATGTTTTTAATGATAAAATTAAATTCGTTTCATTTGATAAATTGTCATTTTAATTCAAAAAATTTATATAAATTGCGATACCTTTTTAAAATGTATTTGACGTGGTTATTGTAAGATTATTGTAAAATGTACGCTTTGCCACACATATTCTAATTACAAAAAAAAACACCGACTTTTAAATACATTTAATAAAAAAATATTGTCTTAGGGTCATTGATAAATGGTTGAGATATAAAAAAATCTATTTGTTCAACATATTGGGTCCAAAAATATTCTATTTTATCATCATGTATGTATATGATGAAAACTATTATTTAGTTGAATAATGTAATTTCAAATTTTATCGAGATTCGGTATAAATATTAATGTAGAGAATAGGTAGTTGGTTCAACTTTTTAATAATTGTTAATTATTTATTTATATTCGTTATTGTGTAAATTTGTTGCATAAATTATTAGCTAAAAATGATAATCAAAACAAGTTCAAATTTGTTTTTTTTATCTCGACTATTTTATCGGAATATTTATAATAGTTAAATAAATTTAAAAACAGGCAATTTTTACTGCTTCCCGAATCCGAGCTTATAAAAAATACAAATACATTAAATAATTTATTTATTTTTTTCAACGTTGAGACTTGATTTTTTGCGAAAAACAAACTACTTTGTAGTGTTTCGATGTTGTATGTTTTTATAAAATAATAATTTGAATAAATTATTTAAATGCGCTTTAATTATCCATTATTTGTTTACTATTTAGTTTAATAATATTAATATAAGTAATTGGCATGTATATTTTGAGATAGAAGATAGAGTAATGGGTATGAACCTGTGCAAGACCTATGCTCGGAAAAAATACAATGAAAATACATTTAGAACAACAAAGCTACAAATCATTCCATTGAGGCATTCTGATTGCTCTATTAGTTTTAAAGTTACAAGCAACAAAAATCTATTCTTTTTTGCATTAAATTGTTAATAACTAACAAAATGACCGGAAACTCGAGTGAAAAAAACATACCTATTAACTGGCTTATTATCTTTTATATCATCGAACAATCGGTTTGCTACTACAATTTTTGTCGCAAGAACGTTTTTTTCAATCCCTATAGCTTGGTCTAAATGTCGAATAGCAAATTGGCGAGTAGTAGTGAACTGAACTGATAGTGTTGACAATAGCTGTTTTCGCGGAGCTGCTTTTTTGACATCCTGAACGCATTCGGAGGGACTTCACAGGCGCACTTCAAATTTATTTATATTGTTTAAATCTTTCAAATTTGCGCCGGTTATACCGGAAATGGACAGCGACTTCCTTATTTTAAATGGGACACGCTGTATATCTTTGCATTTTTGACAACTTTGCAACTTTTAATAAAACAATTAACACAATTTTATTATAATTATTCATTAGTAAATGCTTGTGCAGTGCTATCCTGAAACGAATTAGTCACATTTTCTTCGATTGCTTTACTGCTAAAGGTAGTATCAGACACAGCTACTTTTGATGCGCAGCACATGAAAAACTGCGCAACTTGATCTACTACATATGTGTGAACACCTTGACAACCTGCAACTTTTCGATCGCAGCCTACTTTTTTGTTGCGGTCACCATAAGAAACTGCCGTGTGTGAACAACCTGCAATTTTTCGATCGCAGCCTACTTTTTTGTTGCGGTCACCATAAGAAACTGCCGTGTGTGAACGGTTCTAGAGCAAAGCAGCAAGCGTAGCAAAAGTTTATTAATCGGTTGAAACTTTTACTGCGGCTGCTTTGTCGTCTGTGTAGTATGTATCGATGATATAAGAGATTATTCGATGAAATTCTGTGTCTTCATACGAAGGAAATTTTTACAATGCCGCTCGTCTTGGCCATGCAATTCAGTCTTAATACTCATAGTCAATAGTCAGCAATACTTAAACAACTGTTCTCGCTTTTTATCCACTCCCTGACCCAAACTCTAGTCCTTTTCTTTCGCTGCCTTTTCTTCGTGGCCAAAGTCAAGTAAATATGCCGTTGCTAGTACAGTTTCGTCTTCCATTTTTGTTTAATTCAAAACCTACACCCAGAACAAACACGAGTGAACTGACAATGAGCTATGACGTTGGGCGGTGAACCTGCAAGGCTGATGCAGCTACCAAAATATGTTGCAAAAGTAGAGCTTTAATGTGAACGTTTGTAAAACTTCTAGTTTGGACCTACAACTTTTGTAGGTAGCTGCAGCAGAAAAACTGCGCGTTTTGGGCTACTTTCTGCTTGTGTGTGAACAGATTCAACCCGCAACGCCACAGCTCAGTTCGCTCGTATTCGATATGAGGTGCAGGTTTTGAATTAAACAAAATTAGAAGACGAAACTGTACTAGCAGCGGCATATTTACACTTTGGCTACGAAGAAAAGGCAGCGAAAGAAAAGGACGATAGTTTGGGTCAGGGAGTGGTTAAAAAAGCCAGAACAGTTGTTTAAGTATTTACTGGCTTATAATTGCACGGTTAAGGCGAGCGGCATTTTAAAAATATCCTTCGTATGAATACACAGAATTTCATCGAATAATCTCGTATACCTATCATCCATAAATACCGCATTGACGCCAAAGCAGCCACAGTAAAAGTTTCAACCGATTAATAAACTTTTGCTGCGCTTGCTGCTTTGCTCTAGAATCGTTCACACACGGCAGTTTCTTATATGCTGCGCGCAACCAAAAAAGGAGCGAACGCAACCAGGCTGCGATCGAAAAGTTGCAGGTTGCCAAAGTGTTCACACATGCAGTAGATCAAGTTGCGCAGTTTTTCATGTGCTGCGCATTAAAAGTAGCTGTGTCTGATACTACATTTATAGCATTTTTTTTGAAAATAAGATGTCGTGATAAATTACTTGAGTAATTTAATTGGGGATTTTAAATTGTGAAAGCCGAAAGCTTAGGGGGCTCGTACACCAGAGCAATACGCAACTGGCAACTAGTAAAAAGCAATATTATTGTCAATACGTATTCCACATTTATTTATATGATGTGGATATGTGGATATTATTAATAATATGTGTTGCCAGCAATACAACGTGCGTGTTGAAATTCAATATGTATTGCCCTATTGCCCATATCGTAGAATTTCCTAGGTTAGATTTGTTGGTAAAATGAGGTGCTAACATCTCCACAGTAGTGTTGAAAAAGTATCTGGACTCATTCGATAGCAGTTCTGAAACTGAGTGGGATGAGCCTTAGTCGGCACATACTCCAGTCAACTAGGGATTTCATCTCGGAATCTAACGGAATAAGCTGAATTATTATTATAATTATTATTATTATTAACAATTTACAAGGGCAGAGGAGAACCTATTATGCCCAATTACAAAATTAAACCTGTATTAATGCATAAGTAAACAAATTAAATTAAATTAAACAAAATTAAGAGTTGTTCATGAAAGTGTCATATCTGTTATTGAAGGAGTTACTGGGTGCGGTTACAACATCATCGGGTAGTGCGTTCCAGTAGGGGCAAATCCGGTTAGTGAAAAACCATGGTAGTCCCAGGGTAGTCCTAAAATACTCTCTGGATAATTTGAAAGGATGTCCTCTAAGTCGGTCATCTGTGTTCAGGATGAAGATGCGAGGAAGATCTGTCGAAGTAAGGTTGCGAAGTATCCGGAATGTCAATATGGCATCACCTCGCCGCCTTCTGTCTTGTAGGAATGGTAGCTTTTTAGACGTGTTAAGCGTTCCTCGTAAGATAACCCTTGAAAGTTAGAAACCAAACGTGTTGCGGCTCTTTGAGTCCTTTCCATGAGTTGGATATCTTTCACGAGATTTGGAGACCAAACCTGGATGGCGTACTCCAGGTGGGGGCGAATGTATGACTTGTATAGGGTGGTAAAGAGAGCCGAATCCATACGTTGAAAACTTTTCTTCAATAAATATTGAAAGGTGTTTGCCTTTCTAACAGCAGCATTTACTTGCTCAGACCATGAAAGTTTGGTGTGTATTATCACTCCCAAGTCTGATATGCTCTCCCTGGGCTGGATAAAGACTCCATCTTATTGGTATGGAAGCCGTGGGTTATTGTGTCCTACATGCAACACGCAGCACTTTCCCCATTAAGTGGGATTGACCACGTATCACACCAATCCTGGATCGACTCTAAGTCGGCTTGCAAAGTACCATGATTCTTCAAAGGGTTGGCAAAGAATTTGCTGTCGTCGGCGTAAAATGAATGCTTTGACTTAATTACATGGTGAAGCATATTAGAATAAATAAGGTGGTTCCAAGGACAGATCCTTGGGGTACGCCTGATACTACATCGTGCCATTGAGAGAATTCGGAACCAACTTTAACTTTAAACTTACGATCTGATAGAAAGGAATCGATCCAAAACAGAAGTTTTCCCCTGACACCAAAATGATCAAGTTTAAACAATAGCTTATTTATTGGGACCTTATCGAATGCTTTTGAAAAATCTAAATAAATTATGTCTATAGGTTGTTTAAGGTCAAGTTCAATGGTCCATTCATTCAGACAAGAAAGTAGGTATTCTTGGTCAAAGATGGCAAAAATCAGTTTTTAGACTTCTAAAAACGAAAAATTTTTCGAAAACGAAGTCTTATGATCTGACTTTGTCGCCTGTCTGTCTTCCGGCCGCATGTTGTTAGAAGTCTCTCCACGCTGCACTGGGGCGTTCGTCCTACTTGTTTGAGAATATCTCCTTTTCTCTGCTTCCTTTCGCATTTGCAGTTATTATAAAAGTTGTAGCGAATGAAATTCTCTACAAACTTCATCTGAAACCAGTCACCATACGTCGAGCCGTCCAAAGCTGATTTTTGCCATCTTTGATCATGAATATCTAAGGACGCTCACACGGTAGCGCGGTCGACTTTTGAGACAACTTTTGTAATGCTAAAATAAAGGTCCATACAAAAATTCAGCTTATTCTGTTAGATTCCAAAGGTGACTCCTTTTTTTTGACTAAGTTGATTGTACTATTGTCACGCCAAAAGGGTTTAGGCGTTCCTTCTTGGGGTACTCGCTTGGCGGGCCTAGGTACGGGGTTAGTTAGAACAATTGGGTAAACTTATAACACATCTTTATTTGTTCACACTACTATAGGTACACAGTTAATACTTCAACAACATCGCCTGGCTGGCGAGAAAGGGGCGAAGGGTCCGACACCCCGAAGGGGTGTCTCGCCCAAATACTAAAGAACAGAGCCAACTATCTAAGAACCTCGATGGTCGCACCTGAGAGTACTTATATTGAATTACTATTGCTGACAACGCGCGAGTACTTCGCGTGCAGCCTTCGCGCGTTGTTTTGTTATAAACAATATTTGTTTATGCAATTTCAAATATAATGTAATTGTTTTGTTCTACTCTCAGGATTGACCCACATTATAATTCGTGACACTATTATACTTGCTCCATGATTTTTGAGCACTTGCAATGATGGATGAATCCAATAACGTCTTCGTTTCCTATTTCTTCGCCTTAAATACTGCCATATTATTTTCACCTCTTCGACCTCATCGGACGACGATATTTTGAAATATTGTATTAGTGATATTGTTAATTTTAATTTTTTATTCGATAATAATTACATTTTTTACACTTTAATTACACTTAATTACACTTATACGTTCATATGTTTGCACCTAGGTGAAACCTGTATGTGCTTTCTATGAGCATGCTAGCATAATAAAAATGAAAAACAAAAACAGAACAATAAAGAACTAAAAAGGAAATATAAAACAAAATCAGACATTATAGTAATACCAAAATTTTAGATATTTTATACAGTTGAATGTTCTCTACTATGTGGTGTTTACATTCTCTTGAAAACTGTTCAACTTTTCTTAAATTTCTTACATATTTAGGCAGTATATTATAGATTCTTGGTGCAAGGTTTCTTAAGAATCTCTGAGTCGCATTTCTCTGGCGGAAGGGCACAATTAGATTTTGGTATGATGCATGCCTTGTATTATATAGCCGTGTGAGATAATTTTCCTAAAGTTATTTTTTTTATGAATAAACAAACAAATACTGTGAAAATATAACAATATTATAACAACAATATATTAATATTTTTTATTACTTCGGTGTGCGAGATCAATAATTAAAATATAATTATTGCTTATTGCTTATTTTGATAATTGCTCCGGTGTGCGAGCTTACCTAAGTAAGCGAAGTTATAAGTTAACTAGAGAAGTTAAAATTTGCATATTTATCTGCTTTTGCTTTAGCTCTTAATACATTTATTTGCTTCTAATTTGGGTGGTGCTTCCTGGGCGATTATATTTAAGGATAAATCTATACTCTGGTACTAAAATAACTGGCAGTGACTTATAGAAAATTCGAAAACAAATAAAAATATGCGGCACATGTTAATAGTGGGAATATCGTTGAAAATTCGCTCTCAGCTGAAAGTTTCGGGTATTGTGCCGCCTCGTTAAAAAATGACCAGTTTCTTTGACACCAAGATGACAACCTTCGATCAGCTGTTCATCTGTCAACTCCGATTTTATGCATTTTGTTTGAATTAAATACTGTTTATGAATTATTTCTTATTTTCATTTCAAGCGACTGGTATTCGACAGAATCAACTGACGTGGTTTTGACAAACCATAATTTGAAAAATTAGTCACTGCCAGTTATTTCCCTAACAAGGGAATAGAACAGAAATTTATTTGGAGACATTTGAGAATAAAGTATATACAGAGAGAGCTAATTTGAGAACCTAAAACATACAAAATATCGCAATTTTCAATAAAATTTTATATTTGACTATACCTACTTGTAAATAAGATGTCATGTTCAACTCATAGATGTGATAAACATTCAGTGTTAAATCTTGTTGGCTGTGCTGTAATAAGAAAGACAAATCCTTCTTTATTTCATTATTATTAATCACTGTCCATTTAGATTTGAATAAATATTCCGGAAGTAGATTGACCTAAAAATGAATGTTTCATGTTTAAAATGTATGATTATATACATAAGTATATTCGTATGCAGGATTTCTTCACCTGATAATTGAAGACACTGCCAACAATACAATAAAAAGCCAATTGTTGTAAGTAAGCAATTACCATAGATATGGCAAGTGCAGTTTCGAAAAATGTATTAACTGCATAATTCTGGAATAAAAGAATAAAAATGTATTGCTTATTCTACTAGAGAAGTGGGTAAGTCATATGTTCTCCATTTTGTATTTTCAAACTTGTTCACATATATCTAAATATTTCTAAATCTTTTTGTACTTGCCTGCACTAGCATGTAAATAAGAAGGCACATTGACAACATAACGGTCGACCATTCTGTTAATATAATTAAATTGAAAATGGCATTTAACCTTTTTATAAATCTACAAAGAAGAGAAATTATTGGTGTTTTTATTCATGTACAGAATAGCGAGTAATCTCTGGACCGTTATTAGATAATCAATAAACACTGGTGCATTTGATACATTGGTCATATTCGAGTAAACTTGATTATCCTAAGCATAAATAAACAATTACCTGAGGAGAAGAAGGTGATGTTTAACATATTTTTTTAAATATTCTTTACACAAGATGTCTATTTTGTCCAATGTAATGACATTATTTCTATCTAATTTGTTGTTTATTTCAACCATTTCGTTCGAATTTAATAGTAACAAGTATTGTTGCAGAATTTTAAATTGGATGATTATGCTAGCTACTGTACATAAATAAAAGAAATCTGTTCCGATGACGTACAGAGCAAGAACATGAACATAAAAAACTTGAGATAGATATATCAATTCGTAATTAGGCGAAATTTTCCAATCAAAAGCATACTGAAAGTAAAAAAATCAATATACTTACCTATAGGTCCAGAATTTCTAAATTCTCAAATATTTAATTGTATACAGGGTGTATCATAGGTTGGTACCTACTTCTTTTTCAAATGTGTATCTGTATGAATCTCTTGGAAAATATTCGAAATTTTAAAATTTTCTATCTTCTTTGTTATTCATAATATTAAAAAAGTTTATTTGAAAAAGTTGCTTAGAATTAAGAGATTCATACACAGTTGAAAAAGAAGTATCAACTTATGATACACCGTGTATAATAAATAATTTAAAATTTACCTCTACATTAAATGGTAGTGTTCTTTCTTCCATCAGTAATGGCGTTATAAAGAAAATAGAAAAAAATACAGCAACTGTTCCAAGAAAAACAAGGCAAATAGTCATAGTGACGATGTAAAATTGTTTTATTTCTTTATCCACTATAACATTGCCTGTTAAATCATCGGGCCAAAATTTCAGTGAAATGTCATCAATTATATCAGCTATATCCTTGAATTTGCTGGTCATTAATATTATTTTAGTAACACCCTAAAAAATATTACAAAAATGACTCGATTCAAATGAGAGTACGCCAAAAATATATACTTGAACACAACTCATGACAAGGATGCTGCCGATTAAATTATTGTTAATAGACTCAAAGGTGAAATTTAAGGTGTTTAAAAGTCCTATCGCTGTAAAGGATATTATGAAAATAGACACTGAAGTGACTATAAATTTTCGTATGCGAGAAACATTATCTTTCGGCCACATGAGAACTATTCCAAGCATTATTTTGGGTAACCAAATAATCATTTTTCCATAATATTTGGTTTTCATAATTCTATAAGCAACATCTGAAACATATGATATTGTTTATTATTTAGGTTTATAATATAAACAGTGGTGATCACTAATCGTTACATACCATCCATAATCATTGTGTTTCAGTTAGTTATGCAATACCTAACTAGTTTTCCTGCATTTCCAGTTTACCTGCGAAAATAGACAGACTAATTCTGAAATTTTATATTATTTATTAAATAGCTTTAATAAGTATTAATAACACATTTGTTATTAATTAGCGAAAGAATTATTTATGTTTTTAATTAATGTAATAATATCTACGAAAGCCGAGGTTCTAATTAATTTTTAATATTCATATTATTTTATATTAGTTAATTTTAGTTATGTCGGCAATCAACTAGACTCTCATATTTCAAACATTGATAATATAACTACTGAATAATTAAATAATTTTAACTTTCTGGCATTATTTACTATCTTTTTTTTTCCCGTTATTCCACTTAAAAATTTGTAATACTCGTATAAAATGAAAAAATATATAGGGGAAAGGAAGGCAAAACGGACCCTGTGGGCAAAACCGACTATACCTTCATAATTTGAAATCTATAAAGCTATACAGGTTTACCCACGGTATACGACTCGGTCTATATCTCATTAACGCTACAGTTTATGAAAATTTTGTAAATGTAACTTTTTTGTATGTCTAATTTTAATTCAAAATTAGTTTCAAGTATACCCCAGGAGGATGTCCCAAAAAAAAGTTACATATCAAAGTTATGTTTTTTTAAATGGAACACCCCTTATATTATTACTCGGTGTATGGATTCTACTCGATTAGCTGATTCCAAAAAGGGGCCACACTAGGTATTTTGGTCTCATAATAAAGGATATTCAGCCACTCAAAAAACACAAAATTTTGAATTTAGGAAGCTCTAATAGCCAAACAGTTATAAATCGAGAAAAACGGCTTACATGGGCCTATCCTAACTTTTTAAGTACTATATGTAATGACGTGATATAAAATGTATACAGGGTGATCAAAGATTTTGATCAATTTTTTTGTACCATTAGATAGTACTTGAAATGTTTATCAAAAATTTTAGGATTTTTAAGTGGCTATATAGCCTTAATTATAAGACCGAGATACCAAGTATGACCCTTTTTTGTAATCAGGTCATCGAGTAGAATCTAAAATACAAAAATATATGGGGTGTCCCATAGAGAAGGAAGCGCCCCTAGAGCGGGAACAAGAACTAACAGACGTTGTAGAATAACTCCTATGTTTTAAACAGTCTCTTATATTTTGTCTATGGGGTGTCCCTTTTAAAAATCAAAGTTGGTGCTAGAGTTTCTCTAGAATGCAAAGTTTCTCTAGAAGTGACAACGCCGCACCGTTGAAAATATTTTAAATCGATAGAGCAGCATCAATAACATAAATAACCGAATTTTCACAACGATTCTACAAATCCACACTCCGTTTTCTCAAAACGTCTAACCTGCCACCCACTCTTGGTCACCCTGTACGTAATGTAAGTAATACAACACCCTTTTAATTAATTGTAAGTTTTAGTTAAGTGTTTATTTGCATAATTTTCTGTAACAGTTTATGTATTTACTTATATATTTTTGCATAATAAAATGATATTATAATTATTTTTTATTTTTAATTAGAGTATTATTCCATTAATAATTATATTATTAATTGAAATATTTAAAAACTACATTTGGTAAAATATTAAAAGTTATAGTTGATTTTAGAAAACCATAATGTGATATCTTAATAGAGATATACAGGGGTTTATCTATTTAAAAAGATCTAACATTTAGACGTCTCTTTCTATTGAGCGTGAGAAATGACTTTGATCCACGAAAAATAGTTTTTAAAAAATTTTATTTTGCACAAAAGTTCGAGTGGAATACAAAAGATGTTGTTAACTTGGAAATTACTAACTGACTGACTGAAAAATAATAAAAATGCAAGAAAAGTAAAATAGATAAAAAATGAAAGATTAACAGAGTTCCCACGAAGCTTCTGGAACTTGGAATAGGATCCGCTGAATCTGCATGGGAGCCGACTGATAATATATGATATTCCTGCTATAACACGTGTGACACATTCATTGTAAAAGTGCGCTTCTTGTATCTACCAAATAAAGTAAATCGTTATTGTTCATTCTGCATTTATGTATTCGTGTATTATACACGTTTTTAGTATTATGGTGAGTTTACACATACAAGGATTCAAGTGGCGCCAATAAAACCTGGCGCGCCAATAAATTGAATGTGTAAACATCAACTTGCATGCAAGTTTTATTTTTGCATGCATAGACCAAAGTCTGCATCCTTCTGAAATTACTGGCGCCAGTGTTAAAAAATTCCTATCGAAACTCAAAACTTGCAAGTGTAAACAAGTGCTTGCACGTCGGACGTCGTTTGGTTTTAAATTAAAAAACTACTTCGCTGATATATTTAAAAATAAGTGTCTAATATAATGATTTTTTGCTGTAAATCCGTATTAATTTAATAATTCCATTTCATTTGCGATTGTGACTTTAGTTGCATTGGTTGTAACGACTTAAAAAATGTTTGGAAAAATTGTATTTATGTGTTTTGTGTTTGTCGGTAAATCCGAATATTTACAATTAGATTTATGCAGACATTGCATAAAAGAAAAAAACCTTCTGCATTTCGACAATAATAAATTGACCGAAATAAACGTAAATTTAAAAAAGGATGTAGAATTGTGGAAGAATGCGTGTTCGATAATGGACAAAAACCAAAGTGATGATATTGTTATGTAAGTTTATTTTTTTTATATTTATAAACAATTCAGTTTTAAATTTGTTTAGTCGTGATAAAGAAATCGTTGCATTGAGGCAACAGATGATAGAAAAAGATGAACAATGTGCGAGGATAATTGGACAAAACGCAAATGAAGTGATAAGAATAGAAGAAAGTCTTAAATTAGTCAAAATTACAAAGAAAATGCTTCAAATTAATTCTACCTTAACGGAAGCCAATAAAGACTACAAACTTTTAGAAGAAGAAAATGAAAATTTATATGATAAAATAGAAAAACAAAAAAAAAAATAAAACGTTTAAGACGCAAAATTAAAGAACAAAATAAAAAAAAGATTTAATTTGAAGCATATTTTCTTTATAATTTTTAAAGTAGTTTTTATTTTTTTAATAATGTAGTAAATAGGAAATAAAACTTAAATTGTGTATATAGGTATTTTTATTATCCACTTTCAATAATTTTAAAATTAAAATGTTATTAAAATTTAAAAATTTATTTAAAACAATTATGAATTGTTTTGAAAGTCTACTATAAACTTATTCTTAATTTTTCTATACATCACAAGCCTTTTGTTGTATTTTTCACTTTTTTTAAGTTTTTTAATTTTTTGGTCGATAATCGACATAGGGTTGTAAGTAAAAAACTTTAACATAGTTTTCGGTTTTCACATCAACTTCAATTTCACTATCACTTATACTTTCCACACTTTGATCCTCATCCTGTTCCTGTTCGGGTTCGTACTTTTGCTCCTTCTTCTGCTATTGCTCCCGCTTCGGTTCCTGCTCTTGCTTCTGCTCCGGTTCCTCAGATCCTTTTGTTCCTGCTTCTGCTCCGTTGTGATTTCATCATCGGAAATATCCGAAACCGAAAAGTGTTTGTATATCCAATTGGTTTTATACATATAGCATCAAACGAACCACTAATAATTTCAATGTCACAGTCTTAATACTTAGCTTTATTATTTCATTAGAAATAATATTAATATTTTTTTTTGGTATGGTTGGATCTGAAAAATCTCTTGCGAACGTTTTCATCATAGACAAAATATAATATTTCTTTCTCTATGGTTTTCATTTTGACTAAATATACTGAGAACTGAGAACTGAGAACTGAGGGTCACGCGGTCACGCAGCGGATGGCAAGGCTGCAGACCAGACAGGCATACAGGGTGTGTCACGACGAACGACGAGGGCCCGGAAGTAGAAGGTATTAGGAAGTATAAGTAATTAGAAGTATCCGGAATAACAGTATTTCCGGAGAAGTATCCGGAAAAGTAATGGTAATTAAAATTTGAAAATTTTTATAGGTAATGCAGTCTTTTACACCCGTAAGAGTGCGCATCCTCTTCGCGCATGTTCCATTTCCAGCCGTTTTGGACGGTTTCGACAGGCTCTGTTGTCAAATGTTTAATGTTTAAATTCTTCAGAATTGAGTTTTAGGTTATGTTATTGTGTAATTTGATTTATTATGCAATTTGTGTCATTAGATTACCAGGTAATTAATATATATTTTGTTATTGGATTCCCGTTGATAATTTAAAATGAACTAATAATTGCCCAATTAAACAAAAATAAACTTCAATTTAATAAACTAGGTTAAATATTTAATTTCAATGTTCACTATTTATTATATATTGCAATTAGGAGTAATCAATTTAGTTTTCAATTACTCTCAATAGAATAAATATAGTTGAATTTTTCCCTAAATCAAATAAAACAATAAATACTCGGCAATAACGCCTGTCAAAATCGTTCAAAACGGCTGGAGGCTGGACATGCGCGAAGAGGATGCGCACTCTTACGGGTGTAAAAGACTACATTACCTTTTTATACAAGTATTTGTCGATATGAATCTCTTAATTCTAAGCAACTTTTTCAAATAAACTTTTTGAACTTTTTGACTTAGCTCCGTTCGTTGATATATTATATTGTAATAAATTGATTCTTCTAATGCTGTAATCAATTCATACACTTGGGCCCTTGGCTTGAGTTGATTACTCGACGAAGAAAGAAGATACCGGATCGAGTTGACTCGACGAAGAAAAAGTCAATCCCGAACCGATCACTGGATCCCGCATGTAAACGCGGTATATGGCCAATACGCCACTCCGCCACTGTATGTAGTAGTCTCAAATCAAATGTCAGATGTCAGATGTCAATGTCAATAGTGTCGAAGTCGAAAAATAAGAAAGACTAGTTGAGTTGAAGAAAATTGAGCTTGAGCCGGTGAATTGGAATTGGAAATTAAAGAAAAATAGCAAGTATAACACAAATCTCTAGTTTAGATTAGTTTATCACGCTATCAGGCAAAATAACTATGAACAGATTGGAAGAAAAGATACTATCATCTTTGGATGTGATCGGGTAATTTCAAAATATTCATTGCCTCAAATAATTCGCTGTTAATGCTGTACTTTTAGCTATAATGGTCCTTTATTGCATAAATCTAACCTGTCTGGTGCAACCGAAGGGGGCCCGAAGAGCGTAGAATTCACGAAACTCGTCAATGTTCTAACAGCCGAAATACGAGCACTGAACGGAATCGATGAAGAAGTTAATGAAATTTCTTCAACAGAAGATTCAGTTTCTTTCATAATGGAAGTCACGTCTTTTTTGAAAGAACTCAGTAAGTTTGCCTCAGTTTGAACTCAGTAAGCCCGATCATAGTGTTGGGCATAGTACAGCATGTCCCAAAAACTTGTATACAAAAAGGGAAAAAGTTTATCTTACATTTCACAAAAAAAAATATTCTTGATAAAATTCTCTGCATGACTTGTATTGTAATCCATAATCAGGTACAAAGTGTTTAAAAAATTGCCTGGAATACACGGAAAAAACAATATTATGATTTGGTCCGAGAGAAAAATATGCACAATTTGTAGTAGAGAGCAACATTTTCTTTGAAATTGTGATCAAGCAGCAACAAATTATGTACAATTGTTGAGTATTGATATTCCTAAATAAAAGTTAAAAGATATTTTAATAAACAAGTCAAAAATTGCGACATTAATATGACAACCGTTCCTAATATGCATTATTTTCTGTCACTGATAGAGTGCTTTGGAATATCTTGGAATATCAATAATCAACAATTGTGCATAATTATATGCTTCTTAATCACAATTCCAATGAAAATTCTTGCTCTCCGTTAAAGTTTGTGCATATTTTTCTCTCGGTCCAAATCATTATTTTTTGTTTTCCCTGTATTCCAAGCAATTTCTTAAACATTTTGTACCTGATTATGGATTTATAAGTCAAGCAGAGAATTTTAAGAATAATTTTTTTGTGAAATGTAAGATAAACTTTTTCCCATTTGCATACAACTTTTTGGGACACGCTGTATATGGATAAAACACCCGTGTATCATGTACAGTACATTTAGGAACATTCTGTTCAGGAATTTTTAGACTTACACACCCGTATTCAGCGCTCTTTTTTAAAAGTTAACACGCATCTTTAACTTAACAATTGTACTTTGTTCTTATGGAGTAACTAAGGACATTGTTTACGTTAAAGTCGCTCGCAAAACATGACTTTAACGTTAAAATGGGGCGCTGAATACGGGCCATACCCTATTATCGACAATTTCTGTTATTTTTAACAGGTATGTTATTTTATAAACCCTATCTAATAATGTGTGGTTTAAAATATAACATACCTGTTAAAAATATCACAAGTTGTCGATCATAGGGGGAATAGTCTGTTTACATGCAGAGTCAAACCCGGTTTCAACCCGAGATCGGCTCTCATGTAAACACGATCGAGTTGACTCGACGAAGAAAAAGATACCTCAACTCGATCTCGACTCGATCTTTCAACTCTATTTTTTAACTCTCATGTAAACAGACGCTCTATCGAGCGATATTTCAACGGTCAGCGATACACTGTCCTTCTCGCACTTGCGATAATCCAATGCACGACGAACTTAAACTATCTGTTTAATATAGACTAATTACCCTATTTAAATAAAACTTAGTATGCATATATTTTATGCAATAAGATGCGTCTTCCAAAAATATTTTAACAGTCTTAACCACTTTGGTGTCATACCGGAAGTGAACCACAACATTGATATTTTAGATGAAATCATCCATTTTCTTCTGTTGTATTGAAATCAGGAGTGAAAAATAAGGAAAGTTCATTCATTTATTGTTTAAAATTTTATTTAAATCAGGTAATTAGTTTCCAATATACGGATAATTTAGGTTCGTCGTGAAATACCCGGCATGTGTACTTACTTGTCATTTATTTAAATAACTTTAGATTGTCCATATAGAAATTTGACGGAAGGACACGTCTCAGAGAGATTTCAGCACCTGTCTGATAGACTTCTTCTGCTCGATTATCTTCTAACGGAGCTCATGAGCGCTCGAATTTTGAGAGAGAAGAGACCCGGCAAGAAAATCGAACTGAAATTAGTAAGTATACAGAGAGACAAATTTTTTTCGGTACACTATGGAAAGAAACTCTCAATTAAAATGTAAAATAGTGAGAATAGAAAATACTTTCGATACTACAACATAGAACAGGCGTGGCTTCAGCGCGTCATAGTATCATATGCGCTCTTTGTTCGATACATTGCAAAATAATCAACTGTACCGCTCACTAAATTGCAGCAGTCCGACTTGGCCGTCATGTATAGCTCTTTTCAGAGAATCAATAATTAAGAGATCTTCAATAATAATAATTTTCAATAATACCTTAAATATTGAATTAAAATAACGTTTATTGTGCATAAAATAGAAAACTCTAAAAATCAGGAATAATAAAACAGAATTATCAAATAAACATAGCAAAACAAATTTGAACCTTATTAGACTTCTGTTAAGTTCAAAAAAAAAGGCGAGAAAGCTTCTCATTTAAAATTTACTAAACAATTTAAAAATGATTATGGAGTATTATGGACAAACGGTAAGAGATTTTAAAAATTTCTTATTCTGAAACATTTAGGTTTATGGCGGCTATGAATTACAAATATACAGGATGTCCTAAAAAGGTGTCAAAATTATATTTCTTTTTATACAAATAAACTTATTCATCGAATAAAGTCTTATTTGTCGTTGGTGAAACCGGACATATGTGTTCTTGTTTCATAACCTGCTTAAAAAATTCCTTGTTTCGTACGGTAAATTCCAGAAATTCCGCACATACTCTACTCCCTACTTTCTGCCCCATTCTCTACTTTCTACCCTATTCTCTAATTTACTCTGCCCTACATTCCCCTACCCTACCATACCGAACCGAAATTCGGGTGCACCGAATTATCTGTTCTAAGTAAATATAAATAATGATGTATATGAAACAAGAATTCAGAAATTGTGATTTTTCAATAGGGTAGTCAACGCCGTTCAAGAAATACTTCTAATGCACTGCTACTATGAATGATCCCGTATAAGACCAACAACATTATTTACAATTTCACGACTCGTTTGAATTAAATTCACCTTTGTATTACAGCAAGAAACGGCCGAAGGCAAGGACGTGCGATTAATATTGCAAACTCTTCGGTTTCCCAAACCTCCCAGTAATATATCGATTTCAACTTTATTCCAAAAGCTGGTACCCACCATTCCGTTGGTAGTGAACAAAGCCGGATCGGACATCGTGGGCAAGGGAATTTTCAACGGTTATTTGTCATCCGAACAATGGAACATTTTGGACGGTGTCCAAGAAGATCTGCACAAAGAGTACAAAATCCGAAGGGAAATGCTGCTCACTCGTCTCGATGTCACCATACAATCCTTCCAGGTACTTCTATATAATCGCTTTTAAACAGATATAGTGTGCCAATTGATTAGCGTTACGACTAAGGGTATACTGGTCGCGGCGATGTAGACATAGGGATAACACAAGAGCGAGAAAGAGAATGTCTCTGATCATTAGGCAAGTTCGGTTTCGTGCTTTTTTTGCTCGGATTGCTCCAGTTCGTTCGGAATGATCAAAATCGAGCGAAGTGAGGAAATCTGAAACGTTCGTTTTCGTTCGAGTCGAGCAAAAAGATCATGCTCCGTTTGCTCGGACTTTTTTGATCGAGCTCAAAGAATCATTGAATCACTGTGATCAAATCGAATTTCGACGTTCTTATACCATTAATAATGTTTATTTATGCACGGCGGGTATTCAAATGGCGAGAAAACCGAGTTTATAAAATTTAACATGAGCTAGATTATATAAATTAAAAATTATGCTTTATTATTAGAATATATGCATGAAATGGATTTCGAAACGTTGCTTGTTTCCGTAAATTTTGTCAATGACATGTTTTTCGATTCGTCTGATGAAGATGAGGAACCTAATAAACTTTCAGCAATTAAAAATTTTGCTGAAGTAATTGTTCCGAATTTTCAATCCCAGCAATTCAAATATTAGCGCCATTTTAGTGACGTTTATAAGTTTATGATCTATTTCGTTCGGTATGGGCACATGATTCCAGAGTAATCTAAAATCACGTGACTAAAATTGGCTCTACTCTAAGACGTCGAAACCGAACTTAGCCATTGTAATACCGCTCGAGAGAGAAAGATATTGGTCGAACAACATCTGGTCTAACTTCTGTACACACCGACATTCGCTAGATAGATCAAATATAGATCAAAGTGTCGACATTTTAGTACCTCGTCAGTACGCAGCCTAAAGGTTTGTGTCGACTAGCAATAAAATTGCGAAAGTACTTGCGAGTGTGACGTCCAAAAGTATGTACACTGTGTCCCATTTTGGTCGCGACTGGGGGGTATCTCGGATATTAGACTACGTAGAATAGTTTTTTTCTTTCTCGAGCGTTCTAATGAAATCAAAATATAGAATGTGTCATGTCATTAAAAAGAGAAAAAAATTACAAATTTAATGAACAATAAAAAAAAATACAGAGTGTTTGTTCCATTAAAAAAAATTACAAGTGGTGTCATATTTCAGAAATGGCAACCCCCATAAAAAACTAAGAACGTCACTGAATTCTACATAAAATTATCTGTTATAATCAGTTTACACATTTAAAATATGTTCAATAGCAAACGATGAGATACGGAAGTGTCAGAATACATTAGAATTTTCATATTCACCCTGTAACTCAAAAATGAAACAGATTTAAAAAATCTGTTTGTGCCAATGTAAGTTTGACAAAAAAGTAGTACAGGTTCGCGAAAACCGCAATGTTCTATGATGTCTAAATATCCGAGATACCCCCCAGTCGAGACCAAAATGGGACACAGTGTAGAGTGTGTAGGGTAGGGTACACTTAAAGCGAAAATTGCAGCAAGTTACTGTCTGCAAGTATTTGCGAGAGGTATTTCTCGTTTTAAATCGTAAATGTCCCATGGGCCATGGGAAATTGGATATTAAGTAAACTAAGTTAAGAGACGAAGATCCTAAAGAACTCAAAAATTTTCTTCCTATGAAAATTGGAGATTTCAGTAAACTTTTAGAACTTGTTAAGTGCACTTTACATTATATGATTTATCCATATGATAATATCATAGGAATTAGTTATGATTCCTATTCTCTATGATATTTTGTGAATTGTTTTTACACTGTATGTTGACGATGTGAATTGTGCATGACAAAGAGGTTATGTTGATTCCTTGACTTTTGAAAACAGACAAAAACGTTTGTATTATTTTCAAATAAAAAATGAACGATAATGATGAATACTTGCTTGCAATGGCTAGGTGTCTTTTGATAATAATACGACATCTCTGTATTAAAAAAAGTAAGAAAAAAAAGAAGAGAAGGCTTTGGGCTCGACGATGGCTTTTACGATGAGATACTGGACAAGGTATATCAAATATGGTGTTTAAAGAATTAAAATATGAAGACCCTGCAAGTTTTAAAACTTTTTGCCTTATGTCATCAAATACCTTCGAAGAACTTTCGAAAAACAAGATAGTAGGAGGTACACTACACATTATTGAGTTAATATTTTTTTAATATTGATTTCAGGCTGTTAGTTACACTAAGATTTTTAGCAACGGGAGAGACGTTCACAAGTCTTAGTTATGCGTTTCGAATTTCTGTACCTTCATTAACCAAATGTATCCCTGAAACAGTCGATGCTATATATTTGGTATTAAAAAAATATTATTTGAAAACACCTACAAACAAACATGAATGGTTACTAATTTCTGACCGATTTGAAAAAGAATGGAACTTTCCCAACTGCTTAGGAGCTCTCGATGGGAAGCATATTGCTTTTAGAGCAAAGAAAGCCGACGGTTCTTACTACTTCAATTATAAATATTTTATTAGTATGTATAATTTTAATGGCATTAGTAGATGCAGATTATAATTTCATTTATGTTGATGTTGGTTGCAATGGTAGGGCTAGTGATGGAGGTGTATATAACAATAGTTCCCTATGTAAGGCTATTGAAAACAAGTCATTAGACATTCCTGAAGATGCAACTTTGTCAAAAAGTTACATAAAAGTGCCATATGTGTTTGTAGCTGATGACGCATTTCGCTTATCAACTAATTTAATGAAACCATGTGGGCAAAGAAGTAGTCAAAATGAAAAAGTGCTATAGATTGAGCTGGGCAAGGAGAGTGGTGGAAAATTCTTTTGGAATACTTGCCAACCGTTTTCAGGTTCTTCAAAAAGACATAAATTTGCATATTGAAAAAGTGCAGGATATTACTTTGGCAAGTTGTGCACTTCATAATTATATTAAGGCGAAGGACGGAAAAAAGTTTTATATGAGAGGCATCGATAAGGAACATATTGAAAATGTAACATTGACTAAAGGTGATTGGTGTGAGAGTAATGAGGAGGATCGAACGACTTTCATTTCAATGTGAAACACTTTAATAATCGAAACAAAACATTATAAAAGAACGAGAATGGCGGTTAAATTGAACTTGCAAAAATAATGTGGCCGTTAAGCGAGCTGTCTAGGGGCGAAGTGTTACCACACCCTAGACGGTAGAATAGACTGATACGTCTCAGCAGGAATGAACCGGGTGCTCTCTGGTTGCATAACAAAAGGATTGAATTGGAGCAAATTCAACAACTCGAGATCTAATGTTTATTCGACAAATTTCGAAAAATCATGTGCGAATAGATATGCTAATGAATCAATAGAAACAATAAAAAAAATTATGAATTATTTTTGTAATGAAGGTTTTGTATCTTGGCAATGGGAGGCAATTAAAAAATTTAATTTCTAACTGTTAAATGTAATGAAAAAATAAAACGTACATAAGTAAATAAGAATTTAATTAATATTGCGAATATTCCAATATAATTGACGAAAATCACTCTGTATCCCTTCTTTTTGTATCTTAATCCACTCTTTCTTTCCCTTGTACATAATATTGTTTATTTCATGCTTCATTTCTAATATTATCTCGTCATTACGAATTGCCTCCATTTCACTGGCAATATAATTAGCAAATGATTGATGCTGAAGTATAGTAGAATGGCTGAATTGTCTTCAAATTTTTTTTTAATGTTTTGTAGAGTTACTACAGCTTGTGACATTACCGGATCTGGACTGTTGTCATCATGTTTTTGTCTCTTACTAGGACATGGTTTTGCCAAAACTGAATCTGTCTGAGTATCATGTGATGACTCTTCCTCTATTTCATAAGCCTCTTGTGCAATGTCCTCGAACTAAATTGGAAATCAATTATATAAAATAAAAACTCATAATTACTTCAAAAAACATACTTGGGTGTCCAGTGTAGTTTTTGATTTACGAGTTTTGATATGTGGTTTTAAAAACAGCAATTTATCAAAAAACCAAAGTGTAGATTGAAATGCCTCATCACTTGCTATACCAGACTTTTCATTAGATACCATTTTACTGTTTTCATGCGAAAACTGCTGCCTCAAATTGGCTATTTTCTTTTTCACATCCTCGAATTCTACATTAGGGTTCATTTTCTTCATTTCATCAGTAATTTTTAGTAAAGCGTCATTACGAGCATGTTTGTTGCTGTAAAATTTATTTTTTGGATCATACAGCACGGGATACATCTCATATTGTTCGATCAAAATTTGTACTCCTGCACGAGACCATTCAACCTATAAAGGTAAATGTTTACTTTATGTATGTGTTCGTTATATTTACATAATGATGGAATTTGAATATACCTACCATTTTTCTAAACACAATTTACACAATATCATTCAACTGTAGGTTAAAACTGTTTTATTCAATTTTATTTTTGTTTGTAAAAAACTTCAATGGCATATTTGACATGTATTTGAAAATGCGGGTATTTTAGCCTAAAATCAAGTTTCATCACGCAGAATAGATACCGTGCTATTCCTCTGTGACTCCAATGACATGATAAATATGATATGATAAATCACACAGTGTAACCATATAAATATTTTAGTTCATGACAGAATCATATGATAAATCATATAATGCAAAGTGCACTTTATTATTAAAAATTATGTAATTTGTAAACACCTTCATTCGTTTTGAATACCGTAGCTAATTCTCTTATCGCATACTGTTTTTTTATTTTATTACGATAATATTTTATTTTGACATCCCGCAACTCGGGAAATAATGCCCATCGCGAAAATAAATCTCTCGATCAACTCATTTTGTCCGACATTCTTCCACTTTCACTATAAATTTCCAATACCTTCTGGAAAGTTGAAAGTACTATCAGTCACTGCTCCAAGAAATTAACGCACCACTCATGAATTTCAAATATTATATTTGTAAAATTAAAACATTATATTTCAATAATTTTAATTAATTTATTCTCAAACAAAGCATTTTTCAACCTATGTACATGAAAAAGTACAAAATTATGAATACGAAATTTTGAAAGAAATAAGAAGTACAGGCGTCTAATATTGGGATTCGCGTTGCATCTTATCAGTTTAACCATAAAAATATCGAAATGCTTAAAAGGTCACTTCCAACGGGTATAAATCAAACCAAACTGATTTTAAAGTCGATTTATCTTTCAACGATTTTAGTACTATAAAAAAATTATCTGCACGGACTAGAACTTTATTTAGTTGTAAAAGACACAATATACAATCAGGGTATTTCCAAAAGTATTAAAATATTGTTCATTTTTTTTAAAGTGGTCATATTTTTCACAAAATATTAAGTGGTGCGTTAATTTATTGGATCAGTGTATAAACGTAGACATGACTTGTCTAAAAACTTACCTGAAAGCGAATGCTACAAGAAATTTAACTTGCAGGTTCGGCTCTCCGACGTGCTTCGATACGTTAATATGGGCGCTATCGCAAAAACTGTCGCAAGTTACTTGCTAACTGACATGAGCCTTTTCATTTAGACACTGACCACTTTAGAACTTTAGAACTGACCAAGGACCATTTGAAATGTTCAGAATGATCTTGAACAGTTGAACAAACAGTTGAAAATCGAGGAAATCGGCTTACATCCCTAACTTCCCAAGTACTTTTTTGGTACAAAAAAATTTTTGATAAAAATTTTGATATTTTTGATCATACTGTATACATTTTATATCATGTCATTAGGTAATAGGTATGAATTTACCATTGCAAAATTATTTACGGGGTGTTCAATACATTCGGCTCTTTTATTAGCATATTCAAAGATTTTAGGTACTACCCCATCCTAAATGATTTGAAAACTTTTACAAATAATATTTTTCAACAGTAATAACGATTTAGGACTACACCTTGATTCATTTTGAAACTACACTCCTGGTCAAAAAAATCCGGACACTTTATACATTTTTGTGAAGGGAAGTGTCCGGATTTCTTTGACCAGGAGTATATTTTCATTCTTTTAACTTTTTGATATTTTGCTTTGTTCTTGAGATAACACTGGTCTACATTAACTGTGCCACATGAACTTTAATAACTAATTCTGCTTTAGCCACCTACCCTCATTGGTAAACTGCAGTAGTTTTGTTTTGATTGGCCTAAGATTTTTTGTGATGTGTTGTTAAATATAACCAATTCTACAGCGATAACCGCAAGTAAACAGTCTCAGAATTAAACAGAATTAAATGAAGGGTACAGGCGAAGAAGGCGATATGTCAATTTTTCGAAATTGAGTTAATCTTGCCATCTATGAGATAAAGATGTAAACTTTTCCCCTAGAAACTATCATGACTAAAAGAGCGATCAATCAGCAGATATAACCCGATTCATTTTTGCCATACAGGCTAAAAAGGCGATACTTTTTGGGAAAAATGGCTTTTTTTCTGCTAAAAAATCTTAAAAAACTAACTGAGTCTATAAACCTGTAGCACAGACTCTAATAATATTATATAAAAATGTATCCTATGTTGCCTTTATAAATTACTTTTTAAAGCTCTTAAAACCTTTAAAAGTGTTTTTCTCAAAACTAAATTTTTTGACATATCGCCTTCTTTGCCTGTACCCTTCAAATGCTAGAAAATCTTAAATAGTAATTCGATAATAGAACTTTTTTACGTTTTTTTGTACCAGAAAGTGATTATTTTTTAAATATTTAAATTATATCGGTTTATAAAATTTTTGGCCAATAGATTTTTTAATTACACATTTACACTAATAGTCATTCGTTAAAGTAAAAAATACAAGTGAAGTCCGTGTGCCACGACCGGTGTTGGTCAATTGGTCCCCACGGTCATTTTTATCAGCGGGGGTTCCATAATCCTACAGGTCGATTGGTCCCCAGTTTCAAAATTTAATGGGCTAATTGGTCCCCGCGGTCAAAATATTCCTAATCCGATTAGATAAGATTTTACATTACATGAATAACTATCATCTGGCTAACATCTTCTGGTGTACTTACATAGCTGAGAGAATTTGGACAAAATGCAGCTTTTTGTGTTAAAAAATATTTAATATCTAAGCATTAGTAATTTAAAATATATACAATTGGTGCAATTTAAATTAAAAGAAAAATTAATTACAAAAAAAGAATTCTTTACAAAAAAAGAATTATTTTAGTTTTAATATACGAACAGATTTCAAAAAATAGTTGGCAACATATGGGATGCTTTATTATTAATTTTACGAAATAGTTATTCTTCACAAAAAGTTCTGCATGATCTAAAATCCAAGATGCAACCATCAAAAATCAAATTTTATCAATCTTATACGAGGTATATCAAAAAATGTGAAATGTGAAAAAGTACACCTAATTTTCTAGAAGTATAATGGAAGGGATGGGATTTTCCCTATATAGAAATAGAAAAAAAGACAGAAGTCAAAAAATTTCCCCTAATCATAAAAGCCTCATTAAATTGTACTACGAAATGAAAATACATAATCGAAATTTGCCAGAGAATTTTGAAATTATAAATATTCCCATCGGTCCTTCCTAGAAACCCTTAATCCGGTATTGGGGACCAATTGACTGATAGCTTTCGACTCGAAAAAGGATTATATTTGAGTAAATTTGACCACGGGGACCAATTGAACTCCACCCGCCACGACAAAGTTCAAATTTTGTTCCCCAGTGTAATTTATAAAATTTGAAGCAGTGCACCACACAGTGGCCAATCTTTAATTATTATCATATCGTATGCCATGAAAAATCAATACGACGTGATTCTTTTGAAATTTTTAATAAAAAATAATTCAAAATTTTATAAGTTATTTTATTAAGTTATAAGCTAATAACTAATTTACTTCTCTCTATGATAAAATGTTAGATAATGAGGAATAGAAAATCTTTCAATACTACAGCATAGAGCAGGCGTAGCTTCAGCACGTCATATAGTCTGTTTACACGAGAGTTGAAAGATCGAGTCAAGATCGAGTTGAGGTATCCTTTTCTTCTTCGTCGGGTCAACTCGATCCGTGTTTACATGAGAGTCGATCTCGGTTCTCGGGTTCGATTCTGCATGTAAACAGACTAAAGTATCATATTATGCTCTCTTTGTTCGATGCATTGCAAAATAATTGATTGTTTCATCGACTCGATGTATCGCGATACGACTTGGCCGCATTGTATATTGTATAGATAGTTTTAACTACCTATTTACCTATATGTTTTTTGCAGTGGTCTGAGAGGACGAAAGGAAAGGAAAGCGTCTTCGAAATGACCTACAAGGACAAACGGAAAATGTTAAAAGCGGAACCGGACGTCGATATAACGGATTTATTGGCAGCTCGAACTGACATCGCGATTATCGAAAAAACCAGCAGCTCGTCCGTTAGGAAAAACACCAAAACTGCCGTTAATAAAGTGATAATTGGACAAGTAAGTCGTTTGGATGTCACAGAATGTTACTTATCTACATAATGAGATATCTATCAAATTAGTGTTTAGGATAATCGAATCGTTTGCAACCATCCAAAATTAATTTCAATCGTAATAACGGTCTTGTAATACTTACAGGTTCCCGATAGAGGTGGCAGAACGTCCGAAACAGCTCCTCCGCCCCCGGAAATGCCGTCTTGGCAACAAAGATCTGCCTCTGCGTACAATTCCAACAGAGGAGGCGGCAATTATAACAGAGGAGGCGACAATTTTAACAGAGGAGGCGGGAATTATAACAGAGGAGGCGACAATTATAACAGGGGAGGCGGCAATTATAACAGAGGAGGCGACAATTATAACAGAGGAGGCGGTAATTATAACAGAGGAGGCGGTAACAGGGGCGGAGGAAACGCCGATTATAGGCCGGTAGATCAGGATTTCAACGATCAGCGAGCGGGAAGCGGCAATTACCAATCGGGGAGCGGTAATTACCGATCGGGCGGCGGTATAGGAGCGAGAGATGATAGGAACTTCGACAGCGCCGGCAATTATGGTAATTACGGCGCGGGGGCGAGAAATTATGGGGAATTTCAAGGTAAATCGGGGGGAAGTAGTTACAGCGATGGAAATTACGGCTCGCAGGATTACCAACAGACGAAACGAGCTAAAACTTATGATTCTTTTCAAGTGAATAAATCGACATATGCCGATCAATACGTAGAAGAGAGACAGCACAATCAGCAATATCAATCGAGAGGCGGCAGAAGGGGTGGCGGTAGATCGAATTATCGAAGAGGCGGTAGAGGAAGAGGGTATTGATAAGCTTATGTAATTAAATAGGTAATTGTCAATCCACATTTATATTGCATATTATTGTCCTTTACAGGTAAGTGCAAATTTATTTGCAATATGGTCAATTCTATGAGTGGAAAAAGAGATTATATTAATATATAAGAGTAGGTTAGATTGAGAAAGTTGCAATCTCACAATATCACTTTCTCTTTTTCCTTGATACGAGACTAATGCAAGTTGTCTTTGTTGCACACATAGACCATGTTGCGTACAGATTTGCACTCTGGCTGTATAATGCAGATTTGTTTTAATTGATTACTTAATAATTATAACGTGATGCTGAACTTCTTATGTAGTTTTTGTTCAATGACAGAATTTTCCATTTGTGGCCAACTTTTGCAGACATACTGTCTAAAAAGCGTATAAGAACAACCTGTTAGAAAAACACAGTTGTAAGATTTCCGCATTTAAAACATGAACAAGTGGAGTCCAAATCGATTTATTGAATAAAGGAACTATTTTACCACACAAATCAATACTGAAAACAAATGAAAAGGCAAAAAAGGGCATTCTTGAATATTTTAAAATGTTTTGCCTCCTCTGGCTCTAATGATACCCTGATGCTTTCTAGTATGCTTTAAATTTTCCTCCTAATGTAATATTGTCCTATATTTATCAATTCCTTATGAAACACGGGTGTCCAAATAAGAAAGGTCGCCGGCTGTATCTCGGAAACTAATAGTACATAAAGACTTGCGGTAAAAAATATAACTAAATTGGCCAAGAGAAAACGATGGAAATAATTTCGAAGTCTCTAAAACGGCCGCTAGGGGAAGTGTCCGCCATCTTAATTTTTAAAAGTCGTTTTTTCAAAATTTTCCCTAATATGTAGAGGTATCAAAAATGCATTTTATTTTGAGAGTTGAGATATTTTCGAGTCTTTTTTTTGTTATTTTTGACTCTATCTTTTAAAATAAAGTGGTGGGGGAAGGTTGAATATGTATTCAAATAAACGTTAATAACTTCAAAACCCCTGAACGGATTTTCATAAACATGAAATCGTTGAAAACGGCTTTCCTTAGTCTATCACTTACACATTGTAAAATATTATTTCGAAGGCTTACTTGGCCACAAGTGGGCGTTTTCCGACATTGCCTCAAATAACGTCGATTTTAAATTAAATTAAATTTGCAAATTAATTTTTTATTGTACCCACTTATTTTTCAAAGGTTTGTCCAAAAGACGAATCAAATATTCAATTTAGCTTTTGTGGTTCAATTAAGCGCAAGCATAATATCCATCTGCATAGCAATTATGCTGCTTGTACAAGTGAGTCTTCTGCAAAAATAGAAGAATACAAAAATTAAGTTGACCTATATTTTAGTCAACCGGAGGTCAATTGTACACATCATTTTTATTCATGGTGTCTTATTTGAATCAGTTGTTAATTTATTGCTTTACCAGCAATTTGTTAAATTATGAGGTAGGTCGAATCTGGTGACTAAATAATCGAAAATTTTCGTATTTAATATCCAAGCACAAAATATTAATTAGAATTAATATTTTTAGGCGGATTTATTGCCGGAATTTATTTACCGATCAAACTGGAAAAGTTTAGAAAATAAAAAAAAACAAAAAGAGACGTCATGTTTCTTTTGCGGCACTCTCAGAGGCCGCTGCAAATGACTGTAATGAACCTTTACGAATTAAATATGACGTCTTATTTAAAGATAGCAGAGTAAATTATGAACTTTCTCAACATCTAGCTTGTTTTTTTCGTTGTAGATACTAAGACTTTCTTTCTCATTTTACACATTTTTACATACTTTTATAAGTAAGAAGTCATCAGCTCTATACGTACGGAAAAACCTGATGAAATGGCTGTTTTTATTAATTTACACGCTATACACAACTTAGTTCTACATTGTTCTTATAGTCGCTTAAAAATTATATTCATCATCCTATATATTTCAATTATAAAAATCGAGATCACCTTCTTGTGGTTTTTTCGGCCAATGTGATAAAGTGATTATTACTTATTACTTTTAACAATATCTACTTTTTTCAACTTCGCGATTAGAAATAGCGAAAACATTAAAATTGTGTATTCTTGGATTTTTTCATATGGAATTTCCCATATATCCCATCATAGGGAATAAAAAATATTTCTAAATTTTGGCATATGATTCATGATTACCTAATTTTAAAAAATGTTTCAGACAAAACTTATCTATTTTGATGCCAGCACTCCGAATTAGAAGTAAAAAATACGGGTTTGCTTTTAACTTTTTACGATAACGCGTTAAGTATATTTGATTTTACAATCAAGCCTAAAATTTATGACATTCGAGCGTCCGTACTTGTTGGACACCCTGTATATATTTTATAATATTCACTATAAACATACATTATTACATCTTTTGCATGGTTTTTTAATTAAAAATCGACTTCATATCGAATCGTTTAAGAATTCAGCGATACAAATGAATTTATTAGTAGTTTGCCGATATTACAAATTTATAATGATTAATGATATTTTTCCTTTTGATATTTCTACATAATTATCTTAAATTACATTTAATATTTTAAATAATTAATTACCTTATAACAACAATAAATATTGCGATAAATCCTCTATTATCTATAAAGATATAGAATATCGAGTGACATCATGATTTTCGGAGTATCCGAGTTCTCCCCCGTATTCGAGCAGGTAAATTCTTATGGGTCGAGTTCTCCCCCGAGGGTGTCCGAGTTCTCCCCGGTACGGCAGGTAGCATTTAATTACTGATTAATCCTTCTTCGTTGAAACCCTAAATACTTATTAAAAGTAACCAACTTTTAATTTTATATATTTCAAACTTTTTTAAATTTGAGATATTTTTTGTAGTTATAACTTCACTTTATGTAAGTACCTACCTATACCTACATTTTAAGTATTACAATTTAAATAAAACTAAAATTTCATTTTACATGATATACAATTTATTTAATATAAAACACAAATACTATCTAAGTATTACTCTATAAAAATAAATTAATTGTTTCTAGGAAGGACCGATGGGAATATTTATAATTTCAAAATTCTCTGGCAAATTTCGATTATGTATTTTCATTTCGTAGTACAATTTAATGAGGAATTTATGATTAGGGGAAATTTTTAGACTTCTGTCTTTTTTTTTCTATTTCAATATAGGGAAAATCCCATCCTTTTCAGTATACTTCTGGAAAATTAGGTGTACTTTTCATAATAACAAATTTCGATATTGTAAGATATGAAGGTACTTTACTCTTGAGCAAAATTCACATTTTTTGACATACCTCGTATAAGATTGATAAAATTTGATTTTTGATGGTTGCATCTTGGGTTTTAGATCATACAGAACTTTTTGTAAAGAATAACTTTGTTCCGTAAAATTAATAATAAAGTTTCCCATAAGTTCACGGAAGGAACAGTAATCCTCCTTATCCGGCAATTAGCCCCTTATAAGCTACAACTACCCGTTAACAATAGACGGGGGAGAACTCGGACACGACCTTTTTTCGTGCAGGTAAGATTTTGAAAATTGGGAGAGAACTCGAACCCGTCCATGATTTTCGAGGGTGAGTGGTGCTTAAAAAACCTAAAAATTTATTCCTTATTAATATTGCAGATATCGCATTTAAAGTTATGGATACTAATGACTATTCGAAAATATCTTTATGGATACCAAAAATTCTACTTATTGTTAGTCGGATTTTCTTATGGCCTAGAACTAATAATTACAGGATAAAAAGCACATTTTCATTCTTATTTGCAATTTCAATACAGACATTCATTATGATCCGATCGGCGCAGTGCAAAATTTGACATCATTGGAGTCAATGAATGATTTAATATTGTAAATTTAGTATTGATAATCGGACTTTTTCAAGTAAGTATTCTCACTCAAAAACTATATAATAATTAATATCTAGCATTGTATCCCAAAGATTTTCCCATATACAGGGTGTGTCACGTAGAGGGCCCATTAGAAGTACATGGAAAAGTAGTGGTAATTAAAATTTGTATACAAGTATTTGTCGATACGCTTGATTCAATGACAATATTTTCAACTATTTCTTTCTTCCGGTTATTCTGGAAGTATACTATAACTTTCTTATTTTAAATGGAACACCCTGTATATTTTTGCATTTTAAGATTCTATTCGATGAGCTAATTACAAAAAGGGTTCACACTTGGTAACTAGGTCTCATAACAAAGGTCACTCAAAAATCACAAAATTTTGATTTGAAGTGGCTCCGAATGCCAAACAATTGAAAATCGAGAAAAACGGCTTACCAATCAAACTGGAAAAGTTTAGAAAATAAAGAAACAGGAAGAGACGTCATGTTTTTTGCTGCACTCTCAGAAGCCACTGAAAATGACGGTTATGAACTTTTACGAAGTATACAGGTAACGCATATAAAAACAAATTTTCTCAACATCTAACTTGTTTTTTTCATTGTAGATAGTAAGACTTTCTTTCACATTTTACACATTTTTAAATACTGTTATAAGTAAGTAGGCTGTTCATGTATGGAAAACCCTGATAAAATGGTCTTTTTTTGTTATTTTACGCGCTATACACAACTTAGTTCTTGATTGTTCTTATACTCGCTTAAAAATTATACTCATCACCCTATACTTCAATTACAAAAATCGAGATCATCTTCTTGTGGTTTACTTGGCCAATATGGTATGCTTTTGATACCCATAAATAACCTTGAGTAATTACGTTTTGTTTTTCAAAGTTAGTAATTTAAATGTACTATAAGTAAGTACTTATTGTTAGTTCAACTTTCGCGATTAGATTCAGCGAAAACATTAAAATTGTTGTGGATTCTTGGATTTCCCACATTACACATTACACGTATGCCAGTATAAACAGGTGTACTTATGGGGGTAAGTTTATTGTGTAAATTTTCATATTTGGGGCAACATTTTACGTATTCAGCTTTTTTTATTTTTTTTTTTCAGAATAATGAGCTATAAATTAACAAGCCTACTATTTTTATCCAGCCTTTTACCTACTCCGTACGCACAATCTCAAAATGCACCCTTAGTATCGTCCCCTTATGGCGACTTCAAAGGTTCCCTACTCACAAGTAGGCTGGGAAGGACAATATAATTATGCTTTTCGAGGGATTCGCTACGCTAAAGCTCCTGCATGTTCTGCATGTCCTTGCAAGTAAGTTTTTGTATGAAAATGTAATTAGGCAATTTCTTCATACAATTTTAGAAGATAAAATATTTTTATTTATTTTAACTACAAGTGCCATTAGATAGAGTAGAAGGAGTTTACGATGCCACCAAGGATGGGGCTTCTTGTCCACAACCTGTCTTACGACCAATATCCGAGAATTGTTTAATTTTGAATGTCTATACTGGGTGATCCACGCTCAACGCGACGGTGTATTATGGGCAAACGGTAAGAGATTTTAAAAATTCCTTGGAGTGAAATATGTATGTGTATAGTGGCTACAATTTAAAATTATTTAGACATATACAGGTTGTCCCAATTTTGAGAAAATATAAAGTTATGTTTTATATTTTCATGGAACATCCCATATATATTTGCATTTTTGGATTCTACTCGATGAGCTGATTCCAAAAAGCGGTCACACTTGGTATCTTGGTCTCATAATAAAGGACTCAAAGATCACAAAATTTTGAATTTAGGGGGCTCTGAAAGCGAAAAGTTGAAAATCGGGAAAATCGGCTTGCATGGTCCTATCCTAACTTTTTAAGTATCTACTATCTAATAGTACAAAAAAATTTGAAATTTTTGATCATCCTGTATACATTTTATATCATGTCATTAGATAGTACTTGAAAATTTAGGATAAGACCAGTTTGGCTCTGAAAACCAAACAGTTGAAAATCGAGAAAAACAATCCCATGACTTGGAGTTTTCATGGACTATGCAAGTTCCCCCAGAATGACTCCCGGATTCCCCCGCAGAGCCGCCCCCGGGTATTGGAATTACCAAAATCGTCCAAAATCGTTACTCGAGGGTTTTCGTGGATGCCGAATTCAATTATGGCATTGGAATTGCCCGGGGGCGCTTCTTTGTGGGTGATTGGGGGAAAAATGACAGCGTCCATGAAAATCACTCCAAAATCGTTACTCGGGGGTTTTATAGGGGGCGCCGAATTCCCTGGAGTGATTTTCATGGAATATGCAAGTTTTCCCCCAGAATGACCCCCCGGATACCCCCGCACAGCCGCCCCCGAGCGTCCCCGTGTAATTCCAATGCCAGAATTGATTTTTCCGAGTTTCTAGTCGCTCCTATAGGTAATGGTGCAAGTAATGGAAAATGCATTTTCTGGTCCAGAATGCGTTTTTCAAAAAACGACATAACCAGACATTTTCGAGTTTTTTCCTGGGACCTTCCTGAACGCAATGCCGAAAACCGTATCTCGATATCTGCTTCACCCCCATCAAATTTCCGCTATTCGGTCGATTTTGAGCTAAGTGTCCTGGACTAAAGGCGCGTACACACGTTAGCGAACGAATTATGAGGGATTATTAGGGATCCCCGTTAGGGAACGGATTATGTGTAAGTACCAACGAATGGGTTGGTACGCGTTCATTCGCGCGCCTTCGCAAAGCTTCGCTCAAAAAGCGATAGATCAAAGAATATTCGCTGGAAAATTCGTTCGGGTTAATTTATATGTGGACGTCTCTGCGAATTGTTGTCTGTGGATATTCATTAATATTTGTAATTAGTTTATCTAAAAAATGGGGTGGAATAACACAACTTCGTTGGAGCTTATATCTTTGTATCAAAAACGAGAGTGTTTGTGGAATCCTACTGACGTTGATTATAAAAGCAAAACAAAGAAACTCGATGCATGCTTGGAATCAAATAAGTGATGCACTGAATTGTGAAAGCAGGGAAGTTAAAAAGAAAATGGAACCGCTTTTGTCTTCCTTTCGACGGGAACGACAGAAACAAGAAATGAAAACGGGTTCTGACACCGAAGATGTTTACAAATCTACATGGTTCGCTTTTAAACATATGCTCTTTTTGTCGGACAAATTTGTCCCAAAAGAAACAAAAAATACTGAGGTAAGCAATATTTTTTTATAAGTAATATATGTTTTACATATTACGCGAATACAATTACATACGCGAATACCCGCGGCGAACAAAGATAATGATTGGGAAAAAATTCGTTCGTTAAATGTAGACGGCAAGCCGATTTTATCAGCAAAGGCCAAACAAATTCGTACAAATCCTTCCAACTGATAATTCGTTCGCCTTCGTTCGCTATATGTGTACGCGCCTTTGATAGCGAAATTCAAGTCAAAATTGATGATGGATCGACCAATCGGACTATTCCGCTCAATGTGGACAATGGGAACACTGGCATCGATACGAATACATTTCTGGAGAGGAATATTTTCAATACCATAAAAACGAAATTTTTATTAACATAATTATCGCAATTTCAGTCGTTAGAGGATGCTTAACAAGTCTTTTGGATCAACTGTCAAGATATCTTTCCTCTAACGAAAGACAGTGCATATTTCAGGTATTCCATAATTTGATCAACAGAGCTTTCGAAGCTATTCTAATAGCGGAGAACTAGTTGCAACTGGTCAGGACAGGACCGCCTTGAACTAACTACTTGAAGGTGGCAACAGGAACAACATCAATGTTTAAGTCGGTTTTTCACATGACGTTTACTTATCTAAAAGTACTCTTTCGCTTAACGAATTTGTCTCAAATTGTACTGATTAAAAAATAAATAAAAATTATGTTTACAGAAAACTTTTTTCTCTTAACAGATATACCATCACAACTTCAATGGTTTGCTGATCCAATTAGATGGGAAGACTCATTAAGGCTTGTAACCCAGCAAGAGTTATAAAATAACAAATTTAATGCGTATAATTGTATTTAAATCGTTGAAGTGAATTTTAGGTTGTACATGGAATTAATGACCCAAAAGGCTGCTGACTAAGTTGTTGATACCGCTCAGTAGGCTTCCGTTGGACAAAGCCAAGCCCAATCCATTGACGAGGCTCTTCACTATGTTGAGGAGTTGCTGGACGAGGGCGCCGAGACCGCCCAATTGGGTCAATAGCGGGTCCAAAGCGATTTGAAGTTGGGTGATCAAGTCTTAAAAAATGCGATTATTATCAAGAAATCTACAGCAGAAGATGTGTTGATTAGAAGGGTTGGTAGATGGGAGAAATTATTAGAATAATTTTGTACTTACCGACAACACCTGTCAATAAATTAGGACAAGTGCATCCAATTCTGGCTGCAACTGGTGCATTTGCTGCATAACAGGTGGCAACTGCTGTAGAAACAAACACATGTATTTATAATATCTACTTAAATTAAAAAAGTAGGTATCTACATAATTTTTGTATGTAAAAAAATAATATACAAGATAAGTAAAATAAATGTTTTTCTTACCGAAAGCGAAGATCAAAGCGAAAACTGCTCCTTTCATTTTGATTTTTAGATTGATAAGTCACTGAATGATCTATAGAAATTTGAAATATCGTTCGCTTTTTATACCGAAAATTCACCCTGAAGGATCTACGCATTCGATTAAAATTAATAATTTTCGAATGCCGATACATTAAATTATCATAATCGACTAATATTAGGCGATTTTTTTGATAATTAGCAGTAAATTCAATTATCGAGTTATCTATTTGCGGATCACTGGCCGACAAACAGGAAGTCGAAATTGAGCTTTACTATTAATTCTCACGAAAAAATAAAAAATATTTGATGAGATTGTCAATGTTATCTGTTCCAAATTTACATGTAAGTACATAATTGATGGAAATATTGAAAATATGTAAAAAATACAAATTGGACGATTTGCTGTGGTGAAAGAAAATGCAAATAGTTCATACCTATACAAAAAGTTATAGTACAATAGAATCCCTAATTTTTATAAAAATTAATAAACATATTAGGAAAAGTTAGTTTTATTTATATTTCGAAACTTCCCTTATTTCTATAAAAATAGTAATAAAAACATTACAATTAATTTTATTAATTTTTTACACTTAAATGACTCTTTTTTATTTAATTATTAGCAAGATTCCTCCAAAAAGAGTAATTAATTATAGTTATATGTATACATAAAGTGCGTAATATTCACTATCACTTTCTAGAAGGTAAATTCTTATCAATAGGGAAGCGAATATTATTTTACAATAAACAAATTAAAAAATCAATTAGCAATAGAATTAGAATAACTCGATTAGAATTTGAATGTATAATTAGATCGATTAATTAAGTCACCGAATTTTTTTTTTTCCGTATATAAACCGTGCCGGAGTTCTTTCTGAAGCATTGTGAATACATCAAACTTTTGCAAAACTAACTCAAAATGAAATTCGCCGTTTGTGCTCTGTTCCTAACTTTCGGTAAGTTCAACTTTTATTTGCATTTTTTGTGATGAGAAATTGCGAGAGTTTTCTAAAATCAATGAGTAGATATATACAGGGTGTATCATAAGTTGATACTTCTTTTTTAACCGTATATGAATTTCTTAATTCCAAGAAACTTTTTCAAATAAACTTTTTGAATATTCTGATTTAAACATTTTTTACCTGTGTATGAATCTCTTAATTCTAAGCAACTTTTTCAAATAAACTTTTTGAATATTATGAATAACAAAGAAGATAGAAAATTTTAAAATTTCGAATATTTTCCAATACCTACCTGCTTTATTAAATAAGAAATTTATTTATGGCAGTCATCTGTCAAATAAATGCCGAAAAATAAATAAATTTCATATTTAATGAAGCAGGTACGTATTGGGAAATATTCGAAATTCAAAAAAAAAGGTAAAAACTATTAAAAAATTTTATCTTTGTTTTTCAGAATATTCAAAGTTTATTTGAAAAAGTTGCTTAGAATGGAGAAGACCACGACTTTTTTTTTAATTTTTTTTTTCAAAACCGTGTGTTCTAAGAAGGCGCGTAATGAAATTTTTATTTTTTTCTGTTGCCAAATAAGGCCGCAATTAATTTTTAAAGTTTGAAAAACGTCACACAATCGTCATACGTTCGGCTCCAATCCAAGCGAGAGTTGCAAAGAGAAGTCACATTTAGCAAGTTTGCCACGTTTCCTATTACTCTTCTATACTCCGCAAAATGTGCGTTTTTTGTATATTTATTGCAATAAACATTTTCTGATTGATCCATTTCTTCCATTACCTAATGGATAATTCGATATATTAATATAGAAGTAACATCTTCATCTGTATAAATTGTAACCGATTTTCTTGTTAAAAACACAAATAATGGTCCTGAAAAATTCATTTGGCAACATTCTTGTCAACGTCAATATTATCAAAAGTGTTTTGTGCCGATCTGCAATTCGTGTAATTTGTTTTGTGCATTTTTCAGAAAAATCTGACAAATGACAGTATGATTTTTGTTCGTTTGTGTATTCTTTGTTACTGCGTTCGAAAATTCATATTATTTAGTATACAACAAGACGTGAGTGGTTTATGATTGGTTGATGACTTATGAGTCAGAACCCGAAATTTTTAAATTTCGAAGGGCTATATCTTTTTAATTATAACACCTTTTGAGCAACTGAAAACGGTTTTGAGCTCTAATAAATCATTTCTAATAGTATATTTTGTCGAAATCCGCATATCTCACATCGTGGTCTTCTCCATTAAGAGATTCATACACAGTTGAAAAAGAAGTATCATCTTACAATACACCCTGTATACTCATGTACATATACATTTTGGTGGATTTCCGTTGAAGTTAATTGTAAATATTTGAATTTTCAGCTGTTGCCAGCTCCATGGCTGCTGACGTAAGATGCCCCACCTGCCCGGACTCTCTTGGCGCAGTAGCCGGTAATATTTTCAATACCATAAAAACCAACCCTAACTAACAAAATTACCCCTTTTTACCAGGCTTAGTCAGTCAACTGCAAATCTCGTTGGCCCCGCTCTTGAACCGTCTTCCCCTTAATCTAGGACCCATCGTTAACGGATTGTTGACCTTGGTGGTTAACCTTCTGAAAAGTTTGGGAAACGCTTTGTCAGGAGATTTGCAGAGCGTATTACAAAAGGTCGGCGCCACCTTGGCCCAACTCCTTGGAGGCGGAGGAATCATTAGTATCCCCGGAATCAGCATCCCCGGAATCAGCACCCCCGGAATCAGCACCCCCGAAATTAACATCCCCCAAATCAGCCTTCCCGGACTCAACATCCCCGGCATCACCGTCTAAGCCGGTTCTTCCATGACTTTGTTAACGTTTAATTGACATAATTCCAACGTTTTAATAGAATAAAATCATTAGCGAAAAAATATTTGGTTTTTAATATTATTATATTATGTGTAATTTGCACTTATAAATCTAATTCGTTTAATTTTTTACAACCATTCTTAATATAAAAAAAAGTTGCTAAAATATATCTCTGCCATTTAAACATTGGAAGCAATAAGTATAATTATCTACAGGTATCATAGAGTGTGAAACTGCATCGACATGTATCTACAGGGTGATTCAGAAATTATCCGAAAAAATTAAACGGGATGTAATATAGCATCATAGAAAACCAGTAGTGCGATTTTTAAGGAAAAATGCCGAAGTGAAAAACTAATTTAAAAATACCCCTAGCACGCCTCTGAAAACTGGACGACTGTAGAAAACTTCAAGCCGACTTGAATCCCGCATGTAAACGGGGTAAATAAGACATAATTTCGACTCGACCCAGTCAGGCAGCAAGCAGCGAGTCGAGTCGACCCGATTTCGAATCGATGCGTGTTTAGATGAGAGTCAATCTAGGGTTCAACCCGAGTTCGACTCTGCATGTAAACGGGGTATGTTATACAGGGTAGAGACTTTTACTGGAATAAATTCGATAGTAGGGAGGAGAATAATTTTTCTAAACTTTCCCGATACACGTCAACGTTTAAATGTATTTACTTACATTTTGCAAGCAATAGGAAAAATATAGCCCTTTGGGGGTAGCTGAAACCACCCCAACTTGTTTATTTCAAATGAATTCCTATGGCTTGTGACCCTTCATTGCAAAGCTGGGAGAACAAGGAATCCAGCGCACTTATCAAATTTTGGTTTCTAGAACGTTTAAGGGTTGCATCAAATCAAAACGTAATTTAAAAAATTTATTTAATCTAATTTATTTTCAAAGTAACACAGCAATTGTTGAACATGTTTGTTTAGTTTTGGAATGTAAACCTTATGTCATTTATTTCCAAATCACTTGAACCCTAACTTGACCGATGAGAGGCTATGGTTTCAGCAAGATGGGGCCCCGCCACACTAATGCTGCTATTGTTCGTCAATATCTGGATGGAATTTTTCTCGGAAGGTGGATTGGAAGACGAGGAACCATTGAGTGGCCAGCAAGGTCTCCAGATCTTACACCGCTGGATTTCTTTTTATGGGGTCATTTCAAAAGTAAGGTTTACGTTCAAAAACCCCGCAACATAGCAGACCTACAGGAAAGGATAAGAGAGGAAATTAATAAAAAAAAAACCGGAAATGTTGCATAATGTAAGAGACGAAACATACCACCGACTAGGATGCTGCCAACAAATGAATGGTGCACATTTTGAGCAATTGTTTCGTTGAAAATAAAATAAACGTTAAAATTACGTTATGATTTGATGCAACCCTTAAACGTTCTAGAAACTAAAATTTGATAAGTACGCAGGTTTCCTCGTTCCACCAGCTTTGCAATGAAGGGTCACAAGCCATAGGATTCCATTTGAAAAAAACAATTTGGGGGTGGTTTCAGCTATCCCCGAAGGGCTATATTTTTCCTATTGCTTGCAAAATGTAGGTAATACATTTAAATGTTGACGTGTTTCGATAAATTTAAAAAAAATTATTCTCCTCCCTGCTATCGAATTTATTCCAGTTAAAATCTCCTCCCTGTATGTATGCACTGACTCACTGAGACTGTAAAGGTTGGAACCATATATCGCTAAATCCTTGATTTATAAATTGGGGAAAAAAAGCTCAGACACGTCGATTTTTATTTTAAAAAGCGGATCAGAAAAGGTTGTGAGTGTTTATACAGGATGTCCCAAAAAAAAGTTACATATCAAATTTATGTTTTTTTAAATGGAACACCCCTTATATTATTACATTTTTGGATTCTACTCGACGAACTGACTACAAAAAGGGGCCACACTTGGTATTTTGGTCTCATAATAAAGGCTATGCAGCCACTCAAAAATCACAAAATTTTGAAATTAGGTGGCTCTGAAAGCCAAACAGTTGAAAATCGAGAAAAATGGCTTACATGGCCCTATCCATACTTTTCAAGAACTATCTAAGGGTACAAAAAAAATTGATAAAAATTATGAAATTTTTGATCGCCCTGTATGCATTTTATATTATGATTATGATATAATATCGACAAAAACGAACCGAAAATCGTTGTGGGGGCGTTTTATGGAGCGCTGGTGCACCTGGTGCGCCCTAAACTGGCCATGAACGTCATCCCCGACTAACATCAGGTTGACATTCATGGGAATAACATCGATGTCGAGATAAAAGTTTCGGTGCGCCAGGTGTTGAGAGGAGTTTACGGCGTGTAATTTGAATGAAGCGACCCGAAAAACCCCCCATAATGACTTTCGGTTCGTCTTTTTCAATTTTGTGTCTGGAAAAACCTCGGGGATGACGTTCAGGGCCAGTTTAGGGCGCACCAGGTGTTCGGGGGATCGTCTTTCACATGAAATTCAGATTCAGCGCCCCACAAAACGCCCCCACAAAGATTTTCGGTTCGTTTTGTCGATATATTTCCAGAAAAATACTCGAAGATGACGTCCGCGTCCAGGTTAGGGCGTACCAGGTGTCCGTGGGGTGTTCGCCGATGGCTTATTTGAATTCAGCGACCCAAAAAACCCCCGGTCGCCGAGTTTCGCTCCCGATTCGAGAGTCTCACGAAGATGACGTTCGTCGGCGTTCCTGAGCTCCAGGGGGGGAGGTCAATTTAAACATCAAAATCGTGATCAGCGACCTCAAAAACCCCTGGGTACCCGACTTTGGCCGATTGTGACTCTCATTTACAAAGTTATTAAATTTTCCTCAAAAAATGCTTTTTTTGAATGCAGCAATGCAACTTCCGGTTTGTAATAGGTAGAAATTAGGTAGGAATGGTATAAATAATTATTGGAAGCGAATGCAAAAAACCGCAATCCGATCCGTCCTTAAGAGCCTGTCCAGACGAGGCGTTTTACGCGCGAGTCGACTCGCGCGTTTCAATTTATTTTGCGTCCACATGTTTATGCCGGCAGTACACACTCGCCGAGGCGACCCGAGACCACCCGAGCGCGAGAGTGTACTACACGGAGTTCTTCTCTCGTCTCGGGTCCTCTCGTCTCGCCCTCTGAGAGCGCTCGGTCTACTGGCGGTCCGGGGCACGAGTCAAAGGAAGCGAGAGCTTGGGGAGGAGATTTCGCGAGTGTGTACACGGTAATCTCGGGAGATTTCTACATTCCTTGTTCACGCTTCTGTGCCTCGCGCGAGACGATTTAGCGAGAGTGTACACTTGTCTCTGAGTCTCGTGATGTCTCTGAGTCTCGTGTCTGGGGCACCTCGCCTCGGAATGCCTCGTGCTCGGGTCGTCTCGGCGAGTGTGTACTGCCGGCATAACGTTTTACGCGCGTTCATACGCTGGGAGGGATTCAGTAAATTCAGTTATCGGTATCGAAATTATCACGCTCCATTTTGCAGGAAAATTTGGCTAGTGGGTCCACTCCCTACAGATTCGCGCGTAGAACATGCGTAGTACTGGACGCTGTAGGTATATAATGCCCGAGTATCTCGACTCGCGTGCTTAAGTCGACCTCTGGCATCGGCAGCGAGCGGACGTGCAGCGAGAGAGTGCAACGAAGCTAGTAGTGAAGTCGGTCTGTAATCACCGCAAGATAGGAGCAGCGACTTGTACCAGTGCGAGACAAACGTGCGAAAGCGAAACATCTTTCAGAAACTCCGCAAGGAATTCTAAATAGAAACAACAACAGCTGTCTAGTGCTTCTCAGCACAGACACGCCCAGGTTTTTCTCTTTTAGGTATTTCTTTTAGGAATTTTAGGTAGACGAAAAGAGAACATCGAAATGGAGGGCGGCTCGATGGAAGTAGGCGCAGCGACCGGTCTCTCGAGAGAGACGCGTACGTGAAGAGGCTCGAGGAGGAGAACAAAGCTCTACGAAGAACGAAGGAAAGAAACCGGAAGAAAGGACGAAACCGGAAGAAAGGAAGAAACCGGAAGAAAGGAAGAAACCGGAAGAAAGGACGAAACCGGAAGAAATTGGAAGAAATCGGAAGAAAGGAAGAAACCGGAAGATAAGAAGAAGGAAGAAAAGAAAAAGGAAGAGAAGAAATCCGAAGAAAGCGGAAGCAAAAGGCCGCCCAGTGAAACCGAGGGTTTCATAGAGGTGACACGGAAACGGACCAAGAAGGCAGAAGAGGCAAGGGGTGAAGCTTCTACCAACAAGCCGGAAGAAACGCAGAGCAGAGAAGAGAGAAGGCAACGAGATCCTCCCATTGTGTTGCAAAACGCATATGGGTGGGACAATCTTAGAAGAGGACTCCAATCCAGAGGGATAAGTTACCGGTAACTTATAACTCGAGAAGAGGGACGAAGATCCAGCCGGAGACTGTGGAGGACTACAGGAGGATGACGCGCTACTTCGAGGAATTCGGGAAAGACCTCTGCTGGTACACGTACGAGCTACCGCAGAACAAAGGTAAGAAATACCTAATTAAAGATGTTGTAGAGACCTTCACAGCAGCGAAGGTAGAAGAAGCGCTGAAGGAGCAGGGAGTCACCCCCACGAGCGTCAGCCAGCTGCGGAGCAGGAGGGGAGCCCGAAAACTCCTACCAATCTACATGGTAGAAGTCGCCGCCGAGGAGGAAGAGGGACTGAAGGCAGTCAAACACCTTCTCGACCTGAACGTCACCGTGGAAGAGAAGCGCCGTGGCACTGACGTGATGCAGTGCTGCAGGTGCCAGGGATTCCACCACGGACAAAGCACGTGCCACATGCTGGAAGCATGTGTGATCTGCTCGGACAACCACAGAGCAGGTGAGTGCCCCAGGCCCAAGACCGAGAAGGCAACCTGCGCCAACTGCAGAGGAGATCACCCGGCCAACTACCGAGGATGCCCCAGGATGCCAAAACGACCTGAAACCCGCCCGGCAACGAGAACGAATGCACCGCACACGGCCAGACCCACCCCGCAGACAGCACGGCCTGCAACAAACGCCGCCCGTACAGTCCCCGGCGTAAGCTACAGCGGCATAGTCGCTGGAGCTAAAGCGCCGAACATGGATATGTTCGAGGCCATGCGTCAGATGCAGGCCATGATGCAGCAAATGACTGGTTTATTTGCTGCATTCAGCAACGTTGGAAGATAAGGTAAGTGCCACCACCTACCTCTCCACCCTAACCTTTCCTTTCAGCAATGGCTACCCACGCTAGGAAAATAGGAAGACTGAGGATCGGATCATGGAACACAGGAGGACCTAGAACAAACATAAACACCATGGGAGAAGTTCTAGAAAGGGAAGACTTTGACGTCTTCGCCCTACAGGAAACGAAACTGCCAGGAGAAAACTTCAGGCTAAGATGGCTGGGTTACGACATTCACAGAACAGACGTAAGAGGAAACTCAGGAGGAACAGCTATATTAGTGAAGAGACACATAGCCCACTATCGGCAGCAGCCGATCAACGGACTACGGACGATGGAAGAAACAACGATAGTGGTGAAGACGAAATTCGGAGACCTACGAATAACATCAGCATACGTGAGACCCCACGACGAGATCCACGATGAAGACCTGGCAGAAGTACTCCCAGATGGTAAACAAACGATCATCATAGGTGATCTCAACGCAAAGTCCCCAACGTGGAACAGCAGGATCAGGAACGCAAATGGAAGAAGACTAGAAGCGTACTCGAACAGAGACCACGAAATGCACGTAATAGGACCAAGAACACCGACGCATCACCCGCCCCAGGGAGGCCGCCCGGACGTTATAGACATCGCTATCATCAAGGAATGCACCATCGACTACGAAATCTCAAACATCGAAGGAGGAGACGCCCACGAACCCATACTAGTAACACTAGGAACAGAAGACTGAGACCAACTACCGAAGGACAAGAAGAAAACGAATTGGAGACAATTCAAGAGAATAACGGGACAAACCATAGGAGACGTGCCAACTATAGTGCAGAAAGAAGATATCGACAGAGGAGTCGTGCACCTCGAACTGATCCTGCAAGAAGCAATAGACCAAAGTTCCACGTTGACAGCAAGAACCATATTCAAGAGATTCGACAACATTTCAGAAGAACTGAAGGATTTGATAAGGACAAAAAACAGAATCCGAAGGAGAGCCCAACGAAACCAAAACCCTGCCGAGAAGAGAGAAGCCAACAGACTGAACGAGCTGGTCAAAGAAGAACTACGACTGTATAGGAGCAGATACTGGAACGCGAGACTGAACGAGCTAGACCCGCAACAACCGGGTCTCTGGAAGCTGCAGAAACTGCTAAGAGAAGACAGAAAGCCTGTACCGACGATACACGGCACCAATGGACTGGCATATGAACCCGAAGATAAAGCAGCAGCTTTCAGAAGGACAATGGAAAATTCCAATTCCAACTGAACGAGCACGAAGACGAGGATTTGGACTTCACGGAACGAGTTGAGAAGGAAGTGGAAGGAAAAGAAGAAGAACCGGACCAAGGAAACCTTGGATACGCAACGCCGGAAGAGATAAGTGGAATAATTAAATTTGTTTCAGCAAGAAAGCACCAGGCAGGGACGGAATGGCTCTGAACAGGGCTCTGAAGCATCTACCGAAGAAAGCGTTAGCTCACCTAGTTGCAATCATCAACGGAATTCTAAGACTCAAGCACTTCCCAGCACAGTGGAAGGACGCCAACATCATCATGATCAGAAAACCAGGGAAGGACCCCACCTTCCCCCAGAATTACAGGCCAATCAGTCTGCTACCAGCGATGAGCAAGATTGCCGAGAGAGTAATACTGAAGAGGTTAAAAGAGGAAACGGAAACGCTGGAAATCATGCCGGACGAACAGTTTGGATTCAGACAAGAACACTGCTGCGAGAAGCAAGTGCTGAGCTTAATGGAATACGCGACGTCAGGATTCAACACCAACCGATCGACCGGAGCAATATTCCTGGACGTAAGCAAGGCTTTCGACAGGGTATGGCATGAAGGACTAATTTACAAGATGAGGGAAGCAGGATACTCGAACGTGCTAACGAAGCTACTCTACGACTACCTGAAAGGAAGAAGATTTAGGATCAAGATGGGAGACATATAATCGGACTATTCGGAGCAGCAAGCGGGAGTACCGCAAGGAGCCGTACTCTCGCCCCTTCTCTACACCATTTACACAGCCGACATACCGAAGACACCGAACACTAAGCTATGCTTATACGACGACGACACTGCGATACTTGCAAGAAGTACGCAGCCGACTTTTATTTCTATGTACCTACAAGAAGCGACGGACGAAATCGAAGAATGGTGCACCACGTGGAAGATCGCCATGAACCCGGAGAAGAGCCAAGGAGTACTTTTCAAGAAAAGAACACACCAACCAGCCCGACCGGTCAGGCTCAACGGACAAGAACTTTGGATACCGTGGACAGACAACGCAAAGTACCTCGGGGTAACTTTGGACAAAGGACTCACGTTCACCGACCACGTGAAGAAGAATGTAGAGAAGGCGAAACAAGCAAGAGCTAGGCTGAACTGTCTCATAGCAGAAGAAGCAAACTAGACCTGAGGACTAAACTGACGCTGATCGTAGCAAGCAAGCAGCGTAGCAACAAGCAAGAGCTAGGCTGACAACATGACGAAACCCCCTTTTTCTCAACGCCCGCGTTTGTGTGTGTGTATGTGTGACTCGCGTGCCGCTCGCTCGTAGAACACGCGAGTCGAGAGTCTCGCTTATATGTATATATGTAGCTCTAGTATCTCGGGAATGCACGAGTGACAACGCGCGAGTCGACTCGCGCGTAAAACGCCTCGTCTGGACAGGCTCTAAACACGAGTCGAAACCTCAACTCAATCTCGACTCGATCTTTCAACTCTTCATGTAAACGTGGTAATTTGCTGTACTAGTTTTGACATTTGACATGGAAAACGCTATAAAAAATAAGAAGAATACATTTTAGCGGGGAATTTATGATTTTTGTATTTTGTTGTTTTTCGTTTAGGTTATGAAAAGAAATCTGGCAAATAACTAATTAAAATGATACAAACAGGACAAGTACGAGTCAATTTACCATGGTAAGTAGCCGTACAAACACTAAAATATTATCTAAATTGAACAATATTCGCAGGGTAGAAAAGTACCGTCCTAGCACACTCGACGAATTAGTTTCGCACGAAGACATCATAAGAACAAGTAGGTCGATTCCACCATTAACCAATCACCACGATAAACCACCCACACATTTTATATTCCAGTCAGCAAATTCATAAAAGAGGACCAAGTGCCCCATTTATTGTTCTATGGCCCTCCCGGTACGGGCAAGACCAGCACGATCCTTGCCTGTGCCAAGCAACTCTACACCACCGCCCAATTCTCCTCAATGGTAACACGATTCAATTGCCAATCGACCATCTCTAAACATTAATCAGGTTTTAGAATTGAACGCTTCCGATGATCGAGGCATCGGCATCGTCAGAGGGCAGATACTCACCTTCGCCAGCACCCGAACGATATTCAAGAAGGGCTTCAAGCTAATCATTCTAGACGAAGCCGACGCCATGACGATGGACGCTCAGAACGCCCTGCGTAGGGGTAAGTCAAACACTCTATCGATCGATCGGCCAACATCGATTATGATCAATGTAATAACCCTAATTGATAATTTACGTGTAAGTGATGGTGTATCGGTTATAATGAGTTAAGTGAGAATTGTTTGTATTGAATGAAATCGCCGTAGAAACCAGCGCAATGAATCATCGTTGTAGCATAAAATTTTAATCGGGCCACAGACACTCGGGGGTAAGTATTGTATAAAGTTTATTAATTGCCTGATTTATTCATCCGGTAATCATTTTGTTGCGTTCCCGTTATTTTTCCAATGGCATTTCGGCGGGATAGGCGTTCACGAAATTGTAGATATCCAGATTCTCCAGCGTTTCCGGCTTGAATTTCTCGCTGATAGCGCACTGCCGGTCCACATAGCACGATTCTACAATGTTAATTGTATTAATAACGAGACTACGCGAGGAAGTGTCGAAGAGTTACCTTGATCGCAGCAGATGCCTTCGGCAGCACACCGACCGGTGTTGTCTCTGCAATAACCGTTGCCCGCCAGGCAGGGCTCCCTGTCGTGGAACGACCCGTTTCTTTGGCATCTGAGCGTCTCCGTGCTACCTATGAGACATCCGAACGGACCGCAGCATATGTTCGGACCGAAGCATTGGCCCCTGTGGCCTGGACCGCAAGAAATACACTGCAATGTAATAGCATATTATGAACGAATTATGACAAGGAAACAGAATTCCTGGCGTTAGAGTGATTTTAGAATAGATGGCAACAATGTAATAGTGTAGAATCAGTTATAAATGCACTTAAAGTCATTGGCCCGTACAAAGCACTCCATTCAATTTTAAAGTTAGAGTAACACTAACAATTTGACATTTTTTAATTGTTGTTATGGAGTAACTAAGGACGTTGTTAGGACTTAGAGTTACTTTAAACCCGTTTTTAAGGTTGAAATGGGACGCTAAATGCGGGCCAGTGTATTTATGACAAGTAAAGATAATTCCCGGTGTGTCTGTAATAGAGTGGTAAAGGTGTAGGTTTATTTAGTATGTTAGAATGATTTTAGAATATATGGCAACAATGCAATAGTGTATAATCAGCTATAAATGCACCTAAAATCAGTTTAATTAAGGTTATTAAGGCAAGAAAATGTGTAAGAGACTTCCTGGTGTGTTTGTAATGGAGTATTAAAGGTGCAGTTTTATTCGAATTGGCTGTATAATTAGAAACTTACCGGTTTTACGTTGGATTCTACGTTGAATTTGCCGCTTCTCTTGCCTCCCCTGGGGCAATTGGTGATCAAACAGCATTGTACGTACACCGTAATGCACAAGGAGACTACTAGAATGTACTTCAACATATTCATTCGGTGGTGTATCGTGTTGTGTGGCTGGTAAGGCCAGCATTCGAGGCTTTTATGCGGGATATTTCGAACGCCTACCCTTCGAGATGTACGCGTTTCTAATGCTTATTTTGCAGGATTTCGCGATCCTCTCGTTGATATGTTAATATTTAATGCGTTAATGCGAATCCCAGCTGCATAATGTGGTGATGTCTGAATCCGAGGAGGATATAGGCGATAACAATGTGAAGATCGTCGTGCTGGGTGATCCGAACGTGGGGAAAGTGAGTATTATACGGTCGGAAAATAATATTGCCATTGTTAGTATTTTTGGATGAAATTCGTTTTATAGGATGTCGATTTTAGGGGTAAATTTGGAGGGGTAGGGGGATAAGTGGGATCGGCGTATGGTAGGGTTGGGGTAGTTTAAGTGGCGGTCAACTGGAGGGGTGTGCTTAAACACATTTTTCCACATTTAACAAAAAAAAAGAGGGTAGGGTAGGGGTAGGGGGTATGATAGGGTGTTGGGCAGAAGGGTATAGTAATGAGTAAGGAAAAGAAAGTGGGTCATCTGAATTATTTCTAAAAGTTTTAAATAACTTTTGTCCATTTTGAGTGGTTTTTAGACATTCTTTTTCCACTTTTTTAGGGGTTAATTTTCATTTTCAGGCTCAAGTAATAGTGTACCATTCGATTCAGCTCGTCGAGACGCTTCGAATGCCACACACTAAAATCGACGTACTATAAAACGAATTTTTACCATATTTTTTTTTTAGACTAGTATAGTAAGGAGATTTTGCTACGATGAGTATACGAGGTACTATGTACAAACGATGGGGGCGGATTTCTACATCAAACGGATGGATTTGCTGGAGAAGAAGGATATTTCGGTGAGAATATCGGACGTGGGAGGGTTGCAGTTGAATGAAAAAATGTTGAAAACCTACCTATTCAATTCTAATGTAAGTCCAATGCGAACTCTATTTTTTTTGATTTTATGCATACAGGGTGTGTCACGTAGAGGGTCCATTACAAGTACACATATGGAAAAGTAGTGGTAATTAAAATTTGAAAATTTGTATACAAGTATTTGTCGATACGCTTGATTCAATGAAAATATTTTCAACTATTTCTTACTTCCGGTTATACCGGAAGTAGACTGTAACTTTCTTACTTTAAATGGAACACTTTGTATATTTTTGCATTTTAAGATTCTACTCGATGAGCTGATTACAAAAAGAGATCACACTTGGTATCTTGGTCTCACAATAAAGGTTATACAGACACTCAAAATCACATTTTGATTTTAGGTGGCTCTGAATGCCAAACAATTGAAAATCGAGAAAAACGGCTTCCATGGTCCTATCCTAACTTTTCAAGTATATACTATCTAAGGGTACAAAAAATTTTTTGATAAAAATTTCTATATTTTTGATTACCCTGTATACATTTTATATCATGTCATTAGATAGTACTTGAAAAGTTAGGATAGGACCATGTAAGCCGTTTTTCTCAATTTTCAACTGTTTGGCCTTCAGAGCCACCTAAAATCAAAATTTTGTGATTTTTGAGTGGCTGTATAGCCTTTATTAAAATATTGTAATCGAGTAGAATTTAAAAAGTAAAGTAGAATGTAGAAATGTACATTTTGAATATTCTGAATATTAAATAAGGAATTTATTTATTGCAGTCATCTGTCAAATAAATACTGAAAAATAAATTAATTTCATATTTAATGAAGCAGGTACATATTGGAAAATATTTGAAATTAAAAAAATTTCTATCTTTGTTTTTTAGAATATTCAAAAAGTTTATTTGAAAAATATGCTTAAGAATTAAGAGATTCATACATAGTTTAAAAAGAAGTATCAACTTATGAAACACCCTGTATAGGTGATGATATTAGCTGTTTTCACGGAGCTGCTTTTTTGACATTCTGAACGCATTCGGAGGGACTTCACAGGCGCACTTCAAATTTATTTATATTTTTTAAGTCTCAAATTTTAAGTGCGCCTGTGAAGTCCCTCCGAAGGCATTGAGGATGTCCTCCGCGAAAACAGCTATTACCAACGTTAAATTGTACAGTTCGTGCAACACAAAAATGAATGCACGTCACTAATGTCATCATATTTGCCAAGCATTGTGGCCAACTTTTAAATATAAACACATAAAACAGATGGGCCCTTATTCAGCGCCTCATTTTAACGTTAAAGTCATGTTTACCGAGTGCCTTAAACATGACAGTTCTACATTGTTGTTATGGAGTAACTAAGGACATTGTTTACGTTAAAGCCAATCGCTTAAAATGGGTTTAACGTTAAAATGGGGCGCTGAATACCGACCAACGTTCTTAGTTACTCCATAACAACAATGTAGAACTGTCAAGTTAAAGGCGCTCGGTAAACATGACTTTAAGTTTAAAATGGGGCGCTGAATACGGGCTATTAAGTTTAATACCTTCTGAATTTGATTTAATATTAACAAGGGATGATAGAAAAGGTTTAAAAGCGGAATTAAATCATCTCAGAAAAACGAATTGTTGCCGATTCATTCCAATCAGTACTTTTAATTTTCAATTTCTTCGTAGTTATTTTTTCACATGTCAGAAATGACACAATTTGACCACTATATTTCATATTTTACGAAATTTCACGATGTACACTTTCAAACGATAATTATACACCTAATTTTTCTTTCGTCCTGTTAAATATATTTCAGATGATAAAGGAATTGTGTGTTCAGAGCACCTGAACACACATCCGCCGTTTATGAACGTGAAACAGGAACCCCTAATTTTCAATTTGTTTTTGTCATTTTGCCATGTGACAATTTTAGAATTTGCCCAAGAAATTCTTAAATTTTAAGTAGACATAAAAATATTTTGTCTTGCACCAACTATTTTTAAAACAAACTTAACTAAGATCGACGAGTTTTTATAGGTAAAGGTCGCAGTTTATTAGCATTAACTATAACTATAAACTATAATAATTGGGCAAGTGAAACCGTGGAGTGTAAGGTGTAATTCTACTACTAAATTATATAAATGGAAAAGGAGGAAAAATGAGAAAATTCTCAAAAGCAAAGGCTAAAGTAGGAGGAAGAGCCCCAAATTATACTTTTGCTGAGAAGCAAACTCGTTGAGAATTCAACTTTTATTTACCTATCATTATGTTCTCCTAGGAAAACCATTTTCTACAAGCTCTAGGAAGCTCCAGACCCTCATTAAATAATTCCATTACATTGGCAAAAACAAAGGCAATATGATAAAAATTAGGTTAAGTTTGTTAAGAAGAACTTAAGGGGTCAAAAAGGACTCCTTAAATTTAAGAATCTTAAATTCAACTTAAGTCATCATTTTACAGCAGTGCAAGCCATATCTGTTACTTAAGTTAAAGATGTAACTTGTAAAGATTTCCTTAACTTGTTGGTGCCAGTGGCCATTAGTAAATTTATGGTGCATTCATTTTTGTATTGCACCAACTGTATATTGAGTTTTTCCATAATAACGTGCCACCCTGTATGTATCGTGGTATTTTCACAGATCGTCATACTCGTCTACGATATAACATGCGCCCAAAGTTTCGATGGGATGATGTTGTGGCTGGAAGAAGCTCGAAAATTCCTTCCAGAAAACGCGAAACACGTGGCGATTTTCGGTAACAAAAGTAAGACAATAGTTTCAATTCAGTAGTAACTCGTTATTAATTTATTAACCTGATTATTTGCAGTCGATTCGGAGCACAAAAGGACCATCGGAAAGGATAAAATCGGGAATTTCGCGTTGGATTCCAAACTTTCTAATTTTTCAGTTTCCGCTAAAACGGGAGAAAACGTAAGGGGGTTTTTAAACGCACCGGAATTCCCCGAAAAAAAAAACCTCTTAGTACTTGAACCCCTTAATCCCTTTTGTACCCCAAATACACTAATGCGAATTATTAATTTTGCCTCAGAATCAGTTTTGCCTTTAAAAGGTACAACGTGCTCGTTGTTTGCTCCCTTTGTCCTATGATGAGAGTGGCAGGAAAGGGGTTGAAGGTGGTAGGATAGGGTTAAATGTGGTAGGAAAAGTTAAGTGTGGTATGTAAGGGGTTGAGGGTGGTAGTATAGGTGTTAAGATTGGTAGATGAAGGACACACCCTCAGCTAACACCCTTATACAGGGTGACCCACGGTAGATGGCCTAATAGACGTTTTGAGAGAACGGTGAGTAGGATCGTGGTGAAAATTTGGTTATTTAGATTATTGATCCTGCTCTATCGATTTAAAACATTTTTAAAAGCTGCGGCGTTGCCACTTCTACCGAAAAATAGCATCAACTTTGATTTTTTAAATGGGACACCCTTTCTATTTTTGCATTTTTGGATTTATTCGACGAGATGATTCTAAAAAGGGGCCATACATGGTATTTTGGTCTCATAATAAAGGCTGTACAGCCTCTCAAAAATCACAAACTTTTGAATTTAGATAGCCAAATAGTTTGAAAATCGAGAAAAACGGCTTACATGTTCCTATCCTAACTTTTCAAGTATTATTTAGTGACATGATATAAAATGTATACAGGGTGATCAAAAATTTCGAAGTTTTTATCAAAAAATTTTTTGTACCATTTGATAGTACTTGAAATGTTAAGATAGGACCGTGTAAGCCGGTTTTCTCGATTTTTGACTGTTTGGCTTTCAGAACCGCCTAAATTTAAAATTTTGTAATTTTTGACTGGCTGTATAGTCATTATTATGAGACCAAAATACCATGTATGTCCCCTTTTTAGAATCATCTCGTCGAATAGAATCCAAAAATGCAAAAATAGAAAGGGTGTCCCATTTAAACAATCTAAATTGATGCTACTTTTTAGTAGAAGTGGCAATGCCGCAGAGTTGAAAATATTTTAAATCGATAGAGCAGGATCAATAACCTAAATAACCAAATTTTACAACGATCCTACTCTTCGTTCTCTCAAAACGTCTAGTCTAAGAGCCGACCAAGGTCGACCTTCACCCATCTGTTTAATGGATGAATGGTATTTAATGTGAAATTTAGTATATAAAAAAATATACCACGAATGGGTTGTCTAAAAAATTCATGGCCATACTATTTTTAATTAAATATTGAAAAATCGTTTTTTATTAAATAGTGCACTTACGAGTTTAACGAATAAATTTAATACCAACCAAAAGTATGAAGCCCATAGAATGTTCAAACATTGGGTTGTCTATTTTTTTCCCTGGCGTAACTACTGTGTTGCCAGGTATAAACAGGTATGTCGATTCTAGTTACCTTCACCTATTTGTTTAATAAATGAATCGTACATTAAAATAAGCGCTGTTTAATTGCAAACACGATGATATAGGGTTGTCTGCAAAAAATCTGGCCCGAATGAGAGTTGTCGAGTTTTAAAAACAACGATTCTGATGCGAATGCATACGTGCGACGAAGAGGTCCGATCCGAGTATCCCGTGCGATAGAAAAGGACGCAGCATTGCAACTGCGCGCGGCGCAACCGTCGATTGAAAAGAGAGTGCGCATGCTATTTCTTCACGCAATAGAAAACGATAGCGATACAATACTAAATACTGGACATCATTTTGGAGTAGTCTATCACCTAAAAGATTGAAATTAAAAACACGTGCAATTACATATCACGTAGGGTTGTTTGTAAAAAAATGTGGTTTGAATGAGAGTGAGAATGATGGATTGGTCTGGCTGAAAAATTAAAATTAAAAAATAACAAAAAACATACAATAAGGATCTTTACAAATTTACAAATGAATACAAACAACAAACACAAACAATACAATTTTGAATGTTGAGCGGTAAAGGAGTTTTGTGAAAGATGGTGTTTATTAAAATTATCCGAACGGGATACTCGTCGTCGCACGTATGCATTCGCATCAGAATTGTACTTTTTAAAATTCGACAACTCTGATTCGGGCCAGATTTTTTGCAGACAACCCTATATCATCGTGTTTGCAATTAAACAGCGCTTATTTTAATGTACGATTCATTTATTAAACAAATAGGTGAAGGTAACTAGAATCGACATACCTGTTTATACCTGGCAACACAGTAGTTACGCCAGGGAAAAAATAGACAACCCAATGTTTGAACATTCTATGGGCTTCATACTTTTGGTTGGTATTAAATTTATTCGTAAAACTCGTAAGTGCACTGTTTAATAAAAAATGATTTTTCAATATTTAATTAAAAATAGTATGGCCAGGAATTTTTTAGACAACCCATTCGTGGTATATTTTTTTATATACTAAATTTCACATTGAATACCATTCATCCATTAAACAGATGGGTGAAGGTCGACCTTGGTCGGCTCTTCTACTAGTCTAATAGGCCATCCACCGTGTGTCACCCTGTATAATTGTACACTAATAAACATATTTTCCATCCATTCATGTCATGTCGTATAAGTGATTTTCGATTTAATATCTTGTATCCAATGTGAGTAGAGTAGAGTAGAGTAGAGTAGCGTAGCGCATTTATATATCTACATATATCTATATCTACATAGAGTAGAGTAGAGTATTCTGAATTCCGCGATTTCGGTAGCGCATTTCACATTCATGTAAAATTCATTGCGGATTTCCGGTAGGCCCGAAGTTTTATTTTTAAATCCTTATCATGTTATCAAATGATTTTTTTATTTAAGGTGAATTCGTCTATGACGAGTTTGATCGCCAAACATTTCGGACTGCAATTGACTCGAATTGAGAGAGAACGGCAAGCGCCCGTCGTTAAAGTGGATTTGCCGTGGAAAATCGAGGAAAACTCGACCAGCGCTAATTCTACTAACAATAAGAATAACAATCGATCCAGATCCTCATCTGTGACCTGTTGCTTGCAATAAATCGTGTGAATTTAATCCTAAATGCGTTTTATTCGTAAAGATATACACCTCATTTGCACCCTCAATATTTTTACTTATTTTTCTCGTTTATCTGGCGACTTGTCCCTGGACGTGCAGCGGTTAATTTGTAAAGTAACGGTTAATTTGTAACGTAAGTTACGGCATCTCTACATTCGATTATTTGTTCCCATCTTTACGCCAAACGTCAATAATCGTAATGACAATGACGTTTTTGACACTATTTGGATACGTCTAGTCAACCTACGTGTGGTAAACATAAATCTAGTCGTGCCTACACAACTAATCAATACATTAACAAATATCCAGTTGTCTATGAGAATGAGGGTGACTGATAGAGTATAGACGATACATATAGTTTCTCGTATACAGAGTGTCCGGTAATGAATGGGCCATGCGTTAGGGGTAGGTTCTTTGGGTCAAAATATGACGATTTAACCAAATTTGCCTTAGTCAAAGTTGCTTATTTAGGAAGTTATAACACTATGAAAATCGATTTTTTATTTGGATTTTTTTTGTCCATCCAGTGTAATTCAAGAGATATCATTTTCAAATTTCACATATGGGGGTTTTAGAGGTGTCCAATTAAAAATATGTTATCCGTTTTGCGCTTAACCCAGAGGGCGCCACTGCAACGCATTTTTTTTCTTCGACGGGTACAACTTTTTTGTACCGGGTGTCCATATAAGAAAGGTCGCCGGCCATATCTCGAAAACTAATAGTCGTAAAGACTTACGGTAAAATTTTTTATAACTAAATAGGCCAAGAGAAAATGCTGGAAATAATTTTGAAGTCTCTGAAATGGCCACCAGTGCGAGTATTCGCCATCTTGATTTTTAAAAGCCGTTTTTTTCAAAAATTTCCATAGTAGAGGTATCAAAAATACATTTTATTTTGAGAGTTGAGATAAATGCGATTCTTTTTTGCTATATATTTTTGATTCTATCTTTTAAAATAAAGTGGTGGAGGATGGTTGAATATGTTAATACACGTTAATAACTTCAAAACCCCTGAACGGATTTTCATAAACATGAAATCGTTGAAAAGGGCTTTCCTTACTCTATCACTCACACATTGTAAAATATTATTTCGATTGCTTACTTGGCCACAAGAGGGCGTTTTCCGACATTGCCTCAAATAACATCGATTTTCTCAAAAAAATTAAATGCAACAATATTACTTCTTATTTAGCAAATGATAGTCAGGGAATTGCCCAACAAGCCTTTGAAAACCGCATCACGATATCTCTTTCCTATCCTAAAATATACGTAAAAAAAGAAAATTGTTAAAAACGATAACAAAACGGTAAAAAAATTGGATTACGGGGATATTTTCGGCACACCTATGTTTTATGCTCAAAATTGTTTAGTTTGTTATTAAACGCCAAATATTATATTTAAATCTTCAATCTTATTAATAGTCATTCAACAATATTATTAAATCTTCACTTCCGTTTTTACTGAATGCGCTCTTAAAAAAAAATTAGCATGCCATGAAAAATAGGGCACAAACAATTCTGCACTCACTACACCACACCACACCACACCACACCATCACATGCTGATAGACCAACGACCTTGGTTCTGGATCTTCTGCATTCAGTTTGGATTATGTGGTAACCAATATTGATATTGTGCCTTATTTTCCATGGCATGCTAATTTTTTTTGAAGATTGCATTCAGTGAAAACGGAAGTGAAGATTCTATAATAATGTTAAATGAATATTAATTAGATTGCAGATTTAAATATAATATTTGGAGTTTAATAACAAACCAAATAGTTTTGTGCATAAAACAACGATAATTAGAGACTTTTATAATAATAGGTGTGCCGAAAATATCCCCGTATTCAAATTTTTTTACCGTTTTGTTATCGTTTTTTAACAATTTTCTTTTTTTACGTATATTTTAGGATAGGAAAGAGATATCGTGATGCGGTTTTCAAAGGCTTGTTGGGCAATTCCCTGACTATCATTTGCTAAATAAGAAGTTATATTGTTGCATTTAAATTTTTTGAGAAAATCGATGTTATTTGAGGCAATGTCGGAAAACGCCCTCTTGTGGCCAAGTAAGCAATCGAAATAATATTTTACAATGTGCGAGTGATAGAGTAAGGAAAGCCCTTTTCAACGATTTCATGTTTATGAAAATTCGTTCAGGGGTTTTGAAGTTATTAACGTTTATTTGTAAACATATTCAACCATCTTCTACCACTTTATTTTAAAAGTTAGAGTCAAAAATATATAGCAAAAAAGAATCGCATTTATCTCAACTCTCAAAATAAAATGTATTTTTGATACCTCTACTATGGAAATTTTTGAAAAAAATGGCTTTTAAAAATCAAGATGGGGAATACTCGTACTGGTGGCCTTTTCAGAGACTTCAAAATTATTTCCAGCATTTTCTCTTGGCCAATTTAGTTATAAAAATTTTTACCGCAAGTCTTTACGACTATTAGTTTTCGAGATATGGCCGGCGACTTTTCTTATTTGGACACCCGGTACGTAGGAATTTGACCAAACGGGATCAATTTACAAATACTAAAACACTTTAGCTTTAAAAAAGGTACACCTGTTTTGAGTCGCTAAAATGCACCGTTTCAAAGATAAATGAGTTTGAAATTTGGGCTGCAGGCTTACAAAACAAGGGTAATAACGAAGCTTTCGTCTGGAATTAACTGTAAATATCTGGAAATGAATGGAAAATTTCTGTAAACTGTCTGTAATAATTCTGGATAATATCTTTAATTAAATGTCTGGCAATATCTGGAAACTCTAGCTACGAAATGTCATAACTAATAACCAACTAATAACCCCTAATTCATTACCTATCTAATCATGCAGCACAAATTTTAAACTCATTTATCTTCGAAACGGTGCATTTTAGCGACTCAAAACGTTTTTTAAAGTTAAAATGTTGTAGTTTTTGTAAATTGATCCCGTTTGGTCAAATTCCTTTGTTCAAAAAAGTTGTGGCCGTCAAAGGAAAAAAAATACGTTGCAGTGGTGCCCTCTGGGTTACGCGCAAAACGGATAACATATTCTTAATTGGACACTTCTAAAACCCCCTTATGTGAAATTTGAAAAAGATATCTCTTGAATTATGCTGGATGGACAAAAAATCGAAATAAAAAATCGATTTTCATAACGCTATAACTTCCTAAAGAAGCAAATTTGGAGTAAGGTAAATTTGGTTAAATCTTCATATTTTGACCCAAAGAACCTCCCCTTGCATGGCCCATTCATTACCGGACGCCCTGTAGAGTTCAATATTAATTTGTTTTATTTGGCGTTTCAGTTATCGAAAAATACACGGAAAACGTGAGATTTTGCATTATATGCAACTATTTGAGTAAACTGGTGCCGGCCCTGCAGTCGCGTTGCACCAAATTCAGATTCAAGCCGCTCTCGTCCGAGCAAATACTGCCCCGATTGAATTATGTCGTAGACGAGGAAAAGTAAGTACAATAATTTCCAATAAATAATTTGAGTAGTCCAAAATTTGACTAAGATTTCAAACATACGTTAATATATAGAGTGTCCCACTTCCCTGTAAAAGTCCCGGAGGACGTTTTACAACGAAGGGATACAGCCAGTTTCAGAATGTTAGAGGACGAGTCACTTATTACTTCTGATTGTTCCATTGATGGCTTTATAACCTTTTTATTATCAACCGCAATTTATTGTAACATTGACATGAAATATTGTACTATTTTTTTAGAGTAACCATTACCGAAGATGGCAAGAAAGCCCTACTGACATTGGCCAACGGAGACATGCGAAAAGTCCTGAACGTCCTCCAAAGCACCTGGCTAGCCTACAAGAACGTGACCGAAGACAACGTGTACACGTGCGTGGGGCATCCCCTCAGAACTGACATCGAAAATATTGTTAAATGGTTGCTGAACGAAAATTTCCCCGATACGTACAAAAGTATCCTTTTTTAATGAGTGTATGTACATTCGAAAAAATTGCCAAATGTAAGGAAATTTTATTCAACGTGGCAACGCTGTATTTACGAAAAATGCCTAAATCTGGGGAATTGTTGCTAAACTTGGTAACAATTTGTTTACTAAACTTGTCAACAATGTCAATACGAAAAATGCCTAAATCTAAAAAAGTTTTATTCAACTTGACAACGCTGTATTGTCGAAAAATGCCTGTTTAGGGAAATTGTACTACTCTTGGCAACGCTGCATTGATGCAAAATGCCTAAATTTAGGGACATTGTGCTAAAATTGGCAACATTAGATTAACGAAAAAATCCTGCAATATAGGGAAATTGTGTTAAACTTGGCAACATTGAATAAATCATTAAATTTAGGGAAAATGCTCTTTGGCAACATTAGATTTCCAAAAATATCCTTTAAGTTAGGGAAACTGGACTGTGCAACATTGGATTTACGAAAAAATAATTTAATTTAGGGATATTGCACTTTGGCAACATTGGATTTGCGACAAAAATCTTTTAATTTAAGGAAATTGTGCTAAACTTTATATTTTTCTATTTCGATGGACCGCATTTTGCTGCTATTTAATAATACTCTATTAATATTATTATTAATATTATCAATATTTAATAATATCAAGTTAATACTTGATTAACTAAGAAAGATTAACGTACCGGTCGATTTTATCTTATGAAAAAAATTGAAAATTTATATACAGAACGATTTAATTCCAAACGAAACGTCAAACCCTTAAGCGAATCTAATTTTATTTTCTTAATAAATTTACGTTAGATATTAGAGAATTGAAGATGATCAAAGGACTGGCCCTTCACGACATCCTCGCCGAAGTGCACAAATTCATCCATCGAAGTAATTATAGTCCATTCATAAACGAGGCGGAGTAATCCGCTTGATTGATAATTATTGATTTATCATTCCGCCTCATTTATGAATAGACTACAGTAAATTCAATCGCATCGTAATCTGTGTTAATTTTTAATTTTATTTTTCAGTTGAATTCCCGTTCGATCCCATGATAGATCTCCTGGCGAAGTTGTCGGATATAGAGCATCGTTTGTGCGCAGGCGCGAATGAGAATCTCCAATTGACAGCCTTGATATCGGCTTTTCAATGTGTTAAAGATATTTCACCTGCTTAGGTTATTTATTGGATAATTAATAAAGATTATTTTTTCGATACAATTATACTAGAATGCCCAATCACTTGGCACTGACGTCACTGAGTCTCGCGAATTACGGAGCTATATTAAGTATTATTCGCCAATAATAGCTCTCTCTGAACCGTAACGTCAGTGCCAAGTGATTCGGCATTCGAGTATACGGTTATTTGTTTAAAAAATCGTCAACAAGATAATTTTTATTGCGTTTAACTTATGGAAAAATAGGTGCTTATAAATATACTACAAACAAATAATATATACATATCACTATAATTATACAGGGTGTTTCATAATTGTTGGTCCAAACTGATAGGGCATTAAATAAGCAAGTCATACAATCCTTGATTTATAAATTGGGGAAAAAAGCTCAGACACGTCGATTTTTATTTTAAAAAGCGGATCAGGAAAGGTTGTTAGTGTTTATACAGGATGCCCCAAAACAAGTTACATATCAAAGTTATGTTTTTTTTAAATCGAACACCCCGTATATTATTACATTTTTGGGTTCTACTCGATGAGCTGATTCCAAAAAGGGGTCACACTTGGTATCTTGGTCTCATAATAAAGGCTATGCAGCCACTTAAAAATCACAAAATTTTGAAATTAGGCGGTTCTGAAAGCCAAACAGTTGAAAATCGGGATAAATGGCTTACATGGTCCTATCCTACCTTTTTAAGTACTATGTAATGACATATGGTATAAAATGTATACAGGGTGATCAAAAATTTCATAATTTTTATAATTTTTTTTTGTACCCTTAGATAGTACTAAGACGAAAATGACCTTCCTTTCTCGGGCTAAATTAGTTTCGCTTCACAATAAACACTTGTCGTTTTCTCGCCGGTGTCGTTTTCATTCGCGTCGAGCCGAATGGTTCCGAAGCACTGGACGAATCAAAAGTGTCATTTGCGTTACTACGGAAACTTTGACATTTTATTTGATGTACAGGGTGTTTTTATCTTAAGGAAAGATGAAAAATAGTTGATGTATCGAAAAGGGGGGTTGAAGGGGGGCAGAGCCCCCCCCTCTTCCGAGCTCTAGCGAGTTTACATAATAAACCCCTATCCGGAAATTAGCCGTTTGGACACCAGAAAAAAAAAGAAAAATAGCGATTATTCCCAATTTATTGATCCAGCTTACAAAAATTGATCAATTACCACAACTTCAATTAAAATAAAACAAATTTAATACAAACAAAATCAAGTTTTGTAGGAAACGTTTTTCAAAATTATTAAAAAAGTTTTCGAAATTTTACTATTTCCTATTTACAAAAACTTGCGTATTTTGATGCCAGGATTCCGAATCTGCAATAAAAAATAGGGCGGGTTTTATTATTTATTAAAAATTTTTATTATTGCTTAGTGTAAGAACGTTTTGAGTGAATCAGTAGTAGGGCGTGCAATTCTTGAACAAAAAAACACCGCCGAAGCTAACAGGAAACAGGCAAGTGAACTGGTTATTGAAGCCATACTGGAAAACGAGCCCCAAAAGGAAATACACTCATCTGAGTTTTTTCATATTGCTAAGCAGTTGGCAACTTGATGCCACTCGCATATGGATTCCTTTTTCCTGCCATATAAAGCCAAGACGCCTAGACAGAGGCAAACAAACCTTTCTGGGCCATTTTATCTCGCATATACGAACCAAAGAAAGAAATTTCGAGTTCGTGGAATACTACCACAAACTTCACGATCAAATCCAAATTTAATTTCGACTGTTCAGTCATCAGGGTCAGTAGACAACAGCGATATTGTATGTGAGTATAATTGTTTGAAGTATTTTTTTCTTTTTTAAACGAAATCTTATAGGTTCGGAGAAGATAGCAACCTCCTTAAATTTGCTGGAATCAACCATCTTTCCCTGGAAAGTTGTCGAGGATAATTGGGCTATCTAGCTTTTCCAGAGAGGAAAAAAGTAGCAAATAACTTGGGCATCTTCGCATATTTTCAAAAATTTCCAGCGCTGAGAACCGAGAATAGTTTTCGCCTGGTAAGTTATCAAATAAATAAATTAAAAGTTAGAATATTTTTTAATTATCTTTAATTTTTATAGCTAGTTTTCGACTTTCTGGAGTTCTTTCTATAGAAAAGGAATAAAGAGCGCTAAAAGAGAGATCTTCTTTGCCTGTACCCTTCATTTGTTTTATAGTACCTGCATAATGTTTGTTTGCAGTACATGTCAAAAGAAATTTGGCAATTCTGTTAAACTTCTGAATCACATTAGAAAATTTTGCCCTTCAATAAACAATGCTGCCTGAACACAATGCTGAAAACCGCATCTCGATATCTGCTTCACCCCCAAATTTCCGCGTCGATTTTGAGCTAAGTGCCCTGGACTATTTCTGCAGCATTAACAAACTATAGTCCGTTCGTTGGAATCGTGCCGGTTTCGGATTAAGCGTTCAATGTTTACAGTCCCCAAAAAATACCTGTTTTCGGGAAAACGCCAACTGCTCAAAATTATTTTATTTTATCAAAATTAATCTATTAAATAAATTCGAAAACCAGCCTACTTATTGTAAATTAATATTAAATTTATTATTATCTGAACTATGACCTCGCATTGGTCGACCGCTATCCCACCAACGTACCTGTTATCCCTTCTATTGGGCCCTTCTATTGGGCAGACCACCACTAATAATGTTCCCACCAATAGGTAGGGTTATTTTTTGTCCCTTCGAAATTCTATAAAAATCGCAAATTTTGGGAATAACGGGAGTTCTGTCCAGCTGACGATTAATAGGAAGACCAATCCGAAGAAATAGCAAAGTAGTAAGTGAAAAATGCCCGGAAAAGCCGCCTTATGAAGTGAGTACCTGTTTTAGAATATTAATTCTGTGGTAGTTTTGAACTTCGATCTGCCTGAAGAGTTTCAGCAGATCGAAAAAAATTCCAAATTTCAAACGAGATGTTTTTCAATCGATTTTCCGTGTAAAAATCAGTCTCACCTGACAGTAGCGTTACTGCTCGTGAGCTGGTATTCCTTTTTTTTTTAATTTACAAAATTTTGAATTTCTCGTGGAAAAATCAGTTTCACTTGACAGTAGCGTTACTGCTAGTGATCTGGTAAAGCCACCTTGAGTAGAATTTTCTGTGAGAAAACCACTTTCACCTGACAGTAGTGTTACTGCTAGTGATTTGGTATCGATTTAAGATTTCCCCGTTCACTTTTATTGTCGTGGTAAAATCAATTCCACCTGAGAGTAGAGTTACTCCTCTTGGTTTGATACCGTTTTCCTCCCAAGAAAACTCCCCGATAAGATTTCCCCGTCCATGAAAATCCACAGAATTAATGTCGTTATTGCTAATAAATAATTTTTAATATCACTGTATTGCTTATTCTCTCACGCTTTTCCGCTTATGTCTTTCCATTTTCTCTGTAAATAATAGTTGTGGGGTTTTAAATAATTTTTATATTAACCTGACTTGGTTGTTTTCTGGTACTACCGTTTGTATCGCTTTGTACTGTTTGATTCATTACGATTTTTTGCTTTTTCACGATAGAGCATTATTGCACTGCTTAATTACACGTTGGTACATTTACACCGCTTTGCCATTTCGTGCACTCTCGAATCGTTCCCTCATTTATTTTTTTTTATTGAGAATAAATAAATATAATTTTGTAAACATTGTAATACTCGAATTTTATTTCCTTCCCTGTCCGATAAAATTAAATAAAATACTAGCTACCGGTTGCTTTCTTAAATTTACCCAATAAGTAATTAAAGCCTACTTGTGGTAAATATCTACATAAACTCTTAAATCGACCCCTGGAAGCACCGTATCTCAATCTGAAGCTACCTAGGTCCTTCAACGATGCTTTTGAAGGTAAGTGGAGTAAACCATTTTAAAAATCTGGCGCCCGAGGCAAACCCTTAATTATTAATTTCTATTGATTTGCGCCACTTGTAATCGTCCCGACGAAAAACGGTTACAGTGGTTAGTCCTTCATTCTGTCACGAGTCTTTATTGTGATTTTACAAGCTGCGTGATCTGTGATGTTTCTTTATTCTTATGTATCACGATGAATCGTATAATTTTCGAGATGAAATATGACGTTATCTAGCTGTAGCGCTGAATTTGTAGGATGTAACCGTTAAGAATAAAAAAACGCGGCCGGAGAATGAACTAGAACGATTCGGTGCAATTCAGATACATTTCTAGAACAATTGTAGAACTGTTCAGAACCACCTAGAATACTCAGAACAATCCCAGCAGAACAGAAAAAAATCCCTGGACCCTTAACGAAAGAGTGACATAGAAAAGCGCAATGATATAGGAAAATCTTGTTCAAATTCCCAAAATTCCTTTTTTACCTTATAATAATAAACTTTAATTTAGATAAAATGAATCGGCAATATTTTGCATGTATTTTTATCTTGTTTTGTTCTTTATAAGTATTTAATATTAATTTAATATTTAATCGATTTTTTTTGGTGATTCTCCGTAGTCATCGTTGTAAATGATATGTAATCATAACATGCAGTGAATGACATGAAATGCATCTTTAAATTAATAATCTACTGTAGAGGTAATTAAGGTAGTTAGCCGATAGTTTTTTGTAATTGCTTATACCTACCCAATTGAACTTTTGACTACTCGAGTACCTACTAGATGCTGTCAGTAAAAGTTATTACAACTTATTTACTCCAGTCATTATATACGAAATAACGGGGAAGAAAAGAAAATGAACCGAGGAAGCTAAATTTTGGATATGTTGTGGGGAGTGCTTAGAAAAGCTTAACTTTAAGTTTTCGACCGGAAATTCCTTGTGCATTTTCCGCCATCTTGAAAAAAAGGGGTTTAATTCCATTTTTTGACGATAACTCGGCTGTGCGTCGTCATACGAGAATTATTGTAATATACTTTTTTGTTGTTTTTTTACGCTCTACAATTTAGGTCTTATACATTTTTAACCTATCGTTGATGGTTGTTAAGATATCGAGCGCGAAAGTTAAAAATAAATTCTTCGCAACCGATTGTTTGGACCGATTGAAATGGAATTACATAATAAATTTAAAACGTATTATTCATAATTTTGCTGTTTTATTTATTTCTATTGTACTTAAATCATTTCCTCTACAACCGCAAATCCATTCCAACATATATATATATATATATATATATATATATATATGTACATGTATATATACAACTGCGCGGGCTATGAAATCAAAACTTTCCACCGTCTTACCAACTTTACGACGCTCCAACAGTCGTAATTTTTGTCAAACAAAAAAACCCCTGAGAACAATTTTGTAGATATTAACATGCTCTACAAGTTTTGTGCTAGACAATTTTTCGATATATATCACGAAAAAGGAGAAAAAAGCAAACAATCGGTTGCGAAGAATTTATTTTTAACTTTCGCGCTCGATATCTTAACAACCATCAATGATAGGTTAAAAATGTATAAGACCTAAATAGTAGAGCGTAAAAAAAACAACAAAAAAGTTTATTACAATAATTCTCGTATGACGACGCACAGCCAAGTTATCGTCAAAAAATGGAATTAAACCCCTTTTTTTCAAGATGGCGGAAAATGCACAAGGAATTTTCGGTCGAAAACTTAAAGTTAAGCTTTTCTAAGCACTCCCCGCAACATATCCAAAATTTAGCTTCCTCGGTTCATTTTCTTTTCCAAGTGTATATAATGACTGGACAGAATTTGTAGTTTAATAAATTGTTGTTATCTATTCTCTCCGGTGAAGGTCAAAATTTATTTGCATCTTTCGATTTTTATTTGTATTTTGTGGGAGATAAATTGCCTACCGGTCGACTAGGATTTGTTAGTATTTTGTAGCGATCTGAGACGGATTATTCTCGTAGAGATTGTTCCGATAGAATTTGTTCAGAAAGGTAAAGGTGAGTTTTTTATAAATGATTTATTTTTTGGTGTTTCGATTAATCGATTCATCGGTAGCTTAAGTGCCGTTAAACAGTACCGCGGACGGTCCGCGCCCGCCCTACTTGCGAGGATTTAATTCTATTACAGGGTGTTCATTTCAGGACTTCCCACCTTAATTTTCTCGAAATGTGTGTATTAAAAAAAAACCCGGGACACGTCAACAAATTTATCCAAGGAGACAACTTTTCGCCACAGAGGGAATGCGCCCCATTTTCATCCCCGCAAGGGGGTGCTGCTACTTTCAAAATCTTAAATAGGAAGGGGTATCGAGTAATAACTCATTTTAAAGGTATTTTTAACCGCCACTTTTTTCTTTTTTATAAATTGATCGATTCGTTGTCGAAATATTTAGGAAAATCTTTTTACTGCTTCGTATCATTGGAATAAAAACTGCAACTGTTTATTCTCATTCCTTTTACTTCAAAACTAAATTACAATATTGTACACAGATTTTCAATTTAATATTTGCTCAAAATGTTGCCCATTATTGGCCAAAAAATGGTATAACCGCTGTTCAAATTCGTGGCGCTCATTTTCAAACAATTCTGTACGAATTGCTTGACATTCTGCACTAATTCTTTGTCGGAGTTCTTCTATATTTTGTGGCGGGAGTGTGTAAACAATTGATTTTAAATGTCCCCATAGAAAGAAGTTACTTGGTGCTAGATCTGGGGACCTGGCTGCCCAGTCAATAGCTCCTCTTCGCTCTATCCATTTAGGGGGAGCTCCATCTTGTTGAAAATATAACTCTTGTTCGTTAAGAAAGTTGTTTCCATCTCTATCCAGTTGATTTTCAATTGCTTCAGTAATTAACCAATTGACCGTATTTTCTAGCATATACAAGTACACCTCGCCATAGATTTCCATTGATAAACAATGGACCAATTACTTGATTTCCTAGTATACCGGCCCATACATTAATTTGCCCTTCGACAAATACATGGTAATTTTCATTGCTCCAATATCTGCAATTATGTTTGTTGACAAATCCATTCAAATAAAAAGTACACTCATCAGTGAAGCAGATATTTTTTAAAAATTCGTTATTATTGTTAATAAGGTTAGTCATTTGTTCACAAAACTCAATCCTCCTGTCAAAATCGTCTTCACTTAACTCTTGACATATTTTCATTTTATAGGGATGGAATTTATTAATTTTTGTAATTTTGTGGACAGATCCTAAAGAAATTCCAGTTGCAGCAGAAATAGTATTTAATGGAGTATTAGGATTCATACCAAAGTAGCCTAACACTTCAATTTGAGTGGCTTCATTCAAAACTCTTGGCTGATCATGTTTTAAATTTGCAACAGATCCTGTCTGAGTGAATTTGGCGATAAGATTTAGGACATACCAATGAGAAGAGTTCTTATCTGGGTGTCTTTCGTTAAATACTGCAGCAGTTCGGCGAGCACATTGGTTTTCGGCGCCGTAAATCAACACTATTTCGATTTTTTCAACTAAGGGGTAAACCATTTTAAACAAATTACTTTTTCACACAACTGGTAAGTATGGTAAGCAATTCAAAAGGTGTCTTGTCTTTAATTTTCTTTATTAAGTACATTTTTGCACTTTTTATACAAAAAATTGAAAGATTAACAAAACAAACAGTTGCAGTTTTTATTTCAATGGTACGAAGCAGCAAACAGATTTTCCTAAATATTTCGACAACGAATCGATCAATTAAAAAAAAAGAAAAAGTGGAGTGTAGCGGTTCAAAAGACCTTTAAAATGAGGTATTACTCGATACCCCTTCCTGTTTAAGATTTTGAAAGTGGCAGCACCACCTTGCGGGGGTAAAAATGGGGCGCATTCCCTCTTTGATGAAAAGTGGTCCCCTTGGATAAATTTGTTGACGTGTCCCGGGTTTTTTTAATACACACATTTCGAGAAAATTAGGGTGGGAATTCCTGAAATGAACACCCTGGTATAATACATTGCGGACCGTGTAATGTTATAAGTATCTTACGTTGAAATTTTGTAACCTACTGTTATGTTAAGTAATAGAGATGCTATAAAACTAACGAGCATGAGCAAAAGACTTTTTATCTGAGGTGCGTGAGTAGGCTTTGATTTAGGAGGACGGCTGCGTTAAGGGTGAGGTACAGAGTTTGATGGGCGCCAGGAATTCTCTTTAGCAAGTCAGGATAATTGCCTTAAACTGACATAAGAAATGAAATTAACCAATCTGGCCAATTACTAGTTAGATCAAAGAGAATTTTTGGTTCCCTTGTAACGATTAAAACAAAACGAATGAAAATATAAATATATCTATTTTAAATCTCTCGACTTATATCGCATATAAAATGTCTACGAAAATAGCGGTCTTGTATATATTCAACTATACATCTAGGAGCAAAAATATCGACATTAGCTTATGATAATTAGTATTAGGTACACTTTCCGTGAGAAATATGCGAAAATATTCAGACATGCGAATACACAATGAAAATAGGCGAAAATATGCGACAAGATGTGAGAATATTCGAAAATATGCGACTGTGTAAATATACGAAAATAGGCGAAAATATTACGAATATTAGAATTAGATACAAATACGACAAATCTTACAACTATCACAAGTTAGCTAACCTAATTCTGAGGACATACAACATCGAATAGGTATAAACACAAGCGAACGTTGAACCTCGAAGTCCTATGCGGTCCGGGAGTTTTCCGGTGTCCACGGTAGATTCCGGCCAAGTGAAAAAATGACCTCTATAGGTCAGTCGAAAATTCCAGTTACCATGGTACGTAGAAAATTGATAATTCGGAGGAAATCAAAACTCTAATCTTAAATCTGTGAGCTCATTCCACTGTAAAAATGAGACGCAAAGTCTTAATCTCAATTTTGTACATTGAATTTCGTCTGGGAATTATGTGCGAAAAAAAATATTTTAAATTTACAAATATGTCGCATTTAGCATATTTTAAAGAACAAAATAATATTTAACATTAAAGTAAAAAATATTTTAAATTTAGAAATATGTCGCATTTAGCATATTTTAAAGAACAAAATATTATTTAACATTATTATAGAAAATAGATATTGAATGAAATTGATTTTTAAATCACAAAATGGCGTCACCATGCCGTTAAAATTTAAATTTAATGATTCTATTTAATATTTACAATGATTAATTATTACGCACATACCCATATAGACCTTAATGATTAGATTTATTTAACTATAAGAAGAATATTGAAATTACTTATATTTATTGTCTATCACAGATGGAAAATTCGAGGTGAGAACTCAATGAGGTTCAATAACCTTGGCTTGAGCGTGGCTCGGCTAAGGGTCGCCTGCATCTAGGTAGTAGTAGTAATTGGGTTTGGAGTAATATTTATAGGAGGTATAGTAATATTTATGAAGGTTATTTTTGGATCTTTATAAGAATAGTATGAGAGTAGGAGTAGGATGAGAGTGGAATCGGAGTAGATTTAGAGTAGGACTGGTGGAATTCGAGTAGGTTTGGAGTAGATTAGACTATAAATAGAAAAGTAATAGGGTAGAATTAGAGTGGAATTCGAATAGAATTAGAGTAGATTTGGAGTAGGATTAGAGCAGGATTAGTGTAGAATTAGAATATAATTATAGTAGGATTGGAGTAGAATTGGAATAGGATACGAATAGAATAAGCGCAGACATGGAGTAAACAGATAATTAAAATAGAATTTTAACGAAGACATAGAGCAGGATAGTTAGACTGTAGTAGAATTAGAGTAGTTTAACAGTATTCTTAGAGTTACATTAGAGCCGATTTATAGCATATTTAGAGCAGTATTAGAATAGATTATAAAGTAATATTAAAGCGTAATTAGATATACATATTAGTGCAAAATTATAGGAACTGTGATGATTTTAGCATCTAATAGTATATTTATTTTTTCAGCGCTATGTTGATTACAAATAGCATAGTAGCCGATTTGGTGGTACTAGCTGTGACGTTAGTAGTGATACTAGTGTCATGGCATTTCTGGGCATTGTACTATTGGCAGAGAAAGGGGGTACCGACGCCGCCTACTTACCCTTTGGTTGGTACTTTTAAGGATTTCATGATGGGGGACAAATCCTACGGGCAATGTATCAGGGAGGCTTATATGGATTATAAGAAACAAGGTGAATATTTACTGATTTTTACTTTAAATTAGATTAAAATTAGAGTAGGATTAAAGTGGGATTCGAACATGATTAGAGTAGAATTAGAGTAGAATTATAGTAGGATTATAATAGGATTAGAGTGGGATTCCAATACAGTTATACATACACCCTGTCCCACGTAAGGCGGGCATTAGAAGTATTTCGCGAATAGCTTTGTATAAAATTTTGAAATTTTGTATACAAGGGTTTTTTGATATAAGGAATTCATCTAAAATATTTTCAAAAATGGCCGATTTCCGTTTATACCGGAAGTTGACCGTAACTTCTTTATTTTAAATGGGACGCACAGTATATTTTTACATTTTTTGATTCTACTCAATGAGCTGATTACAAAAAGGGGCCATACTTGGTATGTTGGTCTCTTAATAAAGGCTATACAGCCACTCAAAAATCACAAAATTTTGAATTTAGGTGGCTCTGGAACCCAAACAGTTGAAAATCGAGAAAGACCATGGTCCTATCCTATCTTTTCAAGTACTATCTAATGGCAAACGTCGGACCATGTTCTCCTAGTGTGTCCCTATTGGGCTGTGTTGCGCAGGCGAACCTTCGGAGTCCCTGCTATGGCATCTGGGGACATAAACAGGCATCCACTGAGGAAGATCTTCATCGAAGGACTCGGCATCATGGATGCATAAGCAGCAGGAATGGCACAATGGGCCCGCCGGTGGCCGGATGGCATGATATAAAATGTAGACAGGGTTCAAAAATTTCAAAATTTTTATCAAAAAACTTTGTGTACCATTAGATAGTACATGAAAAGTTAGGATAGGACAATGTAAGCCGTTTTTCTCGATTTTCAACTGTTTAGCTTTCAGAGCCACCTAAATTCAAAATTTTGTGATTTTTGAGTGGCTGTATAGCCTTTATTAAGAGACCAACATACCAAGTATGGCCCCTTTTTGTAATCAGCTCATTGAGTAGAATCCAAAAATGCAAAAATATACAGGGTGTCCCATTTAAAATAACGAAGTTAGGGTCAACTTCCGGTATAAACGGAAGTCGGCCATTTTTGAAAATATTTTAGATGAATTCCTTATATCCAAAAACCATTTTACACAAAATTTCATAATTTTATGCACAGCCAATCAAAAAATACTTCTAATGCCTACCTTACATGAGATAGGCTGTAGATTAAAAAACCAACAGATTCAGAGTAGGATTATAGTAGGATTTGAACATAATTAGGGTAAAATAAGAGTAGTATTAGAGCAGGATTAGAGTGGGATTCCAATATTATTAAATAAAAATTAAAGTAGATTCAGAGTAGAATTAGAGTTGGATTAGAGAGGGATTATTAGAGTAAAATTAGAGTAAGATTATAGTGGGATTCGGGAATAATTAGAGTAAAATTAGAGTATAACTAGAGTTAGAATTAGAATAGGATTAGGGAGGGATTCGATTGTAACTATTAATTAGAGTAGGCTTAGACTAGGATTAGAGTAGAATTGAGGTAAAATTACAGTACGATTAGAATGGACTTAGAGCAGGACTAGAATATTGAAAGTTGGATTTGAGTAGGAATGGAGTAGGACTAAATTACAAGTACGATTAGTGAATTACAGTACGATTAGAGTGGACATAGAGTAGGAATAAAGTAGGATAATTAGGGTAGAATTAGAGTAGGTATATATTGTATATGATTTAGTGTAATTATAATAGATTTGGAGTAGCAGTAGATTAAAATTATTCAAGGAATGAAGTAGAATTAGAGCAAGATCCAAATAAAATTAGAGTAGGTTTTAATTCAGGATTTTCGTAGAGTTAAAGAGGTCTTAAGGCAGAATAGGTAGATTAGAGTATTTTATAGTATATTTACAGTTTCATTAGAGCACAATTATAATATTTAGAGCAGTATTAAAATAAAATAATAAAGTAAAATTAGAGTCTGAATTAAAGTCCACTACCTTCTTGCTAACTTTTTATTTGCTTTTACTAACTTTAACTTATTTTTTCACAAACTTTGACTAACTTTAACTTACTTTTCACTAACTTTTACTTACTTTTACCAACTTTTACTTACTTTTACCAACATTTACTAACTTTAACCAACTTTTTTACCCATTTTTTCTACACATTTTTCTCCACCTCTCAGGCAAACGCTACTTCGGCGTCTCCTTATCCGGCCAGGCGCAATTCGTCCCCATCGACCTCGCCCTCATCAAATCCATCTACGTCGCCGACTTCCCCCACTTCCACAGCCACGGCACCTACCACAACGAGCGCTCCGATCCCCTCTCGGAGCACATCTTCAACGTGGATGGACCGAAGTGGCGCGCCATCAGGACCAAGCTGTCGCCCACCTTCACCTCGGGCAAGATGAAGATGATGCACGACATTCTCTTGGAGTGCTCCAAGGGGCTGGCCGCGGCGCTGGAGGGCGCCAGCAAACCAGTGGAGATCAAGGAGATCATGTCTAGGTTCACAACTGATGTTATTGGTGAGTTGTGAGTAGTTTAGAGGAGTGTTAGGGGTAAGTTCGGGGAGGTTAGGGAAAGGTGGGGAAGGGTAGAGAATGGTAAAAAGGGTAGAGAAGGATAGAAAAGGACAGAAGGGTAGACAGAGGTAGGGGAAGGATTTAGAACCCTCAAGCATGGTTGAGACTACTTTTCCCTAGTTTTTACTAATTTTTAATGATTTTTACTGGTTTTCATTGGTTTTTATTGATATTTACTGAATATCACTGAATTTTTACTGATTTAAAAAGCTACTTATTTTTAAACAATTTTCTAATCAGAGGAGTCTAGGAAAGACTAAGTAAAGGGAGGGAAGACTGGGTTGAAACGGAATGAAATGGGTAAGGTATTCTAGGGAAAGGTGTGGATGGCTATGAAAGGGTAGCGAAGGGTTGATAAGGCTACAGATGGGTAGGGAATTCTACGGAAGGCTGGGGAAAGGCTAGGGAAGGCCGGGGCAAGCTGGGGAAGGTTGGAGAAGGCTGGGGAAGGCTAACGAATGGGAAGGGGAGGGTAGGGAATTCTAGAGAAGGATAGGCTGGTGATAAATTGCTCTAGTTATTCCTCTTCACAACAGGTTCGTGCGCCTTCGGCCTGGACATCAACAGCCTCGAGCACCCCAACACCGAGTTCCGCCAATTCGGCGCCAAGATCTTCGAGAAATCCTTCCGCAACATCTTCAACTTCTTCCTCCCCTTTGCCGTCCCCCACCGCCTCCTCACCCTTTTCAACTACTCCACCCAACCGCAGGACATCACCAGCTTCTTCTACGGCTCCGTGGACACCACCGTCAAATACAGAGAGGATCACCAGGTGGCCCGGAAGGACTTCCTGGACTTCCTGGTGAAGATGAAGAACGCGGAGAAATCGGAGGAGAGGATGTCGATGAACGAGCTGGCGGCGCAGTGTTTCATGTTCTTCGCGGCGGGGTTCGAGACGTCGGCTACTACGATGAATTTTGCTTGTTTTGAATTGGCGAGGCACCAGGAGGTGCAGGAGAAGGCAAGGAGGGAGATCAGGGAGGTGTTGAGCAGGCACGGGGGGAAGTTGACGTACGAGGCGGTGATGGAGATGACGTATTTGGATATGATTATACAAGGTGGGTGGTGGTTGGTGTGGATTTGTTGGGTGATTGGTTTTTGACTGGTTTTTGACTGATTTTTTACTGGTTATTGACTGCTTTTTATTGATTTATACACATTTTTCATTCATTTTCGCTAGTTTCTACTGATTTTTAACTGGTTTTGTTACAGCTACGTACTCATTATTACTGTTTCCTCTCGTTTTTCCACATTTTAATTGATTTTTACCATTTAATCTTTACCGATTCTTGACTGATTTTTTTTTCTACCATAGAATCCCTAAGGAAATATCCTTCTCTACCGGTCAACATGAGAAAATGCACCAAAACTTTCAAAATACCCGGAGAAAATCTTGAAATAAAAGAAGGCACATTCGTCATGATACCCGTATGGGGCATCCACTATGATCCGGAGTACTACCCGGACCCGGAGACCTTCGACCCGGAGCGTTTCTCTGAAGAAAACAAACGTACAAGGCCGGGATTCACTCACTTGGCCTTCGGGGAAGGGCCGAGGATCTGCATAGGCAAGTTAATACTTCTTATTTATTTTCATCTTTAAATGAGCTGATTTTTACTGTTTTTTGACTGATTTTTGGACTGATTATTGACTGATTGTTGACCGATTATTGACTGATTATTGATTGATTTTTGACTTATTTTTGGCTTATTTTTGACTGTTGGTTTTCAGGCATGAGGTTCGGTATGCACCAGACTAAAATCGGGTTGGTCACGTTGCTAAATAACTACAGGATCAAGTTGAATACGAAAACGATCACTCCGCTCAAATACGATAAGATTATGTTCACCTCTAATTTGGGAGGAATTTGGTTGGATTTGGAAAAAGTTTGAGTTTTGAATTGTACTAAAAAAATTTGATTTGTTTATAATATAATATTTAATGATTTTTACTGGTTTTATTGATTTTTTACTGGTTTTTATTGATTTTTACGGATTTTACTGGTTTTACTGATTTTTGTCTAATTGTTGACTGATTTTTGACTGATTGTTGACTGATTTTTGATTGATTTTTGACTTGTTTTTATTGATTTCTGACTGATTTTTGACTGATTTTTTGACAGATTGTGCTTCGGGCACCGGCGGCCGGATGACCAATAGGGTGTTCGGTTTGCAGGCATGAGGTTCAAAATACACCAAACCAAAATCGGGTTGATCTCGTTGCTGAATAACTACTGGATCAATTTAAACTCGAAAACCATCACTCCGCTCAAGTGCGATAAGATTTTGTTCACCTCTAATTTGGGAGGGATTTGGTTGGTTTTGGAGAAATTTTGAGTATTGAATTGTACAAAAATTATGATTTATTTTAGTAATATACAGGGTGACCCACGGTGTATGGCACCTTAGACGTTTTGAGAGAACGGAGCCTAAGATCGTTGTGAAAATTTGGTTTTTTAGGTTATTGATCCTGCTCTATCGATTTAAAATATTTTCAACACTGCGGCGTTGCCACTTCTACCGAAAGTTAGCATCAACTTTCATTTTTTTAAATGGGATACCCTGTATATTTTTGCATTTTTAGATTCTACTCAACCAGTTGATTACAAAAAGGTACATACTTGGTATTTTGGTCTCATAATAAAGACTATACACCCACTCAAAAATTACAACATTTTGAATTTAGGTGGCTCTGAAAGCCAAACAATTGAAATCGAGAAAAACGGCTTTCGAATATTTTCCAATACGTAGCTGCTTTATTAAGTAAGAAATTTATTAGGGTGTATCATAAGTTGATAGAAAGAAACTCTCAATTAAAATATAAAATAGTGAGAATAAAAAATATTTCAATACTAAAACATAGAGCAGGCGTGGCTTCAGCGCATCATAGTATCATACTCTGTTCGATACATTGCAAAATAATCAACTGTACCGCTCACTATATTGCTGCGGTTTTTCTATAGAGTATACCGACAGAAATTTGCCTCTCTGAATATGCATTTTGCATATATTCCGCTCTTCACATACAATAAGGTACAAATTGGGAAGTATTGGGTATTGTTAACACTATAATAAAAATAAAAATAGAAGTTTTTTAACATGAATTTTCATATCTGAAGTACAGAATTCACCAACTACAATCGTGAAACAAGTGCTTTACTATAGCATTTTACTATTCTTTGTCTGACGATGAAATTGAAGTTCTTGTCAGTAAGAAATTTTCAAAGTCTAGAGCGTTTTCACACTGTGCGATAAATTGCACGGGTAAATAGATAAATTGAAACGTTGCGATATCGCATTACAGCCAAAATACATTGGCCCGTATTCACCGTCCCATTTTAACGTTAAAACAATGTCCTTAGTTACTCCATAACAACGATGTACAAATGTCAAGTTAAAGTTTAAAATCGTTTATGTTAACTGCAATGCGATATCGCCACGTTTTATTATTACAATTTATCACACAGTGTGAAAACACTCTTAATTTTGAATCTCTTAATCCGGATTTTATCCTTTGTTAGTCATGCATCCCAAGTATTTAACTTTAACTCGGAGAATGCTTTTTCTACATAATAATATGGTTGAATCATTGAATAGCAGTGGGGATAGATACATTGGCGGCAAAAATTAGGGGATATTGCTACATTTTATACAGGGTGTATCAAAATTATAGGCCATTGATCCTAATTAACCATATTACGAATGTACACCAAAAAAAGTTACAGCCCTTGGAAGTTACAAATTAAAAATCGATTTTTTCCAATTTCTTGAGAACATTTTAGTATTTTTTTTATGAAAATGGACAGGTGGTTCTCCTATTGCAAGGACAACTTTCTACAAAAAAATTACGAAATCTGTGCACCCCATAAAATTTTTATTGGACACACTATTATTTTGGAAACTTTTTAGTCTCTTAGTACTTTTTCGATAGGGCGTATATCATTTGCGCGCAGCGGTCAGTTTTGTCCTAATCCGGCAACTCACTTGCGCGCAAGGTTGCAAAAGGTAGATTATCACTTGCGCGCAGCGGTTAATAAATTCAGGTAGATAAGTACTTTAGCCGAACACCTAAATTCTTCCATACTCACGAACGTCAATGGACTCGCGGTTAGTCGGGACGGGAGCCCGGCCGGGTAACCCAACTGGTTAAGGTATCAGCCTTGCCACTGGTGTGACGGTCGGATGCTAGGTTCGAATCCTACCGGAATTCAGTGGTTATAAGTCAGATAGACTTCAGCAAGTGTAAAAGGTTTCCTGCCACGCAGTTTTCATTCACGCCGGTAACCAGGCCGGATGAGATCGGATATCTCGTGAAAAACTGTTGGTAAGAAACACACTTGTAGTCGGTAGAATTACCTGAACAAAGGGATAATCCGGGGTTTTAAGGTGATTCGATGATCGTGGTTCGGAACCCGCGATAAACTGTAGGTCCAGACCTGAATAGCCATAATAGCTGAAGGTCTCAAAAAATACGAAGAAAACGTAAAAAGGTAGTCGGGACGGGCTACGTCGAACCGGTGAGAATTTGTGGCAAATATTCTACTTCGTAATTAGAAAAAATAGCTAAGACATCAATTCTCACAGGAAACGACTATTGTATTTGTAGCACCCATCTAGCAAATTGCGTTACGTTTTTCATACAAATAAATAACTTTAATAAACTAAGCTCAATTTTTGTGTCAAAAATCTAGAATATTTTCTCACATTTAATCAGTTTTCGGCCACAAAATACTTGTAGTTTATAAAAAATGAGTTATACAGGGTGGAATCTAAATAAGTCTCGTAACTTCAACCGATAATTATATGTCTTATGACAAAGTTTATTACAACATAGGTCCTAAAATCTACCGTTTTCGAAAAAAATAACTTTAAAGTTTATACTTGTGAGTATAATGATACCACTTCAAAATACAAAATCCATGCATGAATACTAACTATTTTATTATCAGTTCATTACTTAATCGTCTAATTGCACTTCAACATTAATTTATACAAAAAAAAAGAATTTTTTCCAATTTAATTTTTTTTTTTTTTGATTTAGGGCCTATGTTGTAATAAACTTTTTTGCTAGTCATAAGACATAGAATCATCGGTTAAAGTTACGAGACTTATTTAGATTCCACCCTGGATAAAATGAGCTAAGACGTCCAAAAAAAATTAAAAAATACACTTGTTAACTCAAACAACTACTTACAAAACACATTCATGTTTTTGGATTATAATTTTATCTGTATAAATACAATGATTTTAATCAGAAATCAAGAAATCATACTTGATTAATAAAATTCTAAAGATAGAAACTATCATTAATTAATGTAAATACCCGTACTTAAATAAATTAAACAAAAGTACAAAATTTGGGGATTTTCATTAAGTATTTATCAAAAATGCGAGATAAATTGCAGTCTTGCAGTCAAGTTTCAAGTATGTACCTACTCTTAAAAAAACTATAAATATGAACAACTGCAATATCTCGACCATTAGAACGAATAACTACTTTTTCGAAATGTTGGCGAAAATTTTCACCCTTCTCGTCTGTTTGGCGTTGGTCCAAAGCGAATTCATCAGGTAAATATCCACTCTAATATTACAATCAATACATACCATAAATTGGTATCTAGATATGTAGTTAGAAATGAAGAAAAATATAAATGTTTCATTGCAGGGTGCCTTTGAAGAAGATGAAATCGGCCAGGCAAACGATGAGAGAAATGGGATTGATCGAGAAAAGACAGCCTTTGTTGGGCAAATACCAATCGAGTGACGTTATTTTGAAAAACTACGAAGATGTAAGTACAAAAAACCCAAACAAGTCGAAGTTGTATCTAATCTTTTTGATTAATCCGGGTTTAAATATCTCGCGACAAATTCGAAAAAAAACACTTCTTACTAATGTATAAGGCAAATAATATTTTAAAATTTTAAATCAGCTTGAATACTATGGTGAAATAAGCATCGGTACACCAGCCCAAACCTTCAATGTCATCTTCGACACCGGCTCATCGAACCTCTGGGTACCATCCCAGAAATGCGGGAATTTAAACATCGCCTGCCGTAAGTATAAAACAGCAAAAATCGAACGATTTCCTATAAATAGAGCACTTCTAGGCAAACACAAAAGGTACGACTCCACCCAATCTTCCACCTACAAAGCCAACGGTACCAGCTTCTACATTCTTTATGGATCCGGGGCACTCAGTGGTTTTGTATCCTCAGATAATGTCAATGTAAGTGCAGTAAATTTATTTTGCTTCGTAAATTAATAGATACTTATAATTACAGGTAGGTGGTATTACAGTGGGTGATCAATTATTCGCTGAAGCTACAAGCGAACCAGGTCGGGCTTTCGTTGAAGGAAAATTCGATGGTATCCTAGGATTAGGTTACGACTCAATTTCAGTCAACAACATGCCCACGGTATTTGGTAATTTATTCGCTCAACACCCTGACATCGAGCCAACTTTTACATTCTACCTCAACAGGTGAGATGAGTGATGTTTTTATTATCTAATTTCTACGTCTAATATTTGCAGGAATCCTAACGGCAAAACTGGAGGAGAAATGACGATAGGAGGAGCTGACCCGCAATATTACAAAGGTGAATTCTCTTACGTCCCTCTGACCGAACTAGATTACTGGCAAATAAAAATGGACAAGATCACCTTTGGTTCCAGTACGGTTTGTGAACGTACCTGCCATGCAATTGTAGACACCGGTACCAGTTTGATCATAGGTTATACTGATTATGTTGACAAGATTCAAGATGTAAATAAGACCTCGAAATAGGTGTACATATGTACTAAATCATTGACTTTTAGGCTATTGGAGCTACATACGACTCTAACAGCGGTGAATACACGGTTGATTGTAACAAGGTGTCTTCATTACCTGATATCGACTTCGTTCTGAACGGCAAAACCTTCACTTTGACGAGCGAGGACTACATACTAAAGGTGAGAAAAAGCTGTAGCTCCTATAGGAAATTTCGGGTGGAGTTCACTTGGTCCCCGCGGTCAAATTAACTCAAATATAATCCTTTTTCGACTCGAAAGCTATCAGTCACTTGGTCCCCAATACCGGATTAAGGGTTTCTAGGAAGGACCGATGGGAATATTTATAATTTTAAAAATCTCTGGTAAATTTCGATTACGTACTTAGTACAATTTAATGAGGAATTTATGATTAGGGGAAATTTTAAGACTTCTATCTTTTTTTTCTATTTAAATATAGGGAAAAGCCCATCCCTTACGCAGAGTGAATATAAGGAATATAAATTTGGAAACTCTACTTAATTCGCTTAGTTTAGTTTTGTTTGGTTTGTTTAATTGGTTTAGTTTAGTTGATATTTAGTGAATTCTATTTCGTTCAATATACTCGTACTCGTATTAAAGGACAATTTGTGTTTGTGCTACAATGACATCAATATTAAGTGTAAGAGGAAAAGAGTTACTAATTGTAAATAAGTAGGTATACTTCTAGAAAATTGGGTATACTAAATTAGGTACTAACAAATTTCGATATTGTAAAATATAGGTAGGTATAGTAGGTTTCTTTCTATTCTGGAAAAATGACTTATAAGTCAATGAGTTTACAACAACCCCTTGCTGTTTCAAAACAGCCGGTCCGAGTGATGTTGAATAGGCCGGGCGGCAATTTAAATACTGTTTCCTACCTGACCCACCGACGGATTTATTAGTTTTTATGGCTGTAGTTGGATCCTCTAATAAACAGTATTTAAATTGTCGCCCGGCCTATTCAACATCGCTCGGACCGGCTGTTTTGAAACAGCAAGGGGTTGTTGTAAACTCATTGACTTATAAGTCATTTTTCCAGAATAGAAAGAAACCAAGTATACTTTACTCTTGAGCAAAATTCACATTTTTTGACATACCTCGTATAAGATTGATAAAATTTGATATTTGATGGTTGCATCTTGGGTTTTAGATCATGCATAACTATTTGTGATGAATAACTTTTTTTCGTAAAATTAATAACAAAAAAGTTTCCCATTTGTTGCCAACTTAGGTAAACTATGAATTACACGAGTTTTTGAATTCCGTTTGTAGGTATGTTAAAACTAAAATATTTTTTTTGTATAGAAGTTTTCTCTTAATACTTACATGTTGTACCAATTCTATAAATTTTAAATTAATAATTCTTCGATATTATATATTTTTTGACACTATAAAACTGCATTTTGTCCAAATACTCTCAGCTATGTAAGTACACCAGAAGATGTCTGACAAATGATAGTTATTCATGCAATGTAAAATCTTATCTAATCGGATTAGGAATATTTTGACCGCGGGGACCAAGTAGCCCATTTTGGGGATGCAAGGGTCAATCGGTTATTCGGCATATAACAAACTCGGTAGTACTGTAATTATTGCTTTATTGTGCGGAACGATTATTACAGCGTTATCGACCTTTTTACACTGGCCAAGATTCTGGGTTTTTATCCCCTTTATACTCTTGGTCTAGAATATTGGCCTGCCTCTTCTGGGTACGCCGAGGTAGGGCGAAGCCATGTGTTCGCCACACCTTTAAATTGTGAAACTGGAGACCAATAGACATGTAGGATTATGGCAAAAAAGACAGTGGGGACCAAGTGACCAACACCGGAAATTTCTTTATCCACTAAACTATTTACTTTACATTAATATAGCTTATCGATGGTAACGAGACTATTTGCGCATCGGGATTCAGTGGGGGGGCTGAAATATTCTGGATTCTGGGTGATGTTTTTATTGGAAAATACTACACGCAATTCGACTTAAAGAACAACCGTGTTGGATTCGCTGAACTTAAATAAACTTGGGCTTCAATAAAGTTTTATACTCTGAATTTTGGCTTCATTTATTTCTTCTTTAAAGAATTTGGTTTGGACAAAAGATAATACTTCAAATAAAAAAATAAATATTGCATGTACGGTACAAATTGAGAAATATTGAAAACGCGCGAGACTTGCGTTCAGCCTTCGCGTGTTGTTATGTTATGAACAATTTTTATTTATTGAATTTCAAATATATTGTTGTGTTCTACTCCCAGGATTGAACCACATTACAACTCGTGACTATATCAAAAATTTGCAGTGATTTTCAAAAAAAATCAAAATTATGCATTATGACCTGAACTATGGAAAAAAGTTTTGTACCAAAGATATTGTAAATTCTTTTCTAATAAATTAAATTTTAAGTAAATTTTATCTTTTCAAATTGTAGGTAAAAGGATTGAAATTGAATGTAAAAGCAATAAGTGTAAGTACATAAATGTCTACATACATATAAGCTAACATATGCAAAAACTTTACAAATCGTTAGATGTATGCAAATGTTGCATATAATCCTCTCTTTAGTTATAAGTAATGTACGAGAATTCTAGTGTGGACAACAATAAAGATGTGTTATAATGTTTATCCGATTTTCTGACTAAACCCTTACCTAGGTCCATGAAGCAAGTGAACCCCAAGAGGAAACGCCAGAACCCTTTTGGCATGACAATATTTTTTTTGAAAATCATTGAATATTTTTGATATTTTCTTGAAAATCACTGCATATTTTTGATATATTTTTGAAAATCACTGCATATTTTTAAATAATTCTTAGCATGTACAGGGTGTCCCAAAACTCCCTTTACACAGCTACTGTATGTTGTTGGGATCAAAATAAGTCGATTTGGCCAAAATTACCTATATCACAAAGTTCTTCGTTTGTTTCTGAGAAATCTTCAAAGTTGATTGAAAATTTTCATTTTTTTTAATAACTCAAAGACGCTTCAATCGATTTTTATAAAATTTGATTGTAGCTATTTTAATTGAAGAGCCATTGTTCAAACCAAAAATTTCAACTTTGCTACTAGCAAAGTAAAAGCAAGTATTTGAGCATATTATGAAAAATCCTTACTGTATGCAGGGTGTGTATAACAGTATGAAAATTTCAACTGGAAAAATCAATTGTTGTAATTTTTTTAAATGGAACCACCCATTTTTTCTATTTTATTGCAATCAGGGGTAAAAACATAAAGGATGTTCATGTTTACTTCTCTGTACCTAAATCTAATAATATTGAAGATAATTATCATTTTGTTTATTTTTGAAATTTCCTTTTCATTTATTTTTTAGAATTGACTTTATTGTCAAGTATTGTGGCAAAAAGACATGCAGAATTCTTTATTAATATTTGTGACATTTTTGTAGCTATTTGATTTTGGATCTAACCGAACCAAAGCGCGGAGTACGATTAACAGTGGAACAGTTAAATTTATTATAATTTATCGCGACGTTCTATTGAAATTTACACTGGTAGACTGGATTTGAGCCGGCTAAGAATTTGACATTGATTTCCCTATTATGCGTGATTTTATTTCCAATACTGTATGTTCCTCATTGATGTGGGGCAAAACTCTCAAGCCATCAGAGGCAAGACTATCGTATTCGTATAATTTTTCTATGTGTTCCCATTTAGCGGTCTTCATCATATTCCTGCTAACGTATGTTAAATCCTTATTAATCCTTATCCGATTTTTACCTTGTTTATGGCGGTTTCTATGGTAGAATAACGAAATGGGGGTACAAATCCAGGGGCTCGTACTAAATAATTGGCGGATCGGCTCGGGTGTAGGATCGCCGTTAGGTAGGCCTGTAACCGGTGCGGGTAGTGGAAAGGGGAAGGGTTTGGGAGCGAAGCTCCCCAAATGGGGGTACGAATACGGGGGATCGTACTAAATAATCGGCGGATCGGCTCGGGTGTAGGATCGCCGTTAGGTAGGCCTGTAACCGGTGCGGGTAGTGGAAAGGGGAAGGGTTTGGGAGCGAAGCTCCCCAAATGGGGGTACGAATACGGGGGTTCGTACTAAATAATCGGCGGATCGGCTCGGGTGTAGGATCGCCGTTAGGTAGGCCTGTAACCGGTGCGGGTAGTGGAAAGGGGAAGGGTTTGGGAGCGAAGCTCCCCAAATGGGGGTACGAATACGGGGGTTCGTACTAAATAATCGGCGGATCGGCTCGGGTGTAGGATCGCCGTTAGGTAGGCCTGTAACCGGTGCGGGTAGTGGAAAGGGGAAGGGTTTGGGAGCGAAGCTCCCCAAATGGGGCTACGAATACGGGGGTTCGTACTAAATAATCGGCGGATCGGCTCGGGTGTAGGATCGCCGTTATGTAGGCCTGTAACCGGTGCGGGTAGTGGAAAGGGGAAGGGTTTGGGAGCGAAGCTCCCCAAATGGGGGTACGAATACGGGGGTTCGTACTAAATAATCGGCGGATCGGCTCGGGTGTAGGATCGCCGTTAGGTAGGCCTGTAACCGGTGCGGGTAGTGGAAAGGGGAAGGGTTTGGGAGCGAAGCTCCCCAAATGGGGGTACGAATACGGGGGTTCGTACTAAATAATCGGCGGATCGGCTCGGGTGTAGGATCGCCGTTATGTAGGCCTGTAACCGGTGCGGGTAGTGGAAAGGGGAAGGGTTTGGGAGCGAAGCTCCCCAAATGGGGGTACGAATACGGGGGTTCGTACTAAATAATCGGCGGATCGGCTCGGGTGTAGGATCGCCGTTAGGTAGGCCTGTAACCGGTGCGGGTAGTGGAAAGGGGAAGGGTTTGGGAGCGAAGCTCCCCAAATGGGGGTACGAATACGGGGGTTCGTACTAAATAATCGGCGGATCGGCTCGGGTGTAGGATCGCCGTTATGTAGGCCTGTAACCGGTGCGGGTAGTGGAAAGGGGAAGGGTTTGGGAGCGAAGCTCCCAAATGGGGGTACGAATACGGGGGATCGTACTAAATAATCGGCGGATCGGCTCGGGTGTAGGATCGCCGTTAGGTAGGCCTGTAACCGGTGCGGGTAGTGGAAAGGGAAGGGTTTGGGAGCGAAGCTCCCCAAATGGGGGTACGAATACGGGGGTTCGTACTAAATAATCGGCGGATCGGCTCGGGTGTAGGATCGCCGTTAGGTAGGCCCTGTAACCGGTGCGGGTAGTGGAAAGGGGAAGGGTTTGGGAGCGAAGCTCCCCAAATGGGGCTACGAATACGGGGGTTCGTACTAAATAATCGGCGGATCGGCTCGGGTGTAGGATCGCCGTTATGTAGGCCTGTAACCGGTGCGGGTAGTGGAAAGGGGAAGGGTTTGGGAGCGAAGCTCCCCAAATGGGGGTACGAATACGGGGGTTCGTACTAAATAATCGGCGGATCGGCTCGGGTGTAGGATCGCCGTTAGGTAGGCCTGTAACCGGTGCGGGTAGTGGAAAGGGGAAGGGTTTGGGAGCGAAGCTCCCCAAATGGGGGTACGAATACGGGGGTTCGTACTAAATAATCGGCGGATCGGCTCGGGTGTAGGATCGCCGTTAGGTAGGCCTGTAACCGGTGCGGGTAGTGGAAAGGGGAAGGGTTTGGGAGCGAAGCTCCCCAAATGGGGGTACGAATACGGGGGTTCGTACTAAATAATCGGCGGATCGGCTCGGGTGTAGGATCGCCGTTAGGTAGGCCTGTAACCGGTGCGGGTAGTGGAAAGGGGAAGGGTTTGGGAGCGAAGCTCCCCAAATGGGGCTACGAATACGGGGGTTCGTACTAAATAATCGGCGGATCGGCTCGGGTGTAGGATCGCCGTTATGTAGGCCTGTAACCGGTGCGGGTAGTGGAAAGGGGAAGGGTTTGGGAGCGAAGCTCCCCAAATGGGGGTACGAATACGGGGGATCGTACTAAATAATCGGCGGATCGGCTCGGGTGTACGATCTCACAATTCACATATGACACATGCTGTCATTTTATGTATTAATTGTGTTTCATTGGACGAATAAACTTGTCATTTAAGTGACTTTTTTTTTGATATTGGTATTTGCCTTTATTCGTAATAATTAGACAGACTGTAAAAATAATTGATACCCGTTGTCAACTAGGTTCTATTGTTAATTCAACAGAATTTTATTGAAATTTTGCTGAAAATTTTTTGAGTCGATTTTTTAATTGTGTTTTCGTTTGTGGTTCGTTGTTGGTGATTTTCATTTAAACCGCCGAGATTTGCGGAGTTTTGCGGAGTACTTGAGTGTAAGTTTTTTGTGTTTTTTTATTTCTCGGATTTTATTTTGGTCGATTTTCAACCACCGGAGACGATGGAGGAGTTACGGCCTTTTCAAATTTCAATTTTACCACTTCAAAAAATACAATTTTTACCTTTTTTATTATATTTTATTATTTTTCTAGAAACTAGGTTATCCTAGAAACCGCGATAAACAAGGTGAAAATCGTATTTTTGAAGTGATAAAATTGAAATTTGAAAGGGCCGTAACTTTGGCCCCCGTCGTTTCCTGCGATTGAAAATGGTCTCAATCGATTCAGATCGACATTTACTATGGAGTAAAACTATGATTACACCCAAAATTCCATTTCACTAAAGTAAAGGCACCCCCGAATCTTTTCATGGAGTCTGACTATCTTGCAGCAGCTGAAGAATCAGCAGACTCTGCTGTTGAAAACGAACAGGTCGGAACAGGATGCAACAAATATCGGAGAACCAGGAGAACCAGATGAACCATCAGGAAACCATCCACCATCCTACTAACTATACAACTGAAACCGAAAGAATCCATTCATTCACTGACTCATTGGCGTGTTTTTTTTTTTACGGCCAAATGCGAAGGAAAATCGTCGCGGAAAAAACGCTATCCGACGTAACACGACGAGATCTATCGGAAAATCCATATTTCGGAACCCGGAAACTTTTCCTTCCGGGTGAAAAACCGGATTTTTGGGGTATTTTTGGGGATTTTTGGGGTTTTTCGGGATTTTCTTGGAAAATCTTCCAACGATTTTCTTTAAAATTTCCCAAAACATTCTTCAATATATTACCAATCATCTCAAGCAAACCGCATATCCAGGAAAATCCATATACCGGAGTTATAGTAAAAATAAATTTTCATTTTCGCATTTTCGGCAAAAAAATTGAAATATCTCGAAAAAAGATGCGATTTCGAAAAAAAAATTATTCTTCGAAAATTGTAGAGAACGTTTTTCTCTATAATAGGATATATAAGGGGTTGTTCTCTTTTGAATCGTTTTTGAGTTATAACGACAAAAAACAAACTTTCCTTCGCGAACGGAAAATTTGTATTTTACAATTACTCCAAAACTAGCCGTTTTTTGAAAATTTCTCAAGAATCGAAATTTGTAAAGAATAGTATTTTGTATAATATATGTAGATGGGGTGATTCGATTTTGAGCGGTTTCCGATTTATAGCACGATATCGATTTTTTAAAATAAACGCGATTGACAAAAAGTCGAAATAACTCGAAAAAAGATGCGATTTCGAAAAAAAAATTATTCTTTGAAAATTGTAGAGGATATTTTTTTACATAATAAAAAGTTTACGGGGTGGTTCCAACTTTAACGGTTGTTGAGTTACGACGAAAAACCTGCGATATTGCTGGGTAAAACCGAGCTGATTGGCGTGTTTTTTTCTTACGGCCGTACGCGAAGGAAAATCGTCGCGGGAAAAAAGCCATCGTTACGAATTTTGACGAGATCTATCGGAAAATCGACATTTCGAAACCCGGAAAAGTTTCTTTCCGGGTGAAAAATTCCGGATTTTTAGGGTATTTTTAGGTTTTTTTGCGATTTTATCGGAAACGAAGAGATCGATTTTTCTCAATCTCTCCTAAAATATTCGTCAAATTAATATCGATTATCTCACGCAAACCGCGGGAAAATCAAAATTTCTTTCGCGGAGTTATGGCAAAAATAATTTAATTATAATTAAATTAATTATTATTTACACGCTCAAATCTCGAAAACTATTCGGTTTACGATAATTTTACAAGAATACAAATTTGTTAATCGTAGTTTTTTCCAACTAACAAAACAAACTGCATATGTTTATCTTGAACAGTTCAAAAGTTATAGGGGTAAATCAAAGTGGCGATCATGAGACTCGAGCGACGGATTTATGGCTCAAATTCGCGCAGCAAAGGGATTCCCGAAACCGTTCTCTCCGTAGAGAACAGGGACGGATCGAGAAGGAATTACTTTATGAATAAATACATTAATATCTCCGAAACGGAAGGTTTACGAAAATTTTACAAGATACAGAAATTGTTTAGAATTGATTTTTCTATCGAACGGTATATTTTCCGAACCTCGCGAACAAGCCGTAATAAAAATCGTTTTTTCCGGAAAATTCAAAATCAAATATCTCCTAAACCGTTAGATTTACAAAATTTTTTCAGACTAGGTGATTTGTAGGGAATATTTTTTTACATCGAATAGTAATTTACAAATTTTTATTCGACAATTAGTTTTTGAGTTAATAGAAAAGGTTTAATTTTAATTAGTCATAATAAAAATTATCACGCTCAAATATCGAAAACTGTTAGGTTTACGAAAATATTACGAGAATACAAATTTGTTAAGCGTAGTTTTTCCTAACTAACAAAACAACCCGCATATTTTTAACTTTAACCGTGCGAGGGCATTTTACTTTGAAACGTTAGCTTGTAGCGGTCGAGAGAGGGGTGTGCAATGTGCATTAATATTTTTGCATTTTGGATTTTGGCCGAGGGATTATTAGCATTCGCTAATATGTTAGAAATGGGGACGGCACTGCGATGAATATTTATTTAAAACGAAAGAATTGTATCGAAAATTTATGATTCACGGAGGGACTAGTTTTTAGGTTGATAAGGTGGAATCGGATGATGTATTACTTTACTTTGTTGCTTTGTTCTTGGGTGTTAATAAAGAAAGACTTACAATTATTTATTTTTCGGGGTGCGTTTATAATAAACCTTATTTGATTTGAAGCGAACAAATTTTTGGATTTGGACGCTATTATCAAAGTTTTATTAACAGTTACGGCTAATAAACTTTTCAGCTTACAATTAGTGATTTGTGATAGTGAAGCAGTAGTGTATGGTTGTATAGTAGAGTGTATATAGTGGTAGTGATTGCCTGACTAAGTGACAAGACCACCAAAAGATTTAATTGCAACAATTGACGACCTGGCAACGGGTCAGTGTCCCAAGAAAGGGCGCGTTAGCGCCCTTTCCAACCATTCTGCGAGTCCCTATTATAAAGGCACATGGACTTTTTCGAAGGTATTAAAAATCATCCAATATCTTTATTATCTTTAATATACAGGGTGATTCAGAACTTATCCGAAAAAATTTAAGGGAATATAGAGCATACAATTCTAAACCCATATCGCGAAAAAAATTGTAATAAATTCCCTTTAGTTACGCCGGAAAAAATTAATAAAGTTTTACACAGAGCGAACACAATTAATTTGGCCAACTGTAAACACACTCTCAGCTGATTCAAACGAATGCAAAATTCGTTCATGCGCGGGCAGTGTCCTCTACGAGTTGAGATAAGTCACGAGATGCGTTCTATTAGAAATTAGAAAATATTATTTTCTATTGTAGTAGGTAGTAGGTCATTAGAGCAGCTTTCAATTAGGGGTGATTAGTGAATTTGTGGAAACAATGTTTACACCCGTTGAATTAATGGATATGGTGTTAGTGTAAGGTGAGGAGGGACAAAATGGACTAGAAAGAAAACTGGATTAGGAGAGCCCAAGTGAGCACTATTTTATATTAATTTTTTCATTTTTATTAACAAGTCACCTCATCATAAATTACGACATATTACATTCGTATACATTCAGCATATCCTCGAAAAATGGCAACGCAGTTGCCGGCGTTGATCAGTAAGTTTTCTACAGTCGTCCAGTTTTCAGAGGCGTGCTTGGGGTATTTTTAAATTAGTTTTTCACTTCGACATTTTTCCTCAAAAATCGCACTACTGGTTTTCTATCATGCTATATTACATCCCGTTTAATTTTTTCGGATAAGTTCTGAATCACCCTGTATGTATAGAGTTAACCATGTTGATTAGTTTTTACTTTGAAAAAGTTCAATAAAATTAATATATTTTTTTTACACTTGTTACTTGTTAAGTGGTCCGTTTTGTCTTCATTTTCCCTACCTACTTTCAGTGGTCGAAATGTTAAAGACAGTTTAAGGTGTTTGAACCATTTTTTTAAACTCCTATTGGTCCGCTGTAAACAAATTTATCTGTGTTTAAATCGATTTAAAACGTTTTTTTAACACCGATAAGTTCGATACAAACAAATTATCTGTATTTAAATTAATTTAATTTTAATTTATCGCTGAACAGGTTGTAGAAATTTACGTGTGAACTTTGACCTTGCACTAGCCGGCCAGTATTCCACCCGAGGAGTCGTGCGAAGCCCTTCTATTGGGCGCACCACTTATATTATTGTTCCCACATAGGGCTATTTTTGTCCTATAAAAAATTTATAAATGTAGTTAATTTCGCCGATATCTTGAGTTCACTTCAGTAAAGTTCAGCGTAGGGGTCCAGTTCGAGGTAAAAGTTCCGAATCTAGTGTGCTAGTTGTGACCGCCAACCGAATTATGAAGTAAGTAATTTTTGCATATTAAATCTGTGGTAATCTACTGGATTCGATTTGTCTGAAGTTTTTCGGCTGGTCGAAAATCCAAATTATCTACCGCGATATTTTCTATCCGTTACTGATTCTCGCGTAGCGAATTCAATCTCACTTTTCGTTTCTCTCACAGTTGGTGAGTTGATATCATTTTCCGGATAGGATCTGTGAATGACCGTTCATTGAAAGGTACTTTTGCAAAACCCATATACGAGAAGGAATTTATTCACCTGTCACCTGTAGAGCTACAGTTTATTAATTCGTGTATAGAATTGAATTACCGGAAGAAAAGCGTGTGGTAACTCACTTGTCTGTAGGGCACCAGCTCGTGGATCCATGAGTGAAAACCACTCGCTCGCTTTCCATTTTTTTGAGTGTCTGATCAGATCCATTTTGCCCTCGAAAAACCCACAGAATTGATATCGTTTTCCGTTGAATTTGAATTGCTTCTAAGCCTACCGTTGTTTTCTGGGCTTAACATTTTGTATAGTCCGTTCGTTGAAATCGTGCCGGTTTCGGATTAAGCGTTCAATGTTTACAGTGCCCAAAAATACCTGTTTTCGGGGAAAACGCCAATTGCTTAAAATTATTTTATTTTATCAAAATTAATCTGCAGCAAAACACTGTGAACAATATTGTTTTCCCCGAAAACAGGTGTTTTTTGGGGACTGTAAACATTGAACGCTTAATCCGAAACCGGTACGATTTCAGCGAACGGATTATACCGCTTATTCGCTTTTCACCGCAATTTATTGCACTGTAGAATACAAAATTTTTTATACAGGGTGTCGCAAAAAGGTTGGGACATGGCTTAACCACAGACTGCTGGGACAAAAATAAGATGATTTAAACGAATTTACCTATATCCAAAATTGCTTAGTAAAGAAGTTATAGGGGTTTGAAGTTAAGAATTAAAAAGATATTGTTTGATATTGTGCCAGAATGGCTTAATTTGTTTCGTGAAATTTTGTACAGAATATCTCAATTTGGTGACATATTTATGACCACCCCCGTTAAATCAGAGAGGGATGGACAATTTAAAAAAAGAAATTTACACATAAATATGTTACCAAACAGAAATATTATGTACAAATTTTGACGAAAAAAAGTTAAGCCATTCTGGCACAATATCAAAAAATCTCTTTTTTATTCTTAACTTCAAAACCCTATAACTTCTTTACTAAGCAACTTTGGATATTGGTAAGTTCGGTTAAATCGTCTTATTTTTTTTTCCAGGAGTATGTGATTAAGCCATGTCCCAACCTTTTTGCGACACCCTGTATATACCTTATATTATTATATTTGAAAATTTGAATTTGAATTATTGTGGTAACAGGTTTGAGATTCGAAGTGAACTTTGACGAGAAACTGTGGGCTTGTTACAAAAGCGCGGAGCTTTTGGAAACGATGTAGTTCGTCCTGCCGGAGAGATTGCATGATCGCCATACAGAAGGAGAATAATCCAATGGAATTTGAATGCAGTCACTACCATGATTAATATGCACATTGAGATGATCGAGAGGATGAACGAATCGTATGTAAGTTGATACAATTTATTTCTTAAGGCTGTTCTATCACCCTATATTCGTTACATATTAAAACGGTTTCCCAAATATCTCCGTTATTTATCGTCAAATTTTGTTGAAATTTTTGTGAGAAGTTAATTGCGAACTTGCGAAGAAATTGTTGGAATTATATTTTCACTTTACCTCATACTTTTGGAAATATAAATAAAAATCCACCTGAAATATAAAATATTAAAAATATTATTCTGACAGATTGTAGACAATAGTTTTTGTAAAATTTTTTCTATATAAAATTTTCTGTTAAAGTAAAAAATAAATTTTAATAAGATTTGTAAGAATTTTTGAAACTACAATCGCTTTCGCTCTTATTTCTACAGCGTGTTTCGCAAACTATTAGTGTACAGAAATGTACTCATATTATTTAGAGCCCCCGACTTTTTATCTTCCTTTTTTCTTACTAACTCTACTAGATTGTAATTAAATTAAAAATTGCAATAGCCGACAGTATATTGCATAATAAGAAAAAAATAAAATAAAATTGTTAGGTATATTGCTACGAGAAAAAATCTGAGTGTGCGTCTGTATTGAATAGCATTAAATCGGTGAAATAGGCGACCTATCTCTTTGAAGAATAGAGTGAAATAATGTCAGTGCTGACATGAAGCGAAAAAAATTTGGTAAACAGTGCCGATGCGTAACAAAAATCATAACAATCTGTGTCGTCATAACCGATAAAATAGCCTTAAAATCAATTATGATTTTTATACAGGGTTGGGCAAAAGTCCGGAATAAAATTATTATCTGTTAAACCAGTAACTTAAACAAAAAACGCTGAAACACGTGAATTGATTTAACATACGACGTAGTTGTTGCCAATATCTTGACAGTCGTGGCACTTCCGGTTATACCGGAAGTGGACAGCAACTTTCTTAATTTAAATGGGACACCCTATATATTTTTGCATTTTAGGATTCTACTCGATGAGCTGATTACAAAAATGTGTCATACTTAGTATTTTGGTCTCATAATAAAGGCTATAAGCCATTTAAAAATCACAAAATTTTGAATTTAGGTGGCTCTGAAGGCCAAACAGTTGAAAATCGAGAAAAACGGCTTAAATTGTCCTATCCTAACTTTTCATGTACTAATATAAATTCAAAATTTTGTGCTTTTTGAGTGGCCTTTATTATAAGACCAAGATACTTTTTTGTAATCAGGTTATTGAGTAGAATCTAAAAATGCAAAAATATACAAGTTGTCCCATTTAAAATAACGAAGTTACGGTCAACTTCCGGTATAAACGGAAGTAGGCCATATTTGAAAATATTTTAGATGAATTCCTTACATCCAAAAACCCTTGTATTAAATATTTCATAATTTTATACAAAGGCGTTCTCGAAATACTTCGAATACCCGCCTTACGTGGGACAGGGTGTTTAAGATGAAATTTTAAATGGAATACCCTATATTTCATTGCTGTTTTGAAATGTACCCAAACTAAAATTTTAGAGTATTTGTACCAAAACTATTTTATTCCAAAAGTCTGTATCTACTTTTTGAGTTAAAGACCTTCATCATACATTATTGCAACCGTTTTTCGGTGTTTCTCTTTCACTTTACTTTTACTTCACTTACCTTCAGTTTTGTTTTTAAAGGGCCTCTAGAGGCCCCTGCAGATAGAGATAGTTGTTCCAGGGCTCGAAATGTTAAAGACTGTGTAAGGGTAGTTTGATATAGTTTTTAAGTATTTCTGAAAAATTGACGGATGCTACTAGTAGATTATGCAAAGTATTGTTGAAGGAGAAAATACTACGGTTTTGATTTTAATAATTCTACTATACAGGGTGATATTTAATAACATGCTAGTACTTAAGGGGGTGATTTTTAGACCCATTTTAAGAAAAAAACTTCATATAAACCTATGTCCTAAACTTCTTAACTTTTGAGATACGGGGTATTAAAATTTTAAGAAAAAAAAAAATTTTTTATTGTCATTTTCATACCACTTTGCAGGAGGAGGACATTTCCAACACCTGACTTAAGTTATTCCTTTATTTTACTTTAATTTCATAATTTCAACGTTTAAAAGTTATCCGCTTAAATAAATTATTGTTCAGAGTTAGATAAATCGTTTTTGGTCGTCATTCGTCCAGGGAGATGCAAATGAATGAAATAATTTTTTTTAGCGATACGGTGAGTTGTACGAAAAAAGTCAAGAAAACGAATTTGTTCTAAATTGAACGAGAATTCGAAAAATAATTTTGATTTTAAGAGATAGCAGTGGCGTATCACTTTTTTATTCAAAAATATCTAGTCCGAGTCCAGAAGGGACGCCACTGTTAGAATAAAAAAAAAGATTTTTGGGTCAAAAAATGCTCTTTAATGCATAAACGCCGTACACCAAATTTCATAAAAATATTTAAAGTGGTATGAAAATGACAGTAAAAAATTGTTTTTTTTTTCTTAAAAGTTAAGAAGTTTAGGACATAGGTTTATATGAAGTTTTTTACTTAAAATGGGTCCAAGAATCACCCCCTTAAGTATTAGCATGTTATTAAATAACACCCTGTATTACAATTAATTTATATGTATAGAAACTAAAATAAAATGTAAAGCAGGAACGGAAAATAAAAATAAATATCTACAAATGGTTAATTATAAAGCCCACCTCTTATACAGGGTGGCGCACTAGAAACAGTCCACTCCAAATATTGTTGGCGGGGGAGGTTTTCGCGGCAAGCCCCGAGATACGTCGATTTTGTTTTGATCATTAACTCGTAGCTGTACGGTCATCCCCCTTAAAGGGGTGGCAACCCCTTTGATAATCCTTAATGGCATGTCTGGTCGAGTGGCACAGTGCTATTAACATTAACATAATTATTGATACAGGGTCGCCAAAGAATACCTACTTAATTTTTAAATGAAATTAATTTACACAACAAGAAGTTTATGAATAAATGTTTAGTACTGCTGTTCCTTCTATAAGTATGAAAAAGCAATAATAAAATCCGACATTAGGCACATAAATAATGAGAACACTGTTCATAAACTACTTATTGTGTAATTAGATGCCGGGTTTCCGTAATTTCTTTCCGAAATCTTAATCATCCCGTCATCGGCCTCAGGTAAAAAAGTCTCCAGACTAGAAAATTTAAAAACACCTGAAAGAAGACCTTCAAAATCTTCTAAAATCGCCTGACTCAAAAATCAAGTGATCCACCAAATTAACACAAAAAATCTTACAATTTACCTTCAAAAATAACCAAATCATCCACTTTCCAGGCTCCCTTCCAAGTGGAAGCCTTCGGAGTATCGCCGGAGATCCTACTGTAGCCTACCTCCACCGAGATCTACAACTTCCAAAACAATTTACAAATTGCGAGCGGGTGAAGGTGCGACCCGCTTATCATATTTCCAGATGAGCATCACTAGGGGTAGAGGTAGGTTTAGTTGATTTAATTGTATTAGTAGAGTACGAGGTGTGGCTCTCCGTCACAGAATTTTTGACCTTAAAAGGCACTCCTTTGGATCCCCAGACCTCGTATTATCCTGACATAATCTCCTCTGGCTCTTTCCTTTTTCCTAAACAGAAAAATGTCCTCAAATGGCGTTATTTCGGTATTATAGAAAACATCCAAAAGAGTGTAACGGATAAGCTGAACACCATACCGGTTAAAGACTTCCAGCGCTGCTACCAAAAGTGGGAACAATTTGGTGGGGACATATTTTGTCTCATTACTTTTCTGCAACACCTCAGATACCATTACCGTTTTATTCTACGGTTTTTCCAATTTATTAATAATTAATCCATAACAACAATATACAATGTATAAGAAAACAGCCATTATTATGAAACTATTTTGAAAGCAATATACATATTTTGGTTTCGGAGGATCGTAAGGGCACCATTCACAAGAATACGCTGAAATAAAAATAGTAAAAACTTTGAATGATAGAAATCTGAAATCTTCGAAAATCTTGTAAATTATCCTTGAAAATTGAAGTAACAAAATCCTTTGTTTGCAGTTCAAAATAAAATCTTTAATGAAAACGATCAAGGAAAATTACCTGGAATGTAAGGAACTACTGGGTACACGATGATCCATGAAAATATCATCGCCAAAATGGAGGAAATGAAGCAAAAAACGACGAATTGAGAATCTCCGTTAGGAATAACATGAAAGTAAATAAAACAATCTTATTGTACATTTGGCAGCTCTTCTTCAATCTGGCAACATTATAAACATCACATCTGCAATCTCTCCATTCTAAAAGAGTCTTCTCCAAAATTAGTAAAAATTTATAATTTCCTACCAATTCCGTCTGTTTACAAGGTATGTCAAGACGAGCTTAATCTATCTGCATAACTTCTTACTGGATTTGGCACGCATATTTTATGCGATAAAGAGCATCATCCAAAAATATATTGACAATCGTACCACGTGAACAACAACTTTTTTATTTTAAGTGAAGCACCCTGTATATTAAGGTATTTTTGATATCTGCATAAAATTTAGAGTACTTTTTTCTAAAATACATTATTTTAAAACGTAGTCTTTTTGGGTTAATTTTTTACAATAAAATTGACTTATGAATTGCCTTTCCAGGAGACCTACAGGACTCTCAACCAGCATCACGTCCCGTTCGATCCTGCCCACGAGGCGCTGTCCCATCAGCTGGAGAAGGACTGGCAGGTGCTGCTCCCCACTGTCATGTACAGGTATGTACAGGTATATGCATGCCAGATGGCGGATAAAGATAGATGTTTGGATAGCTTGGAATTTTTTTTATCCTCATGACATCGCCTCCTAAAATTCTCTTAAAGCAAGGCCCGCTAGCCAACTAGAAGGATTTAGAAGGGACTATAAGTGCGTTTCACGTATACCTACATATTTTAAATGAAGTGTCGTCTTCATTATCGGTTAATTTTACGTACCAAAGGTCGTTAATATTAAACTGCATCATTACATATTTATACATGGTATCATGGCAGAGAAAATATTGTCCTTATCGTCGCTGAAATTATTGTTGTTGACATTGTCCGTCTTTAGATAGCGTCTCTCTAAACTTAAAGTGATTCTAAATACATTTAAATCTGTTCTGTTTAGATTGATCAAAAGTAATCAAAGTAAGTTTAATTACTTATTTTCTAGTAAGTAAGTAAGTAAGTAAGGATTTATTGTTGACGATACATAGAGTATAAGCACAAGTCAATTTATAAATAATACATATCACTTAATTAGAGCTTAAATATCGAGATGTCGAGATCAAGAAAATCATTTGCTTTATATAACACATTACTAATTAAAATATTTTTAACGACAATTTTGAACTTTTTTGTTCATAAATTTCTAAAACTTAAAGGTAATTTATTATAATATTTCAAAGCTAGAAAATTAGGGCCATTATGTGACTTTCCCAATCTAAAGTGAGGAATGTAGATATTATTCTTTTATCCAGTATTATACGAATGAATGTCTTTATTTAATTTAAAAGACTTATGCCCGGTTGCAAGAACGCTAATCAAATCTCTCATCATGTGATGGATGATTAAAAGATGATTACCCATCAATGGGAATCGGGTTGCACGAAACATTTTTATCTCTTATTAATTATTCATCATATGATTGTAGTTTAATTGAAGAAAGATGTGTCAACATTGTAAAATTTTACGGTTTGTCATAATTGGCAGAAATTGGACAGTAAATAGTAAACATTTACTACGAAACTTCTTGAAAGTCACTTATCATTCTAGACATCAGTGTTGATAAATTAAACATATAAAAGTAACTAATTACATAGGCACGTTTTGTAGTAAGGAAAATTGTATAACACCCAGAAACGATTGGAAAGACCCATAATAAGGGTAAAATCGACAAGGGATTAAAATGAAGGAAATATCAGAAATAAATTTGCCATTGCGTACGCACGGAACAGTTTGCTATTACGAAAATTTGGCTATTATCAAAAATTTTTTTAAGTGGTTATGAATTTTTTTGTTTAGTGTTTAAGAATAAAACTGCGTTCTTGGGTCGATTGATTGACTTCTTCTCGTTACTGGTTGTAATTGTCCTCCAAATAAATCAACCACATTGATTGACAGTATTTTTAATTAAACGAAATCTTTGTTTAAATTCCACCTCTTCGTACATTTCAAAGGGGTTTGACCTCTCTCGAAATAGGCGCCTTGGAATAGGATATTTGGGTTCCTCTTCAAAATCGGAAATGTTTGATAAATCGGAATTCATATTGTATATTGTCAAATTGATTGTCGAATATTTGCCGATGCATCTTCTATTACAATGATGAATGTTTCATGGATTGTTAACGGTTCATCAACAGATAATTATTGTTCCTCCAACCCAAATTGTAGATAATTGTCAATTAATTGTTCATCATTGAAGGTTTCCGTTACATTTTGATAAGTGAATGATGGTTGATTACTGAACAATTATTGACACATTATTTCATTGATGAGTCAATGATGAGCCGTTAATCTTTAATCATTTTTAATAAGCGTTCTTGCAACCGGCCATTAAAATTAGCATGAACATACATAAGACATTCAAATACAAATAAACTAGGAACACTTAAGATTTTTAACTTAGAAAATGAGTTTTTGCAACAGTCTCTAAAATTCACGTTATCGATTACTCTGATCGCACGTCTTTGTAGTCTAAAAATTCTCTCGGCTCCAGCGCAGTGTCCCCAAACCAACAAATCATATTTCAAATGAGGTTCACAAATACCGTAATAGGCAACCCTTAAAATTTCTTGCGACAGGGATGAAGCAAGACTTCTCAAAACAAAAATATTTTTCGCCAGTTTGCTAGCCAAATGGTCAACATGTACATTCCAGGCAAGTTCAGTGTCCAAGTAAATGCCAAGAAACTTAACACTAGATGTTGCAACTTTTCTCAAACTAAATAGAACCTTCTCTGTTTTTTCATGATTCATACTCAATCCATTCCCAGAAAACCAAGTCTTGGCCTTCCACCACGCACCCTCAATCAGGTTATCCACAAGTGCTAGATCATTGCATTTGACAGAGACAATAGAATCATCGGCAAATAATATAGATGTACAGCGAGACAGGTAGTCTGGAAAATCATTAATAAAAAATGTTGGTGTTGGATCGGTTGGTGGATTCGTACAGAGAATATATTTGTCGGAGACTCGCAAAAACACGACTGGCTTGAGTAACAGTTTTATTGACGATGATTATTTATAACAAATATAACAACAACAGTAACTACCGCAACATAGCGTAACATAAGCTCGCTACTTATTGTCGGTGGTCGAATCGCGTCTATCAGCTTCAACACTTCCCCTCGATGAGACCGCTAGTCCCATCATCGCCATACAGCGTTCGTGCTGTGGTCTGGGCAACGTCTTCGTCAAAACGTCTGCTGCCATGTCCCCGGATCCGACGTGCTCCAACCTTACCTGGCCGGACTCCACGACTTCCCTGACGTAATGATGCCGAATGTCGATGTGCTTCGTTCGCGCATGGTACACGGGATTGGACGCCAATTTTTGTGCCCCCACGTTGTCGACGCACAGGCGAATGGACTGGAGTCCCGGCGTCCCCATCTCCTGCAAAAAACGTTTTAGGTATACGGCCTCCTTTGCGGCCTCGCTGAGGGCCATGTACTCAGCTTCGGTCGTCGAAAGGGCCACGGTGCGCTGCTTCCTGGAGTCCCAGCTGATCGCACCACCTGCCAACAGGAAAACGTATCCAGTAAATGATCTCCTGTCGTCCACTGACCCCGCCCAGTCCGCGTCCACGTATCCGATCGTAAAGCCTTCTTCGTACCTGTAGAGTAGCCCTGAATCGGGCGTCCCTTTCAGGTACCTTAGCACCCTCTTGGCGGCGTTCCAATGGGATCGGTTGCAGCAGTCGTTGAACTGGCTCAGTGAGCTCGTTGCGTGAGCGATATCCGGGCGCGTGGCCACTGACAGGAATATCAAACTCCCGATCAGCTCTCGGTAAGGCGGCTTACTTTCTGCCTCCTCCTCCGACCATGGTTCGCCGCGCCTCAACCTCTTTCCGTTGTCCATTGGCGTAGTCAATGGATTGCAGTCTTGCATTCCAAAACGTTCGAGAATGTCGCGTATGTATGCCGTCTGGGTGACGAGTATACCGTCCGACTTCCTGGTGAACTCCATGCCTAGACAGCGTCTCGCCTCCCCCAGGTCTTTTAATTCGAAACCTCTTCCTAGCTTCGTCCCGAAATCGATTAAGATTTCGAGATTTTGGCTCATCAACAGTATGTCGTCGACGTAGATCACGATGAGCAGTCTCGTTCTGCCCTGTCCTCTTACGTATACACATGGATCCCCCGTGGTCGACTTGGCTCCCAGGGCTCGGAGATCCCCGTCAAGGCGCTTGTACCAGGCACGGCCCGCTTGTTTTAGGCCGTAAAGTGCCTTCTTCATTCGGCATACTTTATCCCCTGTCGTTAGCTCCTTCAGCATCGCCGACGCCTTCTCGACCGTCCGGTGACGCCCGTTGACGATGTGACGCAGCGTCTCCTCCACTTGAGGTGGCGGTTCCATGTACACTGTCTCCTCGAGATCGCCGTTTAGGTAGGCGGTCTCCACGTCGTACTGCCGAATGTGCATTCGATTTTGCGCCGCCACAGCGATGGCTGCCCTTATAGAACTAAGGCGCGCTACCGGGGCGTAGGTCTCGTGGAAGTCCTTTCCATAGGTTTGAGCGTAGCCCTTTGCTACGATTCTTGCCTTTCGCCTCTCTATGGTACCGTCTTGACCGTACTTGTTGCGCAAAACGAACCGACTTCCGATAACTCTCGATTCTTTTGGTCTGTCGATCAGTTCCCAGGTATCCTTTTCTAGAATCGACCTGGTTTCGCTGGCCATCGCCTTCAGCCACTCGTCTCGTTCGGGACCGCCCAATGCTTGATTCATGGTAACTTCTGCGAGAAAACAGTATTCGTCCCCGGAATCAGCATAGTTTGCATTCGCGTACACTTTGCGTGGTCTTCCAGACTGACCCGTGCGCAAAAAATGTGGCCTACCTCGACCTCGTCTTGAATTATTTGGCGCACTATCTCCTGCTGATTCTTTCGGTTGATCAAGATCGCGTCCACGATCAAGGTCGAACTCGACGATCGGAGCATCGTCTTCCGCGTCGTTCGGAGTTGTCGGCTCTTCCAGGCTCGTTTCTTGTGGACAAAAATCTACGTATCCACCGCCTGATTGAGTAGGAAATATTCGGAGAAATTTGACATCCCTCGTTATCTCAATCTTCCTATTCTCCGGTATCCAGATTCTGAACGCCTTGGACTCTGAGCTGTACCCAAGAAACAGCCCTTTCCTGGATCGTGGTTCGAGCTTCCCCTTGTTCGGCGATCGATCCATGGCGTAGACCTCGCTTCCGAATGGCTCGAACATGGACACGTTTGGTACTCTCCCGACCCATTTTCCGTATGGAGTCGTCCCGTTCAGCTTGCTGGTCGGCGATCTGTTTCTGATAAAGTTTGCCGTGTAGACTGCTTCTGCCCAGAAACTCGCCGGAAGATGGGATTGAATTAGAAGACATCGCGCTGTCTCCATCAAAGTACGGTTTCGCCTTTCGGCAACGCCATTTTGCTCGGGGTTGTAAGGAGCTGTGAGGCGTCGCGTTATCCCATGCGTTTGTAACAGCGCATCGAATTTTTCGTTTACGTACTCTCGCCCGTTATCTGACTGCAGCTGTCTAATTCTCTTCCCCTGCTGGGTAAGTAGAAAGGCTCTGAATTTTTCAAATTCTTCCATCACTTGGTCCTTGCTTCGAATGAATCGTACCTCGCACCATCCCGAGAAATCGTCGATGAACGTGACGAAGTAACTTTTCTTTCCCATGGACTCTACGCGCATAGGGCCGCAGACGTCGGAGTGTATGATCTGCCCAAGCTCGGTTGCCCTCGTCGACGCCTTGGGAAAAGGCGCTCGGTGCATTTTTCCGCGCGCGCATACTTCGCATTCGAGTTTCCCACTGACGTCTTTGATGTCTGGTCCCCGAATAGATCCAGACCTGACTGCTTCGCGGAGATCACGAACGTTTAAGTGTCCCATCCTCAAATGCCAATCGGCAAGGGAGTTCTTCTTTGGCACCTCAGAGGACGTCTCCGTAACTTTATTGCATGTTGGAGCATTTGGTTTTGCGATGCGATACAGCCCGTTCACGCGATCCGCTGCTAATAGTACATCGCCTTGGTGGTTGACAACTTCGGCCTTATTGTTGCTGAAGATGACCCGATGACCCTTTTCAGTCACCTTTCCAATCGATATCAAATTTACACGAAGATCTGGTACGTATAACGCGTCACCAAATTTGACGGTTTTACTCCTCCCATCTACGCTTACAGCTACGGACGCAACGCCTCGTCCTCGAATGTCTGTGCAGGCGCTGCTCGCGAGATTCAGCTTACCGCGGTCGCAGTCTTGGTCCAAATCGACGAAGGACTCGACGTTCCTGCACATGTGCGACGTGCACCCGCTGTCCAGGATCCATTCGTCAGAGTCTGAGCTATTGTCAGCTTGGAATGAGGTATCTGTCGACGTGCCGCATTGACTTACGACAAAACAGTCGTTCTCAGCGTTAGCGGAGCACTCCTGATCCCTCTTTGGGCAATTTCGCGCGCGGTGTCCGACGTTCCCGCACTTGAAGCACTTCATCTTTGAATCGCCATTGGTGAGATCCTTTCCGGATTTTTCTCGATTTTTCTTCGATTGGAAAAACTTCTTCCCCGGCTTGTTCGCCGTCATCGCGCTCGGGACGGGTTTCTTATCCGCTCGCGCGTCGAACTCCTCTGCAATTTTGATGCACAGCTTCTCCAACGGTGGTAGAGAGTCTCGGGACGATACCGCACACCTGAAGTTCTCGAAACATTCGGGCAGGCTTAGAAGCATCATGACCGTCAGGAGATCGCCATTGATTTCGACCTCCAACTCGGCTAGCTTGTCGACTACATCGGTGAACCTCCGACAATGTTCACGCGCGTCGTCCCCGTCACACATTCTTATGGACATGAGCTGATTCATAAGGGCCACCTTTCGTGCTGGCCCCTTGGACTGGTAAATTTCCTCCAGGGTCTGCCATACTTCACTCGAGGTCTTGCAGTGCTTGATCTGCTTGATCTCAGACGGGCTTATTGCGAGGATGATGTCCGCCTGCGCTTTTGAGTCGTTCTCTTCCCACGCACAAACCGCCTCCGCCGCCTTTGCCGTACTGCACGCCTCACCTTCAGCGGTCGCCGCTGGTTTGGGTATTCGGCCGTTGGTGTAGCCCCACGCATCGTTCTTAATCAGGACGGCACGCATCTGTATCTTCCAAGTGTCATAGTTATCCTTGGACAGAGTTTGGAATCTAACACCGGTTGAACTCATCATCGCTCCAAACGGGGAACACGACGACACAGGTTCACTTGCAAAATCTCTGCGAATTTACTCTTCGAAATTACTACTACTGCACGAAAGCACACGTGCACCTGGGCCCATAACCTGTTGGTGTTGGATCGGTTGGTGGATTCGTACAGAGAATATATTTGTCGGAGACTCGCAAAAACACGACTGGCTTGAGTAACAGTTTTATTGACGATGATTATTTATAACAAATATAACAACAACAGTAACTACCGCAACATAGCGTAACATAAGCTCGCTACTTATTGTCGGTGGTCGAATCGCGTCTATCAGCTTCAACAAAAAATAAGAAAAGTAAAGGACCAATATTTGAACCTTGTGGCACACCAATGGTAATTTTTTCCTTGTTTGGGATATCGCTCCAATTTTTTAAGTAGAACTGAATGGGATACGCAGTCAAACGCCTTGGTCAGATCAAGAAACAGCGACATAGAATACAACCCCGACTCAAAACATTGGATTGTATAATTAATAAAATTTATTATAGCATCATTAGTACTTTTCTTCTTTCTGAAACCATACTGACATTCAGAAAAAAGATTGTTAATTTCAAAATAATTTAAGATCTGATTACACATGACTTTTTCAAAAATTTTTGAAAAGACTGGAATAAGTGAGATGGGTCTATAGTTTGTTACCTCATCAATGTTACCTTTTTTTAACAGCGGAATTGTTTTTGCTACCTTCAAACAATCAGGAAAAATACCAGTTCTAAGACATTTGTTAATTAAAAAAGTTAGAGGATAAATAATGCTTTTAAAATTTCTTTTAATAAGTGATACAGATGAATCATAAAATTCTCTGGATCTACTGTTCTTTAAAGAGCCCACGATATCCCTAACTTCAATGAAAGAAACTTCTCTAAAGGAGAAAGTTAAATGATCAGGAATTGATTTTAAAAATAAATCTTTCGTATCAATATTTTGAGATCGAATTGAGTTGACAACTGAATGTGGAACAGAAGAAAAATACTTACTAAATTCATTTACATTTATATTAGTTTTTTTTGTATTAGACATAGATTTTTTTGATTTAATCATACCCCACATAGTTCTTGCTTTATTTGAAGCATTTAAAATAGTGTTATCATTACTTTTAATCTTAGCCTTTCTTATTTCTAATTTATACCGAAATTGTAATTTATTTTTTATTAACTTAAGATTTTCTGTTCTAAAATTATCATAGAGCTCAGTAACAAACAGCAAATCATTTCTCATACATCTGAGTTCCTCAGTGTACCAGTGAGCTTTAGGGTTGCACTCACTATCCTTCACCCGTATTTCGTGAAAAGAAATTTTATACGAATCAATGAAGTTTACATGAAAGGTGTTAAAGAGTTCATTAACATCTTTATTTTCATTTTTAATGAAATCCCAATTTAAATTATCTAAGATTGTAAGAAAAATATTGAACCCTTTTTCAGTAAGAGGTCTAAATTTACGGTAAGAATTTGAAACTGTCCTACCTGGAATGCTCATGCAAACCTGTTGGGCAGAATGGTCTGAAAATTCACAACTCCACATCTGTGAATCTTCATTTGGTCCTTCAAAATTCAGGAAAATATTGTCAAGGCAGTTTTTTCCTCTTGTTGGCTCGTAAATGGTTTGATGGAAACCGTAGGTAGTGAGTAACTCACATAATAGAATAGAATAGAATAGAATAGAATAGAATCGTCTTTATTTTCAACTCGGCGAAGGGCAGCATAGCTGTTTTCTTAACCGAGCATTTATAAAAAAGAATACAATACTTAATTATATAACAGAAATAAAAATGTAACGTGAAAACAAGAAAAATACAATATAAATACAATATAGCTTAAATACAAGACAAAAAAAAACAAAAAAAAAAGAAACAAAATACAAGATATGCGCAAAAAATAAAAAAAAAAAAAGAAAAGAAGAGAAGAGAAAAAAGATAACTAAAGTCTACCAAAGAAGCCCACCTCTCAGTACTTGCAAAGTAGATGATTTTTATATTTGTTCTTAGAGGAAGCACAGTTCGAATTCAAAAATCTGATGAGAGTTTCTGAGTTGAATAGTTTGGGAATAACGTAGGAGAAAGAACGCTCAAACAATGCTGTTCTGTGGCGCGGTATATTAAGTTGATCATTGTATCGGGTTTCGCGGCCGTGGGTTGCAGATCTAAAAGTCAGCTTTTCCCGTAAATGCCGAGGAGTCCCACTAGTAAGCAACTTGTTCAGAAAGCAGGCCATATGCAACTTTAATCTGTCTTGTATGTTAAGCCATTTTAGTTCCTTTAGTCTGTGGGTTACGTGATCTCTCATCCTAAGATTGAAAATAAAGCGAATATATGAATTCTGAATTTTCTGCAACCTGCTTTTAGACTGTAGGTCAAGACAGGGACCATATACAATATCCGCATAATGACAGTGCGAGAGAACCAAAGATTCGCACAATTGTCTTTTCATGGGAACGCTAAGAATATTTTTACTCTTATATAAGTTCTTAAGAGAAATTATTGCCCTCTGAACGACCCTTCCAACTTGACCGCTAAATCTAATGTTGGTGTCAAATAAAACTCCTAAATTTTTATATTCTTTTGCGGCTGGAATACTCACATTTGACATAGTGAGTTTTACATTTTCGCTAACCCAATCCTCATTTGGCCCAAAAAACATAACCGCAGATTTAGAAGGGTTGATTTTTAAACCATTATCAGTAGAGTACTGATAAATATCATTCAGACAGGCATTCATTCTCTCACTGGCGATATCAATCTTATCAGGAGTAAAGCTCATGTGAAGCTGTGTGTTATCCGCGTACCTTTGCATGTCACAATCTGTAATACATTTGTCCATATCAAAAGTGTAAATTAAAAATAATAATGGTCCCAATATCGATCCCTGTGGTACCCCCCTACGAATGGACAAGGAATCAGACATCTCGCCCTCGACAAGAACACGCTGCGCACGACCAGAGAGATACTCCCTAAAGAAATTGATAGTTTGATCAGAAAATCCATAGTAATGAAGTTTGGCACACAGTAGCTGGTGGTCTAACGTGTTAAACGCCTTACTGTAATCTAGCAGTACCAACGCGGAGATTTCCTCACGATCTCGAGCTAAAACAATGTCATCCAACACCTTAATTAGTACTGAAGCCGTACTACAGTACCTGCAAAACCCTGATTGGGAGTCAGTAAATAAAGCGTTAGATAGTAAGAACTTAGTTATTTGAGAGTTTATGATTTTTTCAAACAATTTAGAAACTACTGACAACAAGCTAATGGGCCTTAGTTCAGATATTCCACTAACGTTAGCTACTTTTGGTAGGGGTAAGACTATTGCTGTCTTCCACAGCTCGGGAAAAACGGAATTCTCTGTACTAAAGTTAAAAATATGTGTTAAAAACGGGTTAACTATAGGACAGCATAATTTAATCATTTCTAAGGACAGCCCGTCGCATCCACACGCATTAGATTTTAATCGACTAAGCTCTTCAACAACTTCAGCTTCGCTGACCATTTGCAATGAAAAATCATTTTCACCTACCCGATTGTTTAGATAATAATTTATCGTGGCTCCTTCTACAGGAGGTGCAACACTCTCTACAGAGTCAATAAAAAATTTATTTATACGCTGCGGGTTTTTTAATGAACATGGTATCTTAAAACTGTTTTTTGACTTGTGGTATATATTCATTTCGGCGAGAGTCTTCCAGACACATTTTGAGTGCTTCGTTCGAACCACAAATTCAATGTAAGCTTTTTTTTTCATTTCGCACCGCTTGAGTAAAAAGATTTCTCATTTCTTTATATGCCACCCAGTGATTAATAGATCTAGATTTCTTATATTTAGCCAGCAAAATGTTTCGGTGTTTTTTCATTATTTTTAATGTTTCTGTAAACCAAGGCGATTTGGGCCGCGTTACGCGTGCTTTCTTTAAGGGAGCATGAACATCAAACAATGACTTGACGATCTCAATCAGCAGATTCACCTTTTCATTAACTGTTGGGGCATCGAGAATTGAAGCAAAATTCATGTTTTTTAAATCCGTTTCAAAATTTAATTGATTAAAAGATTTAAAACTTCTATATGTTACCATCCTTGGTGCCCTTTTAGGCAATTTACAACTTAGTCAACATAATCAAATCCTTATTGGTTATTGCAATAATGTCTATTAAACTTTGTGTAGCACCTACCGTGCGAGTAGGACGTACCACCACTTGAGTATAATTATATGCAAAAAGAAAATTATCGAATAAGTTAGTCATATTATTTTGATTTAATAAGTTAATATTTAAGTCTCCCATTATTAGACATTCGTCGACCAAGGGTATAAGTTTGGACATCGTATTATCCAAGCAATTTATGGTTTTAAGAGAATTACTTTTAGGAGGCCTATATAAAATTCCCAACCCGAAAGAAATTTTACTAACTTTGAAGGTTACCCAAATCTGCTCAAGCGACTCGCTTCGCTCCCCGAAGTCGAACAGTCTGATTTGCAAGTCATTCCTAATGTACAGTCCGACGCCACCGCCGCGCGCTCCTCGGTCTACTCTGTAAAAATTAAAACCTACGATATTCACCTCCGAGTTCGGTATACCTTGCGAAAGCCACGTCTCGCTGATTCCCAAAATATCCAACTGTAAATCAACAATTAAATTCCTTACCTCGTTTATACTAGGTAATAATGACCGTATGTTTACATGTGCAACCTTTAAGTTATTTTCAGTTTTATCAGGCATTTAATAGTAATAAAAAAGGCAAAAAAAAAGCAAGGAATAAAGGTATTAAAATTTAACGTGGTTTATGCTAGCAGTTCGTTTAAAATACTAATATCTCTAATGAATATAGCGTTTTCACCGTCTTTTTGACGTGCAAAAACTTTCCCGTTACGGTGCCGGACGTATTTAAAACCTTTATCCTTTAGACCTTTAGCAGACTTAAAAAGGGAATAAGCTTCCTTGGTTAACTCTTCAGAAATATAAATAGCAGAGTTTTCCTCTCCTAAACCGGCCTTTCTAATGGTAATCTTCCCCATCTGCGCGCGGGCCTTCAAGATGCGACTCTTTAGGTCTGGATTCGGTAGAGTTACAATGATTTTTGGTCCATTCCTTGTCTGTATATGAGTGACATTTTGAATATCGTCAGATACGGGGGTGTTCAAATAAGTGAAAAGTTTGTTAAGCTTTTCCTTACCAATCGTTTCGCCAACTTTCGCTAACCCATCAATACAGAGGTTGTTTCTTATTTTGTTACTTTGCTGAACAGTCAAAGCAACTTCCAACCTCTGCACTCTCTCCTTTAGTGACTGGTTATCCCTGGAGATCTCACCAACCATATCGGACAGTATTTTTGACCTTTTTTTCTCATCCTCATATTTTTCGTTAAGAAAATCCATGGCATTGCGCATGTCCCTCAGCTCGGTCTGCAACTCCCTAAGCATCGACTTCAGCTCATTGATGCCCTCGGAGGCTGTCGAGGGAATGCTGAACAATGTGGAACGCCTAGCAGTAACTTCCTTGGTACATGTCGCACAGTTCCATGGTGTTTTTTCTTGATGCATAAGCCGAGCGTCAACTTCGGAAACATTTCCACAATCAAGATGAAAATTATTCTTGCATTTACCGCAAATTAGTTTCAGCTTCTTGCCAACACTTTTGCTGCAGACTTTGCATTCCTTATTGCCACCCATATTTAGCAAAATAAGCTACAATCAAGGACTACTGGCAACAGCGCGTGTCTTTTGCGTGTAGATCTATTGTACTTCCTAAAGTTCAAAGTCCACTTTAACACGTGCGGCTATGAGCCAGTTTGTGAAAACAGCCAAAATACAACTTGAGAGACAATTTTTCGACTCACCACCTAGTTTAGGGGTCTTCAGGGGATTCCTGAAGCTCTTATAAGAGAACAATTACACAAAATATTCCTCAAAAACGTGAAACAAGCAGCGACACAAGTATAAACAAAGTTAACTCGATCACGTCGACGTTGCCTTTTCCAATGCCCCCGAATTCCTATCAACAACATTAAAATAAACATTAAAATCACCACATAGTATGACCTTGCTAGAAACACTAAATTTATTTAAAATTTGATCCAGAACATTTAAAAAATAAGTAAAATTACCCGAGGGTGCCCTATAAAATGAAATTACAGAAATGTCTAGTTTATTAAGATGTATAGCAGCTAGTTCGCTGTGAAGTTCTACAGAATAAGATGTTCAAGAATAGTAAAATCATTGTCTTTGCTAAAAATGGCAACTCCGCCATGACCAATATTGGAACGTCCAAAAGTTGCAGCAGTGTGCCATCCATCAATGGAAATATTTTTACATAATGACGAATTAACAAAATGTTCACATACGCATATAATATCAGGAGACTGTTTGTCTAATGCAATGCTTGTAAACTGTTTGCTTTGTCACCAAGACCCTGCATATTTAAATGTAATAGAGAGAAATTTGTTACCTCCTGCGTCGAATTATTCTTATTTACATTTACTTGGATTGCAGCGTCGTCATTTTCTTGAGAAAAAACTTTGTGACCAATCCTCCAGAAGGCCACATTGCAACATCTTGAGCAACATCTAAGAATAATTGCACATCTATTAAAGTCTAAATGGACAATATCATTTTAATCAGATATCCTCACCTACTGCGTATAATTATTTATATAATATAATTTATTATAGGATTTGTATAAGAAAATATAATAGAAAATTCTCAAAATAGGTTTTCAAATCGAAAAGTTCTGAAGAGGATTGTAAATGTATACAGTAATTTTTGTTGTACATATGTGCCTTTTTTATATGGGTTACGATGAAAAATCTGAATCGGAATCCGAATCACTCTCTTCATCCTCTGTGTCGGAGTGAGATTCACAGCCTACATTGATAATAATATCATCTATGATATTATCTAGGTTCCGCTTTCTTAAATTTTTCTTCCCGTTTTTTTGCATGATCGCATCGTTTACCTTCCACTCTTCGCTACTGAATTCTTGAAAAATTTGTTGGCACAATTCATGGACGTCTTTAATATTGAAATCCTTGGACGTCTTTAATGTTGAAGGTGACGCTTTTTTTTCGGATACAAATTGATTCATTGATGCCCACACTAACTCAATAGGGTTTAAATCCGGGTGGTAAGAACGAAGTCGCAAAATAGAGTGGCTGTGTTGTCCAAAAATGTCGTCGATTTCGAATGTTTTCCACCATAGCTTATTAAGCTTTATAATGTTGTATAAATCTGGCTTTAACATATTTTCATCGTAGTAAACATTTTTCAATCTAAGCCAGTATGTCCTGTCCTGCTTCCTACTAATGGAGTTAGGTGCCTTATCCTGCATTGTCCATAACCACGACGGAGATTTCTGGAGGGTTTGGAATATTTCTGTTACCCATTTTTTATAGTTGTTGTAGATCATCTTGTGATGGGAGTCTCCCGTATGTGAATTTGTCTTATATGTATATCAATTCAGCTGCTGGAATAAATACATTTTCATATCCAGCATCCACAATTATGAGCCTTTGTCCTTTTGAAATGGGCGCAGCTAATCCGTCGTTTGCTATCGTCAATCCAAGAAGTTTTAACGGTATATGAACTCTTTTTTTAGAGTAACGCTAACAAAAGTGACATTTTTACATGGTTGTTATGGAGTAACTATAGAATTTGTTACTTTAGGATTTAGATTTACTTTAAAACCGTTTTTCACGTTCAAATGGGGCGCTGAATACGGGTCTCCCTCTTTAAATTTGTTCAATATATTTTTCATTGTAGGAACAATTTTATCTACTGTGAAAGTATTTAAAATAATTGAGTGCAATGGGCCGAATGAACCCAGCTTGTTTTGTTTCTAAAACTTTCATTCGTACAATTTCCCTTTCAACCGGAGCTAAACGAAATGGTCTTCGCTGTACCACTTTATTTGGATTTTTCAAACGAATTTCTAAAGTACCAATGTTTACTTTACCTGTGGGAACCCCATTAATAAAATAGTTTCGATATTTCTTCGATAAATCAACTACATTATTTTTTTCTGATTTTGTTACGTTTGTATCTGTTTTCAAAATTTATAACTAGTGCACTTTTAAAAATGAACGCATTTTTCACGGGCAAACTATAAACCTGTAATACATACCATATCGGATGTTAATATTTTTTGCACTTATATCACGGCTAATTATTATATCATGTAATTTTTATAATGTCGTCAGGTACAATATGTAACATAAGCCCAATATTAATATTTTGTATTTCGACCAATACCAACATTTGTAAAGTGCAGAAAAAGGTGCCTTCATCGAGACCTTTGAGAGAAATCATACAGTTTTGAAATTTGCTAGGTGGTGGGCTAAAAGCTTCGTCTGCTCGGGTCAAAAAGTTGACTCGAATTTGTAAACTTGTGTTATATGTATACCATTTTGTATACCGTTAGCGCCCGGACTAATGCCAACGATCTTAACTACCCTCTGCTGCGATAATGGTCGTAAATAGGAGATTATTTTGGTGGACTCCCGAGCAGGTACCATACCCCCGATAGAAATTCCGTGCGAATTTTTTTCCTTCTTTTACCAATTGGTCGACTACGAATTAACCAATCCGCTGCTCCGCCCTTAAGGAATTGGATAAACTTGTCACTAATGCCATACCTGATAAGTCTTTCATTTTAACGTATTCATCCACCAGGCAAAACCAACCTTCTGGAAATTATTTTTATTGGGTTATGAGGTTTATTAAAATAAAAAGAAGTAATCAATTCTGTATAAAAACTGTTTATTCGAATTCTTATATTAAGTGCGACTCTTCGGAAAGCTTACCAACGACTGAATTCTAAAAAGGGATATCAAAAGACTATATTCTAAATATGCTGATTATAGTAAACTTAAAATATTCGTATGCTTATCTGTAGCAGATTTATGATCTGGGAATCGAGATCTACAAGAGGGTAACATATAGGGTCTTATAAGTGTCTTTGCTTATATTTATCTGCTTATGCATTCAACTAAACATAAGTGCTATTTATCCTTTTTCTATGGATATATAATTTGATTATATTTTTGTTAACACATATTACTTCATACGTAATACTTCAACACGCCCCCTCAAAAATATAATCGATAAAAAAAATTTAACATCTTAACTAATACAATATTTTAATCCATTATAAGAAAATAAACCTTATACCAAACCAAAAAAAAAATTACTCGAATAAAAACTATGCTTTTCTTTTATATAGTCGCATCTCTGGGAAAATAACAATAATGGCCCAACATATTGAAAGTTTGCTATGGGGACAGGCTTTAATTAAAACAATTTAATACTTTATGTTAGTTTTATTAAAGTGGTTCGTACGCTAGTTAAGAATCGACTGATAGTTCTTCAGAATTTACACACCAGATATCCCTTACAGACAATGGCTGGTTTCCGTGAATACGTAACTATCAGTATATCGCTGTTTCTTTTAGGCTAACGCTCTTGAAGAATATTTATGTGTAGGAAGACCATTTTGGTCTTCGCTATCTATATTACTACCAAAGAGTGAAATGGGTGATGAGAATCGATTTATTATATTTTGGTATATTCAACACTCCCACTCAAAAATAGAAATAAAGCATATAAAAGTAAATAAAATAAAATATAAGAATAAAAATAGAGTTACAATAGTTATAAGAAAAATTTAGGTATTTATATTACATACCTTTAAAATAAAAAAACTCAAATTATGAGAAAAATGTAGTTTGACACCTTATGTATTTATAAGAAAAATAAAAAAAACTTATAAACTATGTGAAAAAAAACTCAGTTTATATGAGAAAAAAAATAAATTCACAAATTGATTTAGGTAATGCTAGTGAGTAAAAATATATAAAAAAAACTCACTAATTAATGTATTGTCATGTGCCCAAGTACTTAGACACCAGGATTCAATTTATACGTGCGAATCCTACACGAATACGTCAGGACGAACGGCTGGGCAGTGGAGTCAAAGGACACAAAACTTGTATAGTTCTAACTTATTTATTTATCACTTATATTACTGGCGATTGATACGATACATATACACGTACGAGTTAAGATTCTATACTAACTGACATGGGGTATTCCTACCCTTTATATACCCAAGAAACAGAGAAACATCTTGTTTGAGAAATACCCTCGCGTGAGAATCAAAGTGTTCCCATCGTTAATTTGCACCCCCAACTATGCGGGAGGTGGCTTAATCTGCATCCGTTTCAGCGACAGGTGCACCCTGGCGCGATACGGCTAGCGCGGCGCACATCTTTGGCAAAGGATTCTGTATTTCTGAAATCGTGGGAATCGAATATTTGGAGAGATTTCACGAGGGTGTAAGTTTCAAGATATCCCTTAGTTTCCTTAATGACATAATAAAATAGTTGACGTTTGACGTTTATTACCTTCGTGGATTTTCGTGAGTGTGGGAATCTAACAGTATGCATGCAATTAAAAAAATCTCTTTAAGTCTGAGTGTTATTTTAATCCCAGTGAGCTTCTGATGCTCTGGAATTTTACTGCAGTCAGCGGTTTCGTAAATCCATCTGCTAATTGTTCACTAATTGTTCACCTGTAGGAATGAATACTATTGTTACATTTTTATTTGCGTCTTGTTCTCTAGAAAAATGAAATTTTATGTCGATATGTTTAGTTCTTTTATGATTTGTCGGATTATTCACTGTGCAAATGCAACCCTTATTATCCTCAAATATAGGAATTGGTTTAAGAACTTGCAAATTAATACTGGTTGCTAATGATTTTAACCATATGGCCTCTTTTATACATTCATATAGGGCCGTATATTCTGCCTCAGTGGAGGAGATAGCGACTGCATTTTGTTTCTTGGAATTCCAAGATATTGTACAATTTTTAAAGGCCATAAATAGATAACCACTTGTACTTTTTCTATCGCTTTCGTTTCCACCCCAATCGGCATCTGCATAGCCAGTAAATATATCGGAATAATTACCATTTTCATATGTTAGTTTTAATTCTACAGAACCTTTAATATATCTCAGTACTCTTTTTAAACTTTTCCATAGTTCAGGATTATTTTTACTTTGATATCTGCTTAAGAGATTTACAGCAATACATAAATCAGGACGAGTGCAAAGCATTGCATACATTAAACATCCTATTAAATTTCTGCAAGGTGCATCACAATGTTCATCACTGTTTAATGCTTCAAAGTTCAATGTTTGTTCCGGAGGAGTACTTATGCTATTACAGTCAGCCATATTAAATTTATGCAATACTGATTTTAAATAGAATGTTTGGTCAATTGAAATTTTACCTTGTGACCTTTGAACTCTTATTCCTAAAAATAGTTTGATATCTTTTAAGTCTGTCATTTGAAATTTTTTAGTTAGGTAAGTTTTAAAATTTTGCATTGTATTATTGTCAGCTGTTGCTATTAATAAATCGTCAACATATAGTATTAAATAAATATTTTTGTCAACACTTCCTTTATCTAAATAGTACAGACATTGTTATTCTAGCGGCCGGAGCAAAGGTTTCATTGTAATCCATTAGGTATTCTTGGCTAAAACCTTTTGCAACCAGTCTTGCTTTATATTTCATGGGGTTACCATTTTCATCGACTTTTATTGTGAATACCCACTTACAATCGACAATATTTTTATTAGGAGGCTTATTTACTATTGTCCAAGTATTATTTATCATTAACGAGTTTATTTCTTTCTTTACCGCACGCTCCCACTGCTTCTGATCATCCCTCAATTGTATTTCCCCGTAAGTTTTAGGCATACAGTTTGTATCGGTTTTTGCCGATATTAAAATTGAGTTTACGTAATAATGGAGATCTTCATATTCATAGTAGGATGGCCTAGGAAGATTTTTAATTCTCTCGCTTTTTCTAATTTCTGGTAGGCATTTATTTCTTACTAACTTTTCTGAGTTTAAGTCAGTTTTGTTAGTTTGTGTTGATGGGATTTCAATTTCATCACATTTATTAGGACTAATGATTTCTGAATTAGATTCATCTACTAATTTCTCTGAGTTTGAGTCAGTTTTATTAGTTTTTACCGATGAAACTTTATCATTTTGTATTGCCCTGGCCCTGGTTATTTCAAAATTAAATTCGTCTACTAATTTTGCTGAGTTTGAGTCAGTTTTATTAGTTTCAGATGACGAATCTATAACCTTTTTACTTGGGCATGTGATTTTAAAATTAATCCCATCAAAAATTACATCACGGGCCGTGATAAATCTTTTCATTTGGATATCCCATATTTTATAACCATTCGGTTCATACCCAACTAGTATATCTTTAAGTGATTTATTATCAAATTTAGTTTTTCTAGTTTTATCATGAATGTAAACGGTAGAACCAAATATTCTTAAATATCGATAGCTGGGCTTTTTATTATGCCACAGTTCATATGGAGTTTTCTTACAGTTTAAAGCTGATGTTGGCAAGATATTTATTAAGTATGTTGCTGTTAAAACAGCTTCGCCCCAAAAGGCTTTATCAATATTTGCGCCTACAATCATTGTTCGAGCTTTTTCTGTAATTGTTCGATTCATTCTTTCAGCTACTCCATTTTGTTGAGGTGTATATGGGACAGTTAAATGAAAAGTAATGCCTTTAGTAACACAAAATTCTTTAAAATTGTTCGACAAATATTCACCCCCATTATCGCAATATAAATTCACGATTTTTAAATTAAAATGTACTTCTGATTTGGCGGCAAAGTCTTTAAAAACATTTAGCACATCAGATTTATATTGTAATAGATATGTCACTGTGTAATGAGTGTATTCATCTATGAAAGTAACGAAATAATTTTTGTTATTTATTGTAGGGGGTGTTATTGGTCCACAAACATCCGAATGTATGATAAATAATGGTCTACTTATGTATTCTTTTGACTTGGACTTTGAAAATGGGAGTTAAGTTTGTCTCCCGTATTTACAGGTTTCGCATAATTCTTTTGTTGGTTTTATATTATTAATTTGATCCGTATCATTAACCATGTTGTACTTTTGCAACAATTTAAATTTATCAGAGCTTACATGACCTAAACGTTCATGCCAAATTTGATACGTATTTTTAGTCAAATTAACTTTTCCAACATTATTAGGTATTTTAAACCATGCATTGACTCACCTGTTATTAGAGTTTCGGTACCTCTTTTAATTTCGACGCCTTTCGGATGAAAAATGACCGTTAGGCCACTTTCTTGGATCCGTCGAACGGAGAGTAGATTGTAGGGTACATCCGGGATGAACAGGACGTCCTCCAAAGTACCTTCTACGCCCTGGTTCGAGGTAACTTGAATGGTCCCTCTTTTCGTCGCAGCTATCGTTGTGTCGATTTGGCGATGGCGATTTGCAGCGGTGGATTTATCTCCGTCGACTTCGAGAAGAAACTGTCCTCCTTTATAATGTGGTCTGTTGCTCCAGAGTCGAGGATAAAGGTGATTTGGTCGTCTCTCGTTCCAAACCTTTTGTTTCCAAGCATAAAGGCAAATCCTTGTTGATTGGTTTCTGGTTGTTGTTCAGTTGTTCAGTTGTTCAGTTCAGTTGTTGTTCCTTTTATTTTTGAAAAATTTGTTCTTATTCTTCTTGTTGAACGATTTTGGTTTTACTTTAAAATTGTTCGGTTCGGTGTGTGTTGTTATATTTAAAACCTTCGAACTTGTCGACGTTGATTCCTTTCATAGCTTCACCTCATGGTCTAAAAGTCTTGACTTTACGAATGCTAAATTCAAGTCATTTACTCTTAGTGTTTCTAAGGCGGTTACAACTCCATCATAACACGAAGGTAACGTTTTAAGGAGGTGTGACACTTTATCCATCTCTTCGAATTTTGCACCAGCTGCTATGAGATCATCAACCAATATTTCGAGCTTGTGAAATGTTGAATGAGGGTAACGTCTCCAGACAATTTTAGGTTTAATAATTGTCTACTCAATGATAATTGGCTTGATAAACTTTGCCTCTCGTATGTCGCGTCCAAACTCTGAAGGATTTGTCTGGTAGGTACGGGATTTTTCGCGAAATTTAGGAATGAGTCACTTAAGTACTCTATTATTGTGCTCCGTGCTATTAGGTCCTGTTTTTCCCATAGTTCATCAGGTTTTTCGGGAACTTCACTGTCCACTACACTTAGCACCCCTAATTCCTTGAGTAACGATTTCACTCGGAACTTCCAAATACCGTACCGTTCACCGTTAAACTGCGAGATATTTCGTTTAAAGTGTTTAACTTCCATTTCGAAATTTAAAGTTCACTTATTCAGTTTATTAGTTCGATTTAACACACACACACAATAAAACGGTTAATAATTATTCGCGTGTCCTGGGCCCATAACCTATTGAAAGTTTGCTATGGGGACAGGCTTTAATTAAAACAATTTAATACTTTATGTTAGTTTTATTAAAGTGGTTCGTACGCTAGTTAAAAATCGACTGATAGTTCTTCAGAATTTACACACCAGATATCCCTTACAGACAAGGGCTGGTTTCCGTGAATACATAACTATCAGCATATCGCTGTTTCTTTTAGGCTAACGCTCTTGAAGAATATTTATGTGTGGGAAGACCATTTTGGTCTTCGCTATCTATATTACTACCAAAGAGTGAAATGGGTGATGAGAATCGATTTATTATATTTTTGTATATTCAACACAACATTCGTTGTTAAAATTAGGGAAAACTCAGAAAAACCCAATCAGACCATTTAAATACTTATATCTACAAGACCTAAACCTGCTCTTAATTCTTCAAATTTTACTGGTGGTAGCGGCTTCGTCAAAATATCAGCTATCTGCTTATCTGTGGACAGATATTCTAATTTTAATATACCTTTCTCTACTTGTTCTCGTGAAAATGATATTTTATACTTATATGTTTCGACTCGCAGAATGGAAGGAAAGGGCGCTAACGCGCCCTTTCTTGGGACACTTACCCGTTGCCAGGTCGTCAATTCTTGCAATTAAATCTTTTGGTGGTCTTGTCACTTAGTCAGGCAATCACTGCCACTATATACACTCTACTATACAACCATACACTATTGCTTCACTATCACAAATCACTAATTGCAAGCTCAAAAGTTTATTAGCCGTATTTGTTAATAAAACTTTGATAATAGCGTCCAAATCCAAAAATTTGTTCGCTTTCAATCAAATAAGGTTTATAAACGCACCCCTAAAAATAAATAATTGTAAGTCTTTCTTTATTAACACCCAAGAACAAAATAAAGTAAAGTAATAAATCATCCGATTCCACCTTATCAACCTAAAAACTAGTCCCTCCGTGAATCATACCTTTTCGATACAATTCTTTCGTTTTAAATAAATATCCATCCCAGTGCCGTCCCTATTTCTAACATATGCTAATGCTAATAATCGCTCGGCCAAAATCCAAAATGCCAAAATATTAATGCTTATTGCACACCCCTCTCTCGACCGCTACAAGCTAACGTTTCAAAGTAAAATGCCCTCGCACGGTTCAATTTAAAAATATGCGGTTTGTTTTGTTAGAAAAAGTTAGTAAAAAACTACGCTTAACAAATTTGTATTCTTGTAATATTTTCGTAAACCTAATAGTTTTCGATATTTTAGCGTGATAATTGCAAAACCATCTGATTTATCTGAAATACGTAACACAGTAATGTGTATATTGATCAATAACAAAAAATAATTTTTGTTATCAACTGTTGTAGGAGTAATAGGACCACAAACATCAGTGTGTACAATAAACAATGGCCTTTTTACATAGCTCTTTTTTTTAACTTTTTGAAAAGAAAGACGTGCTTGTTTACCATTTATACACGCTTCACATAAACTTTCAATAGGCATAACTTTATCGATTTGACCTATATCCTCAATCATTAGCTTATTTTTCAATTCATTTTCTAAAAATTTCGACTTACTAATATGACCCAAACAATCATGCCATAATTTAGAAATGGGTAACTGTTGAAAAGAAGAGTTTGGTTTTTCCGTTGTAAAATTACAATAAGGTGTTTTTATTGCTAATCACGAATTTTATAAGTCCTCGAGTTCTCACAGTAACTTGGTATTTCTGCTCGATTGAACAGTTGTATTTAGAATCTTATTATTAATCTTAAATTCCATACCAATTAAATTACTTAAATTTACTGACTTACCCATCATTATGGTTTTACCGTTCTTACTTATGGTTACCCCTTTTTGCCCAAAAGTAATGGTCAATCCTGATTCTTCCATTCTCCTCACTGACAGCAAGTTGTACGGGACTTCCGGACAGTAGAGAACATCCTCCAGAACTCCTGGTGTTCCCATGTTGCTTATTACATTCACTGTACCCCGTTTATACTTTTATGTATACGCTTTTATGTAAGTTCCACTTTTAGCTACCGAAATATTCATTGCCGGTTTCAACTCAATGAAGTTGTTGAACAAATCTTCTCGGTTGATTATGTGGTCAGATGCACCAGAATCCAATAGAAAAGTTATTTTGCCACTTTCATCATTGTAATTAAAATTTCCTGCCATAAACACAAAACCATCTGCTGCTTCTGTAGGTTGCTCCGTCATTTCTAAATTTTGCACTGTTCTTTCTTGGTTATTTGTATTAAACTTATTTGTTTTCTTATAGTAGAAACAGTTTTTCTTAATATGGCCTTTTCTGCCACAATGATGACATTTCATTTTTAATAGTTTTGAACTTATTTTTGTTCAAGTTCTCCAATTGTTCTTTTTGTCAAAATTAGGTTTCTTAAACGAATCTTTAAATTCAGCTTGTAGCACTTTTCCACTTGTATCTCTATTTTCATTTGTTAATTTGACTTCGTGGTCTAAAAGTCTAGTTTTCACAAACTGCAAAGTCAAATCATCATCTGATAATGTTTCTATTGCTGTTATAACACCTTCATATGTTCGGAAGAGTTAGCAATAAATGAGACACTTTATCAGTTTCGTCTAAATTTGTCCCAGCCGCTATCAATACTGTTGTCAAGTCGTCAAATAATGTAAAATGCTTAATGAAGGAAACGTTGCTTTCCAATTTTAAATTAAGTAACCTTTTACGCAAAGCCAACTGTGTCGCAACACTTTTTCGTTCATATATCGCGTGCAAATGGCGTATAATTTATTTTGTAGTTAGATCACTTTTAGCAAAAGTCAGTAAAGAGTCCGATAAATATTCCACAATGGTATTTTTCGCAATACTTTCAGCAGTCAACCATTCATCGTTGATAGGATTAGGAACATCATTATCAACAACTTGAATTACACGAAGTTCTGTTAATAATGACCGAATTCGAAACTTCCACACTCCGTATCGTTCACCATCGAAAGCTTTAATGTTTCTTTTCGATTTTGATTTTTCCATTTTCACTATTTAAAGTCACTATACTAATCGAACTAATTTTATTAAAAATAAAACCGCACGTATTTCGCGACGGATACTTAATACTCGACTTTGATTACTTTTTATACTGAGTTTACCTGGGCACATAACCTATTGGGTTATGAGGTTTATTAAAATAAAAAGAAGTAATCAATTCTATATAAAAACTGTTTATTCGAATTCTTATATTAAGTGCGACTCTTCGGAAAGCTTACCAACGACTGATTTAAAAAGGGATATTAAAGACTATATATGCTAAATATGCTGATTATAGTAAATTTAAAATATCCGTATGCTTATCTGTAGCAGATTTATGATCTGGGAATCGAGATCTACAAGAGGGTAACATATAGGGTCTTATAAGTGTCTTTGCTTATATTTATCTGCTTATGCATTCAACTAAACATAAGTGCTATTTATCCTTTTTCTATGGATATATAATTTGATTATATTTTTGTTAACACATATTACTTCATACGTAATACTTCAACATTTTTAAATAATAGTTGTACTTCACTTGCCGGAACGCCTGTTTACGGCACATCATCACTATTGTTTACATTGACACTATGTTCTTCGACAACGTAATTAGAGAAGAAAAAGGTGATACTAGCGATCCGGAACCAGCGTACTTCCATCTTTTTGATACCTCTTTCTATTACACTTGTCTTCCTATTTTATTTAAATGAATTGCCACTGTGTATCAATAATTTTTGTTTAATCCTAAAAAACCGCTATCACTTGACAGTGACGTCACTGTTCAGAGAGGGCTTAGTCTACATTTCTTTTCAAAGCTAACATACCTTTGAGAACACATAACCGCTAAAACTTTAAGCTTATGTAATGTGAGACGACCATTAAACAAGTGGGACGAACGGCCCAGTGCGCCGTAGAGAGACTTCTAAACAAATGCAACCGGAAGTAGCATTTTTTTTTAAATTTTTTTTCCTTGAAACTGGAGTGGTTTTAGACTATGCTGAATCCAATGCCGTTGTCCGTTTGTTTCTATCTATAACCGTTTAGCCGCTGAAACTCACAACAGACAAACAGACGACAAAATCAGATCATAAGACTTCGTTTTCGAAAAATTCGAGGAATTTTTCGTTGTTAGAAGTCTAATGCCCGGTTGCAAGAACGCTTATTAAAAATGATTAAAGATTAACGGCTTATTATTGACTCATCAATGAAATAATGTGTCAATAATTTTTCATTAATCAACCATCATTCACTTATCAAAATGTAACGGAAACCTACAATGATGAACAATTAATTGACAATTATCAACAATTTGGGTTGCACGAACAATAATTATCATTTGATGAACCGTTAACAATCCTTCAAACATTCATCATTGTAATAGAAGATGCATCGGCAATTATTCGACAATCAATTTGATAATTTACAATATGAATTCTGATTTATCAAACATTCCTTCATTTTAATGCCTTGTCGGTTTTACCCTTAATTATGGGTTTTTCCAATCGTTTCTGGGTGTTATACCCCACTACAAAACGTACCTCTATGTATTATATGTCTAATTTATCAACACTGATGTCAAGAATAAGTGACATTCAAGAAGTTTCGTTGTTAATATTTACTATTTACTGTCCAATTTCTGCCAATTATGACAAGAAACCGTAAAATTTATTCATATGATGAATAATTAACAAGAGATAAAAATGTTTCGTGCAACCCGATTCCCATTGATGGGTAATCATTTTTTAATCATCCATCACATGATGAGAGATTTGATTAGCGTTCTTGCAACCGGGCATATAAAACAGTAATAAAATTAATTAAGAATTAAAATAATGACGCAGCCGACGTACATATCTTCTTTATTTTTCATGTTCCCATATTCTAGTAGGTAGAGATGATCTATCCGTAATCTAGGTGCGTCCTGCAGATATCAATTGTCACTCTTCGATTTCCTAGTACGAACTCCAATAGGTTGCTCCTGTGGGCGATGCCCAACTGTTGGAGCCTCCTGGAAAGACTTCTGACACCAGGTAATATTTTATACGTGTGTACCGACACGAGTTTTATCAGGAATAGTCAGGAGGCAGGAGAATAGTTAACGCACTTTTATCACTTAATTATAAGTCTTTATTCGGGGTGCCTTTACTTTAGTGAAATGGAATTTCGGGGATAATCATAGTTTTACTCGATAGTAAATGTCGAGCTGAATCGATTGAGACCATTTTTAATCGCAGGAAACGACGGGGGCCAAAGTTACGGCCCTTTCAAGTTTCAATTTTAACACTTCAAAAATACGATTTTTACCTTGTTTATCGCGGTTTCTAGGGTAACCTAGTTTCTAGGAAAATAATAAAAAATAATAAACAAGGTAAAAATCGTATTTTCGAAGTAGTAAAATTGAAATTTGAAAGGGCCGTAACTCCCCCGTCGTCTCCGGTGATTGAAAATGGTCTCAATCGACTCATCTCGACATTTTCTATTGAGAAATAAAAAACACTAGACACATAAAAAACACAAAAAACTTACAATTTAATGGCGTTTATCCCCAAATTCTCGCCGAACTGCGACGAGGAGCGCCTCCATGGGGTCAACGCCATTTTTCCTGGTATCGCGTCGCCATAGGTACTCACACAAGTACTCCGCAAAACTTTCGTCCGTCGGCGGTTTGCGGAGTCTAAACCAGTCCTTGATGGGGCGCCAGGTCGCTTCGATGCGCTGGGTGTGAGTACCATCGGGAGCTGTAATTTAACAAAATAATAATATGACATATACATCGTTGACTAAAATAAGTAGTTACTCACCAACAAACGGATTGCCTTTGTCGCTGTGGTTGACCTTCTTGTGGATATAACCATGGTCCGGAAGCCGATCGTAGGCACGCCAACAATCGGTGTGGACTTCCGTACCAGGAATAACCCACTCCTGGATTTGCGCGATCAACGTAGTGTGATCGCGTTCGTCGACCACGATAGCCACAACATCTTCGCGTCCATCTTCGATCATGCCGAGTACCCAATGACCATCCACACGTCGGCCACGGTGGTACTTCCGCCTACCGAATTTGGACTCGTCGATCTGGACTATCTTTCCAGGCCCGCCAAGTTTGATGTTCGCTTGGCGAGAGGTGAAGTCGTCAACCACCATCTCGCGGCAATAGCGATACCTAGAAAAAATTAATTGTAAGCAAAATATAAGCAGCATTTAAACAAAATTATTTACCAGGCCACAATAGTGGGTTCGCTTAATTGAGTGCGTTGCTCGGAGGGAATCGACAAGTCAACGCACTCGTTCCTCACCATATCGTGCGGCCAGCAGTGCGCAAAACCGTACATAAGCCACGCGACCTGATAAGAAGGAAGCCGGCTGTTCTCGAACCAAGTGTCCGAAGCAACAGCTGTAAACTTGTTACAACCATTCTTCGGACACTGGAAGCGGCCACATCCGTGCTGTCCTCCTTCATAAAGCCGCATGGCTTTACGGTGGCGGTAGCACTGAGGCCCAACCGTCGGCAGCAGTCCTTGCTCCTGAGCCCAGGAAATGCCTTCGGCTTGCGTTGGAAGGCGCTTCGTATTCCAAACGCGCATGATTGGTGGGAAACTTGAAGAAGCCATAACTAGAAAACCAAACCATGTTAAAACAAGTTGAGGAGTATAAAACTACAAATTCATGATACTTACTTGTAAAACTTAAATCGAAAACTCAAACACTAAAATATAATATAACAAAAATAATAAAAAGAATTAAAACAACAATAAAAAACCAACAAAATTAAATTAACAAACCAACTCAAAAAACCGCAAAAAATCAATTGAATTATCAATAGCAACGGGATTCAATTATTTTCACAGAAAAATTATTACGAAAAAAGGCAAATACCAATATCAAAAAAAAAAAATAACTTAAATGACAAGTTTATTCGTCCAATGAAATACAATTAATACATAAAATGACAGCATGTGTCATATGAGCTCCTACACCCGAGCCGATCCGCCGATTATTTAGTACGAGCCCCTGGATTCGCACCCCCATTTGAAAGGGAACTCCGTTCCCTTTCGAACCCCTGTATTCGAGCTCCTGGATTCGCACCCCCATTTGGGGAGCTTCGGTCCCAAACCCTTCCCCTTTCCACTACCCGTACCAGTTACAGGACTACCTAACGGCGATCCTACACCCGAGCCGATCCGCCGATTAAATAGTACGAGCCCCTGGATTCGCACCCCCATTTGAAAGGGGACTCCGTCCCCTTTCGAACCCCTGTGTTCTAGCCCCTGGATTCGCACCCTCATTTGGGGAGCTTCGCTCCCAAACCCTTCCCCTTTCCACTACCCGTACCAGTTACAGCACTACCTAACGGCGATCCTACACCCGAGCCGATCCGCCGATTAAATAGTACGAGCCCCTGGATTCGCACCCCCATTTGAAAGGGGACTCCGTCCCCTTTCGAACCCCTGTATTCGAGCCCCTGGATTCGCACCCCCATTTGAAAGGGGACTCCATCCCCTTTCGAACCCCTGTGCTCGAGCTCCTGGATTCGCACCCCCATTTGGGGAGCTTCGCTCCCAAACCCTTCCCCTTTCCACTACCCGTACCAGTTACAGGACTACCTAACGGCGATCCTACACCCGAGCCGATCCGCCGATTAAATAGTACGAGCCCCTGGATTCGCACCCCCATTTGAAAGGGGACTCCGTCCCCTTTCGAACCCCTGGATTCGGGCCCCTGGATTCGTACCCCCTTTCGAACCCCTGTATTCGAGCCCCTGTATTCGAGCCCCTGGATTCGCACCCCCATTTGAAAGGGGACTCCGTCCCCTTTCGAACCCCTGCATTCGAGCCCCTGGATTCGTACCCCCCTTTCGTTATTCTACCATAGAAACCGCGATAAACAAGGTAAAAATCGTATTTTTGAAGTGTTAAAATTGAAACTTGAAAGGGCCGTAACTTTGGCCCCCGTCGTTTCCTGCGATTAAAAATGGTCTCAATCGATTCAGCTCGACATTTTCTATCGAGTGAGACTATTTTCACCCCCAAAATTCCATTTCACTAAAGTAAAGTCTAGCCCTTTATTCAATTACTTAGTGAAATAATCAAATTACGAAAAAAGGTAACCGCGGAACGCGTTACAACATTAGTTACGAAGTTTAAGTCAAAAATACAACTGAAATTTTGGAAGAGCTGCATGCCCTTTTTATGCCGAGTGTTATCGACTTAGGGGTAGGAGGAAGATACGGACCACCAGGATATATCGTACTGGTATCTAACACAACTTCCTCGGGTCCATTATTCTGGATTCTGAAATTGCTCATCGGGCGCCGATCATCACGGGGATAATTTCTCCCATCGTAGTTTGTATCGCGCTCTGTACATGTGGAAGCAGTTCGGCGTACTTTGTAGGCTTCTCCATGGCGACTGTAGACAGTGCGCTTCACTAATTAGATGCATTTGGTTTTTTGGTATATTTAGCTCTTTCTGATTAAAGAATATATCTTTCTTTTTAAACTTCGTCGTCGAATGTCGTTAAATCGCCCCATAGATGCTTCAAAATGTCCGAGAGCGTTTTGAACAAAACCTTTACCAAAAGGTTTTTACTTTCATTGCATAAAAGCCCAAGGTCAACATTTCCAGCATTTACTCGACTGACTGGTAAACATTCAAAGAAAATGAAAATCGTTAAAATATCATGTCTAGGAAGACACTTGCCGCGTTTACATGCAGGCTTGAGAGATCGGATCGAGATTGACTTGAGTTATCTTTTTCTTCATCGAGTCAATTCGATCCGTGTTTACAGAAGAGTCGAGCTAAGATTCGAGCCGACTTCAAGCCGACTTGAATCCCGCATATAAACGCGGTAACTAGCGATTTAAAACTCGGAGCTATAATCTAGGTAAAAATACCTTCAAGATAAGATATCATTCGACACCTCTTTCCATTTAAGATTTTAGGGGTGAGTCTCACCCCCCTAGAGAGTTTCCATTCAGGGGGTGAAACAGACAAAAACATGTTACCAGAAAATCAAAAATTGACGGGTCGGAGTGTTTTTTCGTAAATGACGGGGGGCGCTCAAAATTTGCACTGTTTAATTTTCAAATGGCCACCCTATATATTTTCTTCTGTCTTTCGTGTTCCCATAAGACGTAAAGAAGATATGTCCTATTCATAGTTCAGGTGCGCCCTGCAAATATTTATAGTTGATCGTAGGGTTCCCAAAGTGAAATCCAATAGGTTGCTCGTATCGGCGATTCCCAACTTCCTGAGGCCAGTAATCGTGGACTTTGGAACAGCTCCTCTAGCGCCGATCACCACGGAGATAGATGACTTCTCCCATCGTGGCTTGCACCTTTGCACTTGTGGAAGCAATGCGGCGTATTTGGTCGCCTTCTCCATGGCAGCTGTTGATAGTGGCAGGCCATTCTCGTAGTGGACGGTAACGTCGATGACGTAGGCCCGATCTCGATGTTTGACGAGGAGATCGAGCCTTAGTTGTTCACCGTTCACTTGGTACACCTGTTCCCTCGCACCATGGCCTTCCGTTTGAGAAAGTCATCCTCAATCCTTGAGACAGCCATGTTGTGCCTCTCGATACGGGCTCTCCTGGTTGGAGACTTCGTTGTTCCTCTCTCGGTTCAGGACAGTCCTAGTTCCAAAGGTGTTGGTGCGGAGTTTCAATGCATCGATGTATTGTCTTGGTCTTAGGGCATTGGTGTTGATCAGCCAATGGTTCCCGATTGGGTCGTTGCCGAACCAGTTAACGCCTTGCCCATGCGCGAGCTGTCCCTTCAATCTGTCGTACTCAGCAGCCTTAAAGCACTGTTTCGCCCGGTTGATATCCTGCGTCGTAGGTAGATTGGGCACATTCATCTCACTGACGAGTCGCTCCATATATGACGACCATCTTACTGCACTCCCTATTTCTTGGATGACGGGATCCTCTGACAGCAGCAAGGCTGCCGCAGCGCGAAGTCCACAAATTAATGAAGAGTCATAGTGTAAATTATTGTCTTCTATGTTTGGTGTTATGTTTAAAGTAGACTGTATTGATTTAGACAATCACTTGTTTATACAAATGTAATTAACGAAATACGAATACATTCGCATTTATAACTTAAATAAATCAGGAAACAAAGGAACAAACGTTCAGACTCAGCGTGTGTGTGTCAATGCTATGGGTTTCGCGCGCACCGCTACGTCGTTTCGTCCCGCGTCGAATCGGCTTCCCTCTCAGTCGAGATCGATGAATTTAATTCGGCGCAGGAAACACGTCGATTATCGCGCCTTTTATTTGAATACGAAACATGGCCCCCGCCTTGAAGGGACCTGGAGGATCCTTCAAAATCAGAAAGGATCGGAAGACGGCACAGCTTCGAAATTGCCCTCTTGGTTGTCCCCGACCTGGTCCTTAATGTGGCTACGCGAACCACGCCATCTCGTCCGGGCTGCAACTCGATGACCCTCCCCAAGTTCCATTTGAAGGAGGGCGAATCATTTTCTTTTATGAGGACGAGGTCGTCCCTTTTGAGTGAATCCTTGTGGGTTGTCCACTTGGTCCGCTGTTGAAGTTCCGAAATATATTCGAGCGACCACCTGGTCCAAAAGTGTTGTTGGAGCTTTTGTATCCGCTGATACAGAGTGAGGCGGTTATCTGGAACTTCGATCAGCATGGGGTCTGGAAGTGCGTCTGCCTTGCGCCCAATCAGGAAGTGAGAAGGGGTAAGAGGTTACAACTCAGAGGGATCAGAAGATAGTGGATGCAGGGGACGTGAATTAAGTATTCCCTCGATTTGTACCAATAACGTGTATAATTGTTCGAAAGTAAGAAGCGCATTCCCGGCAACGCGTAACAAATGGGACTTTGCTGATTTCACACCAGCCTCCCAAAGTCCCCCGAAATTGGGTGAGTATGGAGGAATGAAGGCCCAGGATATACCCTCATTTTCTACAAATTACGAGATGTGCTCAGAGTTATCTCGTAAGAATTTACCGAGAGCGGCAAGCTCTGATTTTGCCCCCACGAAATTCGTACCGTTATCAGAAAAGACCTGAGAAGGTTTTCCTCGTCTCGCTATAAAGCGTCTAAATGAGGCAATGAAGCCTGCGGTACTGAGATCCGAAACTAGTTCGATGTGAACAGCGCGCGTAACAAAACAAACATATAAACAAATGTAAGCCTTGGAAACCTTACAACCACGACCCTGTCGATCTTTGACCCTAAAAGGGCCCGCATAATCTACCCCAGTGACGTGAAATGGAGGTGCTGGATGGGTTCTGGAAGCGGGTAGATTACCCATAATGGGAATGACGGTTCCGGGTCGTGTCTTAAAACATGTTACACAATCATATACAACTCTTCTGGCCAGATTTCTCCCCGATAGTCCAAAACTTACTTCGAGTGTGAGCCAATAAGAGTGTAGGTCCAGCATGCAAGAGTGTTTTATGTACGTCCATAAATAGCAGAAGAGCGAATCTGCTTTTTGAACTAATGAGAATGGGGAATCGTTTATCATATGGAAAGAGGAGTTAGCTAATCTTCCCCCCACGCGAATTATATCCCCATCTAAAAATGGATTTAACCTCAGTATTTTTGAAGTTGAGCTCAAAGCTTTACCCTCAGTGAGCAGTCGAAAGTCTTGTTCGAAGAAGTTTCTTTGTGATAGTATTGCCAAACGAGTACAAGCGTAGTCGAGTTCTCTGACCTTCAATGGTCCCAGATTTCGATGTTCCGGTGCGCTAAGACAGTTTTCTTTAAATCGAAAGCAATAGGCGATGATGCGTTTGGCCTTGGACAAGCTAGAATAATTTTCAAGAAAATCATTCTGTGGCATAGTGGTATTGTGGACGGATATGACCTTCTTTAATTCTGGTAGCGAGTCTCTAAACTCAATAGATGCTGGCCACTGCTTCTCATCTTGCCAGAGCCAACGAGGTCCATTCCAATAGATGTCAATTGAGTTCAAATGGCTAGGTTTGACGCCTCTCGAGACGAAGTCCGCGGGGTTGTCCCCGGAGGAAACATGACGCCAATTCTCTGTGTTACTCAATTCTTGAATCAAGGCCACGCGATGAGCCACAAAAACCTGAAGAAGGTTCGGTGAAGAATTTATCCAACCAAGCACCATTGATGAATCTGTCCAGTAGAAAGCTTTGCTGATTTGCATTTTCAGAGCTGCTTGGACTTTGGTGGCCAGTCTGCACATTAACAAAGCTGCCACCAACTCCAATCTAGGAACAGTCTGAACTTTAGTGGGAGCCACTCTAGATTTAGCGCATACCAGTCTCACGGAGTATTTATCGTCACCACCCCTGGCCCTTAAGTAGTTGCATGCGCCATAAGGTTGCGTTGAAGCATCCGAAAAGGCGTGCATTTCGACATCTTTATAGTGATGACAAACTACCTGGCGAGGTATTTCAAGACTATTCAGGTGAGGCAGATCATCACGGAAATTTAGCCAGCGAGTTTGCAAGTGTAGTGGTAGTGATTTATCCCAGCCGACCTTTTCTAACCAGATGTCCCTCAAAATAATCTTTGCTAAGATGATAACTGGACTCAAAAGCCCCAAAGGGTCGAAAATCTGTGAACTTTCCGATAGGATTGTCCGCTTCGTTATATACCTTGATGACTGAGTGTCAATACGATATAGGAAACAATCCGTGTTTGCGTTCCACATCAGTCCGAGTGTTCGCGCGTTTTCATGAGCGCTCAAATCTATTGAGTTTGAGTCGTTGCGACCCTCAATGCTATCGAGTATCGTAGAATTATTGGAGACAAATTTGCAGAGACGAAAACCGGCATTTTTCAATGCCCTAGTCACTTCATTTGCGATGCGAACAGCCTCCTCAATTGTTGGTGCACCGCTTAGCATGTCGTCCACGTAGAATTGATTTTTAATAACCTCCCCGATTGTAGTATCATCGTGATCAACACCGACCTGATAAAGACAGCGAATGGCCAAAAAAGCAGCAGCTGAAGTGCCGTAGGTTACGGTGCAAAGCTCATATGTGTCCAAAGGATCATCTGGATGATCCCTCCAAAAAATGCGCTGCAAGGGCCTCTGTTCGGGTACGACGCGGCACATTCGGTACATCTTCTCGATGTCACCGGCGACTACGAAATTGTGTTTTCGATAGAGAACTAGCGTAGAGAATAAGTCAGGCTGTATGGTGGGTCCTATCATCTGCAAGTCGTTAAAGGAATACCCCGTTGTGGTAGGACACGAGGAGTCGAAAACTACGCGAAGTTTTGTGGAGGAGCTAGTCTCCTTCAAAACACCCTGATGCGGCATGTAATACGAATACCTGGAAGCCCCTGGATTATCCACCTTTACCATGTGGCCTAATTTCCTGTATTCGTCCATGAAATCGTGATACCTGCTCGAAAATTCGGGGTTTCTCTCAAATTTCCTTTCCAAATTTAAGAATCTTCGTTTTGCAACAACGCTGGAGTCTCCCAATATACCGGGATCTTTTTTCAGAGGGATGGTAACCACGAATCTACCACAGTCATCTAATTTAGTGTTTTCAACGAAATGTTGTTCAACCAATTTCTCCTCGTTGGACAACAGCTTGCCATCTGGAATCTCTTCAATCTCCCAGAATCGTGAAACCTGTTGCTCCAGACAGTCTAGTTTCGAGAGATTGCAGTGCAGCATCGAAGTATTGTTATTCTGGATAACTCCGCCCATTACCCAGCCGAATTTGGTTTTCTGAAGCGTTGGTCCGTTCTTGTGTAGTATGATCTGGCCCACACATAATGTCTCGTAAAATCTTTCAGATCCTATTAAAATGTCAATTCCATCAGGGATGTGAAAGTTCGGGTCGGCCAGCCTAATATTCTCTGGTTTCTTTGTATTCTGAAATTTGGGAGCATCCCGGTGATCTCCGGAACCACCAGAGCGTCCATAGTCAACGAAAAGTTTTGTGATAACGAAAAAACGTCCAACCGACACCTATGTCGAATTTCGGAATGAGTCCCGTTTAAACCACCTATGGTCAAACGAGTCGATACCTGTGTGAGTCCTAATTTTCGAGCGAGATCCGAAGTTATGAAGTTTGCCTGAGACCCCACGTCAAGGAGCCCCCTTACTAGAAATGGGTTATCGTGTTTATCAAATACACGCACGACGATTGTTGAAAGCAACACCTGATTGCTATTGCTAATACTTTGAGTGGTGAGCGCGATATTTTCTGATGCATTTGCAGAGCTGCCCGACTGAATTTCGGTTTCTCTCATCGAGACGTTCCGATTAAAATGTAAGAGTGTGTCGTGGCGAGCCTTGCAAATTCGACATGAACCTGATCGACAGTCTTTCATCAAATGTCCCGACCTAAGGCAGTTAAGGCACAATCCATTACGTTTTACCGCTTCGATTCGTTTATTTGTGCTCAGTCGAGTGAATTCGGAACATTCATTAATGTTATGATTACCTCTGCAAATCTTGCAGAGAATATTACCCCCCTGGGTATCGTTGCCTGAAGCAGCTAGAAAAGCCTTGCACTTGAATGTTTTCTCGGATCTGGATTTGTGTTTACCAGACTCCAAAATTTCGCGATTACTTTCCTTCAGCTGTAGATTATTAGCGCGCATCTTTAAAAACTCCAGCAAATTTTCCAAAGTTGGTCGACCGTACGAAACCTTTACCTCGTCCCATTTGTCAATTGTATATTCGTGAAGTTTAATGATAATTAAATATTTAACAATGCTGCCCCAACTATCAGTTTCCTCACCCAAACCCTTCAAGGCCTTCAAACGGTTTGTTACAACGTCGATGATTTTACGAAGTGAAGTCGACGATTCACTAGTTACCTTTTCCAGATTATAAATGGCCTTTATGTGGGTGTCAACCAAAACATTGATGTCGTTGAAGCGATCGCACAACGACCCCCATGCGTCCTGATAGTTCGCACTAGAAAATTCAAGCTTTTCGAAAGTTTCCGCGAGTTTAGGTCCGACCGATGCCTTTAAATAGTGGAATTTTTGTATATCGCTAATATCGCCCCGAGAATTTATTAATGATTCGAAGGTATCCCTAAAACCCAGCCACTGATTCGCGTCACCGTCAAACGTAGGTAGATTAATAACCGGCAACCTGATAGTTTCAAATTCTGAGACCGCCGCGCCATGACTATGCGAAACGCTTGCCCTCAGACTATCAAGCGATTCTGGCGAAGGCGCGGGGATATGCGAACGCGAGCCGTGTACCGGCGAGCTATTCGCCGCCAACGTGACCTTCGCAACCGAGACGTGCTCATAAAAAACCTTCTCAAAATCCTCCCTTTCCGATAACTGTTTCGAACTGTTATCGATTTCTTCGATTTCAAGCTGAATAATATCAAAATCACTAAGATACCCCTGAGCAACCCCTAAACGATGTTCTAAATTATAAATAACCTCAGGGTCTAAATTCTTCCGGGTAGGGTAAGCAGTAAACAATTCATTAAGGTACTTTTCAAACAGTGTTAATTTGGATTTTACTGCTCCACGCCTTCTAACTAGTTTTTCTAACGCTTCTTTATCTGAGTTATCACGTTCCCTTGACATTGTACTAAATGGGTAACTTTTTGCAAAGCCGAAATGAAATAAACAATGCCCCAAATGCGAATTCGAGAATGCGAAATTTAAAATTCCAAGTAAACAGTCTGAATAATAGTGTGAAATGATATTCTGTTTACAAATCGAGAGAAAATTTTAAATCACTTGAGGATAAGTTCAAAGGAAAGGTACTCACTGTGACCGGCGATCGATTTTTGATGTAGAATTCGTATTATTCGTACCCCGTCGCTTAGCCGCCCGTTGCACGCTGCACTCGTCTTGTCGAAACGTGAATTCGTGAATTCGCCGGCGTCGCTTTTCCTATCCGCTCCCATGGACCAATGTAAATTATAGTCTTCTATGTTTGGTGTTATGTTCAAAGTGGACTGTATTGATTTAGACAATCACTTGTTTATACAAATGTAATTAACGAAATACGAATACATTCGCATTTATAACTTAAATAAATCAGGAAACAAAGGAACAAACGTTCAGACTCTGCGTGTGTGTGTCAATGCTATGGGTTTCGCGCGCACCGCTACGTCGTTTCGTCCCGCGTCGAATCGGCTTCCCTCTCAGTCGAGATCGATGAATTTAATTCGGCGCAGGAAACACGTCGATTATCGCGCCTTTTATTTGAATACGAAACACATAGTTACTCTTGCCGTTTACCCGCGCTTGCTTGAATTACTTCAATGTTTATTTCTTCTTCCGTTTGAAGAATAAGACTCAGCGAGTAGGTGATTACACTTCTGCCAGGACTGGCAAGAGAGAGTGAGTGATCTGCTTCGTTTGTGGACGGTTTCTGTTGGTTTGTAGTTTTATTTTATTATCAAGAAATTAAATTGGTGCTGTTCGGCAAAACGTTTTTAATACAATGATTTTTGATTACATTTTTGATTACAAATAAACAACTGCAAAAACAACTTTTCTATGGCTACATATACAAGCTGAAACAAAATTATACAACATAATTTACCAGACAAAGTTTATGGTGAACTACCCTTAAAATTTATGTTCGACATTGAGTTCTCAACACCTTCTCCAAATTTTAATGTTAGTTAGTGTCAATCATAAATTCATCGTTAAAATTTTGAAATTTTACGTTGCCAAGCGGTTTCGTAAATATATCTGCAATTTGGTTTTCCGTTGTGCAATATTGCAGTTTAACTATTCCGTCATTTACCTTCTCATTTAAAAAATGATATCTCGTATCAATATGCTTACTGCGCCTGTTGAACTGACCCTTTTTAATTAACGAAATTGTACTTTGGTTGTCGATGTAGAAGTCTATCTTCGTATCACTGTTGGTTATTTCATCTACCATCGCCTTCAAGTAAATTGCTTCTTTTATACATTCTGCTGCTGCTATGTATTCTGATTCAGTACTGCTGAGTGAAACAATAGGTTGTTTTCGCGAACACCATGAAATTGGTCCGCCATCGTAGAATATCACGTAGCCAGTTGTACTTATTCGCGTTTCTATATCCTCTGCAAAATCAGCATCACTATAAGCGATTAATTTGTTATCAACATTGTTATCTACTTGAGCAACCAAAGTTATTTCAAATTCGGTTTTTTTTTTAAGTTTTTATTAATTCAGATAATTCAAAATCATTTTTACTCATTACCAATCCGTCATCCACGTAGAGAGCTAGGCATAGGGTTCTTTCTTCATTCATGAACATGCATTGGTCTGTTTTTAACGATATCAGTCCGCCTTTTTTTAGGAAATTTGAAAAACGTTCGTTCCACTTCAGGGGGGCTTGTTTTAGTCCATAGAGCGATTTATTTAATCTACATCCCTTATTATGGTCATCCTTCTCTTCATATCCTTCAGGAATGCGCATATATATGTCTTCAGACAAATATCCGTATAGGAACGCCGTTTTAACATCAAATTTGGCAATTTTCATATCATATTTCACTGCTAGTACAACTAATAACCTGATTGAGCTCGCATTTACGACTGGGCTGAAAGTTTCGGTGTAGTCGATGCCTTTAGTTTGTTGGCAACCTCTAATTACCAATCTTGCCTTAAATTTGTTGTCGTCTTTAACTCGGAATACCCATCTACTCGTTAAGATCTTCCGGTCTTTTGCTTCTTTGATCTTAAATAAGTCCAAGTCTGGTTTTTGTCTAAAGAGTCTTTTTCCTCTTGAATAGCCGCTTTCCATTCCTTTTCCTCTGCTCCTGAAATTGCTTCATGATAAGTTAGTAATGCTTCGTCTTCGCTCCAGTCCATTACAGGGTTATTAAACCCTTATCTTAACGATGGAAGATCTTAACGAGTACACCGAGTACACCGAAACTTTCAGCCCAGTCGCTGGATTTGTGTCCCTGCATTCCAGATTTGAAGCATTTTATTGGAGAATTGTTCTTTCTTCTGCAGAATTTAGTGTCGTATGTGTTTGATTTGCAATTTTTGCAGTATCTCTCTACTGCTTTGAATGCTACGGCATCTTCGCTTTCTTTGCTTCTCGTCTCTTCCGATAGAAGTCTGGACGTCAAGTTGTATGGGTGGTAAGGTAGTGATGATAGAACTTTTGAAATTACCATTGTATCTTCAATAATTTGATCAAGAGATCTTAGCTTATGAGCTATGCTTTCGATTTTCGCGATGTGAGTACTCATATCTTCATCTTTTGTATACGTGTAGTTATAAAACTCCCTCCATAAGTTGCGTACTTGGTCAGCGCTGTCTTTTTCAAAAATGGACTTAATTTTATCGAACATCTGTTTGCTCGTCTTATAATTCATTATATGCATCATATATTTTCTATCGATTGAAGTTACGTTGAGTTTTTGTGCCTTTGCGTCGTTTCTATTCCACTTTGCTTTTTCTTCGGTGGTCGTCTGGTCATCAAGAAGTTTGGGGCCATCCGTGAGGTCGTAAATGTCCAGGGCTTTGAGACAGACAATCATTTGAAATTTCCATATCGAATAGGTAGTTTCGTCGTTTAGTTTCTATATGAAAACTTCGCTTGATGCAGCCATAATTTGTTCAGATTCACAGTTTTCACTTATCATTATTTTAGAAATATTTTTCTGCTTTCTGTTTAGTGAACAGCCATCCAGGAATATCCTGGGCCCATAACCTGTTGGTTTGTAGTTTTATTTTATTTTACTTTAGCCGTCGATCAAGAAATTAAATTGGTGCTGTTCGGCAAAACGTTTTTAATACAATGATTTTTGATTACATTTTTGATTACAAATTGCAAAAACAACTTTTCTATGGCTACATATATAAGCTGAAACAAAATTATACAACAACATAATTTACCATACAAAGTTTATGGTGAACAACCCTTAAAATTTATGTTCGACATTGAGTTCTCAACAGTTTCCATGATCACACGTCAACCCGTGGAGATAAGATGCATCTTGATATGACGCCTTTTGTATTTCAAACTCTTGTGTAGTTCCCGAGTTGTTTAGTGGAATCTCTGCCCTTTGGTTCCGGTACAAGTTACTTATAAGTCGTACCTCTTTTCCCATCCAGATCATTGATGAGGAGGCCATGTTTAACATTATCAAATGTTTTTTCGAAGTTGATGAAGCATATGAAGACATCTTTTCTCTGGTCATGGCAGTTCTGTACTAATAGCCTCTCTATCTTTCGAAAGATCTACGCCATCCCTCCCTGCAATAGCACCTTCGAAACAGTTCCACATAGTGTGTGGAAATACCGTCGCCTTTGTCCTCTGTTTGGACGGCCTATCTAGGTATCTTCAAAATAGTCCAAAACCGGTTGTGCTTCTTAGGGAATTAGACCCGAGTCGTATAATTTTTGAAAGACTTCATCCACAAATTGAACTGGAACAAATGCCAGCATATTGAACATCCTTATGTACAGAGAAAACTCGGGGTCGTCATTGTATCGACTGTTTGTCCAAATGATTGCCATTTTCTGTAAATGCACTAAGAAAAGTGAAAAAAACATCCTCTTATAGTGATGGTTTCTGGAAAAACTATTTACAACGGGCATTATTGCCTTTTAATTTATTTACAACGGACCCGAAAAATGCGTCATTACATCTTACATTGTTTCATTACGGAGTTAAAAAAATGCTTCATAGAGCCCCCCCTTTCTTCGGAAAAAATTCTCTTCTTTGACAATGATAAAGGTTAAACCTAAGTTATTAGGATATTTCCTACATTAAAAAATAAGAAACAACTTCTGAAAGATGTAACCTATGTATGTTACTTCGATAATTTGTAACCAACTGTTACGCATCTACTATATGAGCATGACCAAAAGACTTTTTATCCCAGGAATCGTGAGTAGGCTTTTATTGGGTCGCTGTGTTAAGGGTGAGGTAGAGAGTTTTATGGGCGCCAGGAATTCTTTTTAACACGTCAGGAGAATTGCCTTAAACTGACAGAAGATGTTAAATTAAATAATATAGAAAATTAATCGAGGTGCCTTTACTTTAGTGAAATGGAATTTTGGGGGTAATCATAGTTTTACTCGATAGTAAATGTCGAGCTGAATCGATTGAGACCATTTTCAATCGCAGGAAAAGACGGGGGCAAAGTTACGGCCCTTTCAAATTTCAATTTTATCACTTCAAAAATACGATTTTCACCTTGTTTATCGCGGTTTCTAGGGTAACCTAGTTTCTAGAAAAATAAAATATAATAAAAAAGGTAAAAATTGTATTTTCGAAATGGTAAAATTGAAATTTGAAAAGGCCGTAACTCCTCCATCGTCTCCGGTGGTTGAAAATCGACCAAAATAAAACCCGAGATTTAAAAAACACAAAAAACTTACACACAAGTACTCCGTAAAACTCCGCAAATCTCGGCGGATTAAATGAAAATCGCCAACAACGAACCACAAACGAAAACACAATTAAAAAATCGACTCAAAAAATGTTCAGCAAAATTTCAATAAAATTCTGTTGAATTAACAATAGAACCTAGAGGTAAGAAAATTTAAATGTCCGTACTATTAGGTATTTAATAGTTTATTGCAGCATTTTAGAGCATGACATTTACTTAATTAATGATTATAGGCAAAATGGACAAATACCAAAAAAATTGTAGTGCTAAGTAACTTTATTTATGAAAAAATTAAGATTATACACACATCACTAATATTATCAGTACCTTGTATTGCTACCCCTACTTTGTATTAAGGTATTAACACGTCTGTGCATGCCTCGTATGAGGTTGTTTAGGTATTCTTCAGGAATTTTATTCCATTCCTCAGAAGCGGCAACAATTAACTCCTCAGCGTTCATAAGGGGATTCAAACGATGACGAATCGATCTCGACAAGTAGTCCCAGACATGTTCGATGGGATTCATGTCTGGAGAAAGAGGTGGCCACTCCAATCTGCCAAATTCGCAATCTTGAAGAAACTCTTATCGTTATCGTCCATAAAGATGAAAGTAGGACCGGCCTCATTTCGAATTGGTTGCACAATAGGCCCAAGGATAAGATCGATATAAATTTGACCGGTCATAGTGCCAGGAACATGAACCAAAGGGGTTCTTCTTCCATACATGATTCCACCCCATAACACTACCGCCTTCAAATGGTACCACTTCTCTGGCAAAAACAAGTCGGTGTTGTGCTCCCCGTTCTCTCCAGACTCGACATCGACAATCATCACTGACCAATCCAATTCTTGTCTCATCCGAAAACATGACATTAGACCATTCAGGCAAAAGCCAGTTTTGGTGACCAAGAGTCCGTTCTAACCGCGACTATCTATGTCTAGGTAATAACCTTGGAACTCTTAGAGGTCTTCTAGAAAGCAAACCCTGACTTGGTGATAGGTATGCTAGAATTGTCTTCGAAGACTGCTGACCGTTGAAAACCTATTTCTTCGAGCCACTTGAGCTACATATCGGTCTTGACTTTTGTTTGTGACTCTTGGACGCACACTTCAAGGTCTACTTTCCACAGAACCAGTCTCAATGCACCTTTGAATGGTCCGCGTAACCGTACTGCGGTGACAGCCTAATCTATCGGCTTTTTGTCGATGTGATAGGCCTCCCTCATGAAGTAAGATTATTAGCAAACGACGTTCATTACTAAGCGTATTTCCAGGCATCTACTGCTTAAATCGATTTATCAACACTGTTTATTCTTAAACGACAAGTACAAAACTGTAATTTTGCTTTTAGGTTTTGATAAGGATTAATATACTCCCTTTTTACTACGTTTTTTAAATTTTTTGTTACAAAACATGACCAAGTAAGTATCTACACTGCTAAAATTCAATTAAAAGAAACATTTTTGATTTTACAGGGTGGTGCACGACTTTTGAAACTGAGTGTATAAACAAAACAACAATAGAATTTGTTCATTTCACCGCTGACGTTAATCTCCATAATAACCTCTCTGCATGTTCTTGATATTGATCTAGCATGTAATCCCACTGTTTGTTTATTGATTCGTTGGCTCAATTAAATTTAAAGATTCTGAATTTCTGATGTTACTAACAATTGAGGGCCCTAGAATAAAAGGTGTCCAAGTGACATTTATTGAAATATAGATTTAAGTGCAGGTTTAGGTAATTTATTTTGCATAAAAAGGAATTAAGTGATTTTCTGCTTTGAGAGCCATCTATTGAAAATGCAAGCAGAAAATCTGAATTTTTGGAGCATCTGAAGCATCTCAAGCAGAAAATCACTTAATTCCTTTTTATACGAATTAAATTGGCATTTAAGGCACCTAAATCTCTTGCCTATTGAGTATTCTCTGCGCACAATCCTTATCTTTTTTTCTTGGAGTCGATGAAGATACTCCTGCTGTATATTGTTCTATTTTTACCTAAATTATGTAGAGAATTTTCTCTTTTTATTGCGTCCAAAAATTTCCAAATACTTAAATGGCAATCGGATATTTGACTTTCGAAAGATTCCCTCTTCGGAGTTTTTGGTAAACCTGCAATAGCACCATCGACACAGTTCCATATAGTGTGTGGAAATACTGTCGCCTCTCTCTTCTCTCTGGTTGGCCGTTCCAGGTATCTTCAAAATTAGTTGAGGCAATGAAGCACTGAAAAGGCCAAAGATAGGAAATCTTTTAGGACAGGACGGATCGGAATGCGGTTTTTTGCATTCGCTTCCAATAATTATTTATACCATTCCTACCTAATTTCTACCTATTACAAATCGGAAGTAGCATTGCTGCAGCCAAAAATGCATTTTTTGAGGAAAATTTAATAACTTTGTAAATAAGAGTGATAATTGGCCCAAGTCGGGTACCCAGGGGTTTTTGAGGTCGCTGACCACGATTTTGATGTTTAAATTGACCACCCGAACACCTGGAGCTCAGGAATGCCGACGAACATCATCTCCGTGAGATTCTCGAATCGGGATCGAAACTCGGCGCCCGGGGGTTTTTTGGGTCGCTGAAATCAAATATGCCATCGGCAAACACCCCACGGATACCTGGTGCGCCCTAAACTGGCCCTGTACACATCTTCCGTCTTAGATGGAAGTAGTATATGCAGGGTGTTAAAAAAAGGGTGACAAAATAAAATGGGGAGTGGTATGGCCCAAAATATGCAGATAACATATGTCCGCAAACTAACGATTTCGGAGATACGGGCCATTTTGCGTTTAAAACAATTTTTTATTGTTACAAAGAAACAATGATATTTATTAACGAACAATAGAAACATAGTGTCAAATAAGATGTTCAAAGTGCCCTCCATCCATTTCAATACAGCTACGACAGTTCCCACAATTAAGACCTGTCGAACTCCTTCCAAAAGACCCACATTGGCTAGGATTCGATGACATCCATCCTCTTCACTTTGCTGCTTTCACTTTTATTCGATTCTCGTTTTCGTCAACTCTTTTTTATTTTTTTGTATTTATTTCAATCAACATATATTTATTTGTTTAGAGTGATTAGTAAATACCGCATCCAAAATGAGATGCCTATGTTATTTAAACCGATTATTTGCATTCGATTTAAACCCAATACAGACACAACATGACGCCCGAGCAACATGTCGTTCCAATGTTGCTGTCGTATGTTGGCATTCAGACGAGTCGACACGATTTAAGTTATTATTGGGATTTCAAAACCAAATTGTCACAACGGCCACCTCTGGTTTTAAGGGCAATGAGAGGGCGGACGCAATGGCTGTGGAGACGGGCCGCAGTTCCCTTCAGTGGCCCGGGCCCGCCTTTGGGCCTTACATGGAGTAAGACCGACAATCCGTAAGGAGGCGAGGGTTTAGCTGAGGAACCAACACCTCACTTATTGGAGCGCCTGACAGGGTCTCAGACAGTCCAAGCTCCTATTATGGGGATGGACTGATGGACATGCTAAGGGGGCTGTAGAACTACCAAGGAGTAGGTTAAGGAAGATAGCAGGACTCCTAACAGGCCACTGCTGTCTGAGGAAACATCTCTATAACCTAGGTTTAGAGGAGAATCCCCTATGTAGGGGTTGCGGAATGGCTGACGAAACGTCGGACCATGTTCTTCTAGTGTGTCTCTATTGGGCAGCAGGAATGGTACAATAGGCCCGTCGGTGGCCTCAGTGCCGGAACCTTTGCTTGAAAATGGCTAGGCTAAGGGTCGCCTGCACCTAAGTAGTAGTAGTAGTAAATTGTCGCAACAGCCAGTTTATATGAGATGTCCAGCAGCGAGGAATACCCGACTTTTTCTAGGGAAGAAGACATTCTTTTATATTTATATTTGCGAAAACAAAGAAGAAGATGAAGGAGAAGGAGAAGAAGCTAGAAGCTATTGGGTACATCCATACATCGCGAAGAATGTAGTTTCTATTGAAATTTCATTCCACGTCTTTTCCGTTATCATTCCTGGAATAATCCGCCAGTTTATAATTATTTAAACACGGGAATTTTTCAACTGCTGTGAAATTCAAACCAAATACTAGCTACAGTAATTATTTTGCCAAGGGATAGCAACAAGTGGTTTTATGAAATAGTTGTTTAAATATTTGCGCAGCGTCGTTGGGCCTGAAGTGCAGACTTCTTCTCGCAGAACAATGTTGCTGTCTATTTGGGGTTTTTGTTGGTTCGTTAATAAATGTTGAACACTGGGACCTTCCCGTTGTCGGACAAAATTATGTAAAACAAACAGCTTTTATTATATTTACTGTATTTGTCATTTTTCTGCAACTAATTGGCTAGCCCAATACTTGAAATTTTTCTGCCATCATTCCAAAAGTATGTTCGTATTTCTATTAGAAAAATTATTTCTATATTAAAAATTATTATGTACATTATTCATCAGAATCATCAGAATCGGATTCTGATGATGTTTCACCTACGTTTATAATAATTTCATTTAACCTAGTTAAGTGTCTGTTGTAATCATCTTCAATTTTAATTACATGTGCGATGATATTCTTCCATTCTCTATCTGTTATTAATTCGATTTCTTGCCTTAGCAATTTAATCACTTCAGTAAAGAATTTTGGAGCGACTTTTTTTCTTCTGACATTTCCCCTTATTTGAAACCATATAAACTCTATTGGATTTAAAATACAATAATAAGGAGCAAGTCTTAAAACTGTATGTCCTTTATTTACAGCGATTTCATCTACTATGTATTGTCCTTGCCTAGAAATGTAAATACTTTTCACTACCTGACTCAAGTAGGTAGTTGAAAGTTCCATTGTATTCGAAAGCAGTAAGTAATTAGTTTATTGCTATAATCCCTAAGCTGTGGGCCATCATTTCTAATAGAAATACGAACGCAATACATTCAATGGTTTTTCTCGCACGACTCAATCTATAATTGAATTTGTTTTTGTTATCTAGTGCTGTTCAAGGATATGGTCTAATTAAATATCGCTATTAAGGAAACGCATTGTCGCAAAAACGCAAAGTCATGAAAAAATGGAATCACTTAATTAAATCGTAAGAATGTCACGAATCTTCCTTAGGATTAATGTTAATGGCTTTAATTACGTTTCCACACTTCTTTAATTTTTTTTTCTTCTCCAATTGCATGGCGAATAGAATTTCTCCAAGAAGAAATCATAATATTTGCAATTTCTTCTTCGATTATTGTAATTACTGAAATCCATAATTTTGGTTGCACGTTTTCTGTTCATTGTTTGTCTTAAGTTGCCCCCAAATTAATTCTATCGGATTCAAAACACAATGATATACAGGCAAGCCTAAGACGACACTCTTTCTTCAAGGATGTCTGCAACTGTACAGCGAATTTTTTGATCAAATTTTACATACTTACTTGGTTTTCATCCTTTTCGGAATCATATGCAATTCAACCCTTACTTTAGGAGAATCGTAAATGAGAATCGTAGATGATTCTTCATTGAGAGCTTCTACAAGTTCTACAGGCTTCCTGCTCTTGCAATTTTAGCATTTAGTCGCTTGTGCCATCCTTCTAAGGAATTGCGTGGTAGTTCGGTGCCTTTGGTTGTAGCACAACCACATCTTTCCGAAAATAGCTTTATCAAGCCTTATGTGCGTCCGCATTCTTTCATTTTACCTATATTCAGGTGCCAGATCATTTTCTACTACAATTTAGAGTACAATTTAGAATTTATGTGTGTGATCATTTTTATCTATATTATAGATACAATATAATAAATGTCTGTACTATAAGATCAACCAAAAAATAGGGACGTGGAGAAAAAAAATCATGAGAATCATCTTTAATTAAAATAATGTAACCAATAACGTCCTGTATCCCTTTTTAACTATGTTTTATTAAATGCTCTTCGCAAAACAGGAATTTATCTGGGATCTTTTAAAGATAAAAATTGGTTGCGTCAGAAAATGGGAAATTTTTTATCTGATAAAGGTCGCGACACAAAACGGGACGTCACAAAATAAAACGATACCAAGACTTAAGAACTTCTAATAATTGTATCTTCGTGTACACTTCCTCAAAATAAAACTCTTCATATACAAGAAAATCTTGAATTACTTTTTTTATTCTAGCTGTTGTTGGAGAGGTACTCCCGTGGTTCGCATTAATCTACTGTCGTAGATTGCATTGCCCATGACGATTTCACTACCTTGTGGTATTTTAGACCAGTAGATAACCTGTCAAAGAACGCTTGCCTACCACTTGTAGCTTTATCATCTTCCTTTATCTCCGCCAATATTTTGAAACCGTGTAACTCGCATTTATCCACGTTTCCCCACACAATGAAGTAGCGTTTCTATAAAAGTAAATAAATTTGGACGAGGAATAAAAATGCGAGTTGAATTCGGAATGAAATGTTTCTTACGCATTCGTTGAAAATATAGACATTGATCATTGTTTAGCGTTTAGCCCATACACTTGGAGGAAATATTGCGGTGTCATCGATATACCTAGTTGTCCACTAAATAATCGCAGTATTCCAGCAATACTTGATTTTCAGGCATTTCTCCAAATATATCTTGTGAAAAACTATCTCCAACTTCGCCAGAGTCTAGGTTAGTGAGGCCAAATGGATATTATGAAAATTCGAACTTTTTTCACTGTACGGAACAGCTCAAATTCTGAATTTTGCGGTACCACGCGGTACGCTTGACATAAATGGAATCTACACCCCATTAAATTTGAATATGGCCAACATTTAAAAATAGGATTATGAATGGCTCGTTCACCTATATTTTCTCTTTTCCTTGGATCAGCATTAACTCGCCATAATCTCCTCACTCCATCAATTCCTAGTCTTAATCTAATAGTAGCTCCAAGCGGGTTTATAGTTAATGTTTGTAATGCAGTGCATGTTGTTCTTGCTATAGAGTGAAAATCGTCTGGTGGGTTGTTACCTTGTGGTTTAATAGCAGATGTCTCAATTCCATATTGAGATACAAACCCTTCGTCCTGATACCATGAAGTGTATTCCCCAAACCGGTGATAGAAGAAAATGGTTTTCTTTGGACTGAGATTTATTGAAGCAAGTGCTAAATTTACTCTATGCTTTGTCAATGCATTTTTTACATCATCCCATGTACTCCCTATTCTGCGTGATGAAACATATGATTTATCATATGGATAAATCATATGAAAAATCATGCAATGTAAAGTTGTTATGTAAAGTACTTAAAGGTGTAGTGGTGATATCCTAATTCATTTAAATTTAGGTATCACCGCCACATATCGGTATGGATGATTGACCCCTGACGAACCCATCTTTGAATAACTTCGGTCAATGTTTGCACGGTCCGGTTTTCCACACGTTCCATAAAGCAATGCTTTGTTTCTCTGCGAATACCTCCGACATTCCATACAGTTTTTCTTAAGTGGTATCTATTGTACTTTCGTCTTCCAAAAACACTCTCTTTGATTTCAACAGTGCACCCGGGTCCTCCAATTGGGCGACTTGGTTCTTGCATAGAACCAAGCACACATGTTAGTTCGCGATTCGAATTTAATCATTTGTGCATAATTTTTATGTGCAGCTTACTTTCTCTCAAGATGGTAGTGACAGGATATATCCTAAAACAATGATTTCAAAAAAATTTTCTATTCTCACATTCAGAATATTTAAAAATTGGTCGCCACGGTAATTTTTGTCAACAGGTTTCCATAATCCTACCGGTCGATTGGTAGCCAGTTTCAAAATTTAATGGGGAGTTTCCGAACTCTGCCACAAAATTTAGATAGTCATTGTTCGAACTCTGCCAGGATTTAAAATTTTAGGTATGAAGTACCAAACAATAGGGGCCTAATTGCCTTATCCAATTTTACAATTTACCTTGAACTCAAGTTTAATATACAAGGAGTAATAAACTCTTAATTATTTATGTTACATTTTAGAAAAAATTAATCGTACAACAAAATTAGATGCGAATAAGATTTTGAAATGACGTCGTTTTTACAAACATAAACCGAGAATTATTATTTTTATTATATTTTTCGATAATTTCATTAATAAAATTAATTTTTGCTTCAACTATTATTTTGTTTTTTCTCTGTCACAGGTTCGTCGAACGAATTTTCGTGTATATTTCTATTTCTATAAACAAACCCAATATCTTGCCGATTCCAACCGCTGCTCAATGAAATAATCATTGAATTTAACCATTTTTTCTGTCTACTGTGAATTCTCCGCAATATCTAGCCATCCATCGTCGACGTACTCATGAAGTAAATGAGTTCGCTAAGATAAGTTCACTAAAGATGAACAATAAGATGAGTTCACTTCCGGGTCAATTTCTTAGAAATAGACAAATCCTTAAAACCTATCCTTTCTAAAAAATTTAGCGTCTACTCACACGAAAAACTCAAAAGAAGCTTTAGTTGCTGGGAAACTAGGCGACTCTTCGACTAGCCAACCCGACCCATTTATTTTAATCACGATCATAGACCAACTAGTAATGACTAATGACACAGACGTTTTGCGATGAGGATGTGTTGCCATGTCTCTTTTCTTGGCTATGAAAGCAACAGCCAAGAATTCGAAGAAACTAAAAATAATTCCCAGAATCGCCCATATGAGAAGAACATTGGTCTATGATCACGATACTCACACGAATCAACTTGGAAACCCACGCGATCCCAATTGAAGCGACTGGACATGTTGCGTCGCTAAGCGACTTGAATTGCTCAGTCGCTTTCTAATTGCAGTAATTATTTATAATCCTGTTATGGAACTCTATGGCGAATAAGGCCACCAGTCCTTCGAGCTGTCGAGCGAGACCGAAGTTTTAAGGTAAAAACACCCTGTATATCGACATGATGATACTTCAGCGGATATTGTGTTAAATATCCGCTGGTTATGAGGAAGCAGTTGGCTATATTTATCGATTTTACCCTTTGCACCCTGAGCAAGATAATCTCTATATTGTCCACACAAAGTCCACTATATCGTTATGGCGCCTGATTCGCGCCGATTTCGTGGAATTGCATTGTCGTCTCATACTGTGCTTGAAACGATCGGCACTTTAGATCAGGTTGGACCACTCCATTCAATGTGACCTTCTTGCAAGAATTCGTACTCATTTTGAGAGCTGTGATCATGCGGTATGACTTCAGCAATGGTTGACTGAGCCATGCATTGGCTATTGTACTACCACTGACGGCACTAACTGATGAGCCTTGCGTACGAAGACGGCCCCATCGTACTAGCTTTTATTTACGCTTTGACTGTGTGTAGTTATTCAAGTTCTGCCTGTCTAGCGGCCATGTCAGGCTTGCGGCCTGGGCTAGTCAGGCGAGACGGTTTTCCTGGCCAGCCTGAGTAGCAAGAATTTGCAACTTAGGGAGCCCTAGTTCCTCGTCTCTTTTGCCCAGTATAAAAGGCAAGTTTGTTATGAACCGCGGCAAATGTAAAATGTTCCTTACCACTAGCCTAAGCTCCTCGTCGAGAGAGCGAATAAGGTTCAGTGATGCTACCGCGACCGACAACTGATGCTTATAAAGGTAGTGCGGGTCTAGGTAAGTGGTGATTAAGTCGACTTTTTGCATGGGCTTTATCTTAAGTTTCTGTGTGCGAAGGAGGACTCCGTCAAATCCCTCCTTATTGCTCTCTATTTGCACACGTGCCCAAGGGGAAATTTTCATGCCAAGGTAGACAAGGCATCAACGGCCCCCATCACCCGTATTCCTTCACCACTGAAGCACCACTATTGAGCGTCAACCCGGGATCAGCCAAGGACCAGGAGTCTTTTAACTTATTTATACGGAATGTAGCGCATTTACTTGCCGCTATTGACATGCCTAGCCCCGATAGGTACGCTTATTTTTAGCCTGTTGTGGATTACCCGAGACCTAGGTCTGGGTCATCGGCAAAGGCTAATGTAAAAAATAATATATGTTTCGTTATTAATTGTATACCCGGGTTGACTTTCCAGCACGGTATTTAAGGGTCGAGTACGAGGTTAAATAAAAGAGGACTGAGTGAGTCTTAAACCCGCGCTTGAGGCGTATCTCAACTTTGGCCCTGTTAACTTCGATTTCTGTGTTTACATCCTTTAATAAGAGCGTAGTTCGGTTCTTCCTCCAGCCGGTTGGGATTCGTCCAGCAGTCATAATAAAGTTAAACAACCGGTGGAGGACTTCAATCACTGAGGGTCTATTGATGATCTGCAGTGTGATGTTATTAGGCACAGCAGCGGTGCATCTTTTGACCCTAGCGACTCGCTGGCGGACTTCTTCCACGGTGATGAAGGGAAGCGTCGCCTCCAGCTTTAAGCGGTCTTCAGTGTCACCCAGGTGGGGAATCTCTATCGGTGGCTGCGTACCCCACAGCTTACCATAAGAGTTCCCGTACATCCGTCGATGTAGAGCCGAAACCTGGCTCGTCGATCCAATCTATTCCTTGACGGATATATCTTGCAATGAGGCCTGGAGTTTTCTTATAAAGCGTTTGGGTAGGCCATCTTGCACTATGGCTGCCGCCTGTTCCTGCAGTAACTCCTCAGTGTCGAGTTCCAGCGACTCATAGACACCCTTCTATAGTATATGTCGCTTCTACGTTTCTCCCTGATCTGTTTCAAAGTTTTGCCTGGACAAACCGGAACTATTTTAACAGCCATTTTCGGTTCATCCCAGTACATCATGTCCACGTCAATCATACGTGTAATGTCATCTTCAGTAAAAAGTGTCTCCTTTCTACCTGGAAGATCCGACTGGCAACTCTGGCTTCATTGCGGGTGAGAGGGTGCGCCGCACTCTCGTAGGTTGACAACCCACGCCTTGTCAAAAATTCTGTGAAATTCATTTTGTTCAGGTTGAGCCTTGTGCATTTCGCCAGGTGCACCAGGGCTGCTTTTATATATATTTTTATTTCGCATTATTGGTAGCTGTAAATTAGATTGACATCCGGGAGAGCGGTTTTGACGATGCTTTACCAGGTCTTTTAGCGATAGAGACACGTTGTTCTCGCCGTGGCCCAAGCACTCGGCACATGACTGGATCTGGTAAGGTAGTGGGGTACGCTTGTCCACCCTTCTCATAAGTCTTATTTCGTTTGTGCGGTTGTCATCATGATCTCTCGGACCTTCTAAGACCGGAGGACGGAGATCCTCTCCCCTGGAATCAGGACCATCCCTGCTGGTCTGGCCCATTCCCCGTTGTGGTGAGCGTCGTCGTTGGGACCCCCTGATCTATTAAGACAGAGGGTAGGGGGTCTTCACACTCAGAATCCGAGGCCACTGTTGCATTGTTGCTGACAACAGTGAGAGGAATCCGGCTTGCCGCACCGACAAGTTCCTAAGAAAAACGTGTCGGAGCGTTATAGCATCCTGTAGCCGGTAGACTTCTGCCGTGAAAAATTGACTTACAAAAAAAGCACGCCTTTGCGAAATAGCACGCTCTCCATATCTACGGCTATCCCCCGAGTCCACATGTCAAGGCGACATAGAGAAGTAGGTATGTAGCAGACCAGACGAAGAGGTCCTCGAACGCCGTACAAACCGAGGTTTGTTTTGGAAAAGGTTTCTTAATTAACCTTCCATCAGCCATTAAATTCCTTCCTTTTCCTTATGAACAAATAAAAACCTGATATACAGGTTGTTTTTTATTCATAATTCAATCACACCGAGCGATCGATGCGAGCGAGATCCTGTTGGTAAACTTTCTTAAGCATGGAATGTCGTTAGGCCTTCGAGCTGTCGAGCTCCGCGAGATCCATGTTTACGGTAAAAACAACTTGTGTATCAACCTATGTATCAACATGGTGTATAGGGTCTTTTTGGATTATTTTGGAATATTGGAAATTTCTTTGCTCTGAATTTTTTAATATTTTTAATATTTTCGTCAAGAACTTCCTCTTTTGAAGTGTTTTAAAACTAAAAGTTTTTTTACAATAATTTTCCTTAATACTTCTAATTTTTATATAAATGTTACATTGAAAATCCAAAATTACATTAATAAATTGAAAAATGGCATTGAAATGTGGCGGAAATCTAGCGTCTTCGCATATGTAATTGTGCACTAAATAGTCAACAAATTGTACAATTTTTTCATTGTCTGGTTGACATTTCGAAAATTCTAAAAAGAAGCAGTCTCCAACATCTTCAGGGCTTAGAAAGGATAGGGATAGGCCAAAACAATATGTAAGATACTTCCTTTCTTCAGACGTTCTGTCGCTGTCAAGATTTGTTAAACCTAGAGCTTGAATTTTGGTAAACCTCAAATATATTCAAGAACTATTAGGCCCCGGACACTATACGAGCGGTGAGCGACAAGCGGCGGGCGGCGTTTGCGGTGCCGCTTGGAAATCGGGTCTTATTTGTTTGCGTTCAATTTTGAAGAAAGTGGCCACGACCACGATAGACCTGAGCGGCGAGGGGCACTAAGCGGCGCCGCACCGCGCCGCTCAAGATTCTAAAACCCGACCGATTGCTTTTTGATTGCCGCCCGCCGCTCACAATGCTAAGTACGATTCTCAATACAAATTTATAGTCAAAGATGACAGACAGCCGACAACCTAGTGGTCCTCAGGCCAAACAAAAGAAAACTGAAGTTAAACTAAGTGATATACAAACTGAAGTACTTATCAGAGAGGTTCAGTGCCGTGAATCTTTGTGGAATGACCAGCACGAGAATTTTAAGAATTCTGCAATCACAAGAAAATTCTGGAATGAAATCGGAGCAGCCTTCGACATACCAGGTAAAACACATTTAGTTGTTTAAAATAGTTTTATAATTTGACCTTAAACCTTCAAACAGGATTTCCAAAACGCTTAAAAACAAACAACATTAATTTGTTTTATTATCTATATTGTTGTATTTATAATTTATTGGGAAATGTGCAACCAGTGTTAGATTTTAATTTGGGTAGTATTGATTATTGGCAAAGATAAAATCTACAATGCCTATAGGTTGAACTCATCTCTCGAAGTCTCTCTAGGCACCTTCCTCTTGAAGTCTTTGACAAAAATAGTATTTATATTTGTTTCTTAGAGTCAATGCTCAATGCCATTTTTTATGCAGAGGAATAATCAACATAAAGAAAAGGATGGGGATGACTATTTATTTTTTATGAGTTTGCTACCTTACGTAAAAACTTCAAGTCCCCTGTTAAAGCTTGAATTAAGAGGTAAGATACAAAGTAAAGTCATGCACAGTTACAAAATAAATCAACATCAGACTGTACCGCAACTTATGGCTTTTGATCGACAATCGACCTTACTCAACAGCAACTCATCATACTAACCATCAAGCAGTCATGTATCACCGTCACTTTCGGAAGACCTTCAATCGGGGTCCTCGAGTCCTTCATCAGCCCAGTACCAATGTAATCCAATGTATCAATGTAAATGAAATTCCAACTAAGTATCAAGAATATCAACGAAGAAGCCGACTTTATTACCAATACTGGTGCAGAAGCTTTTTGTAGAAAAAAAGTTGATTAATTGATATTTCACTTTCTTGTTGCAATTTGCTGTTTTTTGGTTTATATTTGTATTTTTAGAAGAGTAAATAATTTTCATTTTTCATTTTTGTTTTATTTACTTTAAACTAAATGACACTATCTTACCTCAAAGTAACAACAAGTCTTTCCGCTGGTTGCACTTGTTGCATTAAGCCTGGCCTTCTCTTCTCTATACTAGGCGTCAATCTATTCACCTTGTAATCGAATCGAAGCTGCGGTACTAAATGGTGATACTCTCCAAAGGTTACTCTTACTTTGTTTATTGAATGAACGCCCCAACGTTTCCTCCGTTTCTTGTATCTACCACAGAAAGTTCTCTTCAACATACAACTTTCAGAGAGCAACAACATAGATACGATATCTTCATTTGATAGCATCTTAAAATGCACTGGTAAAAATTGTGTCTACGAAGGAAAAAATAGTGCGGCGATAGGCGTATTGCCGCTGGATCTAGGTAAATTCTCGAAAACAATTCTTCGAATACAGTTTTTCGAAACACAATTTTTCGAATGAACAATTTTACGAAGCTACATTTATTCGAAATACGATTCTGTTCAATCCTAAAAATATTGTATTTTGAAAATTATTATTAGTCGATTTATATGTAGTTATTTTTATTAATACATGCAACTAATATTATTATCAGTAAGCTGTACGATCTGTGTAAGATGCTAAAACCTTTTTTCGGAAAAGGTTGATTAATTCAATTAGCTATTACCTGCTGATAAATACGAAACATACCTCCCTAATGAGTCTTTCCTCCAGAAAAGAAGCGAACTAGCAAAAATCAATGCAGAACTTCAAAACGAATGTTGGGGCTAGTTGTTAAAAAATTTAAGGGGCACATTGTTACAGTAACAAATAACCCCACTAAGAAGTAAATTCCATGAGAAACCCTTGCAATTGAAACGATGAATTTAATTTTTTATTAATTTATTTATTAAATTTAATACGTATAGTATAATTCGAATAATTATTGGATTCGAAAAATTGTTTTCGAATAATTTGCCTACTTCGATTGCCGCTTGTATCGTGTCCGGGGCCTTCTACAGTCAAGATGATCATTCTATGTGCTCATCGTGTATTTCGTGTACTAGAATGAGTCACGAAATAAATGTCAATATATTCTTACCAAGATCATCCTAGATAAAATCGACAGCCAATAATTTCTGTATTAGGCCAAATTTCCGCGACCCCTTCTTGGATTGCTGCTTCAAAATCCGCCACTACTTTATTAGGCTTGAAAATTTTTCCATATTCTATAGCTTTGTTTTGAACATATTCCAATCCTTTTACGTATGAACTTTTTAATTTGTTAGGTAGTATAATGAAAACTAATGGCACGTGATGGTCGTTCTGCAAACCATGAATGGTGAACATTTGCAAACATAATTTTGGAGCCTTTACTTTTGCAAGAATATTTTCTTTAGGCAGTTTACATCATTTTAGTGTCGATGTTTCTACATCACCTTCAATCACTTTCAAGTAAATTAAATAGATACCGTGGCTAGAATATTTTAAATGCAAGAATCTCGTTATGTGCTGAATTTATGCTATCATAGTCGATTTCACAGAAACACGAACTTCGATAAAAAAATGTTGCGATCTTTTAACAAAGGAAATGTAATAGAATTAAACTAGAAGGATTAAATAAAAGTCTCACTGGATCTATGAGCTACAAAAGTAAAATAAATTATCAACTAACCCTATAAATGTGGACAATTATATTAAGAATTTTACAGTAATAGGATGAAATGATAAAGGAATACTACAGTGCTCAACAATTGATAAGGATCACAGTCAGAAATAGCCAGAGTTTCTAGCAACATATTATTATAGATATTATAATGATATTATGATATTATAATAGATATTATGATAGATTATTTTTCTAGCAACAACCAAAAATAAAAAGCTGTATCATCAATTAAAATTAAACAGTCAAAAAATAATTGTGATCCTTATCAATTGTTGAGCAATGTATTTTGCTGGTCGACTGCGATATTTTTGCGAGTCGAACTCGATAACTGATAAGCTATAGGTAAATGATTTATAGTCCAGTCATTATATACATTTGGAAAAGAAAATGAACCAAGGAAGCTAAATTTTGGATATGTTGTGGGGAGTGCTTAGAAAAGCTTAACTTTAGGTTTTCGACTGGAAATTCCTTGTGCATTTTCCGCCATCTTGAAAACAAGGGGTTTAATTCCATTTTTTGACGATAACTCGGCTTTGCGTCGTCATAAGAGAATTATTGTAATATACTTTTTTGTTGTTTTTTTTACGCTCTACAATTTAGGTCTTATGCATTTTTAACCTATCGTTGATGGTTGTTAAGATATCGAGCGCGAAAGTTAAAAATAAATTCTTCGCAACCGATTGTTTGCTTTTTTCTCCTTTTTCGTGATATATATCGAAAAATTTTCTATCACAAAACTTGTAGAGCATGCTAATATCTACAAAATTGTTCTCAGGGGTTTTTTTGTTTGACAAAAATTACGACTGTTGGAGCGCCGTAAAGTTGGTAAGACGGTGGAAAGTTTTGATTTCATAGCCCGCGCAGTTGTATATTATATGTTGGAATGGATTTGCGGTTGTAGAGGAAATGATTTAAGTACAATAGAAATAAATAAAACAGCAAACCAATAATACCTCTGAAGAACCAATATCTCTGATGTGACTGTTTATTAAATTATAATTATATGACAAATCTATCAACATAACAACAAAATACAGGGTGTTATTGAAATGAATGTACATATTGAAACGGGCTTACCTTTACACTTTTCTAGATTGGGGAAAAATATTATTTTTTAAAAATAACTATTATTAAAGGAGTTATTACATTTTGAAAAATAATTTTAAAATGAACGTACACCGCTGCATTATAGAGGTAGGTCTGAGAATGACATTGTAACTAAGAATTCAACCAACCAGATACGTCAGATAGTCCTTATAGAACTAGGCGTAGTGTATGTTGTAGCGGACAGGTAGCAGCAGAAATAATACGGAATGTATGATCAGAATCTAAACCATTTATTGTAGTTAAACATTAATACACAACTTACATGAACGGCGTATATGAGAGAAGTGACTTCTCGTTACATATCAACAAGAACAATTGAGATGACAACCATTAAAACTTACTTTCAACACTCCTCCTTAAGTTTTAAGTTTTACAAAAAATAAAAAACCTAACTAAGCTTAACTAAGCTCATTTCATTAGTGAACCGCTCGTGTTTAACACGACCCAAGCCTTTCGTTAAAATATCTGCAATCATTTGATCACTTGGTTTATATTCCAATATAACCTTCCCATCGCCAACAACCTCGCGAATAAAATGAAATCTAATCGCAATATGTTTCGTACGACCGTGAAATACGGGATTTTCTGCAATCTTACAATTAATCGCACTTTGATTATCAATAAAAAGTTTAATTGGTCTTTGTGGTTCATCCAACAATTCACTAATGATCTGACGTAAATAAATTGCTTCTTTACAAGCTTCCGAAGTCGCCATATATTCCGCCTCACAGGAAGATAGCGCAACACATTTTTGTTTGTGCGTTTCCCAGCAAATAGGAGCTCCAGCCATTCTGAACATGAAGCCAGTCTGAGATTTCCTATCACTATGATGATCTCCCCATGTAGCATCAACATAGCCCTCGATATCTAATGAATTATTCTTTTTAAACATCAGATTCAAATTGGCTGTGGCCTTAATATAACGAAATATTTTTTTAACACAATTCCAATGCTCCATCGAGTGCCCTTTATTAAATTGACTCAAATAGTTTACTGCATACGCTATATCAGGTCTCGAATTTATAGCAAAGTACATCAAACATGCTATGGCATTTTCATATGGAATGTTAGCATTATTCTCGGAAACATCTAATCTAGTATTTACATCAATGAGTACAAACGCATTCTTGGCGTCAGAAAACCCAAAACGATCCAAAACAGAGTTAATATACTTCGTTTGATTCAAGAATATATCACGTTCATCCCTACAAATTTTCATACCTAAAATATTTTTAGCCACACCTAAATTTTTAATATTAAAATTACTCTGTATAGTCTCAAACAACTTATTCTTTTCCAATTCGCTATTATGAAAAACATAAAAATCATCAACGTATAAAATGATAAACAACAGAGAACCATTTTCTCTCTTTGAAAATAAACAAGGCGCGCTAAGAGATTTCACATAGTTAGCTTGCTCCAAAACGGCATTCACCCTCTTATTCGAAGCTCTGGAAGATTGTTTAAGTCCATATACTGCCTTTTTAAGCAGACATACCTTGGACTCCGATCCCACAGTAACAAAACCTTCCGGTTGCTCCATGTATACACATTCCTCCAATTCACCATGTAAGAAGGCTGTAGTAACATCAAAATGACTTATATTCAAGTCCAATTCAACAGCAATAGCAATCAATAATTTCAAGTAGAATTCCGAGCAACTGGCGAGAAAGTCTCGAGGTAATCTACCCCATAAGATTGAGAAAAACTACTTGCAACCAGTCCAGCTTTATATCGAATACTACCATCAACGTTTTGTGATAATTTAAATATCCATTTATTCGATACCACAATCATCACTTGGTCGATTTACCAGACTCCACACTTCATTTTGAATGCTCTATTTTCATAGCTTCCAACCATTTGTCTTTATCAAGCTGAAACTTGAGTACTTTCCAATCATAAAAAACAACTGTGCATCATTAGAAGATTTAATTGTAATCAAAAATAGTTCGTCGAAAATTGTGTATACTACTTGAATAACTGGCAAGGGCAGTTAATGTCGTGAATCCATAGGCCTGCTGATGTCAATAAATTGCTGTCATGGGTGGAAAACCGAAAAATGCAAAACTTGCAATAAGCCATTGGGAAAAATTCACCCAAAAGTTCGTCGCAGTGGAGAGTGTAAGTGTTGGTTTCACGCTACGGAACAATGCTTTTCATTGTCAGACGGAGAATTGGAGCGAATTGTACAGAAGAAACTACCCTGGATATGCGCAGCTTGCGTGGACTCCGAGGCGGAAGAAAGCGAAGATAGTGAAGAAGAAGAAAGCGAAGAGGAATGCGATGAAGAGCCTACCAAGATCATCTCGCTTAAGAATCAAAGAATTAGTTTAGGTGTGAAAAAAGCCACGAACACTGAAGGCAAAATAGACATACTACTGAAACAAAACGAAAAAATTCTGAAAAAATTAGAAGCTATTGAAAAGGAAAACAAGCAACTGAAACAAGAGCTCAAAGTAATAAGGGAAGAAAACGCTAATTTAAGAAAAGAGGTAGATATTTTAAAAAATCAAAAAGAAAACATGAAGCAAGACTCACTGAAAAATAATATTATCATTAGTGGACTACCACTTAATGATAACACAAATGAAAAAGAATTAAATGATTTTGTTCTTGGGATCGCAAAAAACTTGGAGATAAATCTAACAGAACAGGATATCAAGTGTTTTAAAGTGGGTAAGGATAATCCAAAACTCCTCAAGGTTGTTCTATCAAAAGCAGAAACAAAGGAACTCATCATGCAGAAGAAGAAAAATACCGACCTAAACACGAAAAAAATTGGACTATCCATGGATAAAGTGATCTATCTAAACCACGATATGACCCCAAAGAATCAACTATTACTGAAAAAAGCTAGAGAAATTAAGAAACAAAATAAGGTGAAATACGCTTGGTATAAGGATGGGAAAGTATTTGTTAGAAAAACAGACTCAAGCCCTTCAATAAGAACTAAGTCAGAGGAGGACTTAAAGGGTCTGAAAAAAAAACTAATAACTTCAAACAAAAATAAAAAATTACACATGCTTTACCTAAATATACGATCAATTCGAATAAAAGATAAATTTGAAAATCAACTTCTTTATATATCAAAATTTAACTATCCACATATCATTGCTGTAACGGAATCTTGGCTAAAAGAATCTGAAACTAAATACTACAATGTCGAAAACTACAATGCAGTTTATGATTGCAGGAAGTCAATATTGTACCGGGTGTCCAAATAAGAAAGGTCGCCAGCCATATCTCGAAAACTAATAGTCGTAAAGACTTGCGGTAAAAATTTTTATAACTAAATTGGCCAAGAGAAAAAGCTGGAAATAATTTTGAAGTCTCTGAAAAGGCCACCAGTACGAGTATTCGCCATCTTGATTTTTAAAAGCCGTTTTTTTAAAAAATTTCCATAGTAGAGGTATCAAAAATACATTTTATTTTGAGAGTTGAGATAAATGCGATTCTTTTTTATTATATATTTTTGACTCAAACTTTTAAAATAAAGTGGTGGAGGAAGGTTGAATATGTTTACAAATAAACGTTAATAACTTCAAAACCCCTGAACGGATTTTCATAAACATGAAATCGTTGAAAAGGGCTTTCCTTAGTCTATCACTCACACATTGAAAAATATTATTTCGATTGCTTACTTGGCCACAAGAGGGCGTTTTCCGACATAGCCTCAAATAATATCGATTTTCTCAAAAAAATTAAATACAACATTATAACTTTTTATTTAGCAAATGATAGTCAGGGAATTGCCCAACAAGCCTTTGAAAACCGCATCTCGATATCTCTTTCCTATCCTAAAATATACTTAAAAAAAGAGAATTGTTAAAAACCGATATGAAAACGGTAAAAAAATTGGATTACGGGGATATTTTCGGCACACCTATTATTATAAAAGCCTCTAATTATCGTTGTTTTATGCACAAAATTATTTGGTTTGTTATTAAACTCCAAATATGTTTAAATCTGCAATCTAATATTCAATTAACAATATTATTGAATCTTCACTTCCGTTTTTCACTGAATGCGATCTTCAAAAAAAAATAGCATGCCATGAAAAATAGGGCACAAACAATTATGCACTCACTACACCACACCACACCACACCATCACATGCTGATAGACCAACGACCTTGGTTCTGGATCTTCTGCAATCAGTTTGGATTGTGTGGATTGGATATTGTGCTTATTTTCCATGGCATGCTAATTTTTTTTAAAGATCGCATTCAGTAAAAAACGGAAGTGAAGATTTGATAATATTGTTGAATGAATATTAATTAGATTGAAGCACAATATCCAATCCACACAATCCAAACTGATTGCAGAAGATCCAGAACCAAGGTCGTTGGTCTATCAGCATGTGATGGTGTGGTGTGGTGTGGTGTAGTGAGTGCATAATTGTTTGTGCCCTATTTTTCATGGCATGCTATTTTTTTTTGAAGATCGCATTCAGTGAAAAACGGAAGTGAAGATTCAATAATATTGTTAATTGAATATTAGATTGCAGATTTAAACATATTTGGAGTTTAATAACAAACCAAATAATTTTGTGCATAAAACAACGATAATTAGAGGCTTTTATAATAATAGGTGTGCCGAAAATATCCCCGTAATCCAATTTTTTTACCGTTTTCATATCGGTTTTTAACAATTCTCTTTTTTTAAGTATATTTTAGGATAGGAAAGAGATATCGAGATGCGGTTTTCAAAGGCTTGTTGGGCAATTCCCTGACTATCATTTGCTAAATAAAAAGTTATAAATATAAAAGTTATAAATAATAAAAAAGTTATAAATAAAAAAAACATAATAACAGGAAAAAATAAGTGCAATTGTTCAATAATTGATCACGTTATTACACATAAAGTGCTCCATTAAGTCGTACGACACTGCAATATCGGATTATAAACTGTTAAATATCAAAATTAAATTAAATAAAAAACACATCAATGCGAAACATATAAAAACGACTGAAAAGGATGACTATTATAAATTTCGTAGATATCTGCAAGATGATATTCAAAACTTGAACAGCATTGATAAGATGAATCCAGTTATCAGCGAACTAAAAAGACCGTGCACATCTATTAAAACAATCAAAAAGTAATAAACAACAACAAATGGTATAACTATAAAATTCGAAAATAAAATTAATAAAAAAACAGGATAAAGCCTATAAAAAAATGAAAAAATACCCTAACAATGAAAATTACAAATACCAATTTAATGTACTAAAAAAAGAAACAAACAATATAATAAAGAATGCTAAAAAAGACTACTTAAACAAACAATTAGCACAAACAGGGACCGACTCAAAAAAAAATGTGGACATTATTAAATAACACAATAAATTGTAAACAGCCGAATCAAACTGACATCAATAAAGTGAAATCTGGTAGTAAAATAATAACAGCAAACTGTGAAATTGTTTCCTCATTTAATAAATACTTCACGGAGGTTGCCATTAATCTTCAAAAAAAGTATTAAGTTTGATACTTATACAATACATAAGTTTGAAAACAACGACAACATAGTTAATGACAAATGCCTATACCTCAAGAAATGTACTTAATCGGAGTTGAAGAAAATTATATGGTCATTGAAGAACGCTCATTCAAAAGGAGATGATGGAATTTCTTTATATGACATCAAAGATAAATAAAAGACAAGTTACTGGAAATAATTAATGTATGTCTCAAAGAAGCAGAATACCCATCGTATATAAAAGTATCCAAAATCTTACCGATATTCAAAAGGGAAAAAAGAAAATATGAGCAACTACCGTCCAATTTCAATTACGCCAACTTTGTCTAAAATAATCGAACGAGTCATAAAAGCTAGTGGAATTTTTTGAACCGTCGGCGTATCAATATGGTTTCCAAGAATCAAGCTCAACTTTGGGTGCAACGACTGACTTGATGGAACATATCATCGAAGAAACGGACCAGGATAACTTTGTGGCCATAGTGTTCATTGACTTAAGGAAGGCATTTGATACGGCGAACCATCAAATTCTCCTAAAAAAATTCTACGACATGGGTATTCAAGGTCCAGCTTGGAATCTTCTCAGATCATTTTTGAAGCATAGGAAACAATATGTGTTTGCAAACAAAACAAAAAGTTCGATTAAATCTATAAAATGTGGCATACTCCAAGGATCCGTTCTAGGTCCTTTGCTCTACCTATTATACGTGGAAAATCTTAGCAAAGTTGATATGATCTCAAAATATTACATTTTCGCTGACGACACAGTTCTAGTATTTCATGGCAAAAATCTAAATGAGCTACAATCTACAATCAGTACCAACCTAAAAAGATTCTACATATGGCTGTGTCAAAATAGACTTGTAATTAATGAAAGTAAAACGACTTACATGGTCTTCAAACCCAAACGGAACGAAGAAACAAATATTGCTCTACACTTGAATATAAATGGGATAAACCTCACCAAAGTATCACATCACACGTATCTTGGACTGGTTATAGATGAAAAATTGAACTGGGATAAACATATTGACATGATTTTTGATAAGCTATGTGGATTGATAAATTGTATGAAGCGAATTAGCAATTTATTCAGTGTGAAGATCAAACTGAAAATGTACAATGCCCATGTAAACAGTGTACTATCATATCTCATTGCTATTTGGGGAAACACCTCACAGTTTAACATTAATTGTCTTCAGAGATTACAGAATAGAGCTATTAAAACTATATTCAATCTGGCATATGAAACAAGTACAACTTCGCTTTATGAACGGTTTCCAATCTTACCTATAAAAAAAATGATCAAAAAAGGACTGTGCACGTTAGTGTTCAAAATCAACAATAATCTCTTGAAAAGCAATGTCTACCTGGAGAAAATTTCGCATTACCACTTTAAGGACAAATTCGCGTTGAATAAAACCATCCGTTCGGTCTATGGTAGGAAGAGACCTAGTTACGCAGGAGCACGTCTTTATAATGAACTTCCAAAAGATATAAGACTGTGTGAAACTTTATATTCATTTAAAAAAAATTGAGGACTTACCTAGAAAACTGTTAATTTTTTATTATAACAATTATTTTTTTGTATAATTGTTTGTAAATTAGCATTGATCTGTGATAACAACTTCATGTTGATTAGCAGTATTATCAATAAATAAATAAAATAAATAAATTAATTGCCTCATTTACCGATAAAGGTTCCAGATCCCCAAAAAGAAACAACTTGCATACTACAGTCATAATCTTCCATCCATCTCGGGCGACGAACAACCCTGCCCGAGGAAGTCACAGTTTGTTGAACTTGAGTTAACCTCGATTCTTCAAAATTAGGAATACTTGAAAATTCACTAGATGCTAAAGAGTTAGAAGCATCTTCATGCATCCCGGAAGAATTAGAAACATCATTCGTGTTAGTGTTTTCGCAGTAGCCCACCATTATCATTGGCTTTGACTTAGGATCCAATTTACGTCTTAATTGCTTAGGTATATGTGCATAGGTACGACAACCAAAAACCCTAAGATGACTCAAATCTACCTTTGAACCACTCCACAACTCTTCCGGAGTATAACCTTTAATAGCTGTAGAAGGACTGCGATTTTTCAAATATATAGCGGTTGAAACAGCTTCCGCCCAATACATCTTTGGCAACCCTGAATCCTGTAATAACGTTCTTGCCTTTTCAATGATAGTACGATTACAACGTTCCTGAACCCCATTTTGTTTGGGTGTATACGGTACAGTTAATTGATGGATAATACTGTTGAAGTATGTTAGTTAAGTTTTAGCTTGAGTTGGTTGTTATGTAGGTTTAGGGAGTTAACAGTTACGTTGTATATAGTTACGTTTTGTCAGTTGGAAATAATAAAATAAATAAAGATACTGTCACATATAAAATATACAGAACTTTTACATTTAAAAGAGATCCTACAGAAGTACTGAATATTCAATATTCAATAGGTTATGGGCCCAGGGCGTTTATTCCTGTAGATGACTATTTTTTTTTCCGGAAAAACGTAAATTGTGTTAGTAGCAGTTATGGAATTTTTTCACAACATAAAACACCTAACTGGTGAAGGTGATTGGCCGGTTTGGGAAAGAAAAATGAGAGATATGCTCGATTACCACGAGGGAGCTCTAGATGTAATAGATGGAAATCTAGTAACCCCTAATCCTTTACCAGATACAGCCACTGAAGCCGAGAAGAAAGGTTTTGAGAAGAAATACGACTTGTACCGCAAAGCTAATAGTTATGCAAAATCTATGATAACCAACGCTGTTACTGATGCGGTCTATCAAAAGATAATGGATAAAGTCACAGCTTATGAAACATGGCAATCCTTAAAACAACTCTTCGAAGCTTCAGCTAATGATCAACTGTTCAAACTGTGCACTGATTTCTTCGCTTTTACATGGACTCTTGGTGCAGATATTTCCACCCATATTGCAAAATTAAGAAGTCTCTTCTGCGAACTTAACAATGGTTTGAAGTTGAAACGTGAAAATGCTTTGCCAGATTTAATGTTAGTATGTAAAATTTTAAATATTTTACCAAGTAGCTTCGAAAATTTTAAATCAAGTTGGATGCTCTTGACGAAAGATAAAGGAAACACTTTAGATGAATTAGTAATTCAATTATGTATGTTCGAAAGAAATTTCACTAAAAATGAAAATCGAGGAGAATCTAGTCAAGAAGCTATGGTTTTAAAATTTGACAAAACTAAACAAAACGAGAGAAGTTTCGAAAAACAAAAAGGCAAAAGTTTCTGTTATTATTGTAAGAAAAAGGGCCATTGGGTGAAAGTGTGTCGAAAATGGATCGCTGATGGAAGACCACCTAAACAATCAAATACTTCAGCAGATGCAAATATTACTCTTTTAGTTACCCATGATGAAACCAACATAGTTGAAGATGACAAGATGTCTTGGTGGGTTGATAACGGTGCAACTAAACATGTCACACACTGTCCAACATTCTATACTCAATTTGAGAAATTTGAATATCCATCTAAGATTAAAGCAGCTGGAAAAGAGCATCTTGAAGCAATTGGCAAAGGTACCATACAAATAAATTCTGTATTAAGGAATCAAACGATTACTCTAAAAGATGTGTGGTATATACCTGATATTTCCAAGAACTTATTTTCCGTGCTGGCAGCTCATGATAAAAACAAGAATAGTGTTTTTATATCGACAGCTACTAGCTGCAGGTTTAAAGTTAATGGGCAACTTGTACTAAGTGGCACTAGAGATGTTGGAGGTACTTTATTTAAAACCTCTATTGAACCTCTTGTACCAAAAGCAAAAGTGCATATTAACGTGGCTACCACTTCAGATGAAAACCTACTTCAACTTTACGATGAGCGTTGGGGACATCAAGACAAACGATACGTTCAGGCCAACCTACAGAAGGAGTTAAATCTTACACTCAAGATTAACAAGGAGGTATGTGAACCCTGTATGTATGGCAAATCACATCGTCTTCCCTTTGGTTGCAGATTTAAAGCAAAATTTCCAGGAGAACTTATGTCTGCCGACATCTGTGGACCCTTTGATCCTTCATTTCAAAAGAAGAGGTATCTATTAGTATTTAAAGATTCCTTCACTAAATTTCGCTATGGATTCTTTTTGAACCAAAAGTCTGAAACCTCAACTGCATTAAAAGAAATGCTTACTCATGCAGAAAACTTGGGTCACAAGAAATATCAAATTGTTTAACGTAATGCAAAAAATTATTGCTACAAAATTCGCTACCATTATCTGATCTAAATATCTTTATTTTTAAACCAGTTTGATTTTCTACCAGATTTTTAAATTCTTTAAACTTAGAAAAAACTTCTGACTTATATTTTAAAAAATAACCAAATGTTTTCCGAGAATAATCATCTGTGATCATTAAAACATACCTAGCTCCACCAATACTAGTTTCTGACATAGGTCCACAGATGTTTGCATGTACCAGCTCTAATAAATTCTCGGCCTTTTTAGCTTGCCCTTTAGGAAAAAATTTTGTAGTTTGTTTGGCCTCAATACAATGGACGCACGTAGAAATATTATCACCCTGAAAAACAATGCCAGTACTAAGATTATTTCTTAATAAATCAAAAGCAGCCCAACTAATATGACCTAGGCGCTTATGCCAAATATCCTTACTAATTTTACAATTAACGGGCAACAGAACATTATTTGATTCAATAATACTTGAACTTCCACTAGAAGATCTATCTAATTTATAAATGCCACCGATTTGCGATCCAGTGAATATAATCTCACCAGTTACAGATACCTTATCCTTTCGGTAAGCTTCAAAACCACTTTCATTAAAAACTAATACATAACCTCTATTTGCCATTTGGCTTACAGACAAAAGATTAGCAACAACATTAGGCGCGTATCTTACATTTGTAATAGTACCATTAACAATACTTTCATCATTGACATTAAATAAACCAGTATCCACATCCCCGGAACCTTTACTTGTAAGGCTTCCGTTGTCTGCAGTGCAGAATGTAGATTCCGTAAAAGGATTAAAATTTTTCATCCAATTTTTATTGTTGCTTACATGGTTACTAGCGCAACTATCAATATACCAGCTGTTTTCATCGAACATTCCGGTAGCCAAAACCGCCGAATTAAATAAATATTATTACTTACGTTTTTCTCCTTTGTCCTCTTTAAATTTACTTTTATTTGTACCTTTATCGCTGTCTTTTAACATTGGACATTTAGGCCGAATGTGCCCCTCCACACCGCATTCATGACAAATAATTTTCTTTTTGTTGAACGATTTTGATATCAGTGCAGAAGTTGTAGCTTCTTCCCGCATTCCCCTTCGAGCATCTTCATCCAAAATAGTCTTTATGACATCCTCACTGGTAATGGAAGTGTGAGTAGCCCCATAGCCACTCAACATGGTCTAGGAATCAGGTAGTCCACTTAAAATAATCATTCCAACCTCGCTCTCCTCAATAGTAACTTTTATATCGGATAACTGATGTATTAACGACAGCATACCACTAACGTATTCGTTCATCGAAGAAAAATCTTCATATCTTGTTCGGTACAGCTTACGCTTCAAAAAAAGTTGTCTGCTAAGACCAGAACTTTGGAACGCCTTTTCCAAATTTTCCCATGCCTGGTTAGAAGATACTGTTCCTCGGATATGGCTTACACAAACCGGCTTAACACTTAGGCTGATTTTTGCCAAAGCACGCTGATCCCTATCCGAATCGGGGTCGATTAAGATAGTCTATTAAGATCATTTTCATCTGAAACTTCCAGTTGTCGTAATTCTTATGTCCCTCGAGTTTCTCGATACCTGGAACACCTGCGGGACTCGCATGAACAGTGCTATTTGTCGCATTATTAGGTGCTTGATCTTCCGCCATTTTGAACCGACTTGGACACGAACGACAAAATAAAAAATGGAATTTAGACGATCATACCTACTGGGCCTATAACCTGTTGTAATGGACAGGTAGCAGCAGAAATAATACGGAATGTATGATCAGAATCTAAACCATTTATTGTAGTTAAACATTAATACACAACTTACATGAACGGCGTATACAGTGTGTTCTCGAACTTGGGGTAATAAATTCTAGGGGTGGTAGTTCGCATAATTTGAGACCGATTCGCAGATTTCGTTTTCCTAAAAAATTTATTTTAAGCAAAATAGGGCCATTATAAAAAAAATGAAAGAGCGAATACATCCCTGAGCGCGATAGACGTCGATCGCTTTTATGACTCAAAAACACAGATGAGAAGTGTAATGTAATGTAATGTTTTTCTTTACGGTTTTGATTAAATTTTCACATAATTTGCTAAGATGACCCGTTGCCAATTCATCATTAAAAATTAAACCCCAAGTTCATAAACACCCTGTATGAAAGAAGTGACTTCTCGTTACATATCAACAAGAACAGTTGAGATGACAACTATAATATATAGTATCAAGTATATGAACTTAAAACTTACTTTCAACAGTATAAAGGTCGGAAAAGGGGTATTTTGCCCCAGATTTAAATGTTTGAATTTAAGAGTAAAATTAGTGCCATTCATTTTTTGATATCAAATATTCTTCACTGTTTACATATGTACATTCATTTCAATAACACCCTGTATAAATTGTAACTATGTTCGATCTTCAACACCTCTTCTCAATTTGGATTTTGACAAAGTCCAATTTTTTCATAAAATGACTTTATCTTCTTGGCTGTCATTGGCTTCAGTCGTAATTGGATTCATCGTCAAAAGGTCTGCGACCATTTCAGTCGTCGGAACTATCCGACTAAGTCGAATTTCGCTATTCCATTTTTCTTCATATCTCTTACGAAATGATGCTTTACCTCGATATGTTTCGATCTTGTTACACCCCCCTCATGTTCTATTAATTTTAATGTACTCTGGTTATCTTCACATATTGGGTGGTATGAATAAAACGAGAGTTTATACTCGGAGCATCTACTCTGGAGCATGAACATTTAGTAGAAGTATCTACTTGGTTCCATATGAATAAAAATTATAAATTTCGAAAAGTATCTATACCAGTTTAATTGAGTATATACTCTTATATGAATCCGTTCATTCAGCAAAATTGACAAATAAAATGTAAATGTAAACATAAACAGGCTGGAATGGATGGGGATTTAAAAACCTGAATACTATTCAACACAATTTTTACTTAAGTTCTGTTTCCAAGAGTTTAAAGTTTAGTTCAAGTTTAGATTTCAAAAAATGAGTAGTGACGAAGAGAGTGCAAGTAGAAAAAATTATTTTCAAATGTCATTTGCGTTAATTGCTGCAAAAATATCAAGTAGTGTTTTCTAAAACTCAAATACAAGAGATTATAAAAAATAAAAATTTAAATTAAATAATTTAATGTAAAGTAAATAATTTATTGAATGCCTCCCTCTTCGATAGTTTTATAGGATTTCGGAACCATCAACCATCAACCATAGAGCGAGCCCATATCCTTCATCTCCTGTATTAGCTGCATTAGCTTCATTTCTTAACATTTATTAACATACTCGCGGAAAGGTAGGAAAGGGCGCTAACGCGCCCTTTCTTTGTACACTGACCCGTTGCCAGGTATAAATACAAGTACCTTATTCGGTCTCGCTCACATTGGACTCACGTCTCCTCACGGCTGGAGAGTTGGATGACATTGACTTGAGTCTATTAAAATTAAAACAGCTTGTATATCATTTTTATTTTTACCATAAATTAAAAACACTCCGTATAGTTCATTTTTATTAAAATAAAAAAACCCTGAACAGCATGTCGTTGTACCAAGATGTTTGTACTCCTGCTCCGTGGGCTCGACAGCTCGAAGGTCATTTCTCTAACTACCCCGAGTTGTCCCAAAATAGTCACCTCTCGTGGTAATTCCTCTGGTTCGTGAAATGGAGGTCGTTCCTGCAATTTGAAAATATTAGTAATCAAATAAGAATAATATTATCCAAACATTAAATTTTAAAGCGATAAATCGTTTAAAATAAAAGCCGGCATTAATTTTACGTACCGGCAAATTATTTTCGAAGCTTGTCCAAAGAACGGAATCCCCATGCCTGTAGGCTACGGCTAGGCTAGCATTCGGGATACATCTAGCGTTTCTACTCCTGGCAGAGCTTCTCTGTCGCCTTGGTGGAAGCTTCCTACCGCAATACACGAATAATTCAGCAGATCGTCCTCTTCGCTCAAATTGCCGCAAATCACGCTCACCTCTCTGCCATGTCTAAAATACATATAAAACACCAATTTAGTAATATACATACAAGTAAAATACCTTTTTAAATAATTAATATTTTATTTAAAAAAGGAATAACTTACCTAATTAAAAATGTAAATCACTAAATCACAAATTCAAATTGGAAAGTCGCTCCAATAATCTTTCGCGCATGTCACCGAAAAATTAATTGACTGAATTATAAATAACTACCGAATCAACAACAGGCTTCAATTATTTTCATACAGGGTGTTAAAAAAAGGGCCAAAAAATTAAATGGGGAGTACGTTCGAACCTCAGATTAATAACTAAACATAGATACGGCGTTCCCTATACTTCCCTATTGGTTTGTTTGACTTCTAAAATAACAAATGAATTGACTGCATGGTTGCCAGTTTTTCAATTAGGTAAAGTTTTATCGGAAAAAATTACAACAATGAAAATGATTATAAACCTTTTTTTTTCATTCTTTAAATACTTTTATTTTTAATTTCTTACTTACAGATGAAAAAATTATTATTTTACTCATTAAATATTGTGACTACCTATTTTTAGGCAACCCCGTTTACATATTGGTGTGTGTTGGTGCAGTTACCTTACCAGTTACTGTTTCTGACTTTTTCTTTTTCTTTCAAAACTCACGCCTGCCCGCTCCTCGTCTGTCGTCTGCTCTGCTCATTTAATTTTTTAAATTTTCTTACATTGTGCACGTAGTTCTTATACTTTTGTTTCATTATTACTATTATAACTATTAAATAAATATATTTAACTTTCCCCATATTACTTAACTCTACTAAAGAGAGGATTTTACATATTTTATTATTATACACCACATACCACATACACTGTAACATAAACTAAACATATTATCTAATAGGTACTTGTTAGTTTAATAGTACTCTGTTCTGTTAATACTATTTATTTACAGGATAGTTTAAAATATTGGAAGTGATAAACAATTAGCAACAGAATATAATAATAATATAATAAAATGCGTTTATTTAGCAAAAAAATGCTATTCAATATACAAAAAATACTATATACTAAACTAATACTATAAACTAACACACTAATATGTTACACTTAAAAGCTAACAAACATATAAAACGAATACAAAAAGTTCCAAACAAACCACGAATGACAAGAACAATTTAAGTTACCCAAACAATTTAAGTCTAAGTAGAAAACAACAAGTAATTCTTTACACATTTTTTAAATAAATTGTACTCCCCTATGCCCTTGAATTCCCCAGGTAATCTATTATAAGCCTGTACACCTTTGAATAACAGCGAATTTTGTCCCCTTTTCGTATTTTTATTTGTCAGTGCAAAATTACCTCTATTTCTTGTTTCGTACCCATGCCTTTCAGCCAAAATATCAACCGACCCCCCAAAATAACCAGGCAACAATTTTAACCTTATCCTGTGTACAAAACATACCGCATTCAGCAAAAGAAATCTGTCAACATCAAGCCATCCTAGAGTACTTAACATATCATCTATTCTCGCATATCTATTTCTACGAAGAATAATTCTCATTCCCCTATTCTGCGACTTCTGCAGCCTACCCTTCTGGTTTCCATTGCACAGAAACAACACCGTGCTAGCATAGTAAAAGTGGGGAAGTATTATTGTATTGTACACCACCCTCCTTGTCCATTCACTTAAAAATGTTGAACATCTCCTAAGCACACCCAGCTTCTTTGATATTTTTTTACACACATAATTTAGATGAGTTTCAAAATTTAATTTACTATCAAGAAAAACCCCCAGATATTTAACACTATCTACAACATGTATTTTCTCCCCATCAATATATAGATTTATTACCTCATAATTCAATATATAGAATAATATAATATAGATATATAGAATAGAATAGAATAGAATCGTCTTTATTTTCAACTCGGCGAAGGGCAGCATAGCTGTTTTCTTAACCGAGCATTAAACCGAAAGCAGGCCATATGCAACTTTAATCTGTCTTGTATGTTAAGCCATTTTAGTTCCTTTAGTCTTTGGGTTACGTGATCTCTCATCCTAAGATTGAAAATAAAGCGAATACATGAGTTCTGAATTTTCTGCAACCTGCTTTTAGACTGTAGGTCAAGACAGGGACCATATACAATATCCGCATAATGACAGTGCGAGAGAACCAAAGATTCGCACAATTGTCTTTTCATGGGAACACTGGAGAATATTTTTACTCTTATATAAATTCTTAAGAGAAATTATTGCCCTCTGAACGACCCTTCCAACTTGACCGCTAAATCTTGGTGTCAAATAAAACTCCTAAATTTTTATATTCTTTTGCGACTGGAATACTCACATTTGACATGGTGAGTTTTACATTTTCGCTAACCCAGTCCTCATTTGGCCCAAAAAACATAACCGCTGATTTAGAAGGGTTGATTTTTAAACCATTATCAGTAGAGTACTGATAAATCTCATTCAGACAGGCATTCATTCTCTCACTGGCGATATCAATCTTATCAGGAGTAAAGCTCATGTGAAGCTGTGTGTCATCCGCGTACCTTTGCATGTCATAATCTGTAATACATTTGTCCATATCAAAAGTGTAAATTAAAAATAATAATGGTCCCAATATCGATCCCTGTGGTACCCCCCTACGAATGGACAAGGAATCAGACATCTCGCCCTCGACAAGAACACGCTGCGCACGACCAGAGAGATACTCCCTAAAGAAATTGATAGTTTGATCAGAAAACCCATAGTAATGAAGTTTGACACACAGTAGCTAGTGGTCTAACGTGTCAAACGCCTTACTGTAATCTAGCAGTACCAACGCGGAGATTTCCCCACGATCTCGAGCTAAAATAATGTCATCCAACACCTTAATTAGTACTGAAGCCGTACTACAGTACCTGCAAAACCCTGATTGGGAGTCAGTAAATAAAGCGTTAGATAGTAAGAACTTAGTTATTTGAGAGTTTATGATTTTTTCAAACAATTTAGAAACTACTGACAACAAGCTAATGGGCCTTAGTTCAGATATTCCACCAACGTTAGCTACTTTTGGTAGGGGTAAGACTATTGCGGTCTTCCACAGCTCGGTAAAAACGGAATTCTCTATACAAAAGTTAAAAATATGTGTTAAAAACGGGATAAATATAGGACAGCATAATTTAATCATTTCTAAGGACAGCCCGTCGCATCCATACGCATTAGATTTTAATTGACTACGCTCTTATATAGCAACTTCGGTACAGCATCTGCTTTTAAAGAGTTTTGACCATGTATAAAACCTTGAGGACTAGATGAATGTCTTTAGCAAATTCTACTAGGCTTTTTTATAATATTCTCATCCAGTTTGAGGCTGCGTATACAAGCTTCTCTTTTACTGGGGCATGCTGGAAACCTACATATAAACATGTAAAAAAGCATATTAAAAGTATCTACAAACATAAAATTTTCTCGAATAAGTATGCATCATAAAATAAAATCCGTAGAATTGAAACCTGTTAGCAAATTTGTTACCTATCATATTTTTTTACTTTTACAACCTTTACAAGTAACAAATAAATATTAAAAAGATTCCAAATAAAAGCAAAATACTAGACATATGTTCTTTATATACTTACCTATGAAATGAAGTCCCCGCAACAAATTTTGAACAACAAACGGCACATCTAACCGGCATTTTTAAAGAATCAACAAACGACGAAAAAACTACTAAAAAAACTACTAGAAAACTACTAAAAAAATCAAATAAAACTTATAAATTAGCAATCCGTAAATTCACCCAATTTCAAATTTAATAAAAGCAATAAAAGTTAATGGCGTCTCATTCTCATTCACTTAACTTGATTCTGATTGGCCGAGTTTTCTAGTCGGGGGTATAAAATGAATTTAGTCGAAAAAACTTAATAATTTAATTATTTTAATATGAATTTTTAACCAGAAGTTTAAAATAATGCTCTTGAATTGAAAAATCTACAGATTAAGTTGTTCCCTCAGCTGTTTTAGTAAATAATCCATATAAAGTGCAGAAGACATTTGGCAACGTTGATTCAAAAAAATCGAGAAGAGCCAATCACGTGCCGGGGCCAATCCGTCAAAATTCGTCTAAAAAAGTTACAAAGAAACATCGACTGGACTGTATCTATGTTTACTTGTTCATCTGATGTTCGAACATTACATCTCTTGATTGACGGTCGGATTGACATTTCTATCAAAATTGAAAATTAATCACCCTGTATATCATTTTTATTTTCTTCATAAATTAAAACCTCCCTTTATATTGTAACCGTTTTTCGGTATGTCGATTACAATTGGCGCAAATCGGTTATAGAAATAATTACGGGTTTGCCTCGGGCGCCAGATTTTTGAAATGGTTTACTCCACTTACCTTCAGAAGCGGCGTTGAAGGACCTGGGTAGCTACAGATGGAGATACGGTGCTTCCAGTGGTCGATGAAAATAATTGACCCGTATAAAGAGCTGCTACTAAGGGTAGGCTTTAATTACTACTAGTAACGCTATGCGAGCAACCGGTAGCTGAGTTTTCAGTTATGATGGACAGGGAAAGTAAATAACTTCGAGTACGAGTATAAATTACTAAATTAAATTTATTCTTGTCTAAATAAAATAAATTAAAGCAATTCGAAATAAATAAGTACAGGCGACGTAAAATAAATAAATACCAGCGGTGCGAAAATAAATAAATATCAGCGGTGTAAAGCAACAGTACCGAAGAACAACCAAAACCAGGTGCAATAATGTTATAGAAGAAAAGCGGAAAATGTAAGCGGGAAATAAATGAATAGACAAAAGCTTGCACATATACAAGCAGTAGCGTATATTACAACTAATTTTATTTCGATAAGTGAATAATTTAAATTCTGTGGTTTTTCACGATCGGAAAATGCTGTCGGGGAATTTTCTTGGAGGAAAATCGATATCAAACCACGAGGAGTAGCTCTACTCGCAGGTGGAATTGTTTTTTTTACGCGGAAAATTCTAGGGAGCGGAAAAATCAAATATTTAATCGTCACCCGATCACGAGAAGTAACTCTACTTGCAAGTGAAAAGGGTTTGTTTCGCGGAAATTTTGATCAGTGACAGTGTGACTCGATACGAGCTCACGAGAAGTAGCTCTACTTGCAAGTGAGGCTGATTTTTCCACGGAAAAATGAATAGAAAATATTGTAATTAAAATCAGAATTTCGGTCAAATTATAGAATGCGGCCACAGAATTAAATACTCACTTCATAATAGAATAAGTTTCAATGATTCGGAAACGGTTCGGAAGCTTGTTGGTTAAATAAACCAAACAAGTGGAACAGCGGAACTGCCGCTTTCGGCAAAATTTACGACTTTTATTTAATTATTAAAGGGACAAAAAATAACCCTTTAAGTGGGAACAACGGTAGTAGTGGTTTGCCCAATAAACAAGTGTCGAACGATTTCGTAAATTAACAAAAAACTGTTGATATCGAGCTTATCGGTATTTCGGAAAAATATTCGCTTTGCAAAATTAAATTTTAACACCGATAAATTCGTTTTACATTCGATTTAAAATTCTACCGTTATGTTTATATTTAAATTCCCATTTTAATGAAACCGAAAAAAATATGCTTCATTACAATATCAGTTTTTCACGTTTCTTAAAATAAAAACACCCTGTACATCATGTCGTTATACAGGATGTACATAGAGTCTCGCCCGCTCCGCGGGCTCGAAGGCTCGAAGGCCTGCGGCCTTCTACGCATCAAACAGTTAAGAAGACGGATCCTCGCTCGGTTCGCTCGCTCGGTGACATTGACTTGTCTTTTAAAATTAAAACACCCTATTCATATTTTTTTCATAAATTAAAAACGCCCTGTATATTAGTTTTTTAATTTTTCCCAGTTTTTTCATAAAAAAAACACCCCGTACATCATGTCGATATACAGAGTGTTTTTGCATTAGGCAAGGACAGCTGATCGAAAGCTCGAAGGCTTAGCGGCCTTCTCCGCACTAGGAAGTTGGTTAAAAGGGTCTCGCTCGCTGCGCGAGCTCGAATGCTCGAAGGCCTTGCGGCCTTCTTCGCCATACGGCGGTTCCTTAGCCGGATCCTCGCTCGCTCGGGATGTTTAAATTAAATCGCCCTGTATATCGGTTTTTTGTTTAGGAAAAAAACACCCTGTATATGGTTCTATCTCTTAACGTGAAAACACTTTGTATATCGGATGTAATGCCTTCGTACCCTTGGATACGTAAATGACAACTTCCGACAATCGAAAAAATGTTCTTCGCCGCTGTCATCGGTGTAATTTTTTCAAAATTATTTTCGTCATTTCTCGTATATTACTAAACGGATCGATCGGAAAACTATACGTACTTATAAATTATGAAATTTTCTTCAATTCCCTATTTATTTAAAGCGACGAAATGTTTAAAATAACGAAATTTTCTTGCACTCCTTTATAGTTCTGTTTTGAAGAAACGAACGCGTAATTTTAGACACGGAATTTTTTCGTAAAGCGTCAAAATTTTCACTTTTAAATTGGAAATGCGAACGAAAATGATTTTTTCGCCAGACTTCTGCTAGATTTTCGGAATCGCCGAATTTTTCTACGTACCCCCATCTGTGTCCCTATGCCCCAGAAACTTTTTTTTTTCAACTTTATAATCCATCGAATTACAGTTTTATATAGCACTTTTTTCGACAAAAAAACACCCCGTACATCAAACGTCACATCCTCGTACCCTTGGATACGTGAATGGCAACTTCCGAAAATCAAAAATTCGTTCATCGCGGCTGTCATCGGTGTAATTTTTTCAAAATAAATTTCAAAATTTCTCGGATATTAGTGGACGGATCGATCGGAAACTATACGTGCGTGTACATTTTTGCATTCTCTTTAATCCTCTACCGTTAAAAACGACGAAATGTTGGAATTAACGAATTTTTCTTGCACCGAGTTGCAGTACTGTTTGAAAGAAACGAACGCGAATCGTCGGATAACGTCGGACACGGAATTATTTTCGTAATCTGTCGAAATTTTCACCTTTTATTTCGAATTGCGAAAGCAAATGATTTTTTCGCCAGACTTCTGCTAGGTTTTCGGAATCGCCGAATTTTTCTACGTCCCCCCGTCTACCTCTCCATACCCCAGAAACTTTTTTTTCTCAAACTTTACATTTTCTCGCCAATCAGTCTCTATTCCCTGGGGTTTTATATATATAGTGACTCGCAGAATGGTGGGAAAGGGCGCTAACGCGCCCTTTCTTGGGACACTGACCCGTTGCCAGGTCGTCAATTGTTGCAATTAAATCTTTTGGTGGTCTTGTTACTTAGTCAGGCAATCACTACCACTATTATACACTCTACTATACAACCATACACTACTGCTTCAGTATCACAAATCACTAATTGTAAGCTCAAAAGGTTATTAGCCGTAATTGTTAATAAAACTTTGATAATAGCGTCCAAATCCAAAAATTTGTTCGCTTGAAATCAAATAAGGTTTATAAACGCACCCCGAAAAATAAATAATTGTAAGTCTTTCTTTATTAACACCCAATAACAAAATAACAAAGTAAAGTAATACATCATCCGATTCCACCTTATCAACCTAAAAACTAGTCCCTCCGTGAATCATACATTTTCGATACAATTCTTTCGGTTTAAATAAATATCCATCGCAGTGCCGTCCCCATTTCTAACATATGCTAATGCTAATAATCGCTCGGCCAAAATCCAAAATGGCAAAATATTAATGCACATTACACACCCCTCTCTCGACCGCTACAAGCTAACGTTTCAAAGTAAAATGCACTCGCACGGTTCAAGTTAAAAATATGCGGTTTGTTTTGTTAGTTAGAAAAAACTACCCTTAACAAATTTGTATTGTTGTAAAATTTTCGTAAACCTTAGTTTTCGGGATTTGAGTGTGTAAATAATAATGAATTTAATTATAATTAAGCTATTTTTCGCTATAACTCCGCGAAGGAAATTTTGATTTTCCCGCGGTTTGCGTGAGATAATCGATATTAATTTGACGAATATTTTAGGAGAGATTGAGAAAAATCGATCTCTTCGTTTCCGATAAATCGCAAAAAACCCTAAAAATACCCTAAAAATCCGGAATTTTTCACCCGGAAGGAAACTTTTCCGGGTTTCGAAATGTCGATTTTCCGATAGATCCCGTCAAAATTCGTAAAGATGGCGTTTTTCCCGCGACGATTTTCCTTCGCGTACGGCCATAAGAAAAAAACACGCCAATCAGCTCGGTTTTACCCAGCAATATCGCAGGTTTTTCGTCGTAACAACCGTTAAAGTTGGAACCACCCCGTAAACTTTTTATTATGTAAAAAAATGTACTCTACAATTTTCAAAGAATAAATTTTTTTTCGAAAGCGCATCTTTTTTCGAGTTATTTTTTCAATCCCGTTTATTTTAAAAAATCGATATCGCGCTATAAATCGGAAACCGCTCAAAATCGAATCACCCATCTACATATATTATACAAAATACTATTCTTTACAAATTTCGATTCTTGAGAAATTTTCAAAAAACGGCTAGTTTTGGAGTAATTGTAAAATATAAATTTTTCGTTCGCGAAGGAAAGTTTGTTTTTTGTCGTTATAACTCAAAAACGATTCAAAAGAGAATAACCCCTTATATGTCCTATTATAGAGAAAAACGTTCTCTACAATTTTCCAAGAATAAATTTTTTTTCGAAATCACATCTTTTTTCGAGATATTTCAATTTTTTTGCCGAAAATGCGAAAATGAAAATTTATTTTTACTATAACTCCGGTAAATGGATTTTCCGTGATATGCGGTTTGCGTGAGATGATTGGTAATATATTGAAGAATACTTTGGGAAATTTTAAAGAAAATCGTTGGAAGATTTTCCAAGAAAATCCCGAAAAACCTCAAAAATACCCCAAAAATCCGGTTTTTCACCCGGAAGGAAAAGTTTCCGGGTTTTGAAATATCGTTTTTCCGATAGATCTCGTCGAGTTACGTCGGATAACGTTTTTTCCGCGACGATTTTCCTTCGCGTTTGGCCGTAAAAAATAAAACACGCGAATGAGTCAGTGAATGAATGAATGAATGGATTCTTTCGGTTTCAGCTGTATAGTTAGTAGGACTCGCGGAAAGGTTGGAAAGGGCGCTGACGCGCCCTTTCTTTGGACACTGACGCGCCCTTTCTTTGGACACTGACCCGTTGCCAGGTATACTATACAAGTACCTATATATTATATTGTTCGATCTCGCAATACATTGGACCACGGTCGTATATAAAGGTCTTGACACTACAGGGGTTTTGTTGTCGCGATTAAAGAAGCATGGTTATTCGCATTGCTGCCGCTTGGCGCTAGTGTCGATTCCTTTACCTAAGAATATCCACATGCCACATAACCTTACAAATAGAGAGAGAGAAGAGAGAAGGTAAATGACGCTTGTTGAATAAACTGACGTTTGTTATAAGATTCATAGGTTGGTTATCTTCTTCTTCTTTTTCTCGTTTTTATGGCCTCTTATCCTGGGATATACGGCCAATTCATAGGTTATCAACTGTGTAAATTATCGTAAAGGATAAAGTCCAAGAAGAGAAAGAAGAAGAAGAAGATTCATAGGTTAGATTTGTGAAAATTTTTAATCAATATTTGTTGCGTCTTGAACATTGTAATTGTAATACTTTAATGTTATATGTATTTATATTTTAAACAGTGAATATATTGATATTTTTTAATATCCTCTCTAAATATCATTCTCCAGGCCTCCTTCTAATTCTTTTCAGAAAGAGAGAACTTTAAGGGTCCGCCGCTACACCCCCGTACGTGTATATGAAATAATACTAATATGTGTTACGACTGTTACGTTACAATCGTGTAAGAAAAACATTGAAAAATGTTCGTTCTATTTGCACAATTACGCGCATAAGCATTACTAAAATCACTGTTTAATTAAAATGCATTGTCGAATTGAAAAACAAATATTTTTTTACGACCCTCCCTCCCCTGTCGTCTCCTCCTCCGCCGCCTCCACTGATGCCGCCAGTGTTCTCCGTCGTGGTCGAGGAGCGGCCGCGACCGCGTCCTCGACCCCTCCTCCTTTTTCTGCCCTTCGGGGCACCGTCTCGATCTGTTTGGGGGCCATTCTGGCCCCTTCCACTTTTTCTGGTGGCATCGGTGCCCCTTCCTCCGTCTCCATTGCAGTCACTAAAAGAAACAGGATTATTAATTCTAAAGAAGTAAGCAAAATTAACAATGAAAAAGCCGAACATTCAAAAATCATATCCGTACGTATAGTGAATAAATATATTCTAAATAGACTTACAGTCGCAGGACGGGGCTTCGGGTGTCCCATTCTGGTCTCCTCGTAGATCTGTAAATGAGTATAAAAATATAAGTTAATAATAATTAAATATAGATGAGCAATTAAGCATTTATTGTTAGAATCTTGAAAAAAAAAATACATAAATGTCATCATTTTGTAAAAAAGATTACAAAAAACATCAAACTTTCTTTCAACATTTTTTACTTTATATAATTAAAAGGATGTAATGAATTAATGAAATCAATGAATGTACTTATTATAAATTTGGTAATGTTTAATTAAATTTAATTTTTTTTGGAGCTATCGAAAATTCTGACTTACCAATTTGAAATTTCAGAATGAAATGAAATGGAATTTGAAACTGAAATTGTAGAGGCGCTGGAAAATTTAACAACCACCGATGTCAGCGCAATTATTATTCCCCAAACGACTGATATTTTTTTTAAATCGTTTAAAACTATTGAACGATTTAAAAAATTTTATTCTCTAACCAGAAGTATATTCCCTAACCGTATACATATACGCACGTTTATAAAACGAATTAACCTACATAATATCAGTTTCATCAAATAAACTTTAAATAAAAATGCATTTAGTGTTGACAACGCTGTAATTGTACTTTCTTCTTATTCTTCTTCTTTAATTGAAGTCTTGAATTTTTAGTAAATATGCCATCAGAAGCCTCAATCATAGAGAAAGAAATATGAGAGAGTTCGATTCCATGCTAAAAATTGGCATTACGTCGATGGTACTGCTGCTACCAGGACCCACGGCTTAACCGTGAACTAAGCATGATATCAAGGTTAGGTGATGTAGATTTCTTCTATATTTGAAAATCAAAAATAGGCGGTAAATTTAAATTTTATTTTTATATTTCTATAATCTACTATCTTGCATTTGAGTAGCATAATTGTGTAGTCATTTCAATAGCTAAACCTCACAGATGGAAAATTGCTGTCAAATGACTACACCAATTAACAAATTATGTAAATAACGTTGAACTTATAAATAAGATTTACAAATTTGTTAATAAGATATGTGTTTATTCAAAATTATAAAAAATCGATACATAAATATCCTTAATTAATAAGATATTAATAAAATAATAACAATATAGACATGAAACATAATCATAAGAAAATAATAATAGTACAAATCTTGTTATTAGCCCTTACCCAGGATCCAGGATGCACCATTATGAGGCAAACTAGAATTGAAAAGTAAACCGATTCAGGAGTGTTTTTAACGTATATTAGTAAAACATTTATCAGCAAAACGATATCACCTAGTCTCAGGAATAAGACTTTTTTTACTCAATATCAGCAGAAAATATAAAAATACTCACAAATTTAGGTTATAAACAACAATGGCTTCTATAAACACTCACGACTCACGAAACTAACCGGCACAAAAAATTCAAGTTCAACTAAAACGGCAAGGAGGCTACGGAACGACAGAAAACGAAAGCCGCGATCGTTTACCAATCAGAACCATTGAAATATATTTCATTTTTCGATAGCAGCGCCCCTAGAGCGGGAACAAGAACTAACAGACGTTGTAGAATAACTCCTATGTTTTAAACAGTCTCTTATATTTTGTCTATGGCCTCAATATTCTTTATTGAGTTCGATGGTTAACAACGAGGTAGTTGTACTTTCTTCTTTTTCTTCTTCTTTAATTGAAGTCATGCATTTAGAATATCTGCCAAAAGCCGCAAGTAATAATTGGTCGCAAGTAAGAGTCGGTAAGGGTCCTGCGGCCCCTTTCGATCCAGCGTCTCGATCGAAGACAATAGACCGTAGACAATGAACTCCCAAAATAAATTAATTGTTTGGTACTTTTTTATTTATTTTATTAAATCCCCTGTATTCTTTTAAAAGACAATCAGTAAATCGTTATTATTTTCAATATTTTATTTAACCAATAATCACATACATACTTAAGCTTTAGATAATTAGATCACGTTACGATAGTTTTTCTTTTATCCTCTCGTTTCTAACATTCTACATTTGAAGAAAGTCGGAGTCAAACGGTCGATTCGTGGATTTTTTCAGAATCCCTAAAAAAATAAAAATCAATGTTATATTAAAATTTAAAAAAATTAACTGTTATTACTAAACACCACTTCCATGACCGGCCCAGAAGGCAATAATTTCATGTATCTTAAAAAGCTGAACGATAAAGTAATTGGAAAAAGATAATAGAAATTATCCGTGGTGTATGTGGCCACGTTATCGAATTCCCCATAAGTGAATCTGTAAACATTATAACATATTTATAATAAATACAGATAACTCATAGGCCTACCATAAAAATTTATATTAAAATTTAACGTTATTGGCTTTTTCTAATGTCTTTTCCTCATTATTGAGAAGCTTTAGAAAACTTTCAGCATTTTGTAACGTTGGTTATTTTAGTCATTTAAGGCATTATCCGCCACCAACGTTTTTAACTTATAAAACGATCGGGACTACTATCTCTTATTGTAATTACGTTTAAGGTATGGGGCAAAGTTCGTGTCCTAGTCGGCCAGTGGGGGCTGCAACTTTTTTGGACAGAACTTAAGCCAGCACTTACCTCTTTCGTAAATTTTAACCACAGATGTAAATAGATCACCGGAATCGTTAAAGTTAAATGCTGAAAATGTATATTGCATAATAAAATTTAAGTATATCTTAAAAATTTTATTACCTTTCTAAAAAACTAGTCTACTAGTTCTTTAAATACGATGTTATTTGCAAGTGCGATGTCGTTTAAAACATCGTCTGTTGAAATCAAAACACGCATATCGTCGGGCGATCGTACTCTACTCAGAGCAACGTAAAGTTGCCCGTGAGTAAAGCAGGGCGAACGTAAATCCACACCTACAATGTCCAATGTTTGGCCTTGTGCTTTGTGTACGGACATTCCGTAGGCCAACTGCAAAGGAAATTGTCGCCAATTCATCTCGATATCGCTATTCTTATTAATTTGAAATTTAAAATTTATCCTCGGAATTGCATATTCGGTATTGTTGCAATCGTTGGGTCGTCTAACTTTGATTAATTTATTACTAATCGAAATAATTATGACTTTCGTACCATTTACTAATCGTTCATCAAAATTTAGATTTCGTATAATAAAACAAAGCGCACCAACCTTCAATTTAAGCAAATGATCCGGTACACCGGATTCCGTTGCATGATGCATCACCTCGTCGGTAACAATGCCAGCTAACAGTTTCTGTTCATCACTCAAATAATCGGCACTGTTCAATATCACTATATTCCCTTCCAAACGGTACATTACAATGGCGTTGATTTCGCGTACGTTGACGTTCAAAGTCGAAAGAATCGCACGCTTGGCCCATACGTCTGGATCGTGTAGTAGATCTATCGGGAAAACAAAATCTATCAAATCATCTAAAGTCGTTAGAAATTCCACTTTCTTTAAAAGTGGAATCATTAAACGTTGACCGTCCGCATCCTGAACAGGTACGGTGGGAAGTTTCCCGTCGCCGACGTTTAACAAAAACGAAGAAAATTCCGGATTACCCGTTACTCTGTGTGGCGTTTCCAGTTTGAATACCTGTACACTTGGCCAAATGTTGGAGTTTTTCAATGTAACTGCTACAATGACATTCGGCGTGTAGGCACTCCTCACAATCGGAGCAACTTGTCTGAAATCACCTGAAAAAACTAAGATTTTGCCGCCAAAAGGTAATTGGCATTGCATCAAGTCCTTCAGTGATCTGTCAATCATTTCTATATGAAATCTATTTGTCATTGGAGCCTCGACGAAAATAATCATTTCGATCATCATTTTCGAATATTTTATCAGTTCGGCACGTTGACAGTAATTCGTCATATTCCAAGAGTCTACATTTGACGCGTCTATGTCTAGTGGTAACTTGAACAAAGAATGCGCAGTCGTTCCACCTGGAAGGTTTAATGCAGCTATTCCCGAAGATGCTACACAAAGAGCGACGTCGTTATTCGATCTAACGTTAGCTGCGATTACCTCGAGAAGTTTAGACTTACCATAACCTCCGAGAGCATCAATGAAAATGACCCGTTGTTGGTTTTGAGTCGTCGTCATTGTCGATGGATTATTTTTTAGCAACAACGCGTTAACGTAATTGTAAATTATTAATTGGTCGTTTGACAATAAGGGTAGCCATTGGTTAAGAAATGACTTTAAATCGTCAACGTTGTATTCCATTAATTCCCTTATCAGTTCCGAAGTGTCGTCCTTGACGTAAGGAAGGCCGGCTTTTACCAAGTCGGTACCGTGCCTTCGTAATGATCTGTCAATTTGTTTTAAACCTTCGAAAAGGGCTTTGTCTTTGTCATTTGGATATTTGTCAAGTAAATCGAAACAAATAGTGTCTTTAAGATCGTTCCAAATTAACGCCAATGTATATCAAAAGAGCGAAGAAAGCTCTCAAACGATATCCGTACATAAATTTGGCCGCCTCTTTCAAAGCCTCCCTGTATTCGACGTCGTCGTTGACCAAGCCGACGCGTCTGGCAGCTTCTTGGAATGTCGAACAATCGGCGCCGCCAATTTTCAACATATCATCATAACCGGTGGCTGTAAATTTACCAAGCAATACACGTAAATAATATTGCTCACCTCTATTAGGAGCAACCCAATACATTCTGGCAACCTTTATACACCGTTGCCGTTTTGTAAGGTAATGCTTTCCATCGGCATACGGGTAAATTTCTGTCGTCTTGGTCTTTGGTAGACCGCCGTGTACAAAATAATTTTCATAAAAATCGGTGTAGGTGGTAGTCATCGAAGCGGCCAATCGATCGACGGGTCGATCAAAGTACAACAGTAACTTCGACGTGGAAGTTCGAATGGCTTCCTCCTCGTCACCGATTCTGAAACAAACGTTATGATGATTTTTCAAATGTACAGGCAACATTTCAACGGAAGGAGTAAGTCCGTTCGTGTCGAATTCAAGGATACGCCAGCAAGCATCGGTCGCGCCGATATAACGCTTCGTGACGTATTCCTCCACCTCGTCTTGTTGGTCCATTTCTACGCACATGCGCCGCAATTGTTCACCCTTCGTTATACAGGGTGGCCCAGAACTCACGCCCCAGCGGGAAAGGCCTTATGAAACCGACAATGGAGATGCCAAAACTGCAGCCGAAGACATGAAAAAGTTATTCCTTTGGTAAATAAAGAGGTTTAAAATCGACCAATCCCAGTAGCAGTTCACATATGCGAAAATGACATGAATTAGCTATATACCAATTTGACATTATTGAAAGATTCTATGTCCATTTCACATTGAAGGTTAACAAAAGCTGTCAAAATCAGCTGCAACTGGTTAATCCAGGATTTACTATTTAATGACGATTTAATGATTTACAATAATTTCAAATTATTACAGCTTAATTAGCTAGCTATTGATTCAAAAGTGGTACAAATCGAATGAAAAAAAAAATGCGGTAAAATTTATTCATCGGTACTTTTTTGCCGAGTTATTTGCTTGGGTTCGCTGCATCGAATACAGCGTTCATATACGGTTGCTCGCTAGTGCTCTAAATTTAAATTAAAACGTCCTTACGACGAATTCATTTTAATTTTATCATAAGAGCCTCTTGTCCATTTATTTTGACATATATTGGTGACACGTTCAATTTTTTAATAGGTTTTATTTTTTAAAGCTTTTACAATGGCCCCTAAAGCTACGAAATTATTATTCGTAAAGGCTAACCTTGTGCTAGAATGGCTAGAACAATTTAAACGATTTTATTTGTGACATGACAGAACCTTTGACGGATGCCAATTGTAGGGATATTATACGCAGATTCGAAGTTATTAAACCGCTTTTAAACGAATATAAAACTATTTGTGAGCAGCTTCGTGCCGACAATATGGAAACAGGCGAGATACCTGGCTTTTTAGAATTTCAGGAGGATTTTTTTACGCTGTCATCTAAGGCAGATGATAGGCTAGCCCAGTACGAGTCTCGGGTTACGTTTTGTGCTCCAAACGATTCCTCGACTGATTCTCGCAATTTTCGTCCGCGTCGCAATAACGTGAAGCTTTCCACAATTTCGCTGCCGCACTTCGCCGGCGAATTTCAAAATTTCCGAAATTTTTTTTCAAATGCCGATCTTTCTCAAACTGAGAAATTCCTTTACTTGAAAAATTCATTGAAAGGTCCTGCTGTACAAATCGTCGAAGAGCTGAAGTCAACGCAGGCTAATTATAATTTAGCTAAATTATAATTTAGTTGAATTATTGAAGAAACGCTACGATAATAAAAAGTTGCTTATGTTAGTTATCTGGATAGCTTGTTCGAATTTCCTAAATTGGGTAAAGAGAGTCTGAAGTACGTTCTTTGCATGACACAGTTGTCAAACATTTACGCGCCGTTGAAAACGAGGGCAGTTCTGATGCAGAGTTTAAGGCTGCTGTCATAGCTTATGTTGTCAAAACGAAGGCCGATGCTAAAACTTCTTCTGATTTCGCACGAAAGTTTCCCAAAACTATCCCGACAGTGGATGAAATTCTAAGCTATTTATCTGACAGGTGTGGTACTATCGACGGCAAGCAGTTGGTGAAGAGTAATACGACTACAAAAAAGGGGGCTTCTAATTCATCCTCGGGTCTCTATTCTTTGACTCAAACTAGCGGTACTTCTTGTCCATTTTGCTGCGACGAGCACTTCTTGAACCATTGTTCAAAATTTCTGGAGCTACCTGTAAAAGCGAGATTCAACAAAGTTAGGCAATTGAACTACTGCGCGGTGTGTCTTCGACATAAGCGTCAAACCAAGTGTTCATCTGTTTTGGGTTGTAAGTTTTGCAAATAGAGGCACAATTCTTTGCTCTGTTTTAAGCAAGCTCGCCAAGAGTCGCCGAAGCCTTCGTCGGAAAGGGAAAGTTCAACATTCCACGTGTCTGCTGTCAATACAAGTGCTAAGGAGCGTTCCAATGAGTTGTCTCTTACAGAATCTCTTATCGTCTCTGGAGATTCTTCGGTTTGCAGCTTTTTTGCGGTCTACGGAGGTGTTGTTGTCTACGGTCCAAATCAAAATATCAAGCGGTGATAAATGGTTTATCGTTCGCGGTCTTCTCGGCACTGGTTCTCAGAACAATTTAATGTCTGAAAAATTACACAAAAAATTGGGAAAGCAATAAATATAATCTTAAAAGGTATGGATTGTGCTACTTCTACTTGTTCGAAATATGCTTCTGTTGATCTTCAGTCTGTTACTGGTAGGTACAAGACTACCTTTAATTGCTTAATCGTGTCGAAGATTACCGACTCGTTACTATCGCCTCGTACTGGGTCGCACGGTCTACAGTCCTTCGGCGAGCGGATGATCGGACTGCGTGGATGGTCGGTCCGGCAGGCGGGATCCTGATCTCCGGAATCTCGAATAGTAGGACCTCCTCTGGATCCGGGCTCATCTGAATGACCTCGAAGGAGTCGTCGGAATCAGTACTAAAAGGAAATGGAGGGTTAAGTGGGTAACCAGAGTTAAGACAAAACAAAATGCTCTCGGAAAACGGGGAAAAATTAATCTGGACCATTAGGAGCTTGTCGGGGGAAGCCATATTTTCAGGCGGGGTCGTCCAGGGGCTTTCATCATGAGACGATAGGGTTTATTTGAGGGAAACCCTACCGGCCGAAACTGCTGAAGCCGATTTCGGAAACGGGATGGCCATTCGGTCTGAGGCGTGTCAAACGCCAATTTCACACATCGGTGCCATTCGGCGGTCTCGTTGGTCAGATCGTGATTCTGGCCAGCCGTATCTGCTGACAAATTCGGGTAACCTGCTAAGGCTTCTTTAGCATCTTCCCAAAGCTGGGTGGCCCAATCGCGGAATGGAGCGGGACAGATTACCTCATTTTGTAGGATCTGAATCTTTGTATTCGGCGGATTTGGGTTGGTGGTTGAGGTATGGGCCATCGGAGGGGTCGGTTTGGCAGATAACCCCGGGGTTCGCCTCAGGGACTTTAAATAGTGGCGGGTCTTATCCGGAGAGCGGGTTTAGGACGGGTTGCGGGTTTGGGTCGAGGAGCGGTGGTGGTGGTCGCATCGGCGGGTTTTCGGCGAGTCCGGACGGTTTGTTGGGCGATGGTTTCTGCAAAACCCTTCACTAGCCTCGTCCGGGCTGCTTCAACCGCAAGTTGTCGGCGGCGGTCGGCGGTGGGGGCCCTTAGGTCGGTTGGCGGCTGCATCGGTTTGGTTCTCGGTCTAAAAGGCGGATAGATTCTTAATTCGCGGGTTTCAAATCTTTTATGCGGACTCGAGTGAGTCGGGTACCGTTTGTACCTTTGAGGTTGTAGACTACGGGAGAAATTACTTTCGTAACGGTGTAGGGGCCGGAGTATTTCGGACAAAGTTTCGCGGCGATATTATTGGGACCGGAAGATAGGGAAAATTCGCGTTTATAGACTTGGTCGCCGATAGTGCATCTCCAATCTCTACGGCGGAGATTGTAGTAATGGCTTTGGTTGAAAAAGCTCGGGACAGACATACCTTGACGAGTTCATAGGACTCTTTGAGTTTCTGTAGACGGTCGTTATGGGCGTTTAAGTCGATATGGTCCGGGGGGTGAAAGCGGGTGAAAATTCCGTAGAATCATGGGTAGAAGTATTTATCGCGACCTTCAATTCGGATAAGTACAAGTCCCAATCGCGGAGGTGGTTCTCGCAAAATTGAACAATCATAGTTTTAATTGTTCGGTTTGCTCTTTCGACCGGGTTAGCTTGAGGGGTATAAGGTGGGGCTAGGCGGTGTTTTATCCCAAGTGTTTTGAGAGTATTGCGAAACGTCGAACTGGTGAATTGAGTTCCGTTATCGGACAAGACGGTTCGCGGAGTTCCAAAAATTTGAGAACACTTCTCGGAGCGCGGTGCTAACGCTGGATGCGGTGGCGGTACGGATTGCGCGGCATTGAACCCATTTCGTGAAACGATCTTAGAACATGATGACGTAGCAATGTCCTCGTTTACTCCTCGATAACGGTCCAATCAGATCGGTGTTGACAACTTCCCACGGTGCACGGTTTACCGACGGTTGCATCTTACCAGGGGTTAACTGTTGGGATGGCTTATACTGGTTGCATTTTTGGCATTGTCGCACGTACTTTGCAATGTCGCGGAACATCCCAGGCCAATAATATCTCTTCGCGACGCGTGCGATGGTTTTCGCGATACCTAAATGACCTGCGGTGGGGACGTCATGGTTTTCGCGCAACACTTGTTCGCAATTCGGTTTGGGGATGCAAAGTTTCCACGGGTCGATCATCTCAGCTTCACCGTAGTCATTTATATCCCAAAAATTTCGGTATAACTTGTCGTTCCGGATGCAGTAGTCTGGAAAATCCGTCGGTTTTCCCAAAACTTCGGTTTTCTTGTTCTGATACCAAGAACATTCGATAGGTTCGGAAATAGCGCAAGCTTCAATCTCGTTCGTCGGGTTGGGCAGTGGATTCCTCAACAGGGCATCGGCTACTCGGTTCAAAGCTCCCTTACGGTACTTGATATCGAAGGAATATTGTTGGAGAAGATGCTCCAACGGGCTAGACGGCCGGACGGACTGGAAATGGAATGTAGCCATTTGAGGGACTGATGATCGGTTAAAACGGTAAAGTGATATCCCTCCAAATAGGGGCGCATTTTTTCAATTCCCCATACAATAGTGAGACATTCTTTCTCAGTTACCGAATAGTTCTTCTTGCTGGGACTGAGAGTACGGCTTGCGTACGCAATAATCAAGTCAGCTCCTTCCCGATTCTGGGTGAGGGCTACTCCTAGCCCATAGTCGGAGGCGTCGGTTTGTAGGGTAAACGGCAGGTTGAAATCGGGACAGCTCAAAATCGGCGCTTCGGTCAGCTTTTGTTTAATTTCTGCAAAAGCTGTTTCTTGTTCGGGACCCCAGTTCCATCGGTATTTCTTCCTCAATAATTTGGTTAGCGGTGCCACAATTAGGTACAAACCTTCTATACCAGGAGGCTACTACTAGAAATCTTCGCATTTCTCGGATATTTCGGATAAATGGGTGGGTCTTTTTACGGATTCAAACAACGGTAATTCGGCGTTCCAAACTCTTGTTTTGGGTATCGGATAACACCTGTGAATTGACGGGGCTCACGGTGTTTAAACAGGAACTTTCCGGTATTCCTATTTCGGAAACAAGATTTTCTTGAAGTCCATTGCCTTGTTCATTTGGTTGAATTTCGGCGATTTCGGGATCGTGTTGGTCAGCCGGTTCCCCTGAAACAACTTCTTCCGGATGCTGTGAACTGGTTGTCGGACGGTCGTTCGCAGCTGGTGAAATACTTGGCTTCTTAGCCTTTGATCATTTCCTTGAGCGGTTGGCTGTTTTCTTTGGGGTCGGCATTGCCGGTGGGGTCGTCAAGACACCTATCGGATGGATGGATCGCGGAGGGCTTCCTGGAGAAATGATTTTTCCTCCCATCGATATGGTATTAGATGCTAGATCTATTTGGAATTTTCCTTTCTGTAGAAAGTCCATTCCTATGACCATATCTGTGGTGAGTCGGGGAAAATGATCCATCTCAACCTGAAAGGGTTGATCTCCCATGGTGACGGTGAAATGAAAAGTTTCGGTGACGGTTACCAAATCACCGTTGGCTAGACGAGCGGTGGCGGTTTCTAGCATCGGTCGGATTTCCTTATATTGGGGAAATTTATCGGCTATTCTATCGCCAATGTATGATACGACAGCTCCTGTATCTATCAATGCCAGGAACTTCTCATCATTAATCGAAACAGTTACGTAAGGTCGATTATCGTTATTCACGCTGAATACGGAAGGTTGAGAGGTAGGGGGTGACGGAAACTGAACGGGTCTCTCATCGATATAGTTCCTTTTTAGTTTTCCGACGGCTTGCAGGAGCAATCCCTCGAAAGAACTCCGGGTTTTCGGCATCGGGAACAAAATAGCTTCGGTGGATTTCGACAGTCCTTACGGAAATGTCCAGTCTCTCCACATTTCCAGCAGAGTATAGCGGAGTCCCGGGCGGGAGGAGTTCGGTGTTGGAAGTTGGTAGAGCCTTGGTTGTTAACTGAGTTCCCGGATATAAAGTTTAGGGATTGTATAAGTACTTATCCAAAAGTAGGCTTTAATTACTCTAAGATAAATTCGTGAAAGCAACCAGTAGCTAGTTTTCAAATTATATCAAACAGGGAGAGGAAATAAAAGTTGAAGTACTACACTGTTTTACAAAATTATATTTATTCTCCAATAAATAAAATAAATAAAATGAAATAACGATTCAATAACAAATGCAATGTACAGAAAAGTCGAATGATAGCATCGATGGACAATTCAAATAGCGTAATAATGCGTTAGAAAGAAAATCGGAAAAGCGTAAGCGGAAAATCGTGAACAAATGGTACAAAGCGGTGTAAACGGTACTACCAGGAAACAACCAGAATCTAGTAATTAAATTATCAAAATCCCACAACTGTGATTTATTAATTTAAAATCGGAAAAGCGCAAGCGGAAAAGCGTAAGCGGAAAATTTCAAAATATACAAGTAATACGGTACTTTAAGAATGCGTTTAAATTTTAGTAAACAACGATATCAATTCTGTGGCTTTCACGAGTAAAAAAAAATCTATCGGGAGTTTTCTCGGGAGGAAAACTTTATCAAAACCACGAGCATTAGCCCTACTGACAAGCGGAGTTGATAAGGGTAAACGGGGTGAAAAAAGGTAACACGAGCAGTAACACTACTGACCAGTGAAGTTGGTTATATCGCAGGAAAATTACGGATAAGGTGGCTTTACCAGATTACGAGCAGTAGCACTACTGACAAGCACATCTGACTTTTCCACGGGAAAAGGGATGGAAAATATGACAATCGGAAATCGAGACGTTCGATTAGCTGAAACTCTTCAGTCAAATCGAATTATAAAAATCGCCACAGAATTAATATTCTAAAACGGTACTCACTTCATACAGTAGCTTTTCCTGGCACTTTTCACTTTTCACACTTCCTCGGCTGCTGGTTTTCTAGCTAATCGTCGGCTGGACAGAACTGCCGATTTTTGCAAAATTCTAGCATTATCTAATATGTTAGAAATAGGGACGGCACTGGGATGGATATTTATTTAAAACGAAAGAATTGTATCGAAAATGTATGATTCACGGAGGGACTAGTTTTTAGGTTGATAAGGTGGAATTGGATGATGTATTACTTTACTTTGTTCTTGGGTGTTAATAAAGAAACACTTAGGTACAATTATTTATTTTTCGGGTACCTTTATAAATAGCTTTCATTTTTCGAACTCGGATTGTGTTCTTTGGACGTATTTTTTGAAAATACGCTTTAACGTAGCGCGACTCAGAGAAGTTTCGAAAGTACCCACTCGTTTGGTAAAAAACTGTGATATTAACTTTTGAAATTGTGATAGTGATATAGTGATTGGTTATCATCACTATTTAACTACACAGACGGTGGCCCAATTAGAAGGTAAGTTGTTTTTCAATTATTTTTTTTTTGTCTATATCGCGAACCGTTAATTGCAAAGCATTCAAGTATGTACTGGAAACGGTTAGGAGAGTGTACCTTGTTTAAATTCATCGTCCTTTTAATACATAAATACAGTAAACGGTAAAGAGGTGACAAGAGGGTATATTGACAAATAAACTTATTCGATGAATAATTTGACGTTAATGGTACCACGTGGTACAAAATTGCGTATTTTTATTTGACAATTAAATTTTATCATCGAATAAATTTTTATTTGTCGTTGGTGAAACCGGACATAAATAATTTAAAAATAAATGATTAAATACTTTTGTAAGGTGTTATTTTGTAAGGACTTTTTTTTGATGGTGTGTGAAACTGGTTTGTCTTTATTTATCCAGTTAAGTAGTAGTTATTTATTAGATTAAATAAATATATTGTAGTACATAAATTCGATAAAATATCTATGATGACATTTTCAAGTTTACTTTTTTTTATATTCGCAATACCAATATACTAATCCCTAATATTATTAGGTTTTGCACCGGAAATCGGCTCCGATTATTATAAATTAATTTAAAATATTCATTTCTTGAATCTATATACCATATTATCTGCAATTCATTATGAGAAAAATTAGATAGCACCCTCAAAATATTGTCCCATTGTCTCGATAATTGTGATTTGAAAGTTATCTAGGGTAAGGGCCTATATCGAGGTACCATCAAATAATCTATTACTGACCATTATCACAACAGGTGTATATGACTGTCAGCTGTAGTCCGGTCGTTCACGGTACAAAAATTGTCTACTCTACCCACTATAATCTAATATTTGAAAATAATCGCACATAAAATTAGATAATAAAATATATTCCAAATAGTATAACAAAAAATAAAATCAAAATATTTTCTGAAAATAAATGTACGTCATTGTAAATCATTAGTTAAATTATATACCGTTGTGGCCCGGACTAAAGCCGACGATCTTAATTAATAATTTATTTTTACGATATCATTTTGACAACACTTATGTGAGATTTTTAAGTAGTTCGACAAATTCATTTTATTGCTTTTTCATTAGTTGTTCCATTGTACAGAGGCACGCAAAAATATAATTTTTCATGACTTATATCATTTTTCTGGAATTTCACGCAGGCCGGCATACCAAAAAATATACCCGCCGCGATTTTTTCGTGTTTCGACGGTTTTCTTTCGTTGTAATTTCTTAATTCATTTACTATTTTAGTAATAAATGTCCGTTTTATAATCAAAGGTAGTCGTTCAAATGATTGTTTATTTCCTGTATTTTATACTTCATGACTTTAATCATTTTTTCGAATTAAGCTTTTTTATTTTGTTGTGTTAGTGGATTGCTTTCCGTGGATAAATATTTTTCTAAATGTTTTCAACATAATATAACAATCCTACTAACTATAAAGCTGAAACCGAAAGAATCCATTCATTCACTGACTCATTGGCGTGTTTTTTTTTTACGGCCAAACGCGAAGGAAAATCGTCGCGGAAAAAACGTTATCCGACGTAACTCGACGAGATCTATCGGTAAATCGATATTTCGAAACCCGGAAAAGTTTCCTTCCGGGTGAAAAACCGGATTTTTGGGGTATTTTTGAGGTTTTTCGGGATTTTCTCCGAAAATCTTCCAACGATTTTCTTTAAAATTTCCCAAAATATTCTTTAATATATTACCAATCACCCCACGCAAACCGCATATCCGGGAAAATCCATTTACCGGAGTTATAGGAAAAACAAATTGTCATTTTCGCAATTTCGGCAAAAAATTGAAATATCTCGAAAAAAGATGCGATTTCGAAAAAAAATTTATTCTTCGAAAATTGTAGAGAACGTTTTTCTCTATAATAGGACATATAAGGGGTTATTCCATTTTGAACCGTTTTTGAGTTATAACGATAAAAAACAAACTTTCCTTCGCGAACGAAAAATTTATATTTTACAATTACTCAAAAACTAGCCGTTTTTTGAAAATTTCTCAAGAATCGAAATTTGTAAAGAATAGTATTTTGTATAATATATGTGGATGGGGTGATTTGATTTTGAGCGGTTTCCGATTTATAGCGCGATATCGATTTTTTTAAATAAACGCAATTGACAAAAAGTCGAAATAACTCGAAAAAAGATGCGATTTCGAAAAAAAATTTATTCTTTGAAAATTGTAGAGGATGTTTTTTTACATAATAAAAAGTTTACGGGGTGGTTCCAACTTTAACGGTTGTTGAGTTACGACGAAAAACCTGCGATATTGCTGGGTAAAACCAAGCTGATTGGCGTCTTTTTTCCTTACGGCCGTACGCGAAGGAAAATCGTCGCGGGAAAAACGCCATCTTTACGAATTTTGACGAGATCTATCGGAAAATCGACATTTCGAAACCCGGAAAAGTTTCCTTCCGGGTGAAAAATTCCGGATTTTTAGGGTATTTTTAGGGTTTTTTGCGATTTTATCGGAAACGAAGAGATCGATTTTTCTCAATCTCTCCTAAAATATTCGTCAAATTAATATCGATTATCTCACGCAAACCGCGGGAAAATCAAAATTTCCTTCGCGGAGTTATGGCAAAAATAATTTAATTATAATTAAATTCTTTATTATTTACACGCTCAAATCTCGAAAACTATTAGGTTTACGATAATTTTACAAGAATACAAATTTGTTAAGCGTAGTTTTTTCCAACTAACAAAACAAAACGGCATATGTTTATCTTGAACAGTTCAAAAGTTTTAGGGGTAAATCTAAGTCGCGAACATGAGACTCGAGCGACGGATTAATGGTTCAAATTCGCGCAGCAAAGGGATTCCCGAAACCGGTCTCTCCGTAGAGTACAGGGACGGATCGAGAAGGAATTACTTTATGAATAAATACATTATCTTCGAAACGGAAGGTTTACGAAAATTTTACAAGAAACAGAAATTGTTTACAATTATTTTTTCTATCGAACGGTATATTTTCCGAACCTCGCGAACAAGCCGTAGCAAAAATCGTTTTTTCCGGGAAATTCAAAATCAAATATCTCCTAAGCCGTTAGATTTACGAAATTTTTTCAGACTAGGTGATTTGTAGGGAATATTTTTTTACATCGAATACTAATTTACAAATTTTTATTCGACAATTACTTTTTCAGTTATTAGAAAAGGTTTAATTTTAATTAGTCATAATTAAAATTATCACGCTCAAATATCGAAAACTATTAGGTTTACGAAAATATTACAAGAAAACAAATTTGTTAAGCGTAGTTTTTTGTAACTAACAAAACAAACCGCATATTTTTAACTTGAACCGTGCGAGGGCATTTTACTTTGAAACGTTAACTTGAAGCGGTCGAGAGAGGGGTGTGCAATGTGCATTAATATTTTGGCATTTTGGATTTTGGCCGAGCGATTATTAGCATTAGCATATGTTAGAAATGGGGACGGCACTGCGATGGATATTTATTTAAAACGAAAGAATTGTATCGAAAATGTACTCGCAGAATGGTTGGAAAGGGCGCTAACGCGCCCTTTCTTGTGACACTGACCCGTTGCCAGGTCGTCAATTGTTGCAATTAAATCTTTTGGTGGTCTTGTCACTTAGTCAGGCAATTACTACCACTATTATACACTCTACCATACAACTATACACTACTGCTTCATTATCACAAATCACTAATTGTAAGCTCAAAAGTTTATTAGCCGTAATTGTTAATAAAACTTTGATAATAGCGTCCAAATCCAAAGAAAATCGTCGGAAGATTTTCGGAGAAAATCCCGAAAAACCTCAAAAATACCCCAAAAATCCGGTTTTTCACCCGGAAGGAAACTTTTCCGGGTTTCGAAATATCGATTTTCCGATAGATCTCGTCGAGTTACGTCGGATAGCGTTTTTTCCGCGACGATTTTCCTTCGCGTTTGGCCGTAAAAAAAAACACGCCAATGAGTCAGTGAATGAATGAATGAATGGATTCTTTCGGTTTCAGTTGTATAGTTAGTAGGACTCGCAGAATGGTTGGAAAGGGCGCTAACGCGCCCTTTCTTGGGACACTGACCCGTTGCCAGGTCGTCAATTGTTGCAATTAAATCTTTTGGTGCTCTTGTCACTTAGTCAGGCAATTACTACCACTATTATACACTCTACCATACAACTATACACTACTGCTTCATTATCACAAATCACTAATTGTAAGCTCAAAAGTTTATTAGCCGTAATTGTTAATAAAACTTTGATAATAGCGTCCAAATCCAAAAATTTGTTCGCTTCAAATGAAATAAGGTTTATAAACGCACCCCAAAAAATAAATAATTGTAAGTCTTTCTTTATTAACACCCAATAACAAAATAACAAAGTAAAGTAATACATCATCCGATTCCACCTTATCAACATAAAAACTAGTCCCTCCGTGAATCATACATTTTCGATACAATTCTTTCGTTTTAAATAAATATCCATCGCAGTGCCGTCCCCATTTCTAACATATGCTAATGCTAATAATCGCTCGGCCAAAATCCAAAATGCCAAAATATTAATGCACATTGCACACCCCACTCTCGACCGCTTCAAGTTAACGTTTCAAAGTAAAATGCCCTCTCACGGTTCAAGTTAAAAATATGCGGTTTGTTTTGTTAGTTTGAAAAAACTACGCTTAACAAATTTGTATTTTGTAATATTTTCGTAAACCTAATAGTTTTCGATATTTGAGCGTGATAATTTTAATTATGACTAATTAAAATTAAACCTTTTCTAATAACTCAAAAACTAATTGTCGAATAAAAATTTGTAAATTACTATTCGATGTAAAAAAATAATCCCTACAAATCACCTAGTTTGAAAAAATTTCGTAAATCTAACGGCTTAGGAGATATTTGATTTTGAATTTTCCGGAAAAACGATTTTTGTTACGGCTTGTTCGCGAGGTTCGGAAAATATACCGTTCGATAGAAAAATCATTTCTAAACAATTTCTGTATCTTGTAAAATTTTCGTAAACCTTCCGTTTCGAAGATAATAATGTATTTATTCATAAAGTAATTCCTTCTCGATCCGTCCCTGTACTCTACGGAGAGACCGGTTTCGGGAATCCCTTTGCTGCGCGAATTTGAACCATTAATCCGTCGCTCGAGTCTCATGTTCGCGACTTAGATTTACCCCTAAAACTTTTGAACTGTTCAAGATAAACATATGCAGTTTGTTTTGTTAGTTGGAAAAAACTACGCTTAACAAATTTGTATTCTTGTAAAATTATCGTAAACCTAATAGTTTTCGAGATTTGAGCGTGTAAATAATAAAGAATTTAATTATAATTAAATTATTTTTGCCATAACTCCGCGAAGGAAATTTTGATTTTCCCGCGGTTTGCGTGAGATAATCGATATTAATTTGACGAATATTTTAGGAGAGATTGAGAAAAATCGATCTCTTCGTTTCCGATAAAATCGCAAAAAACCCTAAAAATACCCTAAAAATCCGGAATTTTTCACCCGGAAGGAAACTTTTCCGGGTTTCGAAATGTCGATTTTCCGATAGATCTCGTCAAAATTCGTAAAGATCGCGTTTTTCCCGCGACGATTTTCCTTCGCGTACGGCCGTAAGAAAAAAACGCGCCAATCAGCTCGGTTTTACCCAGTAATATCGCAGGTTTTTCGTCGTAACTCAACAACCGTTAAAGTTGGAACCACCACAAATTTTTATTATGTAAAAAAACATCCTCTACAATTTTCAAAGAATAAATTTTTTTTCGAAATCGCATCTTTTTTCGAGTTATTTCGACTTTTTGTCAATCGCGTTTATTTTAAAAAATCGATATCGCGCTATAAATCGGAAACCGCTCAAAATCGAATCACCCCATCCACATATATTATACAAAATACTATTCTTTACAAATTTCGATTCTTGAGAAATTTTCAAAAAACGGCTAGTTTTTGAGTAATTGTAAAATATAAATTTTTCGTTCGCGAAGGAATGTTTGTTTTTTATCGTTATAACTCAAAAACGGTTCAAAATAGAATAACCCCTTATATGTCCTATTATAGAGAAAAGCGTTCTCTACAATTTTCGAAGAATAAATTTTTTTTCGAAATCGCATCTTTTTTCGAGATATTTCAATTTTTTTGCCGAAATTGCGAAAATGACAATTTGTTTTTCCTATAACTCCGGTAAATGGATTTTCCCCGATATGCGGTTTGCGTGAGGTGATTGGTAATATATTAAAGAATATTTTGGAAAATTTTAAAGAAAATCGTCGGAAGATTTTCGGAGAAAATCCCGAAAAACCTCAAAAATACCCCAAAAATCCGGTTTTTCACCCGGAAGGAAACTTTTCCGGGTTTCGAAATATCGATTTTCCGATAGATCTCGTCGAGTTACGTCGGATAGCGTTTTTTCCGCGACGATTTTCCTTCGCGTTTGGCCGTAAAAAAAAAAACACGCCAATGAGTCAGTGAATGAATGAATGAATGGATTCTTTCGGTTTCAGTTGTATAGTTAGTAGGACTCGCAGAATGGTTGGAAAGGGCGCTAACGCGCCCTTTCTTGGGACACTGACCCGTTGCCAGGTCGTCAATTGTTGCAATTAAATCTTTTGGTGCTCTTGTCACTTAGTCAGGCAATTACTACCACTATTATACACTCTACCATACAACTATACACTACTGCTTCATTATCACAAATCACTAATTGTAAGCTCAAAAGTTTATTAGCCGTAATTGTTAATAAAACTTTGATAATAGCGTCCAAATCCAAAAATTTGTTCGCTTCAAATGAAATAAGGTTTATAAACGCACCCCAAAAAATAAATAATTGTAAGTCTTTCTTTATTAACACCCAATAACAAAATAACAAAGTAAAGTAATACATCATCCGATTCCACCTTATCAACATAAAAACTAGTCCCTCCGTGAATCATACATTTTCGATACAATTCTTTCGTTTTAAATAAATATCCATCGCAGTGCCGTCCCCATTTCTAACATATGCTAATGCTAATAATCGCTCGGCCAAAATCCAAAATGCCAAAATATTAATGCACATTGCACACCCCACTCTCGACCGCTTCAAGTTAACGTTTCAAAGTAAAATGCCCTCTCACGGTTCAAGTTAAAAATATGCGGTTTGTTTTGTTAGTTTGAAAAAACTACGCTTAACAAATTTGTATTTTGTAATATTTTCGTAAACCTAATAGTTTTCGATATTTGAGCGTGATAATTTTAATTATGACTAATTAAAATTAAACCTTTTCTAATAACTCAAAAACTAATTGTCGAATAAAAATTTGTAAATTACTATTCGTTGTAAAAAAATAATCCCTACAAATCACCTAGTTTGAAAAAATTTCGTAAATCTAACGGCTTAGGAGATATTTGATTTTGAATTTTCCGGAAAAACGATTTTTGTTACGGCTTGTTCGCGAGGTTCGGAAAATATACCGTTCGATAGAAAAATCATTTCTAAACAATTTCTGTATCTTGTAAAATTTTCGTAAACCTTCCGTTTCGAAGATAATAATGTATTTATTCATAAAGTAATTCCTTCTCGATCCGTCCCTGTTCTCTACGGAGAGAACGGTTTCGGGAATCCCTTTGCTGCGCGAATTTGAACCATAAATCAGTCGCTCGAGTCTCATGTTCACGACTTAGATTTACCCCTATAACTTTTGAACTGTTCAAGATAAACATATGCAATTTGTTTTGTTAGTTGGAAAAAACTACGCTTAACAAATTTGTATTCTTGTAAAATTATCGTACACCTAATAGTTTTCGAGATTTGAGCGTGTAAATAATAATGAATTTAATTATAATTAAATTATTTTTGCCATAACTCCACGAAAGAAAATTTGATTTTCCCGCGGTTTGCGTGAGATAATCGATATTAATTTGACGAATATTTTAGGAGAGATTGAGAAAAATCGATCTCTTCGTTTCCGATAAAATCGCAAAAAACCCTAAAAATCCGGAATTTTTCACCCGGAAGGAAACTTTTCCGGGTTTCGAAATGTCGATTTTCCGATAGATCTCGTCAAAATTCGTAAAGATGGCGTTTTTCCCGCGACGATTTTCCTTCGCGTACGGCCGTAAGAAAAAAACGCGCCAATCAGCTCGGTTTTACCCAGTAATATCGCAGGTTTTTCGTCGTAACTCAACAACCGTTAAAGTTGGAACCACCCCGTAAAATTTTTATTATGTAAAAAAACATCCTCTACAATTTTCAAAGAATAAATTTTTTTTCGAAATCGCATCTTTTTTCGAGTTATTTCGACTTTTTGTCAATCGCGTTTATTTTAAAAAATCGATATCGCGCTATAAATCGGAAACCGCTCAAAATCGAATCACCCCATCCACATATATTATACAAAATACTATTCTTTACAAATTTCGATTCTTGAGAAATTTTCAAAAAACGGCTAGTTATTGAGTAATTGTAAAATATAAATTTTTCGTTCGCGAAGGAATGTTTGTTTTTTATCGTTATAACTCAAAAACGGTTCAAAATAGAATAACCCCTTATATGTCCTATTATAGAGAAAAGCGTTCTCTACAATTTTCGAAGAATAAATTTTTTTTCGAAATCGCATCTTTTTTCGAGATATTTCAATTTTTTTGCCGAAATTGCGAAAATGACAATTTGTTTTTCCTATAACTCCGGTAAATGGATTTTCCCCGATATGCGGTTTGCGTGAGGTGATTGGTAATATATTAAAGAATATTTTGGAAAATTTTAAAGAAAATCGTCGGAAGATTTTCGGAGAAAATCCCGAAAAACCTCAAAAATACCCCAAAAATCCGGTTTTTCACCCGGAAGGAAACTTTTCCGGGTTTCGAAATATCGATTTTCCGATAGATCTCGTCGAGTTACGTCGGATAGCGTTTTTTCCGCGACGATTTTCCTTCGCGTTTGGCCGTAAAAAAAAAAACACGCCAATGAGTCAGTGAATGAATGAATGAATGAATGGATTCTTTCGGTTTCAGTTGTATAGTTAGTAGGATGATTCACGGAGGGACTAGTTTTTAGGTTGATAAGGTGGAATCGGATGATGTATTAGTTTACTTTGTTATTTTGTTCTTAGGTGTTAATAAAGAAAGACTTACAATTATTTATTTTTCGGGGTGCGTTTATAAACCTTATTTGATTGAAAGCTAACAAATTTTTGGATTTGGACGTTATTATCAAAGTTTTATTAACAAATACGGCTAATAAACTTTTGTGCTTACAATAAGTGATTTGTGATAATGAAGCAATAGTGTATGGTTGTATAGTAGAGTGTATACAGGGTGGTCCTTAATGAATGGTCAATATTTCAATAGCAGATAGCGGAGGTCGAAATAATATGATTTAGCCGCACATACCTTAGTGAAATTATTACTCGTTAAAGAGATACAGTGCGTTTAGTGGATAAATTTTATTTCAATTTTCTGCAATTACGCCCAAAGTAGTAGAAGGATTAAATCGAAAATTTGGAAAACCCAGTTTCTGCGGACGACAAATCACAATAAGGCACTCAATCTTGAATTACTCCTAGGTCGGACTAGTTTCGCCACATTAAATCGATAAATTATTTCTTATCTTTTTTATCGGAAATTTTATTAATATTTTGGTTAAAAATTATGATGTAGACATGGTTTCTGAAGAAAAAAGGTATAGTTGTTGAAAGTCTCCAAAATCAATAGTATTCGCGAAAAATGCAAATAAAGTTACGAGTGTAGGACCAATGTCAAAAACTAAAATTAAGTCCAAGTAACATTAAATTTAAATCAACACGTTTTCAAAATGTCCCCCTTCCAATTCTACACATTTTCTTAACCGTTTTGTTAGAGATCCTCCAACCCTGAACAAAATTATATCTTGGTCATTTTTGATAGTTTCAGCAGCACGTTGAATTTTCGTCCATAGTTCATCACGATTGTTGATAGTGTCTTTGTAAACCAGTGCCTTTATGTGCCCCCATAAATAAAAGTCCAGAGGGTTGAGATCTGGGCTACGTGGTGGCCATGGAAATTCGCTTCCACGACCAATCCAGCGGTGAGGAAAACGCCTATTTAAATGGGCACGCACATTATTTAAATAATGAGCCGGCGCGCCGTCTTGCATAAACCAGCAATGTTGTCTCACGTTTAGAGGGACTTCGTCCAGGAGTTCATGGAGGTGATTTAGTAAAAAATTCAGGTACAAGTTACCATTGAGCCTAGCAGGCAATTCGAACGGACCCACCAGCCAATTTCCAATAATACCACACCAAACATTAATGGAGAACTCATGTTGAAAATGTCTTTCTTTGGGCAGGTGCGGGTTTTCGGAATCCCATGTATGTCGATTTCTCCAGTTAAAAACTCCTCGACGGGTAAAAGTAGCCTCGTCGGTGAACAGAACTTTGCCCAAAAACGTATGGTCTGCATTACAACGTTGAAGAAACATCTGAGAGAAACATAATCTTGCTGGAAGATCAGTCGGCAATAAATTTTGTACAGGAGTGAAATGGTACGGATACAGGTGCTCTGAATGTAAAATTCTGTGAACAGACGTTTTACTCATACCGACAGCTGTAGAGAGACGACGTTCACTAATCTCTGGGTTTTCCGCCACTCGAATCAGAACTTCTTCCTGGTCTTCAACGCGTAATCGCCTAGCACGTCCAGCATCAATATTATGCCGTTTGGGACGAAAAGAGCCTGATTCACCAAGTCTTCTAAAAAGATTGATAAAGAGCCTGCGATCCGGCTGTCTTCGCAAAGGATACGTCCTCAAATATCTTCTTGCCGCAGCAGCAGCAGAAAAATTTTCTTGCGCATAAATGCAAATCATATCCCTCATTTCAGAATTGGAGAATTCATTATGCCTCGGCATGATTGATGATTGACAAAACCTTTTAAGCTGACACAATTACATCTGCATTCATAACTTCATTTGCATTTTTCACGAATACTATTGATTTTGGAGACTTTCAACAAGTATACCTTTTTTCTTCAGAAACCATGTCTACATCATAATTTTTAACCAAAATAATAAAAAAAATTCCGATAAAAAAGATAAGAAATAATTTATCGATTTAATGTGGCGAAACTAGTCCGACCTAGGAGTAATTCAAGATTGAGTGCCTTATTGTGATTTGTCGTCCGCAGAAACTGGGTTTTCCAAATTTTCGATTTAATCCTTCTACTACTTTGGGCGTAATTGCAGAAAATTGAAATAAAATTTATCCACTAAACGCACTGTATCTCTTTAACGAGTAATAATTTCACTAAGGTATGTGCGGCTAAATCATATTATTTCGACCTCCGCTATCTGCTATGACCATTCATTAATGTCCACCCTGTATAGTGGCAGTGGTTGCCTGACTAAGTGACAAGGCCACCAAAAGATTTCATTGCAACAATTGACGACCTGGCAACGGGCCAGTGCCCCAAGAAAGGGCGCGTTAGCGCCCTTTCCAACCATTCTGCGAGTCCTACTAACTATACAGCTGAAACCGAAAGATTCCATTCATTCACTGACTCATTGGCGTGTTTTTTTTTACGGCCAAACGCGAAGGAAAATCGTCGCGGAAAAAACGCTATCCGACGTAACTCGACGAGATCTATCGGAAAATCGATATTTCGAAACCCGGAAAAGTGTCCTTCCGGGTGAAAAACCGGATTTTTGGGGTATTTTTGAGGTTTTTCGGGATTTTCTCCGAAAATCTTCCAACGATTTTCTTTAAAATTTCCCAAAATATTCTTTAATATATTACCAATCACCTCACGCAAACCGCATATCCGGGAAAATCCATTTACCGGAGTTATAGGAAAAACAAATTGTCATTTTCGCAATTTCGGCAAAAAAATTGAAATATCTCGAAAAAAGATGCGATTTCGAAAAAAAATTTATTCTTCGAAAATTGTAGAGAACGTTTTTGAGTTATAACGATAAAAAACAAACTTTCCTTCGCGAACGAAAAATTTATATTTTACAATTACTCAAAAACTAGCCGTTTTTTGAAAATTTCTCAAGAATCGAAATTTGTAAAGAATAGTATTTTGTATAATATATGTGGATGGGGTGATTTGATTTTGAGCGGTTTCCGATTTATAGCGCGATATCGATTTTTTTAAATAAACGCAATTGACAAAAAGTCGAAATAACTCGAAAAAAGATGCGATTTCGAAAAAAAATTTATTCTTTGAAAATTGTAGAGGATGTTTTTTTACATAATAAAAAGTTTACGGGGTGGTTCCAACTTTAACGGTTGTTGAGTTACGACGAAAAACCTGCGATATTGCTGGGTAAAACCAAGCTGATTGGCGTGTTTTTTCCTTACGGCCGTACGCGAAGGAAAATCGTCGCGGGAGAAACGCCATCTTTACGAATTTCGACGAGATCTATCGGAAAATCGACATTTCGAACCCCGGAAAAATGTCCTTCCGGGTGAAAAATTCCGGATTTTTAGGGTATTTTTAGGGTTTTTCGCGATTTTATCGGAAACGGAGAGATCGATTTTTCTCAATCTCTCCTAAAATATTCTTCAAACTAATATAGATTACCTCACGCAAACCGCGGGAAAATCAAAATTTCCTTCGCGGAGTTATAGCGAAAAATAGCTTAATTATAATTAAATTCATTATTATTTACACGCTCAAATCTCGAAAACTAAGGTTTACGAAAGTTTTAGAAATTTGTTAAGCGTAGTTTTTTCCAACTAACAAAACAAACCGCATATATTTAACTTGATGAACCGTTCAAAAGTTATGGGGATAAATCTTGAGAGAGGGGTGTGCATTAGTATTTAGGCATTTTGGATTTTGGCCCAGCGATTATTAGCATTAGCTAATATGTTAGAAATAGGGACGGCACTGGGATGGATATTTATTTAAAACGAAAGAATTGTATCGAAAATGTATGATTCACGGAGGGACTAGTTTTTAGGTTGATAAGGTGGAATTGGATGATGTATTACTTTACTTTGTTCTTGGGTGTTAATAAAGAAACACTTAGGTACAATTATTTATTTTTCGGGTGCCTTTATAAATAGCTTTCATTTTTCGAACTCGGATCGTGTTCTTTGGACGTATTTTTTGAAAATACGCTTTAACGTAGCGCGACTCAGTGAAGTTTCGAAAGTACCCACTGGTTTGGTAAAAAACTGTGATATTAACTTTTGAAATTGTGATAGTGATATAGTGATTATTTATTTTTCGGGGTGCGTTTATAAACCTTATTTGATTTGAAGCGAACAAATTTTTGGATTTGGACGCTATTATCAAAGTTTTATTGACAATTACGGCTAATAAACTTTTGAGCTTACAATTAGTGATTTGTGATAGTGAAGCAGTAGTGTATGGTTATATAGTAGAGTGTATATAGTGGTAGTGATTGCCTGACTAAGTGACAAGCAAGTCCACCAAAAGATTTAATTGCAAAATAGGGTAAATTATTTAAAAAGTTATATTTCACCCTATAAACAAATTTTCAATTAGTCATTGTAAAAGGTACAAGTAACTCGTAAAGCCTGACATTCGGAAATTTTTGCCACACTTTTATTAAATTGTCAATTTACAATTAATTTTTAAGAAAAATTACACATTTAGAATAATCGAATATTTTACATTAAAATAATATTCTCTCTCATACAAATTTTGTTGAAAATTAATAATAACGACTAATTACTTATCCCTTTCTAAGAAAAGGTCCAAAAATTACAAAACAAAAAAACCTTAAAATTAATTCAATAAAAATATTCAACGCTCGTGATATAACAGTAGGAAGAATAACGACTAACACTATAATTAATTCAATAAAATATATCTACTCCACTGTGACCTACCGGCCCCGGGTGTAACATAAAATTCTATAAATACATATTTTTCAAGTATAAGTCTAGACACCAGAATTTCGATTCTTAAAACAAACAAATTAAGTTAAGTACGCGCAATAGAAGGAACATGAGAACGGCATTTTAATACAGCGAAGTCAGCAGTTTTTCGGATATAAAAAAGATGACATCAGACGACAGGATCAGTTCATTGGAAGGAAGCTACCACCAGCCCTGAAGGAAGCCACCACCAGCCCTGAAAGAAGCCACCACCAGCCCTGAAAGAAGCCACCACCAGCCCTGAAAGAAGCCACCACCAGCCCTGAAGGAAGCCACCACCAGCCCTGAAAGAAGCCACCACAAGCCCTGAAGGAAGCCATCCACCAGCCCTGAAAGAAGCCACCACCAACCCTGAAGGAAGCCACCACCAGCCCTGAAGGAAGCCACCACCAGCCCTGAAGGAAGCCACCACCAGCCCTGAAAGAAGCCACCACAAGCCCTGAAGGAAGCCACCACCAGCCCATAAGGAAGGAAGCCATCCACCAGCCCTGAAAGAAGCCACCACCAACCCTGAAGGAAGCCACCACCAGCCCTGAAGGAAGCCACCACCAGCCTTGAGGAAGGCCACCACCAGCCTTGAGGAAGGCCACCACCAGCCCAGAAGGAAGGAAGCCATCCATCAGCCCTGAAGGAAGCCACCACCAGCCCTGAAGGAAGCCACCACCTGCCCTGAAGGAAGTCACCACCTGCCCTGAAGGAAGCCCCCACTAGCCCTGAAGGAAGCCCCCACTAGCCCTGAAGGAAGCCACCACCAGCCCATAAGGAAGGAAGCCATCCACCAGCCCTGAAAGAAGCCACCACCAGCCCTGAAAGAAGCCACCACCAGCCCTGAAAGAAGCCACCACCAGCCCTGAAAGAAGCCACCACCAGCCCTGAAGGAACCATCAACAGCCCTGAAGGAACCATCAACAGCCCTGAAAGAAGCCACCACCAGCCCTGAAAGAAGCCACCACTAGCCCAGAAGGAAGGAAGCCATCCACCAGCCCTGAAAGAAGCCACCACCTGCCCTGAAAGAAGCCACCACCTGCCCTGAAGGAAGCCACCACCAGCCCTGAAAGAAGCCATCACCAGCCCAGAAGGAAGGAAGCCATCCACCAGCCCAGAAGGAAGGGAACCATCCACCAGCCCTGAAAGTAGCCACCACCAGCCCAGAAGGAAGGGAACCATCCACCAGCCCTGAAAGAAGCCACCACCAGCCCAGAAGGAAGGGAACCATCCACCAGCCCAGAAGGAAGGGAACCATCCACCTGCCCAGAAGGAAGGAAGCCATCCACCAGCCCTGAAGGAAGGAAGCCATCCACCAGCCCTGAAGGAAGGAAGCCATCACCAGCCGAGAAGGAAGCCACCACCAGCCCAGAAGGAAGGAAGCCACCACCAGCCCTGAAAGAAGCCACCACCAGCTCTGAAGGTACCACCACCAGCCCTGAAAGAAACCACCACCAGCCCAGAAGGAAGGAAGCCATCCACCAGCCCTGAAGGAAGCCCCCACTAGCCCTGAAGGAAGTCACCTACCAGCCCAGAAGGAAGGAAGCCACCACCAGGCCTGAAAAAAGCCACCACCAGCCCTGAAGGAAGCCCCCACAAGCCCTGAAGGAAGGAAGCCATCCACCAGCCCTGAAGGAAGGAAGTCACCACCAGCCCAGAAGGAAGGAAGTCACCACCAGCCCAGAAGGAAGGAAGCCATCCACCAGCCCAGAAGGAAGGAAGCCGTCCACCAGCCCTGAAGGTACCACCACCAGCCCTGAAGGAAGGGAGCCATCACCAGCCCAGAAGGAAGGGAGCCATCACCAGCCCAGAAGGAAGGGAACCATCCACCAGCCCAGAAGGAAGCAAGCCACCACCACCCCAGAAGGAAGGAAGCCACCACCACCCCAGAAGGAAGAGAGCCATCCACGAGCCCGGAAGGAAGCCATCCACCAGCCCTGAAGGAAGGAAGCCACCACCAGCCCAGAAGGAAAGAAGCCATCCACCAGCCCAGAAGGAAGGAAGCCACCACCAGCCCTGAAGGAAGCCACCACCAGCCCTGAAGGAAGGAAGCCACCACTAGCCCTGAAGGAAGGAAGCCACCACCAGCTCTGAAGGTACCACCACCAGCCCTGAAAGAAACCACCACCAGCCCAGAAGGAAGGAAGCCATCCACCAGCCCTGAAAGAAGCCACCACCTGCCCTGAAGGAAGCTCCTACTAGCCCTGAAGGAAGTCACCTTCAAGCCCAGAAGGAAGGAAGCCACAACCAGGCCTGAAGGAAGCCACCACCAGCCCTGAAAGAAGCCACCACCAGCCCTGAAAGAAGCCACCACCAGCCCTGAAGGTACCACCACCAGCTCTGAAAGAAGCCACCACCAGCCCTGAAAGAAACCACCACCAGCCCAGTAGGAAGGAAGCCATCCACCAGCCCTGAAAGAAGCCACCACCAGATCTGAAGGTACCACCACCAGCCCTGAAAGAAACAACCACCAGCCCAGAAGGAAGGAAGCCATCCACCAGCCCTAAAAGAAGCCACCACCGTCCCTGAAGGAAGCCCCCACTAGCCCTGAAGGAAGCCCCCACTAGCCCTGAAGGAAGTCACCTACCAGCCCAGAAGGAAGGAAGCCACCACCAGCCCTGAAGGAAGCCACCACCAGCCCTGAAAGAAACCACCACCAGCCCAGTAGGAAGGAAGCCATCCACCAGCCCTGAAAGAAGCCACCACCTGCCCTGAAGGAAGCCACCACCTGCCCTGAAGGAAGCCCCCACTAGCCCTGAAGGAAGTCACCTACCAGCCCAGAAGGAAGGAAGCCACCACCAGCCCTGAAGAAGAAGGTTTCACTACATTATGAAACATTTTAAAAATGAAACCCGTTTGCTTCAACACACTTTTCTTGACGGACGGTTATGTGCCTGATAGCCTTTCTTGGAGTTATTGGGTAAAAAGCAGTCAACAGGATTGAAGTCAGGCGATCTTGGTGGCCATGGAATAGGATCTCCACGTCCTATACAACGATTTCCATAAATATAGCCCCATAAAATAAGCCCTGAAGGAAGGAAGCCACCACCAGCCCAGAAGGAAGGAAGCCATCCACCAGCCCAGAAGGAAGGGAGCCACCACCAGCCCAGAAGGAAGGGAGCCACCACTAGCCCAGAAGGAAGCCATCACCAGCCCATAAGGAAGGAAGTCATCCACCAGCCCAGAAGGAAGGAAGCCATCCACCAGCCCAGAAGGAAGGAAGCCATCCACCAGCCCAGAAGGAAGGAAGCCATCCACCAGCCCAGAAGGAAGGAAGCCACCACTAGCCCTGAAGGAAGGAAGCCACCACCAGCTCTGAAGGTACCACCACCAGCCCTGAAAGAAACCACCACCAGCCCTGAAAGAAACCACCACCAGCCCAGAAGGAAGGAAGCCATCCACCAGCCCTGAAAGAAGCCACCACCTGCCCTGAAGGAAGCTCCCACTAGCCCTGAAGGAAGTCACCTTCAAGCCCAGAAGGAAGGAAGCCACCACCAGGCCTGAAGGAAGCCACCACCAGCCCTGAAAGAAGCCACCACCAGCCCTGAAAGAAGCCACCACCAGCCCTGAAGGTACCACCACCAGCTCTGAAAGAAGCCACCACCAGCCCTGAAAGAAACCACCACCAGCCCAGTAGGAAGGAAGCCATCCACCATCCCTGAAAGAAGCCACCACCAGCCCTGAAGGAAGCCACCACCTGCCCTGAAGGAAGCCCCCACTAGCCCTGAAGGAAGTCACCTACCAGCCCAGAAGGAAGGAAGCCACCACCAGCCCTGAAGGAAGCCACCACCAGCCCTGAAGGAAGCCACCACCAGCCCACAAGGAAGGAAGCCACCAACAGCCCTGAAGGAAGGAAGCCACCACCAGTCCAGAAGGAAGGAAACCACCACCAGCCCTGAAGGAAGGAAGCCACCACCAGCCCTGAAGGAAGGAAGCCATCCACCAGCCCTGAAGGAAGGAAGTCACCACCAGCCCAGAAGGAAGGAAGCCATCCACCAGCCCTGAAAGAAGCCACCACCAGATCTGAAGGTACCACCACCAGCCCTGAAAGAAACAACCACCAGCCCAGAAGGAAGGAAGCCATCCACCAGCCCTAAAAGAAGCCACCACCGTCCCTGAAGGAAGCCCCCACTAGCCCTGAAGGAAGCCCCCACTAGCCCTGAAGGAAGTCACCTACCAGCCCAGAAGGAAGGAAGCCACCACCAGCCCTGAAGGAAGCCACCACCAGCCCTGAAAGAAACCACCACCAGCCCAGTAGGAAGGAAGCCATCCACCAGCCCTGAAGGAAGCCACCACCAGCCCTGAAGGAAGCCACCACCAGCCCACAAGGAAGGAAGCCACCAACAGCCCAGAAGGAAGGAAGCCATCCACCAGCCCTGAAAGAAGCCACCACCTGCCCTGAAGGAAGCTCCCACTAGCCCTGAAGGAAGTCACCTTCAAGCCCAGAAGGAAGGAAGCCACCACCAGGCCTGAAGGAAGCCACCACCAGCCCTGAAAGAAGCCACCACCAGCCCTGAAAGAAGCCACCACCAGCCCTGAAAGAAGCCACCACCAGCCCTGAAGGTACCACCACCAGCTCTGAAAGAAGCCACCACCAGCCCTGAAAGAAACCACCACCAGCCCAGTAGGAAGGAAGCCATCCACCAGCCCTGAAAGAAGCCACCACCAGATCTGAAGGTACCACCACCAGCCCTGAAAGAAACAACCACCAGCCCAGAAGGAAGGAAGCCATCCACCAGCCCTAAAAGAAGCCACCACCGTCCCTGAAGGAAGCCCCCACTAGCCCTGAAGGAAGCCCCCACTAGCCCTGAAGGAAGTCACCTACCAGCCCAGAAGGAAGGAAGCCACCACCAGCCCTGAAGGAAGCCACCACCAGCCCTGAAAGAAACCACCACCAGCCCAGTAGGAAGGAAGCCATCCACCAGCCCTGAAAGAAGCCACCACCTGCCCTGAAGGAAGCCACCACCTGCCCTGAAGGAAGCCCCCACTAGCCCTGAAGGAAGTCACCTACCAGCTCAGAAGGAAGGAAGCCACCACCAGCCCTGAAGAAGAAGGTTTCACTACATTATGAAACATTTTAAAAATGAAACCCGTTTGCTTCAACACACTTTTCTTGACGGACGGTTATGTGCCTGATAGCCTTTCTTGGAGTTATTGGGTAAAAAGCAGTCAACAGGATTGAAGTCAGGCGATCTTGGTGGCCATGGAATAGGATCTCCACGTCCTATACAACGATTTCCATAAATATAGCCCCATAAAATAAGCCCTGAAGGAAGGAAGCCACCACCAGCCCAGAAGGAAGGAAGCCATCCACCAGCCCAGAAGGAAGGGAGCCACCACCAGCCCAGAAGGAAGGGAGCCACCACTACCCCAGAAGGAAGCCATCACCAGCCCATAAGGAAGGAAGTCATCCACCAGCCCAGAAGGAAGGAAGCCATCCACCAGCCCAGAAGGAAGGAAGCCACCACCAGCCCTGAAGGAAGCCACCACCAGCCCTGAAGGAAGGAAGCCACCACTAGCCCTGAAGGAAGGAAGCCACCACCAGCTCTGAAGGTACCACCACCAGCCCTGAAAGAAACCACCACCAGCCCTGAAAGAAACCACCACCAGCCCAGAAGGAAGGAAGCCATCCACCAGCCCTGAAAGAAGCCACCACCTGCCCTGAAGGAAGCTCCCACTAGCCCTGAAGGAAGTCACCTTCAAGCCCAGAAGGAAGGAAGCCACCACCAGGCCTGAAGGAAGCCACCACCAGCCCTGAAAGAAGCCACCACCAGCCCTGAAAGAAGCCACCACCAGCCCTGAAGGTACCACCACCAGCTCTGAAAGAAGCCACCACCAGCCCTGAAAGAAACCACCACCAGCCCAGTAGGAAGGAAGCCATCCACCATCCCTGAAAGAAGCCACCACCAGCCCTGAAGGAAGCCACCACCTGCCCTGAAGGAAGCCCCCACTAGCCCTGAAGGAAGTCACCTACCAGCCCAGAAGGAAGGAAGCCACCACCAGCCCTGAAGGAAGCCACCACCAGCCCTGAAGGAAGCCACCACCAGCCCTGAAGGAAGCCACCACCAGCCCTGAAGGAAGCCACCACCAGCCCACAAGGAAGGAAGCCACCAACAGCCCTGAAGGAAGGAAGCCACCACCAGTCCAGAAGGAAGGAAACCACCACCAGCCCTGAAGGAAGGAAGCCACCACCAGCCCTGAAGGAAGGAAGCCATCCACCAGCCCTGAAGGAAGGAAGTCACCACCAGCCCAGAAGGAAGGAAGCCATCCACCAGCCCTGAAAGAAGCCACCACCAGATCTGAAGGTACCACCACCAGCCCTGAAAGAAACAACCACCAGCCCAGAAGGAAGGAAGCCATCCACCAGCCCTAAAAGAAGCCACCACCGTCCCTGAAGGAAGCCCCCACTAGCCCTGAAGGAAGCCCCCACTAGCCCTGAAGGAAGTCACCTACCAGCCCAGAAGGAAGGAAGCCACCACCAGCCCTGAAGGAAGCCACCACCAGCCCTGAAAGAAACCACCACCAGCCCAGTAGGAAGGAAGCCATCCACCAGCCCTGAAGGAAGCCACCACCAGCCCTGAAGGAAGCCACCACCAGCCCACAAGGAAGGAAGCCACCAACAGCCCTGAAGGAAGGAAGCCACCACCAGTCCAGAAGGAAGGAAACCACCACCAGCCCTGAAGGAAGGAAGCCACCACCAGCCCTGAAGGAAGGAAGCCATCCACCAGCCCTGAAGGAAGGAAGTCACCACCAGCCCAGAAGGAAGGAAGCCATCCACCAGCCCTGAAAGAAGCCACCACCAGATCTGAAGGTACCACCACCAGCCCTGAAAGAAACAACCACCAGCCCAGAAGGAAGGAAGCCATCCACCAGCCCTAAAAGAAGCCACCACCGTCCCTGAAGGAAGCCCCCACTAGCCCTGAAGGAAGCCCCCACTAGCCCTGAAGGAAGTCACCTACCAGCCCAGAAGGAAGGAAGCCACCACCAGCCCTGAAGGAAGCCACCACCAGCCCTGAAAGAAACCACCACCAGCCCAGTAGGAAGGAAGCCATCCACCAGCCCTGAAAGAAGCCACCACCTGCCCTGAAGGAAGCCACCACCTGCCCTGAAGGAAGCCCCCACTAGCCCTGAAGGAAGTCACCTACCAGCCCAGAAGGAAGGAAGCCACCACCAGCCCTGAAGGAAGCCACCACCAGCCCTGAAGGAAGCCACCACCAGCCCACAAGGAAGGAAGCCACCACCAGCCCCCAAGGAAGGAAGCCACCACCAGCCCTGAAGGAAGGAAGCCACCACCAGTCCAGAAGGAAGGAAGCCACCACCAGCCCTGAAGGAAGGAAGCCACCACCAGCCCTGAAGGAAGAAAGCCACCACCAGCCCTGAAGGAAGGAAGTCATCCACCAGCCCAGAAGGAAGGAAGCCTTCAAAGAAGGTTTCACTACATTATGAAACATTTTAAAAATGAAACCCGTTTGCTTCAACACACTTTTCTTGACGGACGGTTATGTGCCTGATAGCCTTTCTTGGAGTTATTGGGTAAAAAGCAGTCAACAGGATTGAAGTCAGGCGATCTTGGTGGCCATGGAATAGGATCTCCACGTCCTATACAACGATTTCCATAAATATTTTACAAACGATAACGTACCACAATAGAAAACTGTGGAAGTGTACTATCCTGTTGGACTGTTGGAAGTGTATTCCTCTAATACGCATATTTGCCAATAAATTAAAATATTATCTATGTAAAAATATGTTAGGAATTCGACGTTAATTCGAGGAAGTGTTTGATGTTCTCTTACAGCATATTCAGCAATTTAATATAGCATTTTGAATAGACCAAAAAAATCAATTACTAACACACAACGATTCAATGGCAAATTATTGGCAAAAGAATAGAACCTAATGGTAATTTACAAAAACAATGAAAGGGTCAATTTGTCATAGACTACTTTGATCATTGCATTAATTTACAAATAAATACGCTTTAGGGAATATCATAACAAAAGTGTTGACTATTTTTTATTGAGTTAATTTGAATTTTTTTTGTAATTTTTTGACATTTTGATAGGAAGGGATAAGCAATTAGTCGCTCTTATTACTTTTCCTTAACATTTGAATGATAGAAAATATTATTTTAATGTAAAATTTTCGATTATTCTAAATGTGTAATTTTTCTTAAAAGTTGAATGTAAATTGACCATTTAATAAAAGTGTGGCAAAAATTTCTGAATGTCAGACTTTACGAATTACTTATACCTTCTACAATGACCAATTGAAAATTTGCATAGTGTATACAGGGTGAAATATTAATTTTTATATAATATACCTCATTATTTTAAGACGGCCCTGGATTTTAATTCTTAATATGCCAGTGTGTTCCTTGTTCAAAATGTATACTTTTACCAAAAAATGAACCAAATCGAATAATAAACCACAATGAAAGAGGCTGATGCAACTTTTAATGCTGATTTGATATTACCCTTATGTGCCTCTATACACTGTTAAAGTATTTACAATTCCTCACGACTCACCCTATATGGAGTGAAGAAGGTGCGTTGTCTGAAATGTTTCTAAAAGTTCTATAAAACTAGACATCTAGACATCCTATAAAACAAATTTATCGTCATAGACGCGTACTAGACGCATCGTACGAAAGGCATACGCTTTTGTGCTGCGCACTTGTATTTCTATGGTGAACGGTACACGAGACGTCAGCGTCGCGTAATCGTCAAAGTAAACAAGCTGCAAATCGCCGGGCGTACGACAGTGTCAGTCGCTTGCAGTACGCGCAGCTTAAACTGCATCGTCAAGAATACGTTTTTTAGTTTAAAATCTGTAAAGTGGCCGATGAAACATAGAAATTTGTACATTTAATTGAAAATTTTCAATGTTTGTACAATAATAACCTGCAAATGTACTCAAGAAAAGATGTTATTGAAAAAGCTTGGTCAATCATATCGAGAGAAATATATTTTTAGCAACTTAAGGCATTCTGCACACGGAGCGTATCGTCATAGGCGCGTACTAGACGCGTCGTACGAAAGGCATACGCTTTTGTGCTGCGCACTTGTATTTCTATGGGGAACGGTACACGAGACGTCAGCGTCGCGTAATCGTCAAAGTAAACAAGCTGCAAATCGAGAGAAACGCAAATCGGTCAATCATATCGAGAGAAATTTATTTTTAGCAACCTAAATTTACGGTAACGATGATACGTTAGCAAAAGTATGTCCTCCTCATCATTTAACACCTTTACAACTATCCGAACATCATAGAAAATCTTAAAATAGGGTGATCAGGTACGCTTGAAAACCGATTCATGTGCGGATTTTAAGGCGTACAGGAATCGTCGCTGCATGACGAAACTTGTACGCGTCTATGACGATACGCTCCATGTGCAGAAGGCCTAACTACTTATAAAGAAACTTAATACACACCCTTGACTGACACAACAGAAATCTTTGTATGCAAGGTCTCTCACAACGAGTTAAAACTATCTGTATATTAGAAACTAATTACCCGACTTTAATAACATTTGGTATGCATATTCAAAAATGTTTTGACAGTCATAGCCCTTCCGGTTGTACCGAAAGTACACAGCAACTTTCTTATTTTAAATGGGACGTCCTATATATTTTTGCATTTTTAGATTCTACTGGATGAGCTGATTACAAAAAGTAGTCGCACTTTGTATCTCGGTCTCATAATAAAGGTTATACAGACATTCAAAATCACAAAATTTTCATTTTAGGTGGCTCTGAAAGCGAAACAGTAGAAAATCGAGAAAAACGGCTTACATGGTCCTATCCTAACTTTCCAAGTACCTAATATCTAATGGAACAAAAAAAAAAATGATAAAAATTTTGAAATTTTGAGATTTTGATCACTCTGTATACATTTTATATCATGTCATTAGATAGTTCTTGAAAAGTTAGGATTGGAACATGGAAGTCGTTTTTCTCGATTTTTAACTGTTTGACTTTCAGAGCCACCTGAATTCAAAATTTTGTGATTTTTGACTGGCTGTATAGCCTTTATTATGAGACCAAGATACCATGTATGACCCCTTTTTGGAATCAGCTCATCTAGTAGAATCCATAAATGTAATAATATACGGGGTGCTCCATTTAAAAAAACAACTTTGAAATGTAACTTTTTTTTGGGACATTCTGTATACTTGAAACTAATTTTAAATTATAACATAATAGAGATATACACAAAAGATACATTTACAAAATTTTCATAAAATGTAGCGTTAATGAGATATAGACCGATTCGTATACCGTGAATAACCCTGTATATGCAACATTTGCATATATCTAACGATTTGTCAAGTTTTTGCATATTGTAAAAAAAATGCATTTGCATATACAGGGTGTCAATTTGAAAACTTCCCACCCTTCACATATTTCTTGTCATTAGAAATATTGAAAATAGGAAAGACACGTCGATTTTATTTTCAAGGGAGACCCCCTCTCAGTGAATATTTTAAGCCCACTTGTTTCAACCCCTTAGTACATGGTGATGTCACCCTTAATCTTAAATGGAAACGGGGGTCAAGTGGTACATCATATTAAAGGGCGTTTAATTCTCTTTCTCGTTTCAGTTGTACCCTACTTTATTATTTTTTGTCAAGGCGTTTCCGAATAATCGGTTTCTGAAACAATTAAATTTGCCTGCATTGAGATTAATGGTTTTCAGGTTATTATTGAAACAAAAATTTTTGCATTAAGTTTCCTTAGAAATGATAGAAAGATTAGGTGGCACCGTTTAAACCCTAGAATAATAGGAAGAAAATCCAGTTTACACATTTGATTTTTTATTTGTTGGTTATTTCATCTCTACAAAAATAACTTTTAATTTGCGAGAAAGAAATGTTAGAATAAAATCCATGGGATCTATTTACTCACTATCTTATAAATTGTTTAAAATGTTGTCCATTTTGCTGTAAAGAGTAATAAAGGCTGTTTTCGAACTGCCCTCTAACATTTCGGAGTACTTCACTGGGAATTGACCGGCATGCTGCTGCAATTCGCCTTTTATATATTGTTGAGATATAGTTCTACGCAAGATTTTCGGCAAGTTGCAATTTTTATAGCCCGATTACGAGCCCTATAAGATCATCAATATCAGCAGGTTGTGTTTTTTAAACAACGGATTTAAGGTGGCCCAAAGGAAGAAGTCCATAGGAGTTAAATAATCAACGTGTATGTCATGTATGTCATACGTTAATCCTGTATGTCTGACATGAAATTTGATCCAAAAACTGAAAGCTCAATTGTTTTTACATTAATTATGTATTCTTGTTTCATTTCGATATTTCTATCCGTTTTCGAGAAAAGTCGATTGAGCGATCACTATGTTTTGATACACGAAGAATTAAAAGCGAAACAAATCAAATAGGCTCTGTCTTTTAAAAGAAAGTAAGTATAAACGACGTCCAAACTATTTAGACCAATATTCAGAATTTGGTTATTTCCACGCAGTTCAAAATTTCCCTAGTGTCAATGTTAATTCTGCCATTTGACTAGGGGAATTTTACGACGCGTGGTTGAAATGCCGATACGTTGTTGCGAAGCGTTCAGCACATTGACATTTATAGGTTATGTTAAATTTGTTAAAAGTAATTATTTTTTTTTAAAATCATATAATATTCATTTATATTAATACTCGCAAGCTCATATCTCCTCCTGATTTTTTTTCTTGTTTAAATTCAACTATTTATGCCTTTTTTTAATTTATTAACATGACCTTCAAATAACCATAACCTGAAAATCTGCAAAATATAGGATTTCCAGTACAACCCGGCAACGTTGCAGCAGGCTGGCTTTTCACACATTAGTCTAAATAGTTTGGACGACGTTTAGTCTTTATAGAAAGTATAGCAATAGAAACCGGTAAATATGTCAAATGAATAATACAGCTGTTCAAAAGTTAAGGATATTCATTAAATTCGATTTTTAAAGCTAGAGCAAAAAAAATTTAATGGTATTTATTAAAAGGGTATATGTTTGTTAACTGTTAAATGCCAAAAACGAAACATATACCCTTTTAAGAAATACCATTAAATTTTTTGCTCTAGCTTTAAAAATCGAATTTAATGAATATCCTTAACTTTTGAACAGCTGTTTATTTTGTGTACTTTTACTTGCATTGAAAATTAGCCAATCGTTATCTACAATTTTTTTTTGATAAAATTTTGAAAATGCCGCTTCACAAGGAGTTTTCAAATAATGAAATGAGAGATCTGATTGTATTTTTGTACAAGAAAATTTTATTGGCCTTGAATTTGTTTCGCTTTTAATTTTTCGTTTATCGATACATTAGTGATAGTTCATTCGATTTTTCTCGAAAATGGATAGAAATATCAAAATGAAACAAGAATACATAATTAATTTAAAAATAATTGATCTTTCAGGTTTAAAAACAAAAAACCTTAAAATTAATTCAAAAAAAATATCTGCTCTACAGTATGAAACATTTGCTCATAAGCTTGATCAACAAATTGATAATAATCGCTATTTTTATTTTTTTTATTCCCGTAACCCAAACTGCTTACTTTTCGGATAGTGGTCCGAAAAGATTTTAATACCCTCTACAACCCCTATCACTTTGATACAATATAATATTCACCGTTACTTTTTGCATAGCAAATGTATCACAGCTAAAAGTGATTATACAGGTAAGTATATCTAATAATTAATAGTATTATTCCTAAAGGTAATCATAGAGGTAAGTAATAAAATTTTTCGCATCTAAAGGTGACCAAACACGTACAAAAAAAATTCATATATTTTTAATAAATATATCGCCATTCGTAGAAGGCCGCATTTGATGCAAATCGGGTTTTACGTCTGTCTAGATAATTATATGCATGAAATTCCAATATATCTTTTAATCAAACATAAAATTCTGTTTATTTCAGTTATCTTTCGAACAGGTTAAATCGAGTCGAATCTTCTTTCGACCAATGGTTGAATATCCCATATTAATAACTATAATTATTATGAAAATATGTGGATTTACTTTTCGTTTGTAAACATGTGAATAATTGTGACGTTGAAATCTAACTTTTATTAATTGTTAAAAACTATGGCTTTTTACAATGCCTGTGTAGTGAACATGTGCTTGTGTTTGTATGTTTTACTAAGTTAGTGTCTGTAAAGTGTTGAATTATGTTTTTTTGAAATTTTTTTATGTTTTTTAGGCGTTTTATCGCACGTGGATGGACTCTCGATGGGTTTTCACGACGGATCGTCCGCTTTGAGCAGATTTAAAAGGGCCGCTGGGACGTGTAAACAAGAACGTGGGTATGTAGGGATATAGAGGGTGACTCACAAAAAAAATGTTTTTATGTATCTTTTTTTGACACAAATTTGTCGAAATTTAAACAATAAATTGATTATCCCACAGTTCATTAGTAAAATTTTGAATTTGGGACACCCTATATACAGAGATTTTTGTTGTGTCAATCACATTAAGGGTACCTATTAAATAATTCATTAGTTAATTATAGATAATTCTGTTTGTATTGATGTGGTTGATATATCAAAAATTTGTTGACCTTTTGTCTGATGAAAAGATCAAGTCAAACATCATTTTTAATTATTAATATTATTTGCGTTCGATTGGAAATTCCGTTTAAATTTACAATAACAATATTCAGTATTAATGGGATTTCGTGTACATATTTGAATATCTTTTTTTCGAACAAATCGTTTTCATTCGTTTCATCGTCATTTTTTCTCTCGTCGTTATAAAGTCGATAAAAATAGGCTTGTTTTAATATTTCTCATTTACCGCGTTTACATGAAGGTATCAGGAATCGACTCGAGATTGACTCGAGATATCTTTTTCTTCGTCGAGTCAACTCGATCCGGTATCTTTTTTCTTCGTCATAACTCGATCCGTGTTTATACAGATAGTCGACCTTGGCTTCAAGCCGACCTCAAGTCGGCTTGGATCCCTCATGTATAAAACAAAGCTATTTTTATTTCTTAATCAATTCTTTTATGCATTTCAGTTCTAGCACACTTCTATTGCGCTTCTATTGCATATTTAGTAGATTGCTATTATTATTCTATTGCAGCTCTAGTGCGCTTCTATTACAGCTCTATTATACATTTCTATTGCACTTCTATTACAGATCTAGTACGCCATTATTACTAGAGGAAACTGCCTAAACCCGGACCCCCATTTTGTTTTCGATAAAAATGAGCTAGAAATAATTCTAAAAAAAGCTTGTGCAAGCTTGTAACATATACTTTAATCTTTTATGCACCATTTCCATTCATTTATTTTTTAATATGTATTATTGAAAATTCATATGAAAAAAACGATTTTCCAATAACCTTACACTTTGGCAGTTTGAAAAATAGTTGCCTAACGGTCGTATGCACCACCATCATATAATCCCGTTTAAAATTTAAACTCGTTTAAAGGCAAAATTTCTTATGCACCACAAAAAAAGTTGGAATCAAACTCGATTAAGTTAATCCTTCAAAATTGAGCGTTTAATATGTTTAACCATGAAATGTAACCTCAAAAACATCACAATTAACAATTTATTGTACAAAAGAGGTTCATTTTTCATTAGTAGAACATTAGTTTGAATTTATTAAGTTTATTTAGAACCTTACAACATTTGGTAGTAGTTCATTAGTTAGAAACACAAAAAACATGTATCAAAAAAATTAACAACATACTATAGGAAAAAAACTGATGTAATTTGTATAAATAGTAATATTATAGCCACAATTTTTCTTCTTTAATACAAATAGTACATGTTGCCAAATGTTCTTTAAGGCTTAACTAATCCACAGAAAAATAAAGGTGGTGCATACCAGCTAAACCATTATTTTTAAACGAGTTTATTAAATCGCGATTAATGTTCTATAACTTTGCATACGACCGTAAATCGGACTCCTGGTAAAAATATCCAAATAACGAACACAACATTAACAAAGAGTGTTAAAACAGGGAAAAAAGGAAAGATTAAGTAATAGCTTCAATTTTAATAACACAATTATAAGTTTTAGTTTTTAAACAATAGTCAGAATTGATAAAAAGAAAATGGTCACGACTTTTGAATTGTCTAGCGACAAAAATCACAAATGTAAAGGTCCTGTTCAGCAGGGCTGTTCCCCTTTTGTGTCTTTTGTGTCATTATAGGGGGTTTTTTAAGGGGGTCCGGGGTTTACGCGACTGCAGCCTACGCGGCGCAGCGCGCTAATGTATACGCACTTTAAGAAATCGCGTGGCGTTTAAAGGCCCCTACAGACGGGCGTACATGTCTTAAGACATACACGCGCATTCATCAACGTGCACGCATCAATGCCAATGTGTAGGCAAAGTAACGTCGCGTTGTTGGATGCACAGTCAGGAACAACGTCGTTCTTTAAGAAACCACTTGTGTTCTTTATATCAACTATAGATGCGTTGATGTTTAAAACTTACGTGGGCCACATCAGCGCTATACGGAGACGATTCGCGCTTATATCTATTGCGAGGGAAGAGAATTCGTAGCGCTCTCAGCGCTTATAATGCGAATTATTACGCGCTCCCGGTACAACCGCCCGTGTTATATTCTGGCTAGTTATACTGTACTTGTTCTTTCTAGAGATAAGCTCAATGCTGAGCTAGGAGACCGGCGGTCCACTTTAGGGGGAGGAGTCCGGGTTTAGGCACTTTCCTCTACCTATTGCCCCGTTTACATGCAGGCTTGAAGTCGGCTTGAATCCTAGATCGACTCTCTGTAAACACGGATCGAATTGACTCGACGAAGAAAAAAGATACCGGTTCGAGTTGACCCGACGAAGAAAAAGATACCTCAAGTCAATCTCGATCCGAGCTCTCAAGCCTGCATGTAAAAGGGGTATACTTATTATTAGATATTCTATTGCAACTTTAGTGCGCTTCTATTACAATTCTATTACACTTCTATTACAGCTTCCAATGCCTGGATTCGGAAAATACGCCTGCGACGATCACATCTACTACGGCGCCTACTGCGATCGGCGTTTCGGATAACAAGTAGGTTAAAGAGCGAGTCGACTTACGACAAAATGGCCGGCGAATTGACGCACCACGAAATGGTCGTTGTTTGTTTCAGTTATTGTGTGTTGCCGGGGCAACCGAAAAACGGTAGATGGGAGATCAACGGCGGCGCCAAACTGAATTCGGGTACCGGCGTGAATTTCGGTACCATTTTAACGTACCAATGTTACGACCAATACAAATTGTCGAGCAATGCAAGAAAGTCTATCGTTTGTTTGGATGACGGATGGTCATTGTCGCCGCCTACTTGTTTAAGTGAGATTTATTTAGTGAATGTAATATCATCTGTTTCATCTAATTTGTCTTCTGTCTCGCCTTTTGCTCCATCCTCTGTATAATGTGCCCGATTCACGCCCTGTTCTACCCTCTTCTGCTGTCTTCTGCTCCCTGTCCTACTTAATCTAGTGCCTAATTTTCTACTCCATCAGCTGCTCCACCTTTTACTCCACCATCAACTCCCTCAACCACTTCATTTATTACTTGCCCATCTGCTCCACCTTCTACACCATCTTCTACTTATCTTTTACTGTATCTATTACTTCACCTTTTGTTGCACCTTCTGTTCCAGTTTCTGCTACACTTTCTGCTCCACCATCTATTCCACCTTCACCACCACCATCAATTCCACCATCTATTACACCTTCACCACCACCATCAATTCCACCATCTGCTCCATCATCTTTGCCACCATCTCCACCACCTTCAGGATTATCCTCCAAATTAAAACCTCTTTTACTCCCTTCACAGAACTCTGCCACAGGTTGTTTTCGACCGAAACCACGACGGCGCATTGCTTTGACAACCACAATAAGGAGATCAAATGCGACTCGGCGACCGATGGTTCCAAGGCCATCTACAAGTGCGGCCCCTACCATGAACTTATCGGCGGCCGGGCGAGACTTTACTGCTTCGACGGAAACTGGAGCCACCAGTTGCCTCGCTGCGTGCCAGGTCAGTCAATCGTTTTCGTCATTAAACCCATTAAACCTTAAAAATACTAAACAATATATAAATATACAGGGTGTTTCAAAAAAAGGTGACCCACTTTCTAGGAGAGGTAGAGCATGACAAAATAAGTTGAGTTTGCTCTGTAAAAAAAATTTCGTAAGGGCTTCCGTTTTCAAGATACAGGGTATTGAAAAAAAATAATTTATACACATTTTTTACGATTATGTCGAAACTACTGTCTTGATTGTAACGAAATTTTGAACAAATATGTTTTGGAAGCTAACGCGTCGTATAAATTGGTTTTTATATCTGCCTCTCATAGATGGCGCTAGTTTCACGGTTTGTATCGAGTTGTTTTAAACATAACTTTTTTGAGGGTAAATTTTCAAGTCCAAATTTTATGTGAACTCAAACATCATTAAATTTTACATTAAAAAGGTAATCTGGTAAAACTCGATACTGGGTACCGTTTTCGAAATATTTTTATTTGAAATTGATGAAGTAATCTGATGCTGGTATAAAGTAAGTATTTTTAAGTAACCATTGCCTATTTATTGAAAACAAAAAAAAATTACATTATTCTAATGCTAAAATCATTAATTAAAGAAAGAATTACGGGAATAAATTCAAATAAATTTGATTACTAATGTGAAATATTAAATCAGTTGAGTATGTGTTCAAAATGTCCTCCGTTTTCACGAATACACAATTCTACCCTTTTTTAAATCAATATCTTTAGCATTAGAATAATGCAATTGTTTGAGTTTTTTAATAAATAATACACTGATAAAAATACACTGATCAAAACGAAAAAGGAGCCACTCATAAAATGTTCATAGTTTTTACCTTAATCTTTTTATGACTACATTTTTTTTATATAATTACATCTTAGGCTCTTTGCTATAACTATAGTAAAGTTACTCGCTGAACGCTCGGAAGGGGGCGGAGCCCCCTTTCAACCCCCCTTTACCAGCGGCTTCGCCGTAGACAGTTCGCCAGCCGGATCCTCGCTCGCTCCGCTCTCTCGGTGTGATTGACATTTCTTTCGAAATTGAATCATCCTAAGGATCTCAATCCTGCGGCCTTCTTCGCTAAAGGCTGTTAACGGCATTGGTCTCGCTCGCTCCGCGAGCTCGAAAGCTCGAAGGCTCGAAGGCCTGCGGCCTTCTACGCAAAGGCAGTTTACCTATCCAAAGCCGTTTATTGGTTGGTGTAACGATGAGCTCTGCCGCATAGACCCGCAGCTCGAAGGCCTACGCCCTTCTTCGCAAAAGGCTGTTAACAGGTCGTTATACAAGGTGTTTGTAGGGTCTCGCCCGCTCCGCGGGCTCGAAGGCTCGAAGGCCTGGCGGCCTTCTTCGCACGTGCTGATTCGCTAAAAAGGTCTCGCTCGCTGCGCGAGATCGAATGCTCGAAGGCCTGCGGCCTTCTACGCATCAGACAGTTGGCTAGCCGGATCCTCGCTCGCTTCGCTCGCTCGGTGACATTGACGTCTGCTTAAAAATAAAACACCCTATATATCATTTTTATAATTTTCATAAAGTAAAAACGCCCTGTATATCAGTTTTGTAATTTTTCCCAATTTTTTCATAAGAAAAAAACACCCTGTACATCATGTCGAAATACAGGGTGTTTTTGCCTTATGTAAGAATAGCTTCGCGAGAGCTCGAAGGCCTAGCGGCCTTCTACGCACTAGGAGATTCGCTAAAAGGGTCTCGCTCGCTGCGCGAGATCGAATGCTCGAAGGCCTTTCGGCCTTCTTCGCCAAAGGACGGTTCCTTAGCCGGATCCTCGCTCGCTCCGCTCGCTCGGCATGTTAAAATAAAATCGCCCTGTATATTGGTTTTTTTCTTAGGAAAAAATCACCCTGTATATGGTTCTATCTCTTAACGTGAAAACACCTCGTACATCGGATGTAATGCCTCCGTACCCTTGGATACGTAAATGACAACTTCTGACAAACGACAAATTGTTCTTCGCCGCTGTCATCGGTGTAATTTTATCAAAATTAATTTCATCATTTCTCGGAAATTACTAAACGGATCGATCGGAAAACTATACGTACTTATAAATTATGAAATTTTCTTCAATTCCCTATCATTTAAAGCGACGAAATGTTTAAAATAACGAAATTTTCTTGCACTCCGTTATAGTTCTGTTTTGAAGAAACGAACGCGTAAATTTAGACACCGAATTATTTCGTAAAGCGTCAAAATTTTCACTTTTAAATTCGAAATGCGAACGAAAATGATTTTTTCGCCAGACTTCTGCTAGATTTTCGGAATCGCCGAATTTTTCTACGTACCCCCATCTGTCTCTCTATGCCCCAGAAACTTTTTTTTTTCCAACTTTATATTCCATCGAATTACAGTTTTATATAGCACTTTTTTTGACAAAAAAACACCCCGTACATTAAACGTCACATCCTCGTACCCTTGGATACGTAAATGACAACTTCCAACAAGCGACAAATTGTTCTTCGCCTCTGTCATCGGTGTAATTTTTTCAAAATTAATTTCATCATTTCTCGGAAATTACTAAACGGATCGATCGGAAATTATACGCGGGTGTATATTTTTGCATTCTCTTTAATTGTCGACCGTTAAAAACGACGAAATGCTTCGATTAACGAAATTTTCTTGCACTAAGATGCAGTTTTGTTTGAACGAAACGAACGCGAATCGTCGGATATCGTCCGACATGGAATTATTTTCGTAATGTTGTAACGCAACCCTCATTACGCGCCACCTGTCCAGCGACCGCACCACTATACGCACGCCGAGAAAGGTGGAAAAAACCGATTCACTCAGAGTTCGCTTATCCGATCTGCTTCCTGCTGGAACTAATCCGAAAGCTTGATCTCACCGAGGAATCACTTCGCCGAAACTTCTAACCGCTCCCTGGGTTGGGACGGCTAAGGACTTCTCTTGCGACTTGCCGTTTTTTTACTTTCTGTATTCGCGTTAAACACCGTTAATATAAACATTTATTTAAAACGTTATTCTTCGAATTATTATTATTCCTGGGAGAACCCACCCTAACGAATCTTATTCGTTACAATGTGTCGAAATTTTCACCTTTTATTTCGAATTGCGAACGCAAATGATTTTTTCGCCAGACTTCTGCTAGGTTTTCGGAATCGCCGAATTTTTCTACGTCCCCCCCTCTACCTCTCCATACCCCAGAAATTTTTTTTCTCAAACTTTATTTTCTCTCGCCTATCGGTCTATAACGCTTGTGGTTTTATACAGGGTGTTTCCGAACTTGGGGTACAATTTTTAATGATGAAGTGACAACGGGTCATCTTAGCGAATTATGTGATTATTTAATCAAAAACGTCAAGAAAAATATTTATCAAAAATTAATTAAAAATGTAAAAAAAAATCTAAGAAATACCGTCCTGCATAGCAATTGCAGTTGCTCTCGACTCGCGCGGTACGATCGAACTCACCGTAAAATTAGAATCGACAAAATCACAACAAAATAATGATTGATTAATTAATATCTCATTCAAATTTATTTATTAGGACGGTCTCTGAATTTTTAGAATCATGGATAAATTATAAAATTAACCCGGGTTTTCCAAATAATAAAAGAAAAAACATTCAACTCAAAAGAAATATTAGCTCACCTATTTTATTGTAGAAAAATGGCTTGAAATTCATATTAATTATTCAAACTTATCACCGGCGTCTTATTGTAAGTACACACCAACTTGTTAAACTGAGAAGAACACGAAGAACAAACTAAACTTAGAAGAACACCTAATAGTATCAAATAAATAACTAAAAAAAACAGTATAAAAAAATCTATTTGACCGTGAGGTTAACAACCCTACAATAAAATACTAGAAAGCAATAGGCTACGTTTTTCGAAATGAGGCGCGCGGAGGGTGAAATTTTGCTCGTCCTAGCATCGGTTTTTGAAACCGATCAGCTGACTATGGCGGCCAGGGTTGTATTCGCTCTTTGATTTTTTTTATAATGGCTCTATTTTGTTTATAATACATTTTTTAGAAAAACGAAATCTGCGAATCGGTTTCAAATTATGCGAACTATCACCCCTAGGAAATTGTCTCCCAAGTTCGGAAACACCCTGTATATATAGTGATTTTTCCCAACTGTATTTTTAAGAAATAGAAAGTGAAAAATGTGAAAAATTTGATTTATTGTTTTAATAATGACAATGATAAAAATTGTTTAAAAACAAAACTAATAGCGTGTATGGGCTCCTCGAACTCGCCGAACTTCTGCACAACGTCGAGGCATACTTTCAATAACATTTCGAATAGCTTCTTGACCTAGCTGTTCCCATTCTTCAATGAGAACTTCCTCGAGTTGTTGTAGGTTTCTTAGTGGCTGACGATCTATTAAGCGCTTCCCAAGTGTATCCCAAATGTGTTCAATAGGATTTAAGTCGGGACTCCTCGCTGGTCACTCCATCACTTGAATATTATGGCCAGTAAGATAATTTTTCACTGCTCTGGCCACATGCGGTCTCGCATTATCTTGCTGAAGGATGAATTCTGGGCCCATATTTTCAGCAAATGGTACAATATGTGGTTCAAGAACTTCGTTGATGTACCTCTCTGCCGTCATCGCCCCACGTCGAATAACTACTAGCTCAGTGCGACCATTTAAAATGATCCCACCCCAAACCATAATTGAGCCACCTCCAAAAGCCTGACTTTCTCGAACTGTGGAATCTAAAAAGCGCTCGCCTGGTCGTCTCCAGACTCTAACACGTCCATCAATATGATTGAGCAGAAATCTGGACTCGTCAGTAAACATAACGTTACTCCATTGTTCCATGGTCCAATCAACGTGTTCTTCTGCAAACAAGCGTCTAGCTCTACGATGTTCAGGGCTCAAAGGGGAAACTTTAGCTGGCCTTCTTGCATTCAACCCACGTTCGTGAAGCCGATTTCGTATAGTTCGAGTACTTACTCTTGTACCCGTAGCTTCAACCAACTCATTTTGTAGCGTTCGAGCAGTACTTCGACGATTCCTAACGGCCCAAAGTTCTAGAAGTCGATCTTCTCTAGCTGTAGTCGACCTTGCACGACGCGGATAAGGTTGTCTTCTTACAATTCCATAAATTTCAAATCTGGTCCAGGCTCTATTTATCGCAGCACGACTAACATTTAACATTTCTGCTGTATGGCGTCTTGAGTAGCCTTCTTGAATCAAAGTAATTGCCTTAACCATTTGAATTTCTGTATGATACACTCTCCGCCTTCGTGGCCTTCCAAGCACATCAAAATCCATAATTAATTCTTAAAAACTTTAAGTTAATATCGACAGACACACACACACAAAGTATTAGGCCCAGAATTTTTGGCTTCAACTTTTGCTCTTCTTGGCAGAAGTGAAAGCCGAGAATCCTCTTCCACCACCCCCTGCCTGACGGCAGGTCCTCATACGATCGCGCGCGTCGCGTTGTCTCCTTCCTCTCGGCGGGCGTTGAGAGAAAGGGGGGTTTCGGCAGATTTTCCGAGGTAGCGCGTGGCGCTTTTCTCTCGGGTCGTCTGTGTGTTGTTTCGGTCGCGGGTGTGTGTGTATGTCGCTCTCTTGTACCGTTACCGACCCGATCTTTCGGCAGATTGAGTCAGCCCCTTGTACAAGAGTGTCCGTCAGTTTCGTCGGTGCGTCATCGAGATATTCATCACTTCACTTTATATCACTCACTTGTACATTTCACTTGTGTTGTATCACTATCATTGCACTGTATCACTGCACTGTAATCACTTCTCTATATCACTCGTTCATCTCGGTTTGTTTCCGAGGTCTGGCGTGTCTTCTGTAATCCATTGCTGTGTAGTCCGTTAGCTCCCTTAGTTGCATGTTGGGATGGTTCGTTAAATTGTCGAATGTTCTTGTTGCTCTTTCCTTCATTATGTCCGTTATTCTTGTCATCTTCATCTCTCGATATAGTTGTTCGTTCCTCACGAACCATGGCGCGTTCACTGCTGTTCGTAGAGCTAGATTTTGCTGCGTTTGCAGCTTCTTCCTATTTGATTTGCACGTGTGTCCCCAGGCTACTGAGGCGTACGTGAGGATTGGCATAATGATCGATTTGATCAGCGTCAGTTTAGTCCTCAGGTCCAGTTTGCTTCTTCTGCCTATGAGACAGCTCAGTCTAGCTCTTGCTTGTTTCGCCTTCTCTACATTCTTCTTCACGTGGTCGGTGAACGTGAGTCCTTTGTCCAAAGTTACCCCGAGGTACTTCGCTTTGTCCGTCCATGGTATTTCTCTTCCGTTCAGCCTGACCGGTCGGGCTGGTTGGTGTCTTCTCTTCTTGAATAATACTCCTTGGCTCTTCTCCGGGTTGATGGCTATCTTCCACGTGGTGCACCATTCTTCGATTTCGTCCGTCGCTTCTTGTAGGTACCTAGAAATAAATGTCGGCTGCGTACTTCTTGCAAGTATCGCAGTGTCGTCGGCGTATAAGCATAGCTTAGTGTTCGGTGTCTTCGGGATGTCGGCTGTGTAAATGGTGTAGAGAAGGGGCGAGAGTACGGCTCCTTGCGGTACTCCCGCTTGTTGCTCCGAGTAGTCCGATAATATGTCTCCCATCTTGATCCTAAATCTTCTTCCTTTCAGGTAGTCGTAGAGTAGCTTCGTTAGCACGTTCGAGTATCCTGCTTCCCTCATCTTGTAAATTAGTCCTTCATGCCATACCCTGTCGAAAGCCTTGCTTACGTCCAGGAATATTGCTCCGGTCGATCGGTTGGTGTTGAATCCTGTCGTCGCGTATTCCACTAAGCTCAGCACTTGCTTCTCGCAGCAGTGTTCTTGTCTGAATCCAAACTGTTCGTCCGGAATGATTTCCAGCGTTTCCGTTTCCTCTTTTAACCTCTTCAGTATTACTCTCTCGGCAATCTTGCTCATCGCTGGTAGCAGACTGATTGGCCTGTAATTTTGGGGGAAGGTGGGGTCCTTCCCTGGTTTTCTGATCATGATGATGTTGGCGTCCTTCCACTGTGCTGGGAAGTGCTTGAGTCTTAGAATTCCGTTGATGATTGCAACTAGGTGAGCTAACGCTTTCTTCGGTAAATGCTTCAGAGCCCTCTTGGTGATTCCGTCCCTGCCTGGTGCTTTCTTCGCTGAAACAAATTTAATTATTCCGCATATTTCTTCGGGTGTGGCGAATCCAAGGTTTCCTTGGTCCGGTTCTTCTTCTTGTCCTTCCACTTCCTCTTCAACTCGTTCCGTGAAGTCCATATCCTCGTCTTCGTGCTCGTTCAGTTGGAATTGATTTTCCATTGTCCTTCTGAAAGCTGCTGCTTTTTCTTCGGGTTCGTATGCCAGTCCGTTGGCACCGTGTATCGTCGGTACAGGCCTTCTGTCCTCTCTTAGCAGTTTCTGCAGCTTCCAGAGACCATTGGTTCGTGGGCGTCTCCTCCTTCGATGTTTTCGATTTCGTAATCGACGGTGCATTCCTTGATGATGGCTATGTCGAGAACAGCGGCCTCCGTCGGCCGGGTGGTGCGTCGGATGTCTTGGTCCTATTACGTGCATTTCCTGATCTCTGTGCGAGTATGCCTCTAGGCGTCTGCCTTTTGTGTTCCTGATCCTGCTGTTCCACGTTGGGGACTTTGCGTTGAGATCACCTATTATGATCGTTTGTTTACCATCTGGGAGTACTTCTGCCAGGTCTTCGTCGTAGATCACGTCGTGGGGTCTCACGTAAGCTGAAGTTATTCGTAGGTCTCCGAATTTCGTCTTCACCACTATCGTTGTTTCTTCCATCGTTCTTAGTCCGTTGATCGGCTGCAACCGATAGTGGGCTATGTGTCTCTTCACTAGTATCGCTGTTCCTCCTGAGTTTCCTCTTACGTCTGTTCTGTAGATTTCGTACCCCGGCCATCGTAGCCTGAAGTTTTCTCCTGGCAGTTTCGTTTCCTGTAGGGCGAAGACGTCAAAGTCTTCCCTTTCTAGTACTTCTCCCATGGTGTTTATGTTTGTTCTTAGTCCTCCTGTGTTCCATGATCCGATTTTCAGTCTTCCTATTTTTCTAGCGTGGGTAGCCATTGCTGAAAGGAAAGGTTAGGGTGTAGAGGTAGGTGGAAGCACTTACCTTATCGTCCTACGTTGCTGAATGCAGCAAATAAGCCAGTCATTTGCTGCATCATGGCCTGCATCTGACGCATGGCCTCGAACACATCCATGTTCGGCGCTTTAGCTCCGGCAGCTACGCTGCTGTAGCTTACGCCGGGGACGGTACGGGTGGCGTTTGTTGCAGGCCGTGCTGTCTGGGGTGCAGTGGGTCTGGCCGTCTGTGGTGCTGTCGCTCTCGGTGCAGGGCGGGCATCGGGCCGTTTCGGCATCCTGGGGCATCCTCGGTAGTTGGCCGGGTGCTCTCCTCTGCAGTTGGCGCAGGTCGCCTTCTCGGATTTGGGTCTGGGGCACTCACCTGCTCTGTGATTGTCCGAGCAGATCACGCATGCTTCCTGCATGTGGCAAGTGTTCTGCCCGTGGTGAAATCCTTGGCATCGGTAGCACTGCATAACGTCAGTACCACGACGCTTTTCATCCACCGTGACAGTCAGGTCGAGCAGGTTCTTGAGTGCCTTCAGACCCTCTTCTTCCTCGGCGGTGACTTCTACCATGTACAATGGTAGAAGTTTTCGGGCTCCCCTCCTGCTCCTCAGCTGGCTGACGCTCGTGGGGGTGACTCCTGCCTCTTTGATGGCTTCCTCTACATCGCCTGCGGAGAAAGTTTCTACAATACCTTTAATAATATACTTCTTACCTTTACTCTGCGGTAGCTCGTATGTGTACCAGCAGAGATCTTTTCCCAATTCTCCAAAGTATTGCGTCATCCTCCGGTAGTCTTCTACGGTCTCCGGTTGGATCTTCGTTCCTCTCCTTGCGTTGTAAGTTACCGGGCGGTAACTTATCCCCTGGATTGGAGTCCTCTCCTTAAGTTGTTCCACGCGTAGGCGTTTTGCAGCACTATGGGGGGGACGCGTTGCCTTCTCTCCTCTTTGTTGCCTCCCTCCTGGTTGGTTCCTTCTTCGGTCCTTTGTTCCTCCGTTTTTCTTTCCTCTTCCGTCTTCCTCGTCTTTTTCCGCTGGACTTGTGTGAAGCCCTCGTCCTCACTCGTCGGCCTTTTCCTTTCGTCCGTTGTTGGTGCGGTTTTCGTCTTCTCTTCCTTTTTCTTTTCGTCGGTTTTCTTCTCGTCCTGTTTTCTCTTTTCCTTCGTCTCCTCCTTTCCGGTCTTCTTTTTCTCCTCCGTCTTCTTTCTGTCCTCGCGGTCCTCTTCGAGCATCCTTGTCAGCCTCCGGATGTCTTCAGCCATCTCCTTAAGCTGCTGCTTCAGCGCCTGGTTCTCCTCCCTCAGCTCCTTCACTAGGGCGTCCCTTTCGAGGGACCGGTCGTTGCGCCTCCGGGGGGCCGTCTCCACTTCCATGGAGGTGCCCGCCATGTCGCCGGTTTCCTTTCTCGGAAGCCTCCTTTCTTTGTGTTCCTAGAATCCTTTAATTACCTAGAAAACAGATTTGTAAACAGCAGGGCGTGTCTGCGCTTAAAAGCGCTAGACTAGCACTAGTTGTTCTATTTAAATAACAGTGAAAACTGTTTCGTTGTTGTTGTTTCTACTGTCGCCCAAAAAATTTCTTGCGAAATAATTCGGTAACAGTCGCTTCGCCTTTCGTTGTCTCGCACTGGCACAAGTCGCTGCTCCTACCTTACGGTGATTACAGACCGACTTCACTAACTAGCTTCGTTGCACTTCGCTCACTGCACGTCCGCTCGCTACCGTTGCCGATGACTTAATATCGACAGAATTTCAATAAAGGAATATATGTGCGATTCCAAATGTACCTATCATGTCTTGCTTTTTATCGAATACAAGAAAACGAAAGAAAGCAAGCCATTTTTTCTTTTGTATATTCAAATCCATATATTTTTACAGGGTGGACATAAATTTTTAAATTTATACCTAGTGCAGTAAACAATTTATATTGAATTAAAATAGTGGCTCCTTTTTAGTTTTGATCAGTGTACTTACTTTATACCAGCATCTGTTATTCCTTCATCATTTTCAAATGAAAATATTTCGAAAACGGTATACTTATACACAGTATCGAGTTTTATCAAGAAAACCTTTTTGGTGTAAAATTGAATGATGTTTGAGCTCACATAAAATTTGGACTAGAAAATTTACCCTCAAAAAAGTTATGTTTAAAACAACTCGACACGAACCGTGCAACTAGCGCCCTCAATGAGAGGAAGATATAAAAACCAATTTCTACGATGCGTTAGCTTCCAAAACATATTTGTTCAAAATTTCATTACAATCTAGCCAGTAGTTCCGACATAATCGTAAAAAATGTGTATAAATTATTTTTTTTCAATACCCTGTATGTTGAAAACGGAAGCCCTTACGAAATTTTTTTATTGGGCAAACTCAACTTATTTTGTCATTTTCTACCTCTCCTAGCAAGGGGGTCACCTTTTTTTAAAACACCCTGTATATTAAACAATATTTCTGCTTTCTAATAATTTAGTGTGCGGCCAGATGACCTTTTCGGCCCAGTCGTTCATCATGAACGGCAACGTGACTGTAGAAAAGGGCAACTACCCCTGGATGGCGACCATTTTCCTCAAGAGGGACGGCGAATTCATCAACTCGTGCGGCGGCAGCATGCTCACGCAACGCACCATCCTCACAGGTAATTCCCTCGACCAATTTTTCTCTTGGTACGCGTGATTAACGTTATGCGGTGTTGCCGAATTTTTCCATAAAGCATCGCTTTTTTCAGCTGCTCATTGCGTCGCCGACGAAACCGGCAGGCCTTTGGACAAGAACAACTTACAAATAGCCGTTGGAAAATATTACAACTCGTACAGAGATCCCAGAGACAACCTAGCTCAATATTCCAACGTAAGTTAATAACGCCACGTCCGGTTAAAAGTGACTGATGTTTTGACGTTTACAGATCGAAGCTATCGAAGTTGGCGACAGTTACTTTGGCAACACACAAGGATACGGCTCTGATATTGCTATTCTAGTGACGACCGATAAATTGTTGCTGTCCGAAGTCGTCCAGCCCGTTTGTTACAGAAATTTGGATCAGAAGCATCTCAATTCGACCAAGGAAGGCGTGGTGAGTAGCGATACACGCGAGTTGACCGTTAATAGGGCCGCTATATCGCGGCTACGTGGCATTTGACGTTTGACGTTTGACAGGTGGTCGGCTGGGGTCACACGCCGAGCCTCCTGGGACAGCCATCTAACGAACTGAAGGAACTGTCGCTTCCTTTAAAGGACAGGGCCACATGCTTCGATGAATTACCGTCCGATTGGGTCAGGAGGTACTACACGTACGACAAAATGTGCACCGGCTACATGAACAACGGTATGGCGAATATATCTAACTTTGGCTCGATGACGACATTTTTTCTAATAGCCTATCTACATATACACTACCGAGCATAAAATTAGGGTCACCTAGTAATTTGCGTTTATTTCAACAATTTTTAGCTTTTCCTTTTTTTTTTCGGATGTTCCTTGGATTGTTAACTTTAGATTTGTTATGTTCAAAGTTTATTGAAAAAAAAAAAAAATTAAAAATTCAATTAATTAGATATGTTCTTCGTTCAAACAAATCAAGTTTTAAGGACTTCAATAGCGAGTGTTCCCTCCTCTGGCAGTAATAACAGCTTGCAAACGACGAGGCATGCTTTGTATCAAATTTGATCACATCTTGAGGAAGATTGTTCCATTCCTGCACGAGTATATCGCGAAGTTCTCTCGAATTTCTTGGAGCTGGCACATGTCTTCGTAAACGTCTGTCCATCTTATCCCAAACATGTTCGATCGGATTTAAGTGTGGACTTCCAGCTGGCCAAACAAATCGCGTTATTTCAACCTCGTCCAGATATGCATTAACTATGCTAGCAGTGTGGGGTCGTGCATTATCATAAAGGTTGCATTTTCTCCAAGGAAAAAGATAAACGGCACAACATGGTCTTCTAGAACCTCCGTCAAATTTTCTGTATAAGGGGAAGAACATAGGGGAAAGGAAGGCAAAAAGGACCACTTAACAAAGAAAGAAAGATATAGTATAGAAAGAAATATATTAATTTTATTGAACTTTTTCAAACGTAAAAACAACCAACATGGTTAATTCTACGTTATGTTTAAATCTGACTATGATAAAATCTCAAACAAATAGGTTATAACATTATTTATAATGCCTTCAAAAAGCCTCCACCATGAAGGCAAAACGGTCCATACACAAAATTAATCAGTCAAAAAATTATTCAACATCTAAACCAAAGCAAAATAGATTATTATAATATGAAAACATTTATGTTTCGCTAATTTCAGTAATTTAATTAGATATATTTACGAGCCTTACTTAGAAGGCAAAATGGACCCAGACAAGGGCAAAACGGTATCTTTATCAATATCTTTAATGTATGTGATTTTATCAAAGTCTGATTTGATTGTAATATTGAGTTAACCATGTTGATTATATTTTATTTTGAAGAAGTTCAATAAAATAAAAAAAAATCTATACTAGTTATTTGAAGTGGTCCGGTTTGCCTTTTTGCTATAAACAACTAAAATTCAAAATCTTGAGGAAATAAGTTGAGATAGCTTCGCCAAACATGATTATTAGCTTAATCATAAGTCAGTTTACATACAATTATCATGAGAATACTCTATCACAAACCAAACCAAACTGTAGGCTAATTGAAAAATGCAAATGTTTTTAACAAACTATATGAAAAATAACTTATCTTGCTAAGTCGGTGCGCATACGGTCGGTGGAATTGAGTACACTACCCGAGAATTACGTAACATATTCATAGATGGCGCTACACATTTAAAAGTTATTAAGGTGGTCCTTTTTGCCTACAGGGGCCGTTTTGCCTTTCTTTCCCCTATATAGGCGATCGCAATCGCGATCATTTTTTATTCATCAAAAAATATTACAAGAAGTAGTGCCAAGTAACAAATTTTCACTTTTCATTAATAAAGAGTATTTTCTTTTTACCATGATCGCATGTATATGTTTCATTTCTTCCTGGTCTCGTGATCGCGAATGAGATTGTGATGGTCCAATTTTTTGTTTTTGGTAAAGGTATGGCGGTGTGCAAGGGCGATAGCGGAGCTGGTCTGGTGTTCCTCCATGACGGTAGATATTACGTGCACGGCATCGTCAGCATAGCGCGGCCATCTGTCAACAATACCGGATGCAACAGTCAGCAGAATACGCTTTTCACCAACGTTGCCAAGCATTACGATTGGTTGGAAAAGACCATCTTGGGCGGCACTGCCGAGGTGCTGCAAAACGACCGTGATGATGAAGGTGATGATTACGAATACGATGATAATAAGGATAACCGACCAGATGACACATTCAAATTGGGTAGGCCCAAGGACACCAATCTCAAGAAGAACAAAGGTGGTACCAGGACGAGTACCACACCTAGAATAGAAGGTACTATAATCCCAGCTGCGTTTCGTTAATAAGCTACCGTACTATTTCTTTAGTTAATTGTACACTGTGTCCCATTTTGGTCGCGACTGGGGGTATCTCGGTTATTAGACATGATAGGACATTGCGGTTTTCGCGAACCTGTACTACTTTATTGACAAACTAACAATGGCACAAACAGATTTTTTAAATCTTTTTTTCATTTTTGAGTTACAGGGCGATAATGAAAATTCTGATTTATTCAGTCACCCCCGTATCTCGTTTGATATTGAAGATATTTTAAATGTGTAAACTGATTATTATAGATAATTTTACGAAGAATTCAGTGACGTCCTTAGTTTTTTTTATGGGGGTTACCGTTTCTGAAATATGACACCAACTTGTATTTCTTTTAATGGAACACCCTATATATTTATTGGCCATCAAATTTGTAATTTTTTTCTCTTTTTAATGATATGACGCATTCTATATTTTACCACCTTCATTAGAACGCTCAAAAAAAGAATAACTATTTTATTCGTAAAATGGTTAGGGGGCTATGCACAAAAACCAAAATAAAATGCTTTTAGAACAAAAATAGTCGTTGAGAATATTAAATAAAACATTTCTACAATTTTTTTGTTTTTCCGCCTAAACCATTTTTGTAATAAAATAGTTTTTCTCATTTTTGAGCGTTTTAAGAAAATTCAAAATATAGAATGTGCCATATCATTAAAAAGAGAAAAAAATTACAAATTTAATAGGCAATAAAAATATAGGGTGCCCCATTAAAAAAATTACAAGTTGTGTCATATTTCAGAAATGGTAACCCCCATAAAAAAAAAAACTAAGGATGTCACCGAATTCTACGTAAAATTATCTATAATAATCAGTTTACACATTTAAAGTAACTTCAATAGCAAACGAGATACGGGGGGGCTGAATAAGTCAGAATTTTCATTATCGCCTAAAAAATGAAAACTGTAACTCAAAAATGAAAAGAGATTTAAAAAATCTGTTTGTGCCATTGTAAGTTTGACAAAAAAAGTAGTACAGGTTCGCGAAAACCGCAATGTCCAATCAAGTGTAATAACCGAGATACCCCCCAGTCGCGACCAAAATGGGACAGACACAGTGTACGGACGAGGCGAATTGTCTATCAATCGAATTGTAATTTCATCTGTTTCGTCTGTTTTGTCTTTTACTTTACTCCTTGTTCCTTCTTCTGATGCATAATCTTCTACTTCAATCTCTGTTCTATTTTCTCCTACTTCTTCTACTTTCTCCTGTTTCTCCATCTTCTGCTCCACTATCTACACCATCTTCTGCTTCACCATCTACTCCACATTTTGCCCCACATTCTGCTCCAACTTCTAACGCCCATCCAGATAACCTCCCAACTAAAACTTCTTTTACTCCATTCGCAGAATTCTGCCCCCGGTTGTACACGACCGAAACTACGACGGTTCGTTGCTTTGACAAACACAACGAGGAGATCAGATGCGCCTCGGCCACCGACGGTTCCACTGCCACCTACACGTGCGCCCCCTACCATGAGCCGGACGGGGGCGGCCCACCGAGGACCCTCTTCTGCTCAGACGGTCAATGGGACAACCCGGAGCCAAAGTGCGTGCCAGGTCAGCGAATATTTTTCATCATTAACAATAATGTCAACTATCATCAACTTCATTTTAAAAAGCAACAAAAAAACAGCATTTCTAAACTATCGATCAAAATAAATAATCGAACGAATTTCTCTCTAAAAATCTAGTCTGCGGCCAAAAGACTGTTTCGGCGCAGCCGTTCATCATCAATGGCGTGACAGTGAAAAAGGGCAACTATCCCTGGATGGCGGCCATTTTCCTCAAGAAAAACGGCGAGTTCATCAACTCGTGCGGCGGCAGCATGCTCACTCAACGCACCATCCTCACAGGTAATTCCCCAACCAAATTATCTGTTGGCACGATTAACGTCAAGCAGTGTTGCCGAACTTTCTCCCGTGAATACGCTTTTTTCAGCTGCTCATTGCGTCACCGACAAAACCGGTAACCGTTTGAAAAAGACCGACGTGCAAATAGCCGTTGGGAAATATTACAACTCGTACAGAGATCCCAGAGACAACCAATACCAATATTCCAGGGTAAGTTAATGACGTCAGGTCCGGTCGAAACGTAGCTGACGTTTTTGTGTTTACAGATCGAAGCTATCGAAATTGAACCAAGTTACCAAGGCGAAGTTCAACAATACGCTTCTGACATTGCTGTTCTAGTGACTACTGATAAATTGTTGTTGTCCGAAGTCGTCCAGCCCGTTTGTTACCTAAATTTAAATCAGAAACATCTCGATTCGACCAAGGAAGGCGTGGTGAGTACCGATACATGCGAGTTGGGTGTGCACATGGCCGCCATTTCGAGGCTATGTGACATTTGATAGGTTTGACACATTTGACGTTTGACGCGATTGACTTTTGACACATTTCACACATTTCACAGGTGGTCGGCTGGGGGTTCAAGCAGAGCTTCGGGCAGCCCTCTGACGAGCTGAAGGAACTGACGATCCCTTACAAGGATAGGGATACATGCTACAATGAACTACCTTTAAATTGGGCCAGGAAATACTACACTTATGACAAAATGTGCACTGGATACGTAAACAAAGGTAGGGCTCAATGATATTTCTCACACTAACCCCTCCTGTCAGGACACCAAGGTGCATGAACGTCACAATATTGTGTTATCGCGATAAAGATTGACGTCATCAGTCTCTTAGGTCACAGATAACCTAGAATTAATCGTGATGGTCCAATTTTTTTTGGTAAAGGTATGGCGGTGTGCAAGGGCGACAGCGGAGGTGGACTGGTGTTCCCCCACCACGGTAGATATTACGTGCACGGCATCGTCAGCGTGGGGCAATATTTAGAAAATAGCGGGTGTAATGAACAGGAGAATTCGCTTTTCACCAACGTTGCCAAGCATTACAATTGGTTGGAAAATACCATCTGGGGCATCGAGGTGCTGCAAAACAACCGTTATGCTGTAGGTAACGATTACGAATACGTTGATGAAAAGTATGACCGACCAGATGACAAATTAAACTCGGGTAGACCCAAAGACTCCAATCCGAAGAAGAACCAAGGTGGTACCAGGACGAGTACCACACCTAGGTCAGGAGGTACAATTCCAGCTGCGTTTCGTTAATAAACTACATCAGTACTATTTCTTTTAGGTAACTGTCCAATTTATTTAGGAGACGAGTACACCAGAGTGAGTTGCTACCACCAAAAACGGATCATAGATTGCGACAAAGCTGGAAGCATGTCCAGCTTCAATTACACTTGCTCCCCATTTTGCGAACCAGTTAATCGTACCTACGACACCGGTTATTGTTTCGACGGCGAATGGACAGTACCCGAACCCAAATGCGTACCAAGTAGGTCTTAATCCACCCACCCCTATACATATAACTTCCCCAATCAACTAAACTAGAGTACCTACCACCATTTCCAACACCTAAGGCAGGTTCCTCGAAAGCGGGATCAGTTGACACCGGATCAAAGTTAACACGGTACTAAATCTCATTTCGCGTGTAATGTTATCTTATTACTTGTTAAGTTATTAGGTAAGTAATATACAAAAGACTTTTCATCCCAGGTTCGTGAGTAGGCTTTTATTTGGGAGGGTCGCTGTGTTAAGGGTGAGGTACCGAGTTTAATGGGCGCCAGGAATTCTCTTTAACACGTCAGGAGAATTGCCTTAAACTGACAGAAGATATTGAATTAAATAATATAGAAAATTAGTAGTTATCGAAGAGAATTTTTAGTTCCCTGCAACTGATTAAAAAAAGAAAATTGGAAAAATATATAAATATGTCTATTTCAGTAATATATATGTAAAGGCGAATATAAATAAACGTATAAAGGTGAATACGTGCGGCGATAAATTAAAGCATAAATGCGAACTCAATCGCAGGTAACATGTAACATGTTCTGCAGCTCGAAATAATACATTAAATAACAGTATAAACACTAAATCGGGGACATAACCGGTTACATTAACATTGACATAGACGTGACATGTACATATCTGCGATATAACAAATTAAGAATGTTATCAAACCTGGTTTTCAACTACCGAGGATTAAAGCGTCTCTACAGAACGAAGGAAGTGAATGCGTCGTCCAAGGCAGGCCTGGAGTCTTCCAGAGGTGAGGAAAGATTTCAGCCAGTAGCAGAAATGACCACCAAAGGTCAGTCGACGTCCAAAGTGAAAGTGTTTAAACTCTGGAGTGAAAGAAACTCTGGATTCCAAAATATCAGGAAGAAAATCAATCTGTGAGCGCATTCCACTGAAAAGATGAGACGCAAAATCTTAATCCCAGTTATGTGACATTAAATTTCGTTTGGTGACTTTTATGAATTCAAATTTAAATTTAATGATTCCATTTATCATTTACAACGATTTAATTATTACGCACATACCCATATAGACTTCAATGATTGGATTTATTTAAATATAAGAAGAATATTGAAATTACTTACACTTAATGTATATCACAGATGTTCAACACGAGGTGAGAACTCAACGGGGTTTGATAACGTTCTGATTAATCAACCGATATTGGTGAATGAAGAAGGTGAATTTACGCATAAAATTTGGTCATGTACAGTGGTGCCTCTTTACAACAATAGCATAAAATTTATAATTACATACATCTTTTAACAAAAGATGGCACCAAAGGTATTTTCAATATTTTTAAAATAAATAATGCGCCAAACATTTTACACGCGTTGCATAAAACTTTTTTAATCTCGTGTCAACGAATCCTGGGTTAATCCCGACTTGATCCAGTGCTCGATTATTTAGTTACTAATATTTCGATTAATCGAATGAAAAATGACACTAGTGGCACTAGTGGCACTAGTGGTATTTTTTAGACAAAAACTTTCATAAAACTATAGAAAAAAACAAGAAGAAATGAATTAGATAACCTCAAATGTCCAATATACCGGGGGTTATTGCCTAATTTAGCGTCTAAGCTTTGCTTATTTTCTTGCTGATTGATTTTGCGTATTTGTCGTTTGTCCTGGTTATAATATTACATAATTTTTCATAGTATTAATATGTTACAAAAAGAAAAAAGTATTTAATTAAAAAATAATTTAAACGCATTTAAAAATTATTTATCACTTTTTAGTGGTATTTAAACACAAAATAAAAATAAAAACACAATAACAAACTTGAAAATGCACTATAAAATGACGAAAAAACTACTTTAATCCCACACCGAGCACGGATCAATTAATCCCGGTATTAACACCGTGTCAAGTCATATTTTGCGTTGCAACGGGATTAACACAGGATCAATTGATCCTGGACTAATCTCGCACTTTTTGGCGTTCGAGCAACGCTTGACACGAGCGTCATATTTGATCTCGGTATCAAACACAGGATCAAAATTTGATCCGCTTTCGAGCAACCGGCCCACACCGTGTCCAGTCGAGATTTTTCGTTTACGCAACGCAAAATATGACTTTTTGGCGTTCGAGCAACACTTGACACGAGTGTCATATATTTTGATCTCGGTATCAAACATAGGATCAAAAATTGACCCGCTTTCGAGCAACCGGCCCCTAGCAACAGGAATCATTACGATTCATGTTTCAGTTTGCGGTAAGAAACGCACCAACGCCCAAGTACTGGTCAATCGCAAGACGGCGGTACCGAACGACTACCCGTGGGCGGCGGCCGTATTCAAAACTAACCAAGGCGAGGAATTGAACGTCTGTGGTGGTACCATGCTCACCAGAACAGTGGTACTGACAGCTGCCCATTGCGTTACCGATAATTACGGCAACAAGTTCGCCAACGATAGGTTCAAAGTCGGCTTGGGCAAGCACTATAATAAATACCAAGATCCCAGGGATTTGAGCGCCCAATATTCCACCGTGAGTATACCAACATTTTTGACCAGTAACAGGTTTAACCAGTATAACAAGTTTGACCAGTATAACAAGTTTGGCATTTGATAGATAATTGACAAGTTTGACAGTTGAGCAGTTTGACAAGTGACCATTTTGATAGCTTTAAAGTTTGAGAAGTGTGATAAGTTTGACAGTTGGGGCAGTTTCATGGTTGACATGTTTGACAATTGGTACAATTTCACTAATGAAGTTTTTTTTTCAGGTAAAGGAAATTTTAACGAACCGTGATTATTTTGGTATGACTCAGCATTACGCCAATGACATAGCCTTGTTAGTGACCACTAAAAGATTCGATTTATCGGTAACGGTACAACCAATTTGTTTAAAAAATTTACCGAGTTTTGAATTAGTAAACGACATGAGAGGAATCGTAAGTACTACCACCATTGGTGAAATACTTCAATAATTCAATAAAATTATCTAGTCTCCGAATGCGTCACGAGTACCGCAATCGTCGGCCATTTTGTCGTCAAATCTTATTGTTGCCAACATTAATTTCGAATATCAATAAAGTCACTAGTATGCTTAGATTACTCGTACTCGTAGGATTCGATAAAACAGCGCTAAATAACGAACGATAGGTGCTACGTCTGGTCGATAGGGTGGATGTTATGCAGGGTGTTCTCGAACTTGGGATAAAAATTTATAGGGGTGGTAGTTCGCGTAATTTGTGACCGATTCGCAGCTTTCATTTTTCTAAAAAAATAGTTATAAACAAAATAGAGCCATTATAAAAAATACAAAGAGCGAATACAACACTGACCGCGATAGTCGCCAGCTGAACGAGCTGAGGTATTTACAACTCAAAATCAGATTCGACGTGCAAATTTCTCCCCCCGCCCTCCTCTTTTCGAAAAACGTGGCCGATTGTTTTCCAGTGCGTATTCGTAGGGTTGTTAACCTCGTGTTCAAATTGATTTTTTTTATACTTCTTTTGAGTGATTTATTTGATAGTGATAGTTCTTAGTATTCTTCTCACATTTTGAGATAACCAAAGGTAGTTCGTTAACCTCAGGATAACTTGACATTGTGAAACTGGCCGTCAGTCAGTGAAGACTGTGTGTACAGTCAAGGTGATAATTTTGAATAATTACTATGAACTGCAGCCATTTTTCTACAACAAAATATGTGAGCGAATATTTTTTTTCTTGTATTATTTGAAAAACCCTGCTTAATTTTATAATTTATCCATTCTAAAAATTTAGAGACCATATGCAATAAATAAAGTACCTAATAAATAAATTTGAATGAGATATCTTTCTTAATTAATCAATCATTATTTTGTCGATTCTAACTTTACACTTTACACTGAGTTCGATCGTCTCGTGAGTCGAGGGATTACCACAGCTGTGCCAGGACCGCATTTTTTAGAATTTTTTTTTTCGTTTCTAATAAATTTTTGATAAATTTTTTCTTTACGGTTTTGATTAATTTTCACATAATTCGCTAAGATGACCCTTTCCCACTTCATCATTAAAAATTAATCCCCAAGTTCGAAAACACCCTATACATGCTGTTATTGAAATGAATGTACATATTTGAAGAATATTCGATATCAAAAAATGAATGGCACTAATTTTACTATTAAATTCAAAGAAATAAATCTGGGGCAAAATACCCCTTTTCCGACCTTTACCCTACGCCTAGTTCTATGCGGTATATCTGACGTATCAGTTGTTTGCAAATTAGTTACAAATATGTCATTATTAGTTACAAATATGTCATTCTTAGTTACAAATATGTCATTATTAGTTACAAATATGTCATTCCAGGACCTATCTCTATAATGCAGCGGCGTACGTTCATTTTAAAATTATTTTTCAAAATGTAATAACTCCTTTAATAATAGGTATTTTAAAAAAATATTATTTTTCCCCATTCTAGAAAAGTGTAAAAATAAGCCCGTTTCAATATGTACATTCATTTCAATAACACCCTGTATAGTAATTTCCAGGTGACGGGATGCGGATTCACAAAGGCGACGGGACCGCCTGCGGATGAACTTCAGCAATTGGTAGTACCGTACAAAAAGAACGAAAACTGCTGGTTCGAGTAGGACATCCCCATCCCCAAAACACCCGTCATTTTGTCGAAGCGACATGCGATAACAAGATGGTTGATGGAAAATTTTTTCCTATTGAGCGCTGTTTTGTGAGGGGAAATTCGAGAAATTCGTTTTATTTAACTACATTTTTTCTTAGGTTACAGGCTGGGGTTATACTGAACGATCGGGAACGCCATCTGTCGAACTAAAAGAGCTCTTTGTGTCTTACAAAGACAACAAGGCCTGTCAGGCGGATTTCAATTTGGATTGGCTAGACTTTTTTCTTACCAAAGACAAATTTTGCGCCGGTTTCACATACGAAAGTAAGATTATATGTAAGATTACAATGTTGCATATATGCAACCTTGTATACAAGGTGTTCGAAAAATACACGGATTAGAGGGTGAGTCCTTGTTAAAGAATATGAAAAAAAATTAAATATGGGTCCGGCAATGCCGAGTTTTCAAGATAGAGGATGTTACATTAAAAATTAAATTTATTCATATATTAAAAAATATTCTGCAATTTTCTGCAATTTAAAAAAATATCAATTAAAATACAATGGTATTGGAAAAAGAAACGCTCTTTTCTAGAACTGTTATACAATAAAACGGTTTTTATTTTTTCTCCAAACACGAAGTGAGATACGAAAAAAATACAAGAGGTAAAGAAGTTGTATTTTTAGGTGCTTAATAAAACAAAAACATTAAAGTTACAAAAAAGGCAGTGGCGTACATTTTCCCCCAATAATATTGGCCCCCTTCCAGGGACGCCACTGGGCTTAATAAATCTATTTTGGGCTGAAATAGCCTCTTAATACAACAAATAACATTGCCAAATTTCAACAGGATCAAGTAAATATTTATTAATATATGAATAAATTTATTTTTTAATGTAACATCCTGTATCTTGAAAACTTACCTATTTTTATAAAAACTTTTTCATATTTTTTAACAACGAATCGCCCTTTACAATATCTCCTTATAGTTTTCGAACACCCTGTATAAAATGCGGCAAATTTTGTACGGTACACTCTAGAAAGAGACTCTCTCAACAATAATTAATATATAATTTTATTTTATTTAATTTATTAATTTTAATTAATAAATAATAGTGAAGAACAGATAATAACTTTCGATACTAAAACATAAAGCAGGTGTGGCTTCAGCACGTCATTGTGTCATTATGCCCTCTTTGTTCGATACATTGCAAAATAATTAACTGTTTCATCGACTCGATGTACCGCAGCAATAATAATAATAATATTAAACGACTTTATTGTTTCCACAATTGGTTAAAGATAGATTAACAGAACAACAGGCGAAGTTCAATTTTTAGGATTTAAAACTTGTACCATATAGTAAGCAATATTTGTATATAACTGACGATTTGTCAAGTTTTTGAACATTTTGAAAGAAATTGCATATTTTATATGTAACGTATTTATGTATTTACTACTTTTTGTTTATACATTCAATTTGATAAATTTTAATCCCTTCACCTACAATTTGAAAAGATAAAATTTCGGAGTGGTCGAGTTGTCTCCCGAATTCTTTAGTGGAATCCTACTTTTAAATATACCAAAATATACCGGTGATCGTCTCGTTGAAGGACACCCCTGTTATTTTCTACATTGGTACGAAATTTCTGAAGGGGAGAGGATTGTAAAATAAAAAGCAGAATTACCACGACAATATTAATTTATTTCTGGTTCCTAAACGCGGAGAGAGGGAAAGAACCAGTAAGAAAACTGTCTCTCATATACCAAAACAAGACCAAATTAGCCCCAAATCGAAATATATATTATAAATAAATATTCAATAAAAGCCTAACACAAACAAATATCAATAAATAATCAAGCATTCAACAAACACACATTCATAAAAACAATAAATAAAATACATATAAATAATCAATAAAGCCCTAACAGACAAATACAAAAATCAAGAAATAATTAAACATTCAACAGATCATACATTCATCAAACATTTAAATAAAATAAATGTAAATCTGAAAAGGAAAATAAATGATTAAATAAAAATCTGTAAAAGTATAAATATTCGGTGTTGGTCAATTGGTCCCCACGGTCATTTTTGTCAGCCGGGGTCCATAATCCTACAGGTCGATTGGTCCCATTTAATGGGCTATTTGGTGCCCGCGGTCAAAATATTCCTAATCCGATTAGATAAGATTTTACAATGCGTGAATAACTATCATTTGGCTAACATCTTCTGGTGTACTTACATAGCTGAGAGAATATGGACAAAATGCAGCTTTTAGTGTTAAAAAATATTTAATATCTAAGCATTAGCAATTTAAAATATATACAATTGGTACAATATATATTAAAAGAAAAATTCTGTACAAAAAAAGAATAATTTTAGTTTTAATTTACCAACGGAATTCAAAAAATAGTTGGCAACATATGGGAAACTTTATTATTTTAACTTTATAATTTTACGAAACAAAGTTATTCTTCACAAAAAGTTCTACATGATCTAAAACCCAAGATGCAACCATCAAAAATCAAATTTTATCAATCTTATACGAGGTAGTCAAAAAAATGTAAATTTTGCTCAAGAGTAAAAGTACCTTCATATTTTACAATATCGAAATTTGTTATTATGAAAAGTACACCTAATTTTCTAGAAGTATACTGGAAGGAATGGGATTTTCCGTATATTGAAATAGAAAAAAAAAGACAGAAGTCAAAAAATTTCCCCTAATCATAAAATCCTCATTAAATTGTACTACGAAATGAAAATACATAATCGAAATTTGCCAGAGAATTTTGAAATTATAAATATTCCCATCGGTCCTTCCTAGAAACCCTTAATCCGGTATTGGGGACCAATTGACTGATAGCTTTCGAGTCGAAAAAGAATTATATTTGGGTAAATTTGACCGCGGGGACCAATTGAACTTCACCCTAAATATTAGTCAAATAAAAATACAGGGTGTTTCAAAGAAAGGTGACCCCCTTTCTAGGAGAGGAGGAACATCACAAAATAAGTTGAGTTTGCTCAGTAAAAAAAATTCGTAAGGGCTTCCGTTTTCATGATACAGGGTATTGAAAAAAAAATAATTTTTACACATTTTTTACGATTATGTCGAAACTACTGGCTTGATTGTAATGAAATTTTGAACAAATATGTTTTAGAAGCTATCGCACCGTATAAATTTGTTCTTATATCTGCCTCTCATAGAGGGCGCTAGTTACACGGTTCGTACTGAGTTATTTTTACAATAACTTTTTTGAGGGTAAATTTTCAAGTCCAAATTTTATGTGAGCTCAAACATCATTAAATTTTACACCAAAAAGGTACTCTTGGCAAAACTCGATACTGTGTACCGTTTTCGAAATATTTTTATTTGAAATTGATGCTGGTATAATGTAAGTATTTTTCAATAACAATTACCTATTTATTAAAACACTCAAACAATTTCATTATTCTAATGCTAAAGTTATTGATTCAAAAAAGGATAGAATTGTGTAATCATGAAAACGGAGGACATTTTGAACACTTACTCAACTGATTTAATATTTCATGTTTTTAATCAAATTTATTTTAATTTTTTCATGTAATTCTTTTTTTAATTAATTATTTTAGCATTAGAATAATGTAATTGTTTTTTGTTTTTAATAAATAGGCAATTGCTACTTAAAAATACTTATTTTATACCAGCATCAGTTATTGCTTTATCAATTTCAAATAAAAATATTTCGAAAACGGTACACAGTATCGAGTTTTACCAAGAGTACCTTTTTGGTGTAAAATTGAATGATGTTTGAGCTCACATAAAATGATGACTTGAAAATTTGCCCTCAAAAAAGTTATTGTAAAAATAACTACGAACCGTGCAACTAGCGCCCTCTATGAGAGGCAGATATAAAAACAAATTTATACGATGCGATAGCTTCTAAAACATATTTGTTCAAAATTTCATTATAATCAAGCCAGTAGTTTCGACATAATCGTAAAAAATGTGTAAAAATTATTTTTTTTCAATACCCTGTATCTTGAAAACGGAAGCCCTTACGAAACTTTTTTTAATGAGCAAACTCAACTTATTTTGTCATGTTCTACCTCTCCTAGAAAGGGGGTCACCTTTTTTTGAAACACCCTGTATATAAGGAAAAGAATAAATATCAATCAAGTAAATTAGAAATAAATGTAAAATAAGTATCAAAAAAAGAAATGCCGCATTCAGTAAATAAGAATTGAATAAAATCGTCAACAATTAGTCAATCATAGTCAGTCAATAAATATACCCTGCTGGCCAGCAATTACGTAAATAAATAAATAAATAAATATATAATAAATAAAAAATATATATGAAATAAATAACGAAATATGCAATAAATAAATATATACGAAATAAATAGGTAAATATGCAATAAATAAATAAATACGAAAAATATGTAAATCAATAATACCAGAAAATAAAATCACGAAATAGCAAGAGAAAAATAGGTAGATAAAAAAAACAATAAAATATATCAATCAATGGCCAAAATTGGACACTACATACTCAATTAATACCGATACTAACTGCATGCTCTACTACACGGGAAGCAAACGTATTTTGCACGCAGCAAACGCATCGTCCCCGATTTCTCCTTATCGGACCCCTCACATTTTCAAAACATGCCCTGACGCCCGATTTTGGTCCTAAAGAAATTCGTACGATGCAAATTCCTTTGTTTCAATCTTATCGCAACGCAAAAATACCCCTACTAAACATCTGGCCGGCTCTTCGGTTCTTTCCATCGCGTCGCAGCATTTACAAATTTTCGAAAACTATTCAATGCCGGGGAAACTAAATAAAAATTCAAATCAAACCATAGGCGGGTTCCTTCAATTCTAACAGATCATTTGTTATGGATCGAGTTGTCTCACGTACGGCAGGTTGTAGTTGAGTTTCCGATTAATCCTTCTCATTGCAAATTTCAATATTTATTAAACGTAACCATGTTACGATTGAGTTCGTTAAGGTGGATTCACAAGAATAAAAGATCAGATTATACAGGGTGTAACAAAAAGGTGAGTCATAAATTAAACCACATATTCTGGGGTCCAAATTATGTCGATTGGTTCATATTAACCTATATCCAAAGTGCCATACAAAACAAGTTAGAGCCTGATTAAAGTGCAAATTGAAAATCGATTTTTTTCGATAACTCCAAATGTATTCAATGAATCTTCATGAAATTTGGCACGTATTATTTTTATAGCAAGAGCATTTTATCAACGAAAAATTAATAAAATCGGACCACCCATTAAATATTTAAGAGGGTCATGCACTTTTAATCCCCCCCTACTTTTTTGTACTTTAGATTTAACTTATTTTTTTATGTCCACTAGCTTAATGAATTCATTTTGAACATTTTTTTACTCTTAATTTTTTTTCGAAAAATTAATATTTTTCGAGTTATTGCGAGTTTCTGTAAAAACAATTTTAATACAAACAAATACAGGTAATAAATTTTAAGCAATGATATGCTTAGGTGGCGTTTTTGAATTTGACAGAATGGTTATTTGATAAGTAATCTTGAATTCAGTATTGTACCTACATACCTAATTGTTTGAATTTGCACATATTGATACAATGGCATATAAGAATTCGGAAATGGCAGATATGCATTTAATATTGGGTATGTTTCAATTAAATTCTCCCGGATTATTTATAAATTATGAATTTGGGGTAGGTGAATGCCGAGGGAATAGTGCGGAAGCTGCAAGACGTTACTCGGAAAGATATCCTTTGCGGAATGCACCTGACCGAAGATTATTCCTTAAGATTGACCGTCGTTTAAGGGAAACGGGGACCTTTCAAACGCAAGTAAGGGGTAACAGTGGTCGTCCAAGAAACGAAGAAAATGATGAAAGAATTTTAGAAACCGTAGAAGAGTCTCCAGCAAGTAGTTCAAGGATGGTAGCAGCACAAATTGCAAATACTTCTCACATGACAATTTGGAGAAGATTCAAGGAACAACAACTTCATCCCTATCATTTGACAATTGTTCAACAATTGTTAGAGTATGACCTTCCTAAGAGAATGGGATTTTGCGATTGGCTTCTCACCGAAAATCGGCATGATGTTAATTTTATTAAACATATTTTATTTACTGACGAAGCAACTTTTACCAGGAATGGTATTACCAATCACCATAATGCTCATTTATGGAAAAACGAAAATCCTCATGCTAGGAGGGTCTCTTATTTTCAAAATAATTTTAAAGTAAACGTGTGGATAGGGGTTGTTGAAAACAATTTAATCGGGCCTGCTTTTCTCCCCAGTAATTTAATTGGAGAGAATTATTTGCAATTTTTACAAAATGATTTACCTGGTCTCCTGGAAGACGTAAGTCTCAGAATCAGACGAAGAATGTGGTTCCTTCAAGATGGTGCTCCCGCGTACTACTCCAACAACGTTAGGGGATTTTTATGTTTTCAATATCCTGGACGTTGGATAGGCAGAGGTCGCGATGCGCCAATTTCTTGGCAAGCCAGAGGGCCAGATCTTAATCCCATCGATTTCAGCGTGTGGGGATTTTTGAAAGACGAAGTGTATAAAACAGAAATAACTACAGTACAAGAATTAAAAGACAAAATTACGGAAGCGGCTCAAATTTTTTCGAACAAACCATTAATATTCCAAAAAATTCGTTTTTCAATGTTAAAACGTTGCAGAATGTGTGTGTAAGAAAACGGTGGTCATATCAAACATCTAATGTGAAACCTATTATTACCTACCCTAATATTATTACCTCGTGTTGTAGTTATTTGTGGTTTATACGCTTCCTCATTCTCTTAATAGAGACTTATTTTTAATTTTTTTATCGAAACAATACAATTTAGTCCGTTGTTTTGTAATTAAAGTTATCAAAGTTCCAAAGCCACTTAAGCATTTTATTGCTTAAAATTTATTACCTGTATTTGTTTGCATTAAAATTGTTCTTACAGAAACTCGCAATAACTCGAAAAATATTAATTTTTCGAAAAAAAATTAAGAGTAAAAAAAAGTTCAAAATAAATTCATTAAGCTAGTGGACATAAAAAAATAACTTAAATCTAAAGTACAAAAAAATAGGGGGATATTAAAAGTGCATGACCCCCTTAAATATTTAATGGGTGGTCCGATTTTATTAATTTTTCCTTGATAAAATGCTCTTGCTATAAAAATAATACGTGCCAAATTTCATGAAGATTCATTGAATACTTTTGGAGTTATCGAATAAATCGATTTTCAATTTGCACTTTAAACAGGCTTTAACTTTTTTTGTATGGCACTTTGGATATAGGTAAATATGAACCAATCGACATAATTTGGACCCCAGAATATATGGTTTAATTTATGACCCACCTTTTTGTTACACCCTGTATAACGCTTCAATAAAATGTTAATATTAACGATAAATTATATGTCACGAATAATGTCAGAATGTAGAATAAACAAATCGCAAGATCTTGCATATAATCCGCTCTTTAGTTATAACCAAAAAACCGCCAATGAATCAGTCAATCGTTTACTATTCAGGAATTATCGTACTTTTTAAATATTTCAAATAACAAAGAATGTCTGTCATAAATATCATAAATGCCAAAAATTAAAAAATGTCAATATGTGTCAAAGTGTCAATTTTTTTTAGCTACTTCGGTAGGTAAAGGCGACGGTGGTGGGGGATTGGTGTTTCCACACAATAACAGATTTTATGTACATGGCATTGTCAGTTTGGGAAACAATCCCAGAGAAGGAGAATCTCAAATACAGAAGAGCAACTTGTACACGAGAGTCGCCTCCCACTATGATTGGATCGTCGGAGTTACAACTCTCTTCAATTGAAAATTAACTCCATCTATCTTATGTTATTTTTTATAATGCTAAATAAATAAATTAAATAATTGATGTAATTTGTATTAGTCGACTTTTTAACTAAATAAGACCTACAGATTAAGAAAAATACTGAAAATGACGTCACGAATCCGATATATTATGAAAAACACCATATGCATGATGTGATACAATCAAACGTGACGTCACGGAACTCATACATTGAGCGAACAATACAGATCAGTGCAAATTTTGCCGGAACATGGGCAATTCAATGAGTTGAACAAATTATTATTTGATTATTAAATTATTATTAGATTATTCTTAGATTATTAAATAACAGTGGTTAGAGTGAGCAAGTTGCAATCAATCTAGATAGCCTACATTTACATCCCCCACCCCGCGAAAAGTTCGAATTGAGTATGACGCATTTTTCAAACATTTGAAAACTTCACTTGGCTGGTTTTGATGTAGGTTTGTTAACTTGAAATTACATAAAGCGGAAATTTAATTTAGGTTTATAGCTATGCTTTGAAAAAAAAAGTCGGTCAAAATTCTTCGATCTTTTTTAATCGTCTGACGCGCAAGTTCAAAATATCGATAAAGTCCGAAGATTCTCGTTGCTCAAAACAGTCAAGTTCACAAGTCTAGCCCACACTTGTTTTAAATAACGTTTTATTATCAACAAACTTGTAATATGAGTCAATTGAAGATAAGAAAAAATGGTTTAACCGATATTTGGTTTCTCGCGCCAGAAATGATATTGGTTCACGAAAAATAGTTTATTAAAAAATTTTATTTTACACAAAAAATAATAATAAAATGCAAGAAAAGTAAAATAGATAAAAAAAATGAAAGTTTAGCAGAGTTCCCACGAAGCTTCTGGAACTTGGAATAGGATCCGCTGAATCTGCATGGGAGCTGACTGATATAATATATGATATTCCTGCTATAACACCTTCCCCCCGGAGTTTCAAGTCCCGAAGCTAATGAGGGAGTTGAACATCGGATAATTCGGTGGTTTGGCGACGATTTGGAGCCTTCTTCTTCTTCTTGGCCAGGAATTAATTGTAGACCATGAAGCAGATGAGAACGGTGCTGATTTCATAGATGATGATTGTCCAGATACTGGGTGTACTTGAAGGTATTGATGACTCCAGGATGGGTTGGTTATTGATTAATTCATTTCGATTTCCTGGAGTTCGTCGAAATCTATATTTTCGAATTCAATCTCGAATTTTTCGGGTTGTTCTTCGAGGTTTGGAAGTAGAATATTTGGAAACAAAATGGTTTGGCTGGGATCGGCGATCAATTCTTCGTTAATGATATTTTTGAAATTAGTTTTGACTTGACATCCCAATGGGATCTCGAATAGGTATGTACCACGCAGTTTAAGGATTTCTTCCTATTGTTGGCAATGGGTATTAAATATAAATGATATAAATCTGCTAAAAATGGGAAAGTGATTGGAATGTGCAAAATAAAATTAATTCTATTTTTAAATGAATAACATTCTATTCTAACCAAATTTTCCAATAGAAAAATTGTTATTTAAACTTATATCTAAGGGTAACTTATCTTTTCCCAGTCTACTCTCTATAAGTTTAAGTTCATGAAGGAAATAGCTACTTTTCATAATACTAGGGTGCATTTTATTTAATTTTGAGAACACTATGCATTTTCAATATCTTGTATTATCGAATATATGATATTATACATTCCGATAATCTGAATGAAAGTATCTGAATTTTGATTTTTAATGTTATTTGCCATTTTTTCTTGATTAGTTTGGAGTTCTGAAATTAATTTATCATATCGTTCGCCATCACTGGCGTCTAAATTTCTTGAAATGGCCTTAAAAACTGATTCTAAACCGTTTATGAGACCGCATCTAATTCTGTTGGGATGTGGAACAATGTCTGAGAGTCTTTCTTCAATTTTGTTGTCTATAAATTCCAAATTGTAACGAATAAAATCCGTTAGGGTGGTTTCTCCCAGGAATAAAAATAAATCGAATAATAACGGTTTAAATAAATGTTTATATTAACGATGTTTAACGCGAATACAGAAAATCGGAAAAAAGTAAAAACGGCAAGTCGCAAAAGAAGTCCTTGGCCGTCCCAATCCAGGGAGCGGTTAGAAGCTTCGGCGAAGAGATTCCTCGGTGAGGTCGAGCTTTAGGACAATTTCCAGCAGGAAGCAGATCGGTTAAGCGAGCTCTGAGGGAATCGGTTTTCCACTGATGATGTGGCGTCGGCGCGGCTTACTTGGCGAGGTTGGTTACGGTACCGCGCTTGAGTCAGAACTAGCGCCCGCCCAGTGCCGTATTGGCGTGCGTTTGGTGGTGCGGTCGCTGGACAGGTGGCGCGTAATCGCGTAATGGGTGTTGCGTTACAAGCTCCCCCTCAGAGTCCTGGGGTCGTCTCGGCCGTGGACTCTGGATTTGGCTTCCTGGGTCGGCCTCTTTTCCTCAGTGGTTGGACTGGTCGTGGAAGATCCGTAGGTTCGACCGACGAGGACGTCTGGTAGGGAGTGAGCGCAGACACGTGGTAGGTGCCCATAGGTTCCTTCAGTTTCGCAGGATGTGCGACTTGGAAGGAGCAAGGACCATGTTGTTTGGAGATGATGTATGGACCATCTCGTCGTGGGGCCAGCTTCTTGGAAAATTGTTTTCCCTTTTTACTTAGGGAATGATCGGTTATCCATACGTAGTCGCCTACGGAGAAACCCGTTGACGGTCGGCGATGGGCATCTGCGAAGGCCTTCCGTTGGTCCTGCTGTCGTTCCCAAACTTCTTTGGCTTTTTCGAAAATGTCGGCCATCTTCAAAAGCTTAGGGGTGACTTCTTGTATGAAGGTGTCCTTCTCGACGATACTTCGGAAGTCGTGGAGGGTCTCGAAAGGGTGTCGCAGTTCTTGGCCGAATGCGAGGTATGCCGGGCTGGCATTGGTCGATTGGCACCGGGAGGTGTTCATAGCGAACCTTATTGCGGGTAACATCTTTGGCCATCCGGTGTGGTGTGGTCCCACTAGTATTGATAATTGGGTTTTGAGGTCTCGATTCCGTCTCTCGACTGGATTGGCAGCGGGATGGTAGACGGGTGTGAAAGCCTGCTGGATGCTGAGGCAGTAAGTGACCGATTGCATGATGGCACTCACAAATTGGGGTCCATTGTCGCTAATGACCCTTCGGGGCATCCCATAGCGTAGGCAAAATTCATCCATGAACGTCCAGGCACATTCATCGGCTGTGGCGTTTTTGAGAGCATACAGTTCGATCCATCGAGTAGCGGTGTCTTCGATTACCAGGATCCATTTCTGCTGGTTTGGTCCTTCCGGGAGTGGGCCAAAGAGGTCCAAGGAGATAACCTCGAATCGACGTCGCATCACAGGTGTTTGGAGCAGTCCAGCCGGTACCAGGTTGGTAGGCTTGTATCTCTGACAGTCCGGGCAGTTTTTTACATAGTCAGCCACGGTTTTACGTAACCCCGTCCAGTAGAAATGTTGCAGAATTTTCTGGGCCGTCCGTTCCGCCCCATAGTGTCCGGCATGCGGAGCGTCGTGGTACTGCTTCAGTATTTCTGTACGTTGGGCTAGTGGTACCACTAACTGGGGTTCTTCGTGGTCGTCAAGAGGGGAGTAGCGGTAGAGTACCCCTTGACTGGTGATGTATCCTCTTGCTGTCCACGGTACCGTCTCCTCCGGTTTCCCATCTTCAAAACAGTCGAGGATCTTTTTGACTTCTGGGTCCTGGAGCTGCTCTTCTCGGAGTTGTCCAGGATCTTTCTTCGGAACGTCCATTGATACCATACTCATTGGGCATGACGTAGCAGTATCCATGGGTGGTCGGGAAAGCGTATCGGCGACGACGTTTGCTTTCCCTGGGGCGTAGTTGATTTGCAGATTGTATGGTTGTAATTGCAAGGCCCATCTGGCGAGTCGCCCGCTGGGCGTTTTGATGGTCATCAACCATTTCAAGGGCTGATGGTCAGTGACTATGATGACGGTGCTTTCCTCTAGGTATCCACGGAATTTTGATACAGCCCATACTATCGCCAGAGCTTCTCGTTCGGTGGTAGAATAATTCCTTTCAGCGGATGTAAGCAGACGGCTGGCATATTCTACGGGTCGTTCTTCGTTGCCCTCCCCCTGCAGTAGAGCTGCTCCTACTGCATAGGAGCTGGCGTCCGTTCGTAGCGTGAAGGGAAGCGTGTGGTCCACTTGACGGAGTATTGGGGCGCTGCTTAGTGCCTGTTTCAAGTGGCGAAAGGCTTCCTGTTGCTGTTCTTTCCATTCCCAGTGAGCAGTTTTTCTGGTAAGCTTGCTTAGTGGCTGGGCGATTTTGGAGAAATCCGGGATGAATCGTCGGTACCAACTACAGGTTTGTAAGAACGTATTGACCTGTTTTGGTGTAGTCGGAGGTTTCATAGCCGTTATTGCTTCTACCTTGCCCGGATCGGTTTGTAAGCCAGCATTGGAAATGATGTGCCCAAGGTATTTAACTTCCTGGCAACCGAAGTGGCATTTCGGTCTGTTTAATCGTAGGCCATAGGCGGTGAGTAGACCAAAAACTTGATCCAATTCCTCCAGGTGTTTCCGAAAGTCCGTGGAAAGCAGGATAAGGTCATCTAGGTAGATTAGTAGGCGCAGCGTGGGAAGTCGGTTCCGGAATCGATCCATTAGCCTTTGGAAGGTGGACGGGGCGTTGATCAGTCCAAAAGGCATTCTATTGAATCGGTAAGTTCCAAAAGGTGTCACGAAGCATGTCTTGTCCTTATCCTCTGGGTATATAGGAATCTGGTAATATCCAGCCTTGAGGTCCATAGTGGACAGGACTCCTACGTTCCCGGTCGAGTGTAGGAGGTCGTCCAGTCGGGGTAACGGGTAATGGTCCGGTCGGGTAACCGCATTGAGGCGTCGAAAATCGATGCAGAGTCGGATTCCTCCTCCGGCTTTTGGAACTAGCACTGCAGGTGCGGACCAAGGACTTTCACATTCAGTGATGATGTCCTGTGAGAGCAGTATCGAAATTTCGTTTTTGAGCGCCTCTCGCCTCGAAGGCGTCATTTGATACGGAGGGCAGCTGATCGGGTTCGCATCACCTGTGTCGATTTTATGCACGATCTGGTCCGTCGGTGGCCCGCTAGGTAGAAATAAATTCGTCCTTTGAGCGAGGAGTTGGTTTATTTCGCCTTGTTGATGTCGCGTTAGGGATTCTCCTTCTTCCTCACGTAGATGCACGTCAAGGGTAGCGAATAAAGCGGAAGTGGCTTGGTCGGTGGTATCCATAGCAGCGGATTTGGACTTCCCCGGTGGTCGTCGGTCTAGCGGAAGTCGTAGAGTCAGCTCTGGCCTTTTTCCGACATACCGATACGTCATGTCCCGGAATGCGGCAATATAGGCACCGTGGTTTAATCTTTTTCTTGCCATCACCATTAATGGAGGTAAGAGGAGGAGGCCGGTTCTCCTTGTCGTTCTCCTTGCTCTCCCTGACGTTGGTAGTCTTAGGGACCAACCTGCTTTCTAGGACCCTAGCCTTGGTGAGCAGGGTCGCAAAGCTCGTAATGGTTTCCCGTGGGATACGATCAATTAATACGGGTTTAAGTAGACCGTATACAATATCCAATTGTAGTCCTTCGTCCAAGTTTCCCGGGATTTGGGCTAACAGAGCCCTTTTCTGAGAAACGAATTTGCCTGTAGGCATTTCATCAGTTTGGGACGTGGCGAATATGTCCCTGAAAATTTGGTATGCCGGTGTCCGGGGGGCATATTCTTCTCTGACCATCCGCATAGCATCCTCCCAGGTGGTGGCGGAGGATTTAACTCCCATCCACCAGGTCTTCGCGTCTCCATTTAGGAGGAGCGACAATCCAGCGAGCGTGTTTGCGTCGCTGATTTCTTCGCTCTGCCTGTAAAAATCGGCGCTACTTAGGAAATCCTCCGTTGCTTCGTATCCGTACGTTCCGCTAAAACGAACGGGGCAGTGCGTGAAATGCCGAATACGCGGTTCGAGAGGTATTGGGCATTGGGCTCGAGGTATTACATTCGAGGTTTCTGCGTTAAGTGCCATGGTCCTGGCAGCTTGGTTCCTTGTCCGTGGAATGGTTACAAGTGTCCGAAAACGCGAGGTATCAATCGAAAGTCTCGTAGAAAGTACGGCACGGGTTATTTAATTAGTTATTTTCCACGAATTCACGAAAAATGTTAACACGAAATTTATAAATCGACGGTCTCTGGCACGAATTTTAAGCACGAATTCACGGTAATGTTTTTAACACGAGATTTATAGTATTCCTGGCCACTACGTTGGGCGCCAATTGTAACGAATAAAATCCGTTAGGGTGGTTTCTCCCAGGAATAAAAATAAATCGAATAATAACGGTTTAAATAAATGTTTATATTAACGATGTTTAACGCGAATACAGAAAATCGGAAAAAAGTAAAAACGGCAAGTCGCAAAAGAAGTCCTTGGCCGTCCCAATCCAGGGAGCGGTTAGAAGCTTCGGCGAAGAGATTCCTCGGTGAGGTCGAGCTTTAGGACAAGTTCCAGCAGGAAGCAGATCGGTTAAGCGAGCTCTGAGGGAATCGGTTTTCCACTGATGATGTGGCGTCGGCGCGGCTTACTTGGCGAGGTTGGTTACGGTACCGCGCTTGAGTCAGAACTAGCGCCCGCCCAGTGCCGTATTGGCGTGCGTTTGGTGGTGCGGTCGCTGGACAGGTGGCGCGTAATCGCGTAATGGGTGTTGCTTTACAAAATTTTTTATATAATTTGAGCTATCATTAAAGTATTTGTTATTTTGGTTTACTAATTTCATTAAAGCTGATGAATGTGTTCTCAATTCATTGACTTCTTTAAATATAGGCTGGGTATCATAATAGTAGATAATTTTGTAGTAAAAGTCCAAAATTCTTGCCTGATCCAAAACCATGCCTTTACAATGATATGAATTCAAATTTAAATTTAATGATTCTACTTAACATTTACAATGATTAATTATTACGCACATACCCATATAGACTTCAATTATTGGATTTATTTAACTATAAGAAGAATATTGAAATTACTTACACTTAATGTATATCACATATGTTCAATACGATGTGAGAACTCAACGGGGTTCGATAACGTTCTGATTAATCAACGCATATTGGGGAATGAAGAAGGCGAATTTGCGCATAAAATTTGGTCATGTACAGTGGTGCCTCTTTACAACAATAGCATAAAATTTATAATTACATACATCTTTTAACAAAAGATGGCACCAAAGGAAATTTTCAATATTTTTAAAATAAATAATGCTCCAAACGTGTTACAATTTAGTATTTCTATTTATGTTTAGTGAATGTGCATTCCTGCGTAACTATTAATTGTATTATTCAATTAATTACAACAATCATCAAAACCGTCAGACATTAATTGACTAGACTTTTTGATATCCTTGAGTTCACCCTGTATGTTATCTTTATTTGGTCCTAAAAATTGCTCTAAGTGGTCTTTTATAACACTTCTAGCTTCTTTTCGGGCCATTTCTTTCGGCTTTGTGTCCGTTTGTTCTCCTCTAAACTTACTTTCTTCACGTGCAGCACAACAATTTACAACACTTTCTTTATTTGCGACTTTTGCTTGAAACGCACAGCTACAGTGGTAGCTAGTTTCACATATTACGCAATCATATGCAGCAGTAACTTGTTTGACAGTGTTTGCACTTTTTTGTTTCTTTTTCAACTTAGTTGTTTATATTGTGTATATAAAATAACCTTATTACTGCCAAATATATAGAAATGTTACCATAAAACAACCCTTCTAAAGAACCACCGTTAATCGTCGAAGGGACTTCGACCACTAGACTTAAGTAACTATAGTAATAATTATGATTAGTATTGTTACAAGGTACTACTGTTCATGATTAGTATATAAAGGCGGTTTTCCACTAAATGGACAAAACCCAAAACTCATGTCGAATCAGAACTCAAACATTTTGAATAAACTCAACTTTCCGTTTAATGAAAAACCGCCATTAGACCATTGTAACCCTTTAGGGCCATTAACATATTTGTATTCTCGATCCTAATAGTTCGAAATATTCTTATTAGATATTTCAATTTGTGAAAAAGAAGTGAGAAAACATAATTAGGTATATATTTTTTCATAGAAGCTGTATTGAAACGAAACACATTTTACAAAACCTCTATTTCCTTATATCGATATTGAATAATGTTGTCATTAATGAAGCTTTTTGGGGTTTTCATGGCTCTCTTTTTAATAGACGTAATTTTCACATAAGTGTCTATTTGAATAGCACAAATACATTTTAAAAACACATTGATGTTTGGATGCGACGATGCCCACGCAGGATTAAACTTCGAATGAAAAGTTTCACACCCGCCCAAATGTTTGGCGGAAACATGGTATTTTCTTCTATCTAGTAGTCGACCAGATAATCACAAAAATCGTCCAGCTCGCAGAGGTACGTTAGCCGTCACTATGATTGGACGGTGGTAATACGCGCTCCTCCCGGAAATTCCTCCAGGAATTTCCCGCTTTAAAAATCCCAAACATGGCGGACGATTCCGCTACTTCATGTATCTAGGGACTTTACGCAACTTTTTATTTTAGCGCCCTCTTGTGGAAAAAAATTGTTACGTAATACAAATTATGACACCACATTTAAAACCCCCCATATTACCCTTCATTCCACAAAAAAGATTGTTGTCGCCATCTGTGGGAAGGGTTGAGTGACCCATGTCATTTCTGTGCCAAAAAGTAATAAAATTTATGCCATTTTATTTGGTCTATACCCGACATCAATATCTTGTTCCGTTAAAAAGTTAAGAAGGGAGGCCTCCACTTACGTCCGCACGTATACAGGGTGTATTGTAAGATGATACTTCTTTTTCAACTGTGTATGAATCTCTTAATTCTAAGCAACTTTTTCAAATAAACTTTTTGAATATTCTGAATAACAAAGAAGATAGAAAAAAATGGAATTAGATATATTACAACTACCCTACAACTACAATTTTATATTATACAAATAAAACAATATGTTCTGGGATAGTACGAAGCATGGGAAGACCAAGGGTTCGAAATGATGGAGCGATATTACCATTCATGGAGATTAGGCATGGAGACGAAGAAGGAACTGGCATTGATTGTATATGTATAGGAAGGAAGAAGAAGAAAAAGAAGAATAATTTAATGATATTTAAAAGAATATCCGGTACCCTGCTCCACTGATTCAAATGAATGCAATATAACTTAACCTAAAAGTACTTACTGATAAAAGGACAAATTTGGATCTAAATGATCCACTTTTTGGCACACTGCACACGCATGCACCATTATTGTTTATAGTTTTGAAAAAATTTGAACAAAAACACTAAGATTACTCACGAAAATGCACATAAACACAAAATAGTCGTTAGGACTTACTGGCAACGCTGTGGTAATTTTTTGTTGCCGTATTTACGTAGATGTATACAATCTTAATATTTCTTTAATTGAATATTGATTTATTTTTAAATTTTTACCTTGTATTAAAAATTTTAAGGAATAATTTGATTAAAAACGTATTGTTTTATTTATGAAATATAAAATTGTAGTTATAGGATACATCAATTTCCATTTTCTTAAAGAATTTTTTCAAATAATTATTATAGACAGATAAAATCGACAACGATGCAAACTTGTTAGTCAGCCATTTACAGTTTTTGTATGGTCAAATGAACAATTTGATTTGCTTAATTTTTTGCCTACGAAATTGGGTATATTGCATTTGGATGCAACAGGTACCATTATACGAAAGCCAGCTCACGTAGATAAAAGGATTTATTATTACGCTGGGGTAGTACAATTATTAAATTCGAGAGAAGTTCCTATAATTGAAAGGATTAGTTGCAAGCATGACGCAGGTTCAATAGGAATATGGCTAGGAAGTTTTAGAAATGAATGTGTACAAAAGTTGAGACGTTGGCCTGTTTTTGAAAAAGTCGTAGTGATTTCTCTTTTGCATTTCTAAATGCCATATCGGAATTTTGGAATCGATGTAATATAAAAATATATTTGGCAGATTGTTTCAACTACCTCATAAAAAGAGACATAAATTCAAACACAGCTTTAGTTTTTATTTGTTGTTCATATTTCGCAAATGTAATTTCTAAAGATATTAATAAATTTTTTGAAAGCAAATATGCTAGAAGATTAATGAAGGAAATACTAGCATCTTGCTTCAATTTGGATATGAGCGAAATGACCGCTTGGTATAAATATGTTTATTTTCTCTTAAATTGTAAGCAAACAAACGAAATGCTAGAGGATCAGATGAAATCATTGTTCAATATTTGCACAACCGTTAGTGATCAGAATGATTTAAATTATACATTTTGCGATTTTGACCAAATTAATGATGAAGAAACTATTTATAAAAGTAGCCCATTTTACAAATTCTTCAAGCAAATTGATGAGCATCTTCTATTAGATGATACGAATTGTGATGTAGAAACTGCAAATATCTTCTATAATCCAATGTTCTTCGAAGTTATTTGTAAAAAATATTTAGCAATTTTACCACTATGGAGCGGAGTCATGTTGACAAAAAAAGATCGGAGGTTAAGCAATGCCAACGTTGAAAGTTTTTTTAATATATTGAAAACATCTGTATTAGACAAAGAAATGTCCCAAAAACCGTCGCGTGCTATCAGAAAAATTAGGCAGTAAGTATGTCTTAAGCATTCATAAAGAAATAAAATCAAATATTCCGCGTAAACAATGTGCTAATAGAAAAAATACGAAATTATTAATAAATATTATAAAAAAAAGAAGGCCTGTTAGATAAAGAAACTTGGAAACATAAAAATATTTCAAAATTTACTTATTTTAAAAAATTAAACATTAAAAAAGTTATTAATGACATGAAAAATGGACTTCCTCAGTCAACGTTTTCCCAAAGCAACCAAAGTTCAGAATATAATTTAATATGTAAATATTGTAACAATAGTGTACTGGATGTTACTACTGACTGGATGCAAAGGTTGGATACACCAAAATTGCGATACCAATTTGAATCATCTACATCAAAATTACAGTGACAATAGTTTCTATTGCGACGATTGTAGTTTAATAATAAATACAGAGATAATGTATGCTAATGGCTTAGCTAAACATGATAATTATTACCAAAGAATAGAGGAAATAAATAATTATACCATTGCAATTTTTAAAAAACTTAAAGCTGTAACGCCCGAATACTATTTAACATACAACGATTTCTGTTGCTTAAATCCGAGGCAATGGTTGAATAGTTATATAATTGACATAGCACTTCAATTACTAAATCAAATTGGTAATAATAAATTCCATATATATATACAACACAACAATCTAATTATTTATTTTCGAAAGAACTTACCATTTTTGACAAACCACTTGAATAACCACTGGTGCATAATATTTGCAAATTTTCAAAATCTTAAAATCTCAAAATATCTTTTTTAATAAAAAGAAGATATTTTTAAAGAAATTCCAATGTTTACGTGAACACTGGAAAATAAATTCGATTCCTCATTTAAATCAAGAAGATAATTATAACTGTGGAGCATTTATAATATATTTTTTTGAAAGTTTCGTAAATAATAATCCACTGACAGAGTACCGATCAATGGAGGTATATCGGAAACGCATAAAAAAATTAATTTTAAGCCGATCAGACGACATGTCAGTGTTATGCACCATATGCGCTACTCCAAGAGCTGAAACAAAACCGGATCATGTGTGTGCTCGTTGTAATAGATTTACTCACATATAGCCTGTGCAACCATTAAACATACCGAGTTATGCATTAAATGTGAAAAATTTTAACAAAAATGAGACAAATCCCTTTCACACAAATGATGACAATGAGACAAATAATTTCGCTAATATGGCTATCCATATATCCGAAACCTTAGGCGCACTATTACACCTAGTAGACCTAATTAGGTTTATAATAGTAAACCAATATGTAAATTTTCAACTTCGTCCTATGAATCGTTTTCCGGAAAAATATTTTTCTTTTTTTGTTTCTGTTTTTCTTTTTGTTCAATAATAAATGGGGCTAAATTTCCGAAACCTGTTTTAGGCGCACTATTACACCTAATTAGGTTTATTATAGTAAACCTATATGTAAATTTTCAACTTCGTCCTATGAACCGTTTTCCGGAAAAATATTTTTCTTTTTTGTAGAGCTTCAATAATAAATGGGTCTAAATTTCCGAAAACTGTTAAAGGCGCACTATTACACCTAGTAGACCTAATTAGGTTTATAATAGTAAACCAATATGTAAATTTTCAACTTCGTCCTATGAATCGTTTTCCGGAAAAATATTTTTCTTTTTTTGTTTCTGTTTTTCTTTTTGTTCAATAATAAATGGGGCTAAATTTCCGAAACCTGTTTTAGGCGCACTATTACACCTAGTAGACCTAATTAGGTTTATAATAGTAAACCTATATGTAAATTTTCAACTTCGTCCTATGAATCGTTTTCCGGAAAAATATTTTTCTTTTTTTGTAGTTCAATAATAAATGGGTCTAAATTTCCGAAACCTGTTTTAGGCGCACTATTAAGTACACTTTACATTACATGATTTTTCATATGATTTATCCATATGATAAATCATATGTTTCATCACGCATAATAGACACCGTGGTATTCCCCTATGACTCGATACATTTCTATGATAAATCACACAGTGCAACCATATAAATATTTTAGTTCATGACAAAATCATATGATAAATCATATAATGTAAAGTGCACTTTACACCTAGTAGACCTAATTAGGTTTATATTAGTAAACCTATATGTAAATTTTCAACTTCGTCCTATGAATCTTTTTCCGGAAAAATATTTTTCTTTTTTTGTAGAGCTTCAATAATAAATGGGTTAAATTTCCGAAACCTGTTTTAGGCGCACTATTACACCTAGTAGACCTAATTAGGTTTGTAATAGTAAACCGATAAGTAAATTTTTAACTTCGTCCTATGCACCATTTTTCCGAACTATTTTCTTTTTTTGTAAATTTGAGACTGATACTGTTTAGGTATAGATATCTTTAGGTATGTTGTATTTAGTATCTATAGTATAGTAGAATATGATTTGGATCAGTACTTGCAGTTCGGTTCTGTTTACATTTTTGGTGGAGGAGCATATTTTGTGGATGTGGATAACTTCACATAGGTTGTACAATTATGTTTTGGAAGCTGAAACCAGGGTCTCTCCAATAAGAAACAAATATCCACTGGTGGATTTTGTATCTAAATTGTCGCTGGCCTAATCTGCATCAACGTATTCTCTCAATTGGGTCTCTGTATCAGATGAAATTTTTAATTTGAATTTTGATGTACCTTTTAAGTATCGAAGAACTCTCTTTATAGCTCCCCAGTCCGCTTCTGTTGGGCACGATATCTTTCTAGTCAAATAATTTACAGCAGTAGTTATATCAGGACGCGTTGTAATTGACAAATAGAGCAACGAACCAACTATCTTCCGGTAATTTTCGTTATCCGGGAGTGGATTACTCTCATGAGTAAATTTCAGATAACTTACATCCATTGGAGTTCAAACGACATGAGAGTTTTCCATGCCGAATTTTTCTAATAGGTTTGAAATTTTCTTCCCTTGGCTCAACCTAAAACTGCCATCATCTCCTCTATCAACTGCATTTACCAAGAAAATAAGTTAAATTTCCCAAATCGGCTAACTCAAAATGTTTATTTAATTCCACCCCCACTTGATTGATGACCGTTTCATATTAATGGCAAATAATGATGTCATCAACACAAACTAATAAATACAAAATATCTTCTAAATTATCTTCTCCAGATTTTCCTTTCGTGTATAAACACAAATCATTTTGATTTTGAATAAATCTGCATTCTTCTAAAACTTGATTCAGTGTCATTCCAAGTTTTGGCTGCTTGTTTTAAACCGATTTATGTAGTTTGTAAACATAATCGGCCTTGCTTTCGTTTACAAACCCTTCTGGCTGAACAATGTATATGTGTTCCCTTAAAACACCATTTAGGAAGGCTGTCTTGACATCGAAATGTCGCAAAATTTACTTCTTTACTGCCGGAACTTTTACTAATATCTTTAAAGTAGTCCGCTTCATAACTGGTGCAAAAGTACTGTCGTAATCTTCACCGTATTTCTGTGTATATCCTTTAGCAACTAGTCTTGCTTTATATCTTGTGATATTACCTTCGGAATCTGTTTTCAACTTAAAAACCCATTTACACCCGACGGCATTTATCCCTTCTGGGAGTTTGGCTACACTCCACACTTTCTTATCCTCAAAAGACTGTAATTCTTCCGTCATTGCTACAAACCATTTTTGTTTTTCTTTTTCACTAAAAGTCATTATTTCTTTCAGATTTTCTGGTTCTTTAATATTTGGAATACTCGGAAAATAGGCAAATCTAACTGGGGGTTTTCCTTTATTAATCCTCGAAGACGTTCTTACTGACTTTACTGATCTGAAACGAACGGTTCTACTAATGGTTACCTTGTTGGAATCTTTATTTAATATCCGGTATCCATGTGATCTTTCACAATATCCTACCACGATTCCTTTGTCTGCTCGAACATCCCATTTAGTTCTACTTTCTTTCGGAACATACGAGTAGGCGACACTTCCAAAGCTTCGAAGGTGATCTATACGGGGTTTAATACCATGCCAAAGTTCAAAAGGTGTAATATTAGTTGCACTGGTTGGTAAGCGATTTTGAATATAGTTTGCTGTACACAAAGCTTCACCCCAATACTTACTTGGTAGTATTGGTAAGTTAGTATCAAATAGCATACACCTAGCAGATTCACATAGAGTTCTGTTTTTACGTTCTGCTCTGGTGATTATGGAACGGTTGTTTCGAAGTTTACACCATATCTACATAACAGGTTATAAGGTACCTGTGTAGTGTATCTGGTACCTGTGTAGTGTATCTGGAAAAATCATCAACAAAGTTTAAAAAGTATCGTCTTTTACCTGGAGTCTGCGTTTTTATTGGTCCACAAATATCTGAATAAATTAAATCAAGACACTCTTTTGAATTCTTATCCTTGTCTTTCATAAATGGCCTCTTACTTAACTTAGATTTAATACAACTAACACACTGTAAATAGTTCCCACAGTCTTCAATCTTAATACCTTTAGCTAAATTTCTTGTTTCTAATTTCTTTATATCTTCTACATTTCTGTGTCCTAAGCGCTTGTGCCATATGTGAATACAATTCGTTTCTTTTTCTTCCTCACAAACGTTAACTCGAAAACCATTATCTAATATTAATTTGTATAGTCCCTCTTCAACTCGCCCTTCAGCAAAAATATTATTTCCGAATTTGATTAAGCATTTATTTCTTTCGAAATTAACCATCATACCTTTTTCAACTAGTCTTTTCACTGACAGCAAATTAGTCTTTAATTCCGGAATATAGAGGACATTTTTCACAATTATTATTCTTACTTCTTCACCGACTTTACATGCTAACTTTCCTTCTCCCATGCCCATACACATCATTTCATCTCCATTTGCTATAGTAACCTTTTCTTCATAATTTTCTAAGCAAACAAAGAAATCTTTGATGCCTGTCATGTGGCTGGAAGCACCCGAATCGATGAACCAATTTCCATTGCCATTAGATTTACTGTCTGATACTAAACCGAAACAGAAATTCTCTACAGAAATGTTGTTCAACAGCACTTTTTCAACACTTTTATTTTGGAATTTTTTATTGCCTTCAGCCTGAAGTTTCTTTTTAAGAAAATAGCAATTCTTCTTTAGATGACCTTGTCTTTTACAATAGAAGCATTCGGCCTTTGAAAACTGCTTCTTTGTCTTAAAAATTGTCTTTAATGCAGATTCGCATTCTTTCTCGTAATAACTTCTCCTATCGAATTCGTCTAATAATTTTCCTTTAATACACTCCAAAGTCAACTCATCGTCTGGACGGACATCAAGACCTGTAACTAGTGAATCATATTTTTCCGGTAGACCGCTTAATAATAGAGCTGCAACATGGAACTCCTTAATTTCTTCAGCAATTCCTCGTAATTGTTCGACGATTTCTAATGTTCTTCTTATATAATCTGACATTGAAGAGGTTGGATCAAATTTTATTTGGTACAGCTTCCTCAAGAGATACAATTTATTGCTTAAATTGGCCCTCTCGTGAACTTGTTGCAGTTTATCCCACATTTGTCTGGCTGAAGAACATTTGCAAATATGTACAATCTGGTTGTTCTCTACACACAGAGATATTGTGCTTGAGCATTCTGGTCTAAAGTGATCCATTCCTTCGATGGATTTTCCGGTCTCACATCGTCAATTGCACAAGTGCCTTTTCGTATCAACAACATTTTTACCTTGAACTTCCATGGTTGATAATTATCATTCTTTAGTTTTCCAAAACCAAACTTCGTATTTTCAGTTTCCATTTTATTACCTTATTACGAGTATTTCTTCTCAATGTTTACAAAAATTTTGTACCTATGCTAGGCCCATAATCTGTTGAGGTTTCACAGCGATACGGCGAATTTGGCAAAACTACTACTAATATGAGAATGATTGATTTATATACATATTTTGGAAAACTATATATAATCGTTGCAGTTATATATAATGTTATGCAGTTATGCAGTTATATATAAATATATATATATATACTCGCAGAATGGTTGGAAAGGGCGCTAACGCGCCCTTTCTTGGGACACTGACCCGTTGCCAGGTCGTCAATTGTTGCAATTTAATCTTTTGGTGGTCTTGTCACTTAGTCAGGCAATCACTACCACTATATACACTCTACTATACAACCATACACTACTGCTTCATTATCACAAATCACTAATTGTAAGCTCAAAAGTTTATTAGCCGTAATTGTTAATAAAACTTTGATAATAGCGTCCAAATCCAAAAATTTGTTCGCTTCAAATCAAATAAGGTTTATAAACGCACCCCGAAAAATAAATAATTGTAAGTCTTTGTTTATTAACACCCAAGAACAAAATAACAAATACATTATCCGATTCCACCTTATCAACCTAAAAACTAGTCCCTCCGTGAATCATACATTTTCGATACAATTCTTTCGTTTTAAATAAATATCCATCGCAGTGCCGTCCCCATTTCTAACATATGCTAATGCTAATAATCGCTCGGCCAAAATCCAAAATGCCAAAATATTAATGCACATTGCACACCCCTCTCTCGACCGCTACAAGCTAACGTTTCAAAGTAAAATGCCCTCGCACGGTTCAAGTTAAAAATATGCGGTTTGTTTTGTTAGTTAGAGAAAACTACGCTTAACAAATTTGTATTCTTGTAATATTTTTGTAAACCTAATAGTTTTCGATATTTGAGCGTGATAATTTTAATTATGACTAATTAAAATTAAACCTTTTCTAATAACTCAAAAACTAATTGTCGAATAAAAATTTGTAAATTACTATTCGATGTAAAATAATATTCCCTACAAATCACCTAGCACCAAAAATTTCGTAAATCTAACGGTTTAGGAGATATTTGATTTTGAATTTTCCGGAAAAAACGATTTTTGTTACGGCTTATTCGCGAGGTTCGGAAAATATACCATTCGATAGAAAAATCAATTCTAAACAATTTCTGTATCTTGTAAAATTTTCGTAAACCTTCCGTTTCGGAGATATTAATGTATTTATTCACAAAGTAATTCCTTCTCGATCCGTCCCTGTTCTCTACGGAGAGAACGGTTTCGGGAATCCCTTTGCTGCGCGAATTTGAACCATAAATCCGTCGCTCGAGTCTCATGATCGCGACTTAGATTTATCCCTATAACTTTTGAACTGCTCAAGATAAACATATGCAGTTTGTTTTGTTAGTTGGAAAAAACTACGCTTAACAAATTTGTATTCTTCTAAAATTATCGTAAACCTAATAGTTTTCGAGATTTGAGCGTGTAAATAATAAAGAATTTAATTATAATTAAATTATTTTTGCCATAACTCCGCGAAGGAAATTTTGATTTTCCCGCGGTTTGCGTGAGATAATCGATATTAATTTGACGAATATTTTAGGAGAGATTGAGAAAAATCGATCTCTTCGTTTCCGATAAAATCGCAAAAAACCCTAAAAATACCCTAAAAATCCGGAATTTTTCACCCGGAAGGAAACTTTTCCGGGTTTCGAAATGTCGATTTTCCGATAGATCTCGTCAAAATTCGTAAAGATTGCGTTTTTCCCGCGACGATTTTCCTTCGCGTACGGCCGTAAGAAAAAAACACTCCAATCAGCTCGGTTTTACCCAGCAATATCGCAGGTTTTTCGTCGTAACTCAACAACCGTTAAAGTTGGAACCACCCCGTAAACTTTTTATTATGTAAAAAAACATCCTCTACAATTTTCAAAGAATAATTTTTTTTTCGAAATCGCATCTTTTTTCGAGTTATTTCGACTTTTTGGCAATCGCGTTTATTTAAAAAAATCGATATCGCGCTATAAATCAGAAACCGCTCAAAATCGAATCACCCCATCCACATATATTGTACAAAATACTATTCTTTACAAATTTCGATTCTTGAGAAATTTTCAAAAAACGGCTAGTTTTTGAGTAATTGTAAAATATAAATTTTTCGTTCGCTAAGGAAAGTTTGTTTTTTATCGTTATAACTCAAAAACGATTCAAAAGAGAACAACCCCTTATATGTCCTATTATAGAGAAAAACGTTTTCTACAATTTTCAAAGAATAAATTTTTTTTCGAAATCGCATCTTTTTTCGAGATATTTCAATTTTTTTGCCGAAAATCGAAAATTAAAATTTATTTTTACTATAACTCCGGTAAATGGATTTTCCTGGATATGCGGTTTGCTTGAGATGATTGGTAATATATTGAAGAATGTTTTGGGAAATTTTAAAGAAAATCGTTGGAAGATTTTCCAAGAAAATCCCGAAAAACCACAAAAATCCCCAAAAATCCCCCAAAAATCCGGTTTTTCACCCGGAAGGAAAAGTTTCCGGGTTTCGAAATATGGATTTTCCGATAGATCTCGTCGAGTTACGTCGGATAGCGTTTTTTCCGCGACGATTTTCCTTCGCGTTTGGCCGTAAAAAATAAAACACGCCAATGAGTCAGTGAATGAATGAATGAATGAATGGATTCTTTCGGTTTCAGCTGTATAGTTAGTAGGATATATATATATATATTATATATATACAAAATATATCAATATACAGGATGATCTGGCGATCAACTAAAAACACAATAGAGGTGCAGCGAAAATAGGAATTTGTTTATCCTCTATACTGGCAACATTTGTAATAATATAGTTGTTCTGTTTCTGTACAAGATGATTATTTTGGTTAAATAAATAACTTAATTTATTAATAAATCATAAGTTTCATTTACAAAATCATCTCCTTTGACCTGAGATAACTGCAATGTTGCAAATTGCGTTTTATGTTATGATATCTATAGCAATTATATTTTTCCAATTCCTATATCATTCCAAGAAATCATTTATCTATTAACTATAGTATAAGAGTCGAATTTTTTATTCAGCAATTGGTACAAAATTAACATTTTACTATTATTAAGTAATTTGTTAGAAACCATGGCTTTTTACAATGGCTGTGTAGTAAACGTGTGCTTGTGTTTGTACGTTTTACTAAGTTAGTGTTTGTAAAGTATTGAAATTGGTTTTTCTTTTTAATTTTTATTTTATTTAGGCTTCTTATCGCACGTGGATGGACTCTCGATGGGTTTTCACGACGGATCGCCCGCTTTGAGTATATTTAAAAGGGCCGTGATGACAAATTACAACCAAGGAAGTGGGTATGTACAGGGTGTATCATAAGTTGATACTTCTTTTTTAACTGTATATGAATCTCTTAATTCTAAGCAACTTTTTCAAATAAACTTTTTGAATATTCTGAAAAACAAAGATAAAAATTTTTCTAAAATTTTATCTTTATTTCGAATTTCGAATATTTCCCAATACGCACCTGCTTCATTAAATATGAAATTTATTTATTATCAGCATTTATTTGACAGATGACTTCCATAAATAAATTTCTTATTTAATAAAGCAGGTACGTATTGGAAAATATTTGAAATTTTAAAATTTTCTATCTTCTTTGTTATTCAGAATATTCAAAAAGTTTATTTGAAAAAGTTGCTTAGAATTAAGAGATTCATATACAGTTGAAAAAGAAGTATCAACTTATGATACACCCTGTATATATACAGGATGGTTCGAATTAGAGGCGTAAAAAATCATATATTTTATACAGGGTGTTTTCAAATAAATGTTTTGAATATTCTGAAACACAAAGGAGATTGAAAATAATAAAATTTCGAATATTTTCCAATATGTACCTACTTTATTAAATAATAAATTTATTTATAGCGGTCCTCTGTCATTGGAAAATATTAAAAATTTTATAATTTTCTATCTTTTTCGTTTTTCAGAATATTCATCAAAAAGTTTACATGAAAAAGTTGCTTAGAATTAAGTGATTTCATTTACACAGTTGTAAAAGAAGTATTAACTTATGAAACACCCTGTACATAGGGGAAAGGCGGACATAACGGGGTAGGCGGGCAAAACGGGGTACCATTATTTTAAAAGATCCCGGTATTCAAATCTCTGTACTCTTTTGAGCCAATTACTTTCCAGACATCCACGTTATCGTTGTAGCAATGTTTGATCTAGATAGTGCCAATGTAACTGCCATATGTCAATCGTGCGCGTTATTTTGATACAGAAATATTAAACTCTGTTCAGATCAATGTAAGTCACAATAAATTAACTGATTAACTTAAAAGTGATTTTCGTTAATTAATATAGTAAATTTCGAGTCAACGGAAAGTACACAGTCTTACACTTAAATTGACTTACAATTTTTTTGAAAATAATATTTTGTTTTTGACAGTTAAACCAAAATAGCACCTAGCGGCCAAAATGGGATAGGGTAATATGGGGTACCCCATAACTAAAGGCTTTAGAACCTTAAGTACCCCATTTTGCCCGCCTTTCCCCTATATCTTATTTTTTGATACAAATTTCTCAGAAAATATGTTAAAAAGTTCATTTATTTTTCTTTGTATACAAATTGTACTGTATAATGCACAGATTTTTTTTGTCAAAAAAGGGTTACAAATAATTTATACAGGGTGTAACAAAAAGGTGGGTCATAAATTAATCATATATCGTCGAAAGTTAAAATTTTTCAATATTGGTTTTGGGGCAGTTTAAAATTGTAAATCATGAGTGACACAGAAAATGCTGTAGCGGCAGATGCTGCTACAATGATTATTGTAGTTGATGGAAACCAGCAACAGCATGTTCGTCGCTCTCGAAGGTTTTGGATACGGCCCAGCCTTGATATTGTTTGCTCTTCATTCCACATATTGAACTTATTCAAGTTAAAGAATAATTAAACTGACCAAAATAACTACAAAGTTTTGTATTTGAACAATATGTCGATGCTTCGACACGTCCAAACTATTCATGTCGATTCGACTTCTTTTGATCCGTACCGATTTGGTTCGAGTTGCATTCGATTCGACTCTACATCAATCGACAATGCCGGTCGACCGTCCACACTGGTTCGATATTGTCGATCGACACTATTCGACGTAATGTGGGCGCTGCTTAAGACGGCGAACAAGACGTAAAATTATTTAAATTGTTTCCCAATACAAACTCTGAACTCCCGTTTCACCACTATGGGGTGACTATTCAATTCTAACCTTCGTAGGAGTACTCTAATAAAAAAATAAGTGATTATAAGTTTTCAAAATTCAAATACATTATTATAATATTAATTTCAATTAGTGTTTTTTTTCTGGAGTATATAAATTACAATTTGTACCATAATTTTTCCCAAAATTCGATAATTCTGGCATCGCTGCGCTACAATTTCATTTACCGCTATTTTTCAAAACCTCACAAAAATAAAATTTAGAGATATTAGCTGTTTTCGTGGAGCAAATCCTGAACACATCCTGAATACATCCCGAACATATACTGAGTATAATCGTGAAATTGACGTATGCGCAATAAAATTCAGGATACGTTCAGAATTTTAGGACACCGCGAACGATTATTTGATATTTACGAAAAAAAAAAAAACGAAGAATAAGACAACGTTATCTTACGTGATTTTGTCTTGGAATATGTTTGTGAAGTAAAGTATTTGTTGAGGGCATTGTTAAAGTGTTTTAGTTAAAATTTTTATTACTTTTTTTTTAATTCGAAAAATATGGCTCAAGGAGCCACAGCTGAGTCTCTACTTAATCTGAAATGGTGCCTAAATTGTTGATAACTAAATTGGGTCCCAACCCTAAACTAAAGTCCCAAAATCTCTTCCAAATCTTCGTCGCTTGAACTGAAGTTCATCGTCTAAATAGTAGTTTAAAATTAAGTTTTCTTACAAAAAGTGTCTGATTTGATTAATACTGTTTGTTCAAACAAGAAACACTGATGAATTGTGAAAATTAATAGATATTTAAACACAAAAATAATAAGAAATAGAGAATAAAGAAAAAGAATGAGAACTTGTGAAGTTAGTAGCATAGAAACACAACATTAAAACGCAAAAAGAATTTTGAAAATCGGTTGATATTTACCCGGGGTATTAAATTTTTAATTTCTAATTTAAAATAAATTCAATTATTCCCATCCATTAAAAAATTTTTGCCTTTTCTAGGAAATTTGCATCGGCAAACTGATTTCAGTCGCTTCACTGGCAGTATACGAAGTGGCAAAGTCGGACCGCAGCAATGTAGTGAGCGGTACAGTTGATTATTTTGCAATGCATCGAACAGAGAGCGCATATGATACTATGACGCGCTGAAGCCACGCCTGCTCTATGTTTTAGTATTAAAAGTATTTTTTATTCTCACTATTTTACATTTTAAGTGTACCGACAAAAATTTGCCTCTCTGTATAAGCAGCGCGAGAAGACGGGCCTACTCATTATAAATGCAACATTTGTCTCGATAAAATGTGTAGCCCAAGCGCTGCTATCGTTTACGGTACAATTGAACAGTACCTTGTAGTCCAAAACTATCTTTTTAAAACCGTAGTAAGTATATAAAGAAGTACTTTCAGCATAGACTGAAAAAATAAATAGTCTTAACCATTAGGTACTTCCTTAGGTAGGTTTCCTGGGCGAGCGAAGCCGCGGGCAAAAGCTAGTTAGATATAGTCCGTTCGTTGAAATCGTGCCGGTTTCGGATTAAGCTTTCAATGTTTACAGTCCCCAAAAAATACCTGTTTTCGGGGAAAACGCCAACTGCTCAAAATTATTTTATTTTATCAAAATGAATCTACAGTAAAACACAGTGAACAATATTGTTTTCCCCGAAAACAGGTATTTTTTGGGGACTGTAAACATTGAACGCTTAATTCGAAACCGGCACGATTTCAATGAACGGACTATATAAACCAATTATGCGTTTACACAAATATGCGAATATAACATTTTTATTTATATAAAATTTTAAAAAGTAGGTATACAATGAAATATTTTATATTTGCAGTGGGATGATAATTATAGGTATGAGTATATTTAAAATATACCTATAATAAGATTTAGAGATCATCATCACTATTGATAAATCTACAAATTTCCATTTCTGTGGAAGTAGGATGTAGTCTTTTATTACATTGGGTATTAGTATACAAACTAAAAAGTAATCTATCAAATTTGTCTTGACACATTTTTTTTGAACGATATAAATAAGCCAAATCATCAGTTTCACTAACCTTATGATGATGATCCCTAACAATATTAAGTTTTACATCAGGACAATCTTTTTCGATAATACGTTTAAATTTTATAAAACATCGTTGACAGAAAACTAAGTTAAAATTTTTTATATAATATTGGTGAATCCAAACACAATATCTACGCAAATTATATTCGGTGCTCCAATCTGATTTTCTAATCATAGCATCACTTATATAATTTGGTACGTTTCTATAAGTACATCTAAAACTAAAATGATTTTCCAAAAGAGAATCATCATCAGGGTCATCACAAGTATATTCTAACAAAAATTTCCATTTATATTTACTATATTTTGACATAACTTTATACATTAATGGAGGATGAAATAACTTTTGATTTAAAAAATTTATAATGGAATTAATGTTTACACAAACTTTTTTTACGCAAATATCTTGAAGTGAAGGAATCATGATCTATAACAAAGAAAAAATAAAAATTATTCTTTAGAATAACTTTATTATTTAATTTGCTTATGTCAGGTTTCACCAACGTTAAATAAACTCTAAATAGTTATTCAACGAATAAATTTGCTATTTGACGTATTTTGGGTTGGTGAAACCGAACATTAGTAACTTTAATGTATAATAAACCGTTACCTTTTAATTCTCGATTATTTTTAAATAATTTTTTTGATTGTATTTTATTATTAAAACTCTTCACCTGAAAAATATAAAAAAACTTCCATTAGAAAATTAATGAATATATTATTTGACCGGTATTCAGTGTCCCATTTTTACGTTAAAAACGGTTTTGAAGTAACTAAGTCCTAACAAAGTCCTTAGACTCCATAACAATAATGTACAACTGTCCAACTAATTTTTTAAAAAGACCGCTGAATAAAATCTCACCTTGTTATATAAAAAAAACAGTTCACATAAAAATTGAAATAACTAATATCACAATTTCCAAATAGCTTTGTTGTATTCGTTTCGATGTTACGATAAAGCAGGGAAAGAATGTACTGAGCTCCTAATGGTTTCCAGCTCGTAGATAGGCGGTTTAACATAATAACATTTTATTCCGACGGTCTGCGACACGCGTTCGTTATCAACAATTCTCGAGATAGAATTACACGGTCAAGGTTAACATAATGCTAAACGTATAAAAGTCATGTACAGGGTGTATTGTAAGTTGGTACTTCTTTTTCAACTGTGTTGTAACATGTTCAACATGTTTTGCCTTAATTTTATTAAATCATTTACGGTCGTATGCACCACCATCATTTAATCCCGTTTAAAATTTAAACTCGTTTAAAGGCAAAATTTCTTATGCACCACCAAAAAAGTTGGAGTCAAACTCGATTAAGTTAATCCTTCAAAATTGAGCGTTTAATATGTTTAAACCGTGAAATGTAACCTCAAGAACATGACAATTAGCAATTTATTGTACATAGAGGTTCATTTTCCGTTAGTATAACATTAATTTCAATTTATTAAGTATATTTAGAACATTACAACATTTTGTAGTAGTTCATTAGTTAGAAACACAAGTAAGAAATTACTTTTATATATATTTATATATTTATCAAAAAAAAAAAATTATTTGTTTTAACTTTTTTAATGATTGCTAGATGATCCGAATCACAATCAACTTTATTTTTAAGCCCCTGCGGAGATTTATTATAATGTTAATATATTAATGTTAATATAATCAAATATAGCAATTAAGAAATTAGTTTACGTATGTTAAAATAGAATAAAATAATAAAATGAATTTGGGCATTCTCCCGATCCGTGACAATATAAATACATTAAATGTAAGTAATTTCAATATTCTTCTTATAGATAAATAAATCTAATCATTGAAGTCTATATGGGTATGTGCGTATCAATAATCATTGTAAATGGTAAATAGAATCATTGAATTTGAATTTGAATCCATATTAGGTAATTTTAACGGCATGGTGACGCCATTTTGTGATTTAAAAATCGAATTTCATTCACCAATATCTATTTTCTCTAATATTGTTAAATATTATTTTGTCCTTTAAAATATGCTAAATGTAACATATTTGTAAATTTTAAATATTTTTTCGCACATAAATCCCAGACTAAATTTAATGTTACACAATTGGGTTTAAGACTTTGCGTCTCATTTTTGCAGTGGAATGCGCTCACAGATTTTTTCCTATATTTTGGAATTATAAAAAGAAAACTTTCGCTTCATGATGTCGACTGACCTTAAGTGGTCATTTCTTCTAACGGCCGAAATCTTCATCGCCTCTGGAAAACTCCAGGACTACTTGGACGACGCAGTAGCTTCCGTCTCTACGTAGAGACGTTTTAGTCTTCGCATTTCAAAAAGAGACGTTTTAGTATTCGCATTTCATCAATCAGGTTTGGTAACCAATGTAATATCACAGATTATCAATGTCCCGTTTGTATCATTTATGTCGTTTGTCTCCGATTTCTTAATTTTAGATTCGCTAATTTTATATTCGCTAATTTTATACTTGCTATTGTTATATTCGCTAATTTTACATTCGCATTCGCATTTATACCGAATTACATTTTGAGTAGCATGTATACTAAATTTTCCTTCACCTTTATATTTGTGTTATTATTGCCGAAATAGATTATTTACATATTTCTTCTAAATTTTTTTATCAGTTACAGGGGAACCATAAATTCTCTTCGCATCGTTGAATATCGAGTTAGCTATTAATTTGCAATATTATTTCATTGAAAATCTTATGTCAGTTTAAGGCAATTCTCCCGACTTGCTAAAGAGAATTCCTGGCGCCTATCAAACTGTACCTCACCCTTAACGCAGCCATCCTCTAAGAAAAGCCTACTCACGAACCTGAGATAAGCAGCCACTTGCTCATGCTCATTGGTTTCTAGCATAACCATTAACTAACGTTACAATATGTTACAAATTATCAACGTAACACTAGTTACATTACAGTGTATGAATCTCTTAATTCTAAGCAACTTTTTCAAATAAACTTTTTGAATACTATGAATAACAAAGATCGAAAATTTTAAAATTTCGAATATTTTCCAATACGTACCTGCTTTATTAAATAAGAAATTTATTTATGGCAGTCATCTGTCAAATAAATGCCGAAAAAAAAAATTCATATTTAATAAAGCAGGTATTGGGAAATAATCGAAATTCAAAAAAAATGTAAAAATTATAAAAAATTTTTATTTTTGTTTTTCAGAATGTTCAAAAAGTTTATTTGAAAAAGTTGCTCGGAATTAAGAGATTCCCACCTTAAGAGACCTTCCCACCGGCGCGCATGGACCCTGAGCGGAGCCCTATGGGGGCATGAGCGGAGCCTATGGTCAGAACCCGTATTTCAAACTCGCGCAGATAGCCAAAATAGTCTTATAGGAAAGAAGAAACACCCCCTAGTGCCATCTACATAGTGGTACCTGGTAGCACCTACAAGCCACGCCTCTCGCGCATGCGCAGATCGTACGAAAGAGCCAAAAATGCCAAACTCGAACATTTCTCATGTTAATTTACATAAGAAATGAGCTTGAACTCGCTTAGCATATCTGACGCGGAGTAATAAATCATCGTGATCCTCGCAAAATCAATACAGGATGAGCCATCCAAATAATATTAAAATATCATCGTAAACATTACTTTTTGTTCAATTTTTGTCTTGAGCAGGTAGCTAGTATTAGGCAGCGTTTTCTATTGTTAAGAGATAAAAATTACGTTTTTTCGGTAGTCACTAAGTAAAATGTAAGGTAGTGAGAATAGAAAATACTTTCAATACTACAACACAGAGCAGTCGTGGCTTTAGCGCGTCATAGTATCATATGCGCTCTTTGTTCGCACATAATAATCAACTTTACCGCTCACTAAAATGTACCTCTCCGACTTGGCCGACGTGCATATTTAAAAACAATGGTCGGTATTCAACGCCCCTGTTTAATGTTAAAGATGCGTTTAGAGTTACTCTAAGTCCTAATAAAGTCCATAGTTACTCCATAACAACAGTGTAAAAATGTCAAATTGTTGGCGTGACTCTAATTTTAAAGAGAAGCGCTGAATACGGGCCAATTTGTATGAATGATGCATTATATGACAAAAATAGTTGCTTACGTAATAATATCTTAACATGGTGCTGAAAGGGTTAATCTTAGTCAGACTCGGAGGAAGAACTACATATTGTTGACGTTAATAATAACTGGTTCAATTAGTTCATCACAAATATTGTCAATCTTCCACATAGACGATTCATCTTTGATGACATGATCAAATTGAGGATTTCATCCACAATATACATTTTAAATCTCTGTCTTTGTGCATCTTCGCAATTGAATGAAGTTCCGATTTTAGTGAGTCATTAGGAAATGTTATATTTTTTTATTTAAACCAATCAATGATTGTCAATGATTCCTTTAACCTCGAATGGTAACTAGCATTATCTATTACAATAATGGAACCTTTAGGAATAAGTTCTATTATTTCCACAAACCATTCTTCAAAAACATCAGCGGTCAGATCTCGTGCTGGTAGTCACCTGTACGTTTTGAAACAAAGGTCAGTAGTCCACCGTCAACAAAACCTTCCGAACTTCCAATGTGTAAGATGATTAGCCTTTATCCTTTACCTAATGGTGGATTTAGACAGTAGATAAACCGTCCAAGAACGCTTGCCTACCGCTTGTAGCTTTATCATCTTGCTTTGTTTCTGCCAATGTTTTGAAACCGCGTATCCCGCATTTATCCACGTTTCTCCACACATTGAAGTTGCTTTTTTATAAAAGTAAATAAATTTGGATGAGGAATAAAAATGCGAATTGAATTCGGAATGAAATGATTCGCATGCATTCGTTGAAAATGTAGACATTGATCATTGTTTAGCGTTTAGCCCCATACACTCGGAGGAAATTTTGCGGTGTCATCGATATACCTAGTTGTCCACTAAATAATCGCAGTATTCCAGCAATACTTGATTTTTAGGCATTTCTCCAAATATATCTTGTGAAAAACTATCTCCAACTTCGCCAGAGTCTAGGTTAGTGAGGCCTAATGGATATTATGAAAGTTCGAACTTTTTTCACTGTACGGAACAGCTCAAATTCTGAATTTTGCGGTACCACGCGGTACGCTTGACATAAAGGGAATCTACACCCCATTAAATTTGAATATGGCCAACATTTCAAAATAGCATTATGAATGACTCGTTCAAAGTCGACTACGATATTTCTTGGTTTAAAAGATAAAATCAGTGCAGAACACTTAACACTTAAGCGCGGATAGTAAATAATGAATAAAAAATACTAATATGTATACTGATATGTACCTACATACTAATATGTACCACCCATATAAATGGTATCACAGGAACACAAAAAATATAAAATTGTAAAACAAGAAAAAATAATTAAATTATTTTCAATGTCTGCAGAGCTCAATTTTTTCTCACTCATAGTAGATCATCGCTTCCAATGCTTGAAGCCCAATAATTGTTCTGCGATATGAATAAGGATACTCTTAATAATAATTTAATTTCAATAATTTTTCTCTTACTCACTGTATATTCCTTATTATAATTAGTTTAGATGGTCTTTCTGTACAATCATCCACAGTTTTTCTTTTAACACTCTTACTAATAGCTTGCCTAAGAACTGTCTTCTCACGTTCATGGTTATATTCAAGCTGAGATTCCAAAGTAGTATTTTTAGTATTGTCACGTCAAAGGAGGTTTAGGCGTTTCTTCTTGGGGTAGACTCGCTTGGTGGGCCTAGGTACGGGGTTAGTTAGAGATACACAGGTAAACTTTGCACACAACTTTATTGGATTTCCATAATTACACCATTAAAGGGGCGAATGAAACGACACCCCGAAGGGGTGTCTTGCCCCAAAAGATTTGACCAAATACTCGGAACCAACTAAGAGTCGCGATGGTCGCACCTGAGAGTATTTATATTAAAGTATATTGCTGACAACGCGCGAGTACTTCGCGTGCAGCCTTCGCGCGTTGTGTTATTATAAACAATATTTGTTATACTATTTCAAACAATTATGTTGTGTTCTACTGTCAGGATTGACCCACATTACCACTCGTGACAGTATTTTCGTCTGCACTTGTGTACCTATATTTTTGCATTGGACCTTTGCATTGGAATTTTCGTGTATATTTCTATTTCTATAAACAAACCCAATATCTTGCCGATTCCAGCCGCTGCTCAATGAAATAATCATTGAATTTATCCATTTTTTCTATCCACTGTGAATTCTCCGCAATATCTAGCCATCCGTCGTCGACGTACTCATGAAGTAAATGAGTTCACTAAGATAAGTTCACTAAAGATAAACAATAAGATGAGTTCACTACCGGGTCAATTTCTTAGAAATAGACAAATCCTTAAAATCTATCCTTTCTAAAAAATTTAGCGTCTCCTCACAAGGAGAAACTCAAAAGGAGCTTTAGTTGCTGGGAAACTAGGCGCAACTGTTTGACTAGCCAACCCGACCCATTTATTTTAATCACCATCATAGACCAACTAGTAATGACTAATGACACATACGTTTTGCGATGTCTCTTTTCTTGGCTGTGAAAGCAACAGCAGCGCCATCTGTGAATTCGAAGAAACTAAAAATAATTCATTGAGAAGAACATTGGTCTATGATCACGATACTCACACGAATCAACTTGAAAACCCACGCGATCCCAATTGAAGCGACTGGGCATGTTGCGTCGCTAAGCGACTTGAATTGCTCAGTCGCTTGCTAATTGCAGTAATTATTTATAATCCTGTTATGGAACTCTATGGCGAAGAAGGTCGCCAGTCCTTCGAGCTGTCGAGCGAGACCGAAGTTTTAAGGTAAAAACGCCCTGTAAATCGACATGATGATACTTCAGCGGATGTTGTGTTAAATATCCACTGGTAATGACGAAGCAGTTGGCTAGATTTATCGATTTTACCTTTTGCACCCTGAGCAAGATAATCTCTATATTGTCCACACAAAGTCCACTATATCGTTATGGCGCCTGATTCGCGCCGATTTCGTGGAATTGCATTGTCGTCTCATACTGTGCTTGACACGATCGGCACTTAAGATCAGGTTGCGGTACCACTCCGTTCATTGTGACCCTGTTGCAAGAATTCGTACTCATTTTGAGAGCTGTGATCATGCGGTGGATCGCGGAGGACGTGGAAACAGACTTCCTCTTCCAATCCACCGTTGTCTAAATACAGCATTAATATGCTCTCGCACAATAATAGCAAAATGTGCTGGGCAACCATCCAACTGCAGAAACAAGTTTCGTCGTGTTTGCAGTGGCACATCTTCCAACAACAACGGTAATTGAATGGCCAAAAAGTCAAGGAAGATATTGCCATTTAGGGACTGTTCGAAAAAATATGGCCCAATAATTCTGCCCCACAGTAATCCTCACCACACATTTAAACTCCAACGTCCTTGGTGCTGAACTTCACGCAACCAATGCGGATTTTCTGCAGACCAATAATGCATATTGTGCAGATTGACTCTCCCGTCATTATTAAATGTGGCTTCGTCGCCGTCGGGCCAAAGACTTTGAAATAAATTCTCTATTTTCGCGTATCATGCCTAAAATCCAATGGCAATAGTCCAACATCCTGTCAAAGTCTTCCTCTTTCAATGCCTAATGTAAAACAACATGATACGGGTGCATTCTAAAAGTAATTAAAAAAAGTTAAAGTCAAATAAATCTCAAAATTTGGCGGCCATTAGAACTTTTACCTATGGTCTTTCAAAATATTTTGAACCGTTGTTCTTGATATGGCGAATTCAAGGGATAATGCTCTTGTGCTAACATGAGGATTTCCTTCAACATATCCCAGTACGCGGTTAATATTTTCTTGAGTTCTTCCAATTCTTTGCCGTTGAAACGTAGGCCGAAAACTACCATTGGCTCTTAAGCTCGCCACTAATCGAACACTTTCATATCGCAAGAATGCCTATTTGGATAACGAGCCGCGTAAAGTCTTTTTGCTACTGCAGCATTCTGAAGACATTCAAAATAAACTGCAAGCATATCAACAGCTTCATCGTTCGTAAAAGGTATTTTGAAAGCGTAAAAATTGCTTAAAGTGTTGCGAAACTATTGACAACTATTGACAATTTCAGGTTTATTTATGTTTTGAGGTAGGTATTTCTTTTTCCATGGCCTCTGCTTCTAATAATTGTCTTTTTCGTATACATATCACAGACCAGTCACTATATAGACGTTTCACGTAAATGGCTCAAGGTGGAGTAAAAATTTTATTTTTGGACCAGATCCCTAGATGACAATCTAATACAATTGTACCTAGGGACTTTACATTTTGCGTTTGAAATATGTGAATCCCTTGTTGAGTGACATTTACCTATGCGTTTCATTTCATTTCTTTTGTATTTAATGTTTCAAGTTTGAGTGCTGTGTCGTGGTGTATGTGTAAATAATCATGCCTTATATTAAAAAATGATGTGTTGCAAAAATTGCAAATATAATGATAAAATTCGGCATTTGTTTCCATCCCAATAAGGATATTGAACAGCTTAAAATGTGGATACAGGCATTAAATATTATCTACGGAATTCAGTGAAATGGACCCCATGTTACTTATCATAAGAAAACGCCTTCATGAGAAACGTTTTAATTTTAGTTTTCCATATTTTACTCATTATTATTACTAATATTGTTATGAATTTAGTTTCATGGTAGTTTAAAAAATTTTAATTTATTTTTAAAAACTTTTATTTCATATTAATATTAAAAAAACATATTGGTACAACTGATTTAACACTTCTGCCAATTTTTTATGGGCAAATAGTTTTGGACCAGATCCCCAGATGGAGCTTTTCTTACTCCATAAAATAACATTGGCGTGACACGTCTATGTAAGTTTTCGACAGTTTGAGTTTTGTTTTTCGAGTCCCGCTCGAAACTGGTAATGGCTATGTATAGGTGTTTCTGTTTTGTTCTCTAGGTTCAAGAAAACTAAAACTAAACACAATGGCCCGTATTCAGCATCCATTTTTAACGTTAGGGCGGTTTTCTATTAAACGGACAAAACACAAACTCAGTTTGAGTTTTGTTTTTCGAGTCCCGCTCGGCAGCGGTAAACATCAAAAGATTTCCGCAGTTTTAAAACTGGAGTCTACTTAGTGGAAACAGCATACTGGACACCTATAAAAATGCGAAGTGTTATTGAAGCACAGTGTTTTGAATTCACCGTCACCAGTGGAAAAAGATCAAAAACAAAAAAATAACAAAACCTAATCGGCTTAGTGGAAACAGGAGTTTTAAGTTTGATTCAGTTTTGTTTGTGTTCTCCGTGTTTCAGAAAACTAAAACTAAACAAAAACTCAACTGTCTGTTTAGTGGAAAACCGCCCAGTCATGTCTAGCGAGCGACTTCATCATAAACAATGTCCTTAGTTACTCCATAACAACAATGTAGAAGTGTCAAGATAAAGGCGCTCGCTAAACATGACTTTAACTTTAAAATCGGGCGCTCAATACGGGCCATTGTTTTATTCGACATGAGTTTTGTCGGCACTGTTTACAAAATATTTTCGCTTCGAGTCGGCACTGACTATTTCACTCTACCCTTCAAAGAGATAGGTCGTCTATTTCACTCGCACCTTTCTGAGAGAGTGAAACAGCGACAACGATATAGTTCCAAAAATTCGTGAAAGATAGTGAGAATAGAAAATATTTTCAATACTACAACATATGTAGAGTAGGCGTGGCTTCATCGCATCATTGTATCATATGCTCTCTTTGTTCGATACATTACAAAATAATTAACTGTTTCATCGACTTGACGTACCCCGTGGACTTGGCCGACCGGAACTATATATTTCATTGTGATTTTTATTTTTATTTCCAAAACTATAATATAAAGTGAAAAAATAATTCCAACAAATTGTTCGTAAGTTTGCAATTGACTTCTTACAAAAAAATAAATAAAAAATTTGACGATAAACAAGGGAGATATTTGGGAAACCGTTTTTGTATGTAACGAATATAGGGTGATAGAACAGCCAAAAAAATCATTAAAAAATCAACTAATTCACCATTACCTACTTTCAAAAATCACCCAACTCACCATCAAAAAATCCTCTAAAATCTCTTGGAAATAGTCATCTAATCCACCAAATTAACATAAGAAATCTTCCAATTCACCTTCATTCAACATGTTTTAAAATCCTTCAATTAACTAAATTACATTCAAAAATCACCTGAAAAATCTCTTGTGGAATAGTATGATTTTTTGATATCACACAAGTAAAAAATCGAACAAAATGGAACAAATATGAATAAGTATGTAAAAAATTTCGAATTGTATCGCCGTTTTACTAAATGTAGTATACTCGTAGATGATTCGAGATAGAATAATAGAATGGAATGTTTCTCCGTCAAAATAGTACAACTGAACAAAATGTTGGTCAATGAGGGAGGTGAATACATTTCGGTTTTCCTTTTCCAGATGGAAAGATGATTTGGCCGAAATGGGAAAAGGGACAAGGAGAGGTTGATCGCATTTGTTTATTGTGTTCGGGTTTCCCGGGTCCAGGATCTCGTCAAGAGACAAATTCCTCTATCTAAGAATTTCAGGTACGTTTTAAAATAAAAAATTGTAAGATAATTAATAATATTTTTTTTAGATTAGAAATATTTCTGACCACCGAAGTGGAAACCAGCCAATGGAACTCGGAAAATTTTTCACCAGACGAGCTTTCCATACAAAATGGTATTTGAACGTTGAATGGATCCAGTTTCCTTTATGCATCAATCCACAACAGAAAGCCATGAATTGGATCAATAATAAAGGAGGAAAAGTACAAAATGAGGGTACATTACATACACCTCTCCCCTACTCAGAACCTCATATACAGCTAGGGTGTCTCAATAGTGCGGTAAAGTTCATTTACTCCTTTATTATCAAAGGTACGAAAAAATTAGAGTAGAATCTAAAAGGCAAAAATGCAGGTGTCCCAATTAAAATAAGAACGTTGCTGTCCACTTCCGGTATACCCGGAAGTAAGAAACAGTTGAAAATATTTTCATTGAATCGAGCGTATAGATAAATACTTGTATACACGTATACATACTTGTATTTTCAAATTTTAATTACCACTACTTTTCCAGATACTTCTAATGAGCCCTCGTCGTGACACACCCTGTATATTTAATCAGCTTCTAAACACCTAATCATAAAAACATGCGGCTTTTGCAGATATGTCGTATCCAGACATTCCATCACATTACTATTCATCACGCGACTATTCACCACTAGGACAGTTCATCATAATAGTGGTCGTGTTCCCATGACGTTAAAAAGTAGTTTTTTTTTTGTTTAACATTTCCAAAATTAAAAAAGTTTGTTTAATATATTTTCCCTCAAAATGTTTAGTAACTCAAAAATTGATTGTGGTATTTAAATTCCTCCACCAAATTTTCAAAATGTTGGAGTGTCATTATCACTATAAATGGCGGGGCCGCCAAAAAAAGAAGTACTTTAAGTTATTTAAAAATCGTTAAAAATATCGGCACATAATAGCACATGAGAAGAAACATAGGAGACAAAGACCACGTGTTCCACCACACAATATTGGAAATGGAAATTCCTGAAATAAATAAATTCCTGAAATATTGATTTTGAATTAACATTCGCATAAATCAATAAATATTGCAATTACAGATCCGTACTTAAAATTATAATAATTCAAATTCGCTTAATAATAATTGGTCATTAATTATTCAATTTTTATACATTATTACAAAAGAAAATTGTAAAATAAAAAATTGAAAAAAAATTGGAAAGACTTTACTGTGTTACATTTATTATCTTCATTATAAAAGATAATAAAGTATTCCTTTGCACACCACCAAAAGAGGTAGAATACATGGCGCGTTTTTTATTGTGGTATTAAATTTTGTCTCTAACTTAGTTATTAAATGTCAAAATAGCTTCTTAAGCACTGTTGCCAGAAGCTCTATTTAAAATTTTAAAGGAACCCTTTAAAATAAAGGTTTTTTAACAGCTCTCTGAAATGTATATTTATAGAATAGCATTTACTTTTTCTATATTCTATTTATCCTATTTTTTAGATAGTCCGTTAAAAACTTATTTTTAAGAAGCCTCTAAATTTTAGCGAAGGAAAAACAGAATAGGCCACCTTTTTTTCAAAATTGCAGGGTGTAAAAAATATGGATTTTATAGATTCAGTAGTTGTTTTAAACCTAACCGTGAAAACCTCATCTCATTACATAGAATCGCAACTGCTCGAATTATTCCTTTGAAATACCGCAATAAATTATAAAACATCAAATAATTTCGTACATTTATAATTGGTTGGTAAGATAGATAGTTTGCAGTAGATCCAGAAATGTAGATAATATACAAACATGTACTTAGGTACGCTATACGAACTTCGACGCAGAAACGCAGCTACCGCGAGTAGCCAGTAAGCGTTTACAAATACTTAACTACCGAGGTGCGCATGGTCTATAAGCAGACATCCACAAATTTAGTACAACTTGTTGAAAACTTGTAGCAAATCCCCAACTGTACACATACAATATGTGAAAGAAAATACGCTAGGTCGATGATATCCAATTGAATATTTGGATACACATGATAATAGTATGTGTACATAATTGTGTCGGCAATTAAACTTTTGACCCATTACGGCCGTATTATACGAATAAATAATAACGCATATACGGAAATAACAGGTAAAATACTTAATCATGCATGCAATGAAATTCTTCATGGGGGATTTCTTTCCCAACGTTTGAACGAAGTGCTTTTCCTTTTTAGGAAAACATTCACCCAGTGATGTTATATGATCACCATCAAACTGAGGAATGTTTACCTGAATAAAAAAAGCAAAACAGCAGGATCTGTTGTGTTATGCATCTGATAAATCAATGACCGTGGTAGCAGCCGTTACTAAGATTTAACATGGAGATTTAACATGGAAAAAATCTGGTGGTACTGAAGATGAACTCAGCGAACTCTTCTTACGCTAGAAAGCTATGCATAATAACTAACATAACTCCCTTTTTGTAAGAAGGGTCAAATAAGTTTTAAGGTCGAATCAACGTCGAAAAGACATGTCGACAACTTCTTCTGTATAACAACCCAAATGGACAAACGAAATAAATTCAGTTCGGATCTACTCCTACTTCAGTGAGATCTACTTTCATTGGAGCGCTACTTTTCCCTACCGAAAATTATCACTTCTTCCAGCTTTATGTTGATAACAAAACACTAAACCTGGCGAAGCAATAACTGTCAATAAGTTCGTACGTAAGGTTATGATAGTAAGGAGAAAGGTACACAATTGTATTTTCTTGGCAAATTACCCAATAAACGAAAATGATTCACTCGGTGTAAATGGAAAAGTCCTTCTCTTCTTCTGGAATATTTCATAATTATTAATTAGTTATTGACGGACGTGAAATTTCAACCAGGGATGCTCCACCATATACTGGAATGTTCCATTGCTGAAACCGAAAGCATATTGGAATATTGTCGATAGAACACAATACGATCATAGTAATTAAATCGATTATTGTTGAAAGGGCCCAAGCGATAATAGTCTACTAAAATAGTCTGGATGAATATGTGAAAACTATCACGGGAGCCATGTGATTACTATGATTCATAAACAACATAGGAACCACCAGCCCACCTGACAGTGATTACATTTGTAAAATTGTACTGAAAATTATTATTATATGCCTGCCAACGTTTATTGATCATCATCGACAATGACTACGTTATAACGACTAATACCAGCCAAATGTTTGCATTTGTTGTTGATTTGTTGGTCCCGAAGTAATACTAGATGCAAATCATTCACTGTTGTAACGATCGTACTACGATATAATGTACGTAGTATACGACCTATACTCAGTGAATGTTTACACATGAAATTTCATCTATGCTGTTTCACGCTGTTTGTTAAAAGAGTACTCCACTGACAATTGAACCTACATCGCTCACAAAACCTGAGTAGAAACAAGAGCCAACAGTAACCTATTTACACTCGAGCGCCGAATCACTTGGCACTGACGTCACCGAGTCTCTCGAATCACGTCGCTCTAATTCCTGTCAATAAGTATCACTCACCAATAACAGCTCTCTCTGAACACTAACGTCAGTGCCAAGTGATTCGGCCGTCGGGTATAGTAACCTTATATTGAACCTGTGGTTTCAACTTTCCATTTCAAAGATAACACTGATCCAGCTAGGTTTCAAATGAACTATATAGGTGGGCAAATATCGACCCATAAAAAGTATAATATAGGTATTCTGTCTTTGGTTCCCTGCTAATGTGATGGAAATTAGGTACTCGACCCGTTATTAGCCGTACTACGAGAAATGCATTACGTAGGTACAGGCAATAGCAGGAGAAATACTTAATTTGACTCTATAAGATATTACTAAATTCTGAAACCGAAAATCGTCACTTAAGCCAGCTTTATGTTAATTAAACTTTAAAGCTAGTTAAGCGAAGATTTTCAGTCCAGAAATGATCACTGGATCGAATGAGGTACTGCATAGGTCCCTATGCAGCCATAATGTGAAGAGCTCTTTTACCTCTTGATGTCCAAAAAAAGTTATTTAAATTATCTAAATATAACTTCTACATCAAGAGCTTCGAGGGCTTAGAGAAAACACACAAAATTCAAAGATGGGATTGTAGCGAGTGCTTTCCGTTTTGTGGATAACATTCACCCAGTTACAATATAATCAGCCTGAGGAGTGTTTATGCAGAAAAAGGCTGCGTTTATGCACATCGAATGTATTCCATTTACCGTGGTAGATGCCGCAGTATGATGATTTTCAAATGATTTGCTAATTTTTAATTTATGTAAAGATGATGATCGGACGATTTTGTAAATTCTAATAGGTAAAGCGAACGAATTTCATGAGCTCTTAGAGAATGGGCTCATGGTCTGCCAAACAGCAAATTACATTTAAAATTAATCGACTTACCTGAAGGAAGATTAATATTAATTTTCTAATCTTCAATCGAATCGACGATTCACGGTATGTGGTAATTATATCAAGGACAAGCGAAGGAAAATATAAGAATATACCAGGATGAAAATTTGAAACAAATTAATAAATGATATAAATTAATGAACTTACCAAAACTGCTATGTGATGCTTCGTCAGGCTGAACTGGAATGCAACTGAAGATAACCAATAATAGGAGCCCTTTATATTCAATTTTTATTCCGCCCTAATTGGAATAATGCAGTTCAATACCGATCAAAAATCAATTACCGGATTAGTGGTACCTGCTAATCCATTACCTGTCCAATTGGAAAGGGTTGACTTTTATTAAACTAAGGAGGCTAGACCGATTTCTAAGAAAAGGTAATTAAGATAATGCCTCATGGATTATGACATTTAGAAAACTGTTACACAAAGTCCTACAGATGTTACCAAATTTTCAAAAGCGGAACTTTGAAAATTACAAGTTTGTATTTAAGCAAAAGCAAATGTACTAAATTGAAACATGAATTTAAAAAATTACGGTATATACAAAACATGACCTGATTGTTTGAATCACTGCGGCATAATATGGTAGTTCAAAAGACTTTTTAAGTTTATCGCATAAACTTTGAAAAGGTAAATTGAAAATTTATTAAAACATTTTACGCTTTAAGTGTCATAGGGCTGTAGCTGGCAAATGTCTTCTTTCTTTGCGTTGAATAATTATTAGAAGTTTTATCCCATAGTTCTGACACAACCTGTATATACAGGGTGACCCACGGTCTACGGTGGGTGGCCTATTCAGTGAAAGATTTTGATGTCAGATAAATTGGTGTAGCCTCTTCATGTGAAATGGTTCCTGATATCGAAAATATTTTATTTTCTTTGATTGTTGTTGCATCCAGCGAGTGCACAGGAAAGGATGCAAATGATATACTTGTTCCCTGTGCTCAACAATATGCATTTTTTATTGAAACCATCAAAACCTTTTCACATGAAGAGAATGAAGTGAACCGTGATTGATATTATGATCACTTGGGTGATGATTTTAATAAAAACATTGCGTTGAATAGTTTTGTTGCGAATATTCACGCTAAGGCTTTGGACTGCGTCGCGAAGACTCAAGAAACAGATGATTTGAAACCATTTTACTGTCCAGATTAGTACCTCATCTGCTGAAACTCGCTAAGCATTTCCCTATTTGGACAAATGTCATGGCCTCGTATATTCCTCTTTCATCAGGCATTGTATCATCTGCCAGATGCGAGGCTTATTTCAAGGATTTAAAAAATTCGGATCTGGGGCAGATTATCAACTTCTTCGGACAGACAAATTCTTAGTAAAACATATAAAGTCAATTGAAAGTATTTCGAAAATTGAAGGAGCTGCGGGAAAACTTAATAGTAAAGAAAGAGCAATGAAGAAATACATATTTAGAAAAACGAGAATAGATAAGTGAAACAAAAATTAATTCATATCATGATTTTCAAAATTTTCAAAAAAGAGTGCCGACTTGAATGAACATCTGCTTTATGTAGAAAATTTGCACGGTTTGATTAATATTGAAGCAAAAAAAACACCTGATGAATGATATAAAAAAAAGGAAGCCGTCCCTGAAGGAGGTAGAACAGTCAAATAAAAGAGGAAAATACTTGCGTTCACATCCAAATATTGAAATTATTTACGATCGTCCGGGACGACGAAAGAAAGACACTATTTTGCTTAATGGAAACATAATATGTAACCCGGTTGTTATTAATGGAGAAAAAATTTATATTCAAAACACCTGTGCTTTTGACTCCGTTGTAGAAACATTGACCAATAGAAACTGTGGTTACACAAAATTCAAGCAATTTGTTGATAACTTACTGGACAGATTAATTTTTGCTTTTGTACAAAAATACACATTAGAAGGTACTAGCGCTGTATTATATTGTAAAAGAGGGACTATTTTAAGTTACATTTTGATATTGTTAATGGTTACCTAGATTGTTTTGCCAGTGTTTACCAATTGCTGTGCAAGCTTCTTGTAAATTATCCGTGACTAAAAATCCGACAACAATGTGAAAATTGCGCAATTAAAGAATTATCCGAGACAGTAATAGTTGCGGACGGTTACGTTGAAGACGTCAATTTCAGGGATTATTTAATAAAGTTTTCGAGAGAAAAGTTTGACAACGAAGTGAGTGTGTAAAAGTTGTAAATCGAAATCAAAGCTGACCAAAGAGAGTACATGTTTTTTATTTTGAAACACCCTGTACAACAAACGACGAACAAATGAATAATGAATTTTAATGAATCGTAATTTAAAAATATATTATTACAGTATGTCTGAAAAAGTTGGCAACATATGGCAAAATTTGAGCCGCTTCCGTAATTCTATCTTTTAATTCTTGTACTGTAGTTTTCAATATCCTGGACGTTGGATAGGCAGAGGTCGCGATGCGCCAATTTCTTGGCCAGCCAGAGGGCCAGATCTTAATCCCATCGATTTCAGCGTGTGCGGATTTTTGAAAGACGAAGTGTATAAAACAGAAATAACTACAGTACAAGAATTAAAAGACAGAATTACGGAAGCGGCTCAAATTTTTTCGAACAAACCATTAATATTCCAAAAAATTTGTTTTTCAATGTTAAAACGTTGCAGAATGTGTGTGCAAGAAAACGGTGGTCATATCGAACATCTAATGTGAATATTATTACCTCGAGTTGTAGTTATTTGTGGTTTATACGCTTCCTCATTCTTTTAATAGAAACATATTTTTAATTTTTTTATCGAAACAATACAATTTAGTCCGTTGTTTTGTAATTAAAATTATCAAATTTTGTAAGTTCCAAAGCCACCTAAGCATTTTATTGCTTAAAATTTATTACCTGTATTTGTTTGCATTAAAATAGTTCTTACAGAAACTCGCAATAACTCGAAAAATATTAATTTTTCGAAAAAAAATTAAGAGTAAAAAAATGTTCAAAATGAATTCATTAAGCTAGTGGACATAAAAAAATAACTTAAATCTAAAGTACAAAAAAAATAGGGGGGGATTAAAAGTGCATGACCCCCTTAAATATTTAATGGGTGGTCCGATTTTATTAATTTTTCGTTGATAAAATGCTCTTGCTATAAAAATAATACGTACCAAATTTCATGAAGATTCATTGAATACTTTTGGAGTTATCGAAAAAAATCGATTTTCAATTTGCACTTTAAACAGGCTCTAACTTGTTTTGTATGGCACTTTGGATATAGGTAAATATGAACCAATCGACATAATTTGGACCCCAGAATATGTGGTTTAATTTATGACCCACCTTTTTGTTACACCCTGTATATGGTGTTCCAATTAAAATAACAAAGTTTATGACAACATCCGGTAATTGTGGAAGTCGCACGGATTCCATTTTATTTTAATTTGAAAGAACCTTTTCCTTTATACAAACCTACAAATTGGCAAAAACTCAAATTAATTCAGTCTTCAAAAAACTCTAATGGCTGCCCTACGTGGAACACGGTCTTTTAGTCAAAAAATTGAAAATAATTAGGATCGATGAAGAATTCAGGAAATGAGATTTTTCATCAGGTTACAAAACAAGAATGTTCGAATCAAGAATACATCCATTGGGATTGATTAATATGTAGGTTATGTTTAACAATATTGCGTTTCTTTACCACTGTTTTATTCATTTTATTATCTGTATTTTTTCAAACTAAATTAAGAAATGCTATAAATTTAGTATCTATTGTAAATAACATTAATAAGTTTCAAAAACCCCATATTCGATATTATCTTTGGTTCAATTAGTAATATTTTAACGAATTATAATCTATTCATAAATGAGGCGGAATAATAAATCAATGATTTGGCCAAATCCCAACCTACTCAGAAGTTACCTGCCCATTGCAACACGGAAATTGAAAAAAAAATTATGTTCACGATAATATTTTAATATTACTTGGATGGTTCACCCTGTATTGATTTTGCAAGGATCACGACGGCGGATTACTCCGCCTCATTTATGAATAGACTATAGATATTATAAACCCAATGTTTTACGCATCAATTTAATCGCTTATTCTCATTAATTAACGCAGTATAATATTAGATAACAAATAAATTATAAGTATACAAAGTCGCCAGTTTGAAGCAGTAGTGAAAATTGAAATAATTATCCTGGTTATAAATTTCCACGCGAATTTACATACTGATAGTGCCATTACAAAAATTGCACCTAGGTTAGTGTTTGTTTAAAATTCAAAGCAATTGTTACATTGGTTTTGTAACAAACCAATCCAACTTCATAGGTCCCTCCGAGCGAGACAAGGTTAGCGAAATTGATATTATTAAAAATAGCAACGGTAATTAATGTTAACAAACAGGGTGTCGCAAAAACGTACCACGTATTAACTATTATTAATAATTGTTTATAACGTATTAAATATGCAGTATTGGGAATAAAATAACGCATAATAGGGAAATCAATGTTAAATTCTTAGCCGGCTTAAATCCAGTCGACCAGTGTAATAGAACGTCGCGATAAATTATAATAAATTTAATTGTTCCACTGTAGATCGCACTCCGCGCTCTGGTTCGGTTAGATCCAAAATCAAATGGCTACAAAAATGCCACAAATATTAATAGAGAAGAATTCGGCAAGTCTTTCGGCCACAACGGCTTGAAAAAATTAATTCCTTTACTAGAATTTAATTTTTTAGAATTCTTTTATTTTCTGTTAAAATTATCATTTTGTTTATTTTTGAAATTTCCTTTTTATTTATTTTTTAGAATTCACTTTATTGTCAAGCATTGTGGCAAAAAGACATGCAGAATTCTTTATTAATATTTGTGACATTTTTGTAGCAATTTGATTTTGGATCTAACCGAACCAGAGCGCGGAGTGCGATCTACAGTGGAACAGTTAAATTTATTATAATTTATCGCGACGTTCTATTGAAATTTACACTGGTCGACTGGATTTAAGCCGGCTAAGAATTTAACATTGATTTCCCTATTATGCGCTATTTTATTTCCAATACTGTATATCCAAAAGTGCTTATAGTTCAGGCAACGAATGCTCAAAAGAAGGTATAGAGGGAAATGTTTGGAACACAATTTTTGACTTTGTAACTTTGTTTGGACTAGTTAGGAGATGAGCATATCAAAAGTCCCCGCCTGTAGCCTTTGATCCGGGGACATAGAGGGGTCTGAAGATCACATTTTTCGGTTTTTCGCTTATATCTCGGAAACTATGCGTCTCAGCGACACGACCATTTATACAAAATGAAAGCTGATTACATTTTTTACAAGTTTTATTAAGACAAGTTTTTCGATTGTTTTCGATATATCAGCTATTGAAAGTTATTCCTTGTAAAGAAAAGATATAGAGGGAAATGTTTGGAACACAATTTTTGACTTCGTAACTTTGTTTGGACTAGTTAGGAGGTGAACATATCAAAAGTCCCCGCCCGTAGCTCTTGTGTGTCAGAACTTTTTTTCGTGAAAATTTGTACAGACTATCTCTTTTTGGTGACATATTTATGTGTAAATTTCTTTTTTTTAATTGTCCATCCATCTCTGATTTAAGGGGGTGCCCAACCCCTTTAATGCCCTAATTGTTCCGCCCATGTAATAACCCTAATTTTTGAATCGAAACTAGATTTATTGGTTTATTTATAATGGTTTATAAATTGGCTCTTTGTAAATTTTTATAGAACCCATATTTTTGGAGATAAATCTAATGAGATTAGATATGTTTGGCATCCATACGATTTTTCAAATCCACATTTTCAGAAAGTTATTATAATTTTTTTTCATAACGCCTTTTAACATATAAGTTATTTTCAATAAAAATCTGTTATACTAATAACTATAGAGGGTGTTAACTAATAAGTGCGACAAACTTCAGGGGGTGATTCTGCATGAAAAAGAATCGATACCCGATAAACGGAGACGGGACCCGAAACGAACAGTACGACATCCGATTTCAACTGGCCCAGGCTGTAGCAATGTTGCCAGCTTTACAATGCGCTCTCGAGGCGCTGGCCATCTAAATAGGTGGTAGGGCGAGTTAAACAAGGAAGCTTTTATTGGCCTGGGGGATTATGGTGAGCACGGTTTTACATCTATATACTATCTACACTTTTTTAAACGACTTATTATACAAAATATACAAAATGCTACATTTAAGAATTCAGGATGATGAAACACATTTAATAAAATGTAACCTGGTTACCTGGCCTAATTCATACATCTTAGTCATTTTTTCCAAAAAAATTAACTTATTTTTGACATGTTTGTCTTTAATTTTTGCAGGAATATGTAAACTCTGTATTACTACATACTTATGTATTCGTCTGAATTTCAATTAATTTTTGCATAAAAATAAAAGTTGATGCGTTGTATAAAACGCCGAATTAAAATGGGCATGAAAAGATTCACACGCATTTGTTATATATGTAATAGAAGGACTACCATGTGCCCATATTATTGGTGAAAATTGTGCATTACGTTCAATATAGAAATTTAACATCAGCATATCTATCTCAGTATATCAGTCTCAGCATATCAGTATATCTATCTGCGAGTTCATGCTCTGGCTTACAAGACATTAAATCGAAAACAAAGCATTCATCAACTTCTTCCGGTTTTAGGTATGAAAGACCGAATGTATGCTTAAGCCATTTATCAATATCTGAATTCTTATCATTGTAATATATTGCCAGGCCAAGTGTTTGTATTTTTCTGAACCATGATTGATGCAGATGAAATCGACAACCACTAACTTTTGTATCAGGCCATACACTTAAAACAGCCCGATGTATGGCTATTTCAAAATCAACAAATATTTCCTTAGGTTTAAAACTTATATTAAACTTATTACTCTGTGTAAATTATCCTAATTACCTTAATACCCCTAATAACCTGAATATAATCCTAATTACCTCTCCTGAAAAATTCTACCTGTATTTTCATTCTGGTGTCGAAATTTCCTTGGGGATTAATGAACCTTTTTATTTTTGCAGGTACAAACTATCATTTACTGTCGAAATTTCACCCGCCGCTCCATAACGACAATGTACAACTGCATGTCAAGTTAAAGGCGCTCGCTTAAAACGGTTTTAACGTTAAAATGGGGCGCTGAATATGGGCCATTATATTTCGGTTCAAGAAATGTCTCTTTAAAGTTAATTGCGACTTTTGCGAATTTCTTAAATCCTAACGAGTTTTAAATAAGGATCATTTCAAAAATCCCTTATTTTTCTGTTAAATGAAGGTTTTCCTAGAAATATGTTATAGGTAGTCTTTTAGCATCTTTTCTGCCTATAGACATATGCCAATTCATTTACCTTACGGGAGCCCATTAATTTCCAAATTTAATCACCGACATTTGTAAGATTTATCAGCAACTGCAAGTAGAATTTTCGCCGACCATCGCTGATTCGATCGTTTTGTTGCAGATTGAAAAATGGACGTTCCGATCGTCTTTACCTTAATGACCGCGCTCGTCGCTTCGCAAGCGCTCGCTACAAACTACTGTCACCAACAATCCACCCGCTGCGAATGCTCCTACGTCGGTCACTACGAGTTCCAATGCCCGCCCAAGAACTACAACATCCTCATAAACTCGACCCCGAACCAGTCATTGAGCATCCAATGCCAGCATCTGGACAGGTTCGATATGGACCTCCTGCCCGACTACGAGGCCGGCGACAACGTCTCGGTCATCTACAGCTTCTGCCCGCTGCCGGACGGCAATTTTCAGTCGATCCTGGACAAATTCAACGTGCACAACTTCCACTTCTTAAAGCTGGAGAATGTCGGCGTAACCGATGCGTCGGCGAACCACAGGCTGTCAAAGGAAGTCTTCGAAGGCTTGTCGTATTTGCAGGAACTGACGATGGAGAACATCTACTGCAAGCTCGACGATGACTTCCTGGAGCACCTCACTAATTTGCAGAAGTTCAAATTGGTCCACAACGACGTCGAAGATATCAGCACTCTGAGGTTTTCCGTCTCTTTAAGAGTGTTGCGTTTGACCAGCAATGGCATGACCGAGGTGCCTGTTGGTTTGTTCAAAAATCTAACCAATCTTTTGGAGTTGCACCTGGAGGGGAACAGGTTCACTCGCATCAGAAAAGGCACGTTCACTGGCTTGAGAAAACTGATTTCCCTGGATTTGAGTTTGAATAACATAAAGGATATTGAAGAAAACGGTTTTGATGATCTGGAGAATCTCAAGAGTATCAATCTGGGGTTAAACAAACTAATCCACGTGCCCGTGGATATATTCAAGTATAATAAGCGTTTGGAGAACATCCAGATGGATGATAATCCCGGCATAGTACTGCCTGATTACATTTTCGCGAATAAACGATACTTAAATTCTGTGAGTTTGAAGAATTGCGGAATGGAAACCATCCCGAGTAATATATTCAAAAATTCCAACAACATAACCAGCATCACGCTGCAAATGAACCAACTAGCAACCTTGCCCGAAATCGTATTCGACGGTTTAAGCAACCTACGGAGGTTAGACTTGAGCAGAAACGAAATCATTTTCCTTCCCAACGATGTATTCTTCAGTCTAACATCTCTCACCGAGCTGATCCTGAGCCATAACGGCCTGATTTGGCTCAATAACAAATTCTTCAGGAGAACGACCAAGCTGACGCGACTATTGATCAACAACAACAGAATCGTCTTGATGGATTTCAACACCTTCAGCAACCTGACAAGCCTGAGAGAAATCAATCTCTCCTTCAACCTGTTCAGGTTGAAATTCTCGATCCCGTGGAATCTGCTGAACAGTTGCTCGGACTTGGAGAATATCAATCTGAGGAACAATCTGATTGATGAGTTGCCCGATTTCTACGAGCTGAAAAATTTGAAATCCGTGGATTTGAGCTACAACAAAATTTTGACACTTGATGTAAGTATACGGGTGTCGCTAAAAGGTTGGGACATGGCTTACCACAGACCCCTGAGACAAAAATTAGACGAACTAATCGAACTTACCTATATCCAAAATTACTTACTAAAGAAGTTATAGGGTTTTCAAGTTAAGAATAAAAAAGAGATTTTGTGACATTGTGTCAGAATGGGTTAACTTTTTTTCGTGAAAATTTGTACAGAATATCTCTGTTTGGTGACAGACAGTTTTTTATTATACATCCCTCTCTCATTTAACGAGGGTGGCCAACGCACTTGAAGCCCTAATTGTTCCGCCCATGTAATTCACCTAATTTTTGAATTAAAATTAGATTTATTGGTTTACTTATAATGATTTTTTACTCTTTGAAAATTTACTCTATAAAATCCATATTTTTCGAGATAAATCTCTTTTTTGCCCTTAATACATATAGGATTTTTGAAATCCACATTTTCAGGACTTCAAAAAAAAATTTTTTTTCTTAAAACCTTTTTAATAGATTAAGTTATTTTCAACAATAATCTATTAATTAATCATACCACTTAGCACATAACAAATAACACAGAAAAAAATAATATTTAAAATTTTTAAGATTAATCATTAATTAATAAAATTTGATTTCTGTTATTTAATTAATGATTATTAATGATTTTATTAAATAGATTTTTGTGGAAAATGACATAATGGCATAAGCCCATATTCAGAAGTTTCGATAATAAAAATAACGGTTGGTTTTATCAAGTTATATGAAATTGAACATGGCATAACCATGGCAACTTATGATAACCAACCATTACATTATAATCGAAACTGAATACGGACATTAATCTGTTAAAAGATGTTAATGAAACATTTTTTGTTAATAAAACTTGTTGAAAATGTGGATTTTAAAAATCGTATGAATGCCAAAAAAGAGATTTATCGCTAAAAATATGGGTTTTATAATAAAAAATTACAAAGAGTAAAGAATCGTTATAAATGAATTAATAAATCTAGTTTCGATTTAAAAATTAGGTGAATTATATGGGCGGAACAATTAGGGCTCTAAGGGAGTTCGCCACCCTCCTTAAATCAGAGAGGTACCTATGGATAATTAAAAAAAAATACACAAAAATATGTCACCAAATTGAGATATTCTGTACAAATTTCAATTAAGCCATTTTGACACAATGTCAAAAAATCTCTTTTTTATTCTTTAATTCAAAACCCTTCAAAGAAGTATAACTTCTTTACAAAACAATTTTGGATATATTAGGTAAGTTTGGTCAAATCTTATTTTTGTCTCAGGAGTCTGTGGTTAAGCCTATGGGTATATCCTGTGGTATGTACCAACCTTTTTGTGACACTTTGTATACATGTCGTCCAAGCAGTCGCGGTACATCGAGTCGATGAAACACTAATTAAACTTAATTAATTGAAACTTACTTATTTTGCAATATATCGAACATAGAGCATATATGATACAATGACGCGCTGAAGCCAAGCCTGCTTTATATTGTAGTATTGAAAGTATTTTCTATTCCTCACTTTCTTACATTATGATTGAGAGTCTCTTTCTATAGAGAGTACCGACAAAAATTTGCCACTCTGTATGTACCTATTGGCCATGGCTACTTATGGCTAAAAAGCCTTTTAAATTCATTCATAAGCATATCATTTTAGTACAATCAACTTAGTCAAAAAGAGGGGTCAACCTAGGAATCCAACGGCATAAGCTGAATTTTTGTATGGACCTTTATTTTAGCTTTACAATTGTTGTCTCAAAAGTCGACCGCGCTAACGTGTCAGAGTCCTTAGATATTCATTGTCAAATATGACAAAAATCAGTTTTTTGATATGCATACCAAATTTTATTTAAATCGGATAATTAGTTTCCAATATACAGATAGTTTTAACACTTTTAACTCGTCATGAGACACCCTGTACAAATATTTGGTATTTTAAATTATTCATTGTCCTCTTCAATTATTAAGGTTTCCTGAAATTTTGTAAGACTTTGCTGGGTAATGTAAATACTGTTCACCGCCTGACGTAAGATACGTACTTGAAAGTGCCTTGTATTGGAAGGTGGTAAAAAATGAGTCAATTGTAATAATCCCTAAGCTGTCGGCCATGTTTTCCTATGTATCTACCAACAAATCATACGTAGGTTGATACAGAGTTGTGGTACAGGTCAGGGTTTACGTATGGCTGAGACTCCATACTCTGCGCCCTCTATCTCAAGAACGGTTCGACATATAAAAATAGGTTTCAATCTCTACAACTTTTATAATAACTCCAAATGCGAAAGGAAGCAGAGAAAAGGAGATATTCTCAAAAAACTGATTTTTGCCATCTTTGACCATGAATATCTAAGGACGCTTACACGTTAGCGCGGTCGACTTTTGAGACAACCTTTGTAATGGTAAAATAAAGCTCGATACCAAAATTCAGCTTATTCCGTTAGATTCCGAGGTGAAATCCCTAGTTGACTGGAGTATTTGAATTACCCCTAGGTCGTACATATTGTATGAGCTAGGAACAATCCTTGTAGTACTTGGAGTACGAATAATTTATTGCAGTTATTACAAAGATCATTTTTATCACAGGTGCACTACATCAGCAGGCACCCCTCCAAGTACCTGAGATCCTTCAATTTGAAGGACAACCTGATAAAAACCTTGAACTTCGATGTGGCGGAGAAACTTCTCGATTTCAAAGACATACCGAAGGTGCCAGTCCAAGTGAACCTTGCGAACAATCCGCTGAAGTGCGATTGCCACAACTACGACCTGGTGCGCTACTGCCAGAAAACCATGAACCCTAAGATGAGCGAGCTGGTGAACCTCCAAGTAGAGGGCATCAAGTGCGCGCAGCCCGACATCTTCCACCAAATCGAGATATCGGTTCTGAAGCCGGAGCACGTGATCTGCGAGATGCCGACCTTAGGCTGTCCCAAGGAGTGCAAGTCCTACTGGCGGCCGTTCAGGAACTTTTCGGTATTCGATTGCTCGAACAGAAATCTGAAGAGCTTTCCGCGCTTGCCGGAGCTGTACAACCAAACTATCGAATTGAATTTGAGCGGGAACTTTATTCAAGGGGGATTAAATGCGAGCTTCGGGTACCGGAACGTTAAGAACTTGTATCTGTCAAATAACAAATTAAGGGAGTTGAAATGGATACCTCTCGGTATTGAGGTGAGGATTCTCATTCACTAAAGTAGAGGGAACGTTGTCCTATTATTTTCGAATTTGTTTAAGGAATCTCCAGAAGTAGAGAAATTTCAAGGCTTTGTTCTTACGCAAATTTTATTATTATTTCAGCAATTAACACTGGATGGAAACGAATTGACGCATCTGGATCCAGAGTTTCTGGAAATGATGAATAAAACCTCACTGACAACATTGAAATTGTCGCACAATCCTTGGTCATGCGATTGTTCTGCGCTCAATCTTCAAATGTTTATCCAGGATAATTATAAAAAGGTAATCAATTTTACTTTAAGAGCGTACCTACATTTTTTTCGATTCAGGACTTTCAATTTACAAGCATTTCCCAAATCTTGAGAAAACTAGTGATTATTTTTCAAAAATATTTTTTTTTAAAGAATGGGTTTATATCTAAGCAGTAAAGTATCTCAATAATAAATATATTCCCAGTTAATTTGGGGAGCGAATGAAAATCGCAAATTTGACTACATATTTTTATTCTAAAAAAATCGCAATTTAGGGATTTCGTTGATCTGAATAACTTTCCTCTCTAATTTATGGATTAAATGAAGTGAAGAAACAAAAACCGATTTTAAAATATGAATTAGTTTTGATGTAAAATGGGAAATACTAAAGGGCTAATATCGAATCATACGTCACGTTGTCTCGAAAAGTATCAAATAAATTTATCATTTCTAAATTTATTATTTCTAAAATTGAGAGTTTTTCCACTATTTCCTCTGACACTGCGATTTTGTTTTAAACAGAGGAACTTTTTTACATACAACCCATATTTTTGATGTAATCTTTATTCGAGACATGACGTCATCGACAATTTTGTTAAATGGGACATTTATAGATTCTACTTGATAAGTTGATTACAAAAAGGTTTCATACTTGGTTTCTTGATCTTATAATAATAATAATACGGCCACTTAAAAATTACAAGATATTGAATTTAGGTGGCTCTAAAAGTCAAACAGTTGAAAATCGAGAAAATCGGCTTACATGTTCGAATCTTAACTTTTCAAGTGCTATCTGATAATGGTACAATATTTTTTGATCACCCTATATATATACATTTTATATCATGCCTTTAGATAGTACTTAGATAGAGTTAGGATAGGAACATGGAAGTCGATTTTTGAAATGTGTTCAGCTATCTGTGTGTTCATGTGTAAAGCTATCTATGAATTTGTTACGTCAAAATTAGAGCCTCCTTATTCCTGCTCTCCGTTAGTGTACTCAATTCCACCGATCGCATGTACACTGATTTAGCAAGGAAAGTCGTTTTTTTAGATTTTGTTATAAAATTTGCAATTTTTATTAAGCCTGCAGTTTGGTTTGGTTTATGATAGAGTATCTATTCTCATGAAAACTGTATGTAAACTGACATTATGATTAAGCTAATAATCAAGTTTGGCGACGCTATCTCAACTTATTACCTCAAAATTTTGAATTTTAGTTGTTTATAGCAAAAAGGCAAAACGGACCACTACAAATAACAAGTATAGAAAAAATATATTAATTTTATTGAACTTCTTCAAGTAAAAAAAAATAAACATAGTTAACTCAATATTACGTTCAAATCAGACTTTGATAAAATTACAGACATTAAAGATATTGGTAAAGATGCCGTAAAGTGAATATCTAATGAAATCACTGAAATTGGGGAAAGTTAAATGTTTTAATTTTATAATAATTTCTTGACTGATTAATTTTGTGTATAGGTCCGTTTTGCCTCGACCATGAAGGCAAAACGGACTTTTTAAAGGTATTATAAATCATTCAATATCTTTATTACCTGTGAATTTATCAAAGTCTTATTTGAACATAATAGTATAGACTTAACCATGTTGATTAGATTTTACTTTGAAAAAGTTCAATAAAATGAATATATCTTTTTATACTTGTTACTTGTTAAGTGGACCGTTTTGCCTTCCTTTACCCTATATTCAAAATTTTGTGATTTTTGAGTGGCTGTATAGCCTTTAATATATGACCAAGATACCAAATATGAACCCTTTTTGATTAAAAATGCACAGGGTGTCCCATTTAATAAAATTCTCGATGACGTCATATCTCGAATGTTCCTTTGTTTACAGCAAAATCGACGGGACAGAGGAAATTTTCCAAACCTTGTTCGGTAAAATCTATAGAAGGAGATTCTCAATCCATATGTAAGATATCTAGTGAGGAATAGAAAATCAGTCGTACCTACTTAGGAGGCGTGGCTTTGGCGCGCCATCAAGACCGATCGAGTCGATATCTATATCGAATAAAATTTCCTTATTAATAACAGAGAAAGGTAATTAATGCGTGTATTGTTTTGAGTATGAATTTTACCAACAAGGAATGTTATTACCAAATGGCGCTGTTGCACGGTACTGGAAATATGTCCTCATACAATTATTTCAACAAAACAAATGTTTCCAGGTCGACCATTACCAATACGCTATTATTACTTGATAAATTTATTTGCGTTCAATTACCTACTTTCGCAATAAAAAATCTCAGCTTGTTTTTAATTACGACAGAAAATGATGAACAACTAAGTTGAATTCCGAGCCCCTTTAATGCTAAGAGATGTACCCTGCCAAATATAGGGTGGGCCACTTAAGATTTGGAATTTTAATCGGTCGGCTATAAAATAAAAACTAATGAATATTTTTTCAAAGTTTTGAGTTTATTAGAAATATTGAACCTTTCCATTTGGGAAATAAATGCAACATCATTAAAATGACTGCCACGGCTTGCCTTACAATACCACATTCGATCTGTCCAATTTTTCAGTACATTTTCGACTGCTTGGACCTCTATTTCGTCAATAGCAACTTCGGTTTTTTGTTTCAAGTTGATAATTGTCTGTGGATGGTTAGCGTAACACTTGACCTTAACGGCTTCCCATAAAAAAGTCTAACGGGGTCAAATCGCAGATTCGAGGTGGCCTATTGACATCAGTATGTCGGCTGATTATGCGATTTTCTAAAATAGTGCGCAAAAAATCGATTGTTTCGTTGGCTGTGTGGCACGTTGCGCCGTCCTGTTGAAACCAAATGTTGTCTATGTCATCCCCTTTTGGAAAACTTTGGAAAAACTAGCCGTGACAGTCAATTTAATGATGTCTTCAATTCCTAAATGGAAAGGTTCAATCATCCTAATAATCTCAAAACTTTGAAAAAATATTCATTATTTTTTATTTTATAGCCGATTAAAATTTCAAATCATAAATGGCTCACCGTTTATTAATGATTACTAAAATTCGCTTCGCACAAATCATCGGAACTATTCCACGTGCGATCTACGACATAAAGTAGGCGGAGATTCTATCATAATAATCTTTGTGCTTTACATAGCAAAATTTCAATTAACTTGTCTCGACGTACCTCCGCGACTTGGACGCGTTGTATATTCTATTTCATATTCGCAGATTTGGAAGTCGACAGTAAAAATTTTAGAGGTATGCTCTTAATAACTTATATCGAAGCATAATATAATAGTACAGTGTGGTGATAAAGTAAGGAACAAAATTCATAATTGCATTATTTACTGTTTTCAAGCAAAACGCTCGGACAGGTCGATTTTAATATTTAATTAGCTACCGTATGGCATAAAATTTTTACTTATGACGTCATATATTTTTGCACAATGACGTCTTCATTGGTTTTTTTAAATGATAACCCTAATTTTTTTTTGTTGTTTTTAATAGATGGGTTCCCATTACTTAAATGATGGTGATGTAAAAAAATTGGTACTTTAAATAACAATTTTTTTGAAAAAATTACAACTTACCGATACAAATCAAAATTTACCTTTAATGAAAGAAAATCCTAATAACACTCCAAAAACAAACAAAAATTAGCGTAAATGTTCAAATTGCTCTCCTTCAACCATGTGGCACTGACCAATACGAGTGAAAACACTTTGTACACTTCGCTCAAGGACTTCAGGTGTAATGTGCTCCACTTCAGCGCGAATTCTTTGCCGTAGCTCATCTAAATTATTTGGCCTATTAAAATACACCTTTGATGTTCAGAATTTTCAGATTTCATTCAGAATATTTGGTTTCAACAAGATGGGGCGCCTCCCCACTTTGGAATAACCATCCGTCAATATCTTGACGCCACATTTCCCGGAAGGTGGATAGGACGTCGAGGAGCCATTGAGTGGCCATCGCGTTCCCCAGACCTGACTCCCTTACATTTTTTCTGTGGGGTCATTTAAAATCAAAGGTGTATTTTAATAGGCCAAATAATTTAGATGAGCTACGGCAAAGAATTCGCGCTGAAGTGGAGCACATTACACCTGAAGTCCTTGAGCGAAGTGTACAAAGTGTTTTCACTCGTATTGGTCAGTGCCACATGGTTGAAGGAGAGCAATTTGAACATTTACGCTAATTTTTGTTTGTTTTTGGAGTGTTATTAGGATTTTCTTTCATTAAAGGTAAATTTTGATTTGTATCGGTAAGTTGTAATTTTTTCAAAAAAATTGTTATTTAAAGTACCAATTTTTTACACCATCATTTAAGTAATGGGACCATCTATTAAAAACAACAAAAAAAAATTAGGGTTGTCATTTAAATAAATCAATGATGACGTCATTGTGCAAAAATATATGACGTCGTAAGTAAAAATTTTATGCCATACGGTAGCTAATTAAATATTAAAATCGACCTGTCCGAGCGTTTTGCTTGAAAACTGTAAATAATGCAATTATGAATTTTATTCCTTACTTTATCACCACGCTGTATATGTGCTCAGTGAAGCAAGAGTAAACTAGACTCATCTATTAATTTTCAGTTTCAAATCAACTCTACCGACGTAATATGCAGAGACGACAACAAGCCCCTAGTGGAAGAAAACGAGCTGTGCAAATCCATCATTCCAGTCATAGTCCTACCAGTTGTCACAGTCATACCAGTTGTCACATTCCTCTTAGTAACAGTAGGCAGTCTAGTCTTCTACATCTACTATAGGCAAGAGGTGAAGATCTGGCTGTTCTCCAAGAACCTCTGCCTGGGGTTCGTGAGCGAGGAGGAAATCGACGAGGACAAATCATACGATATCTTCCTCTGCTACTCTCACAAGGACGAGGACTTCGTCACCCAAAACCTCCTACCGGTGATAGAGTCCGGGCCGCAGCCGTTCAAGATCTGCATACACGTCAGGGATTGGGAACCCGGCAAGATGATCTTGACGAACGTCAACGACTCGATACAGAACTCCCGCAGGACGCTGGTGGTGTTGTCTAACAACTTCCTGGACAGCGTATGGGGCATAGTGGAGTTCAAAACGGCCCACATGAAGGCGGTGGAGGAGGGCAGGCTGAGACTGATCGTGGTGAAGTACGGAGAATTGGACGAGGAGCGTATGGATCCGGACTTGAAGGCGTACCTGAGCACTAATACTTACATCGAATGGGGGAAGCCGTGGTTCTGGAAAAAGCTAAAGTATGCGCTTCCGCATTCGAATAAAACGGGATTCTACAAGTCTAACCAGAAGCACGCGAACGATATGTTGAAGATCGACGACAAATTCGAGTTGACGACACTCCCTGTGAAATAGCCGGAGAATACCCCTCCTGTGATGGCAATGGATCTCACCTCAAAGCATCTCTTGAATTTTATTGACGGAAACGCGGATTATAAAATCAACCTCCTGGAGGTGCCTGGAGGTGGATGGAGGTGCCGATGTTATTGTTGGTTGTTGAAGAATCTCGTGCGGTGAAAATTTTCAATCGATTATTTATAAATCACATCACATATCGAATAAAATGAAGCTCTGTTGAATGGTATCCGGAATTTTGTTCGATGACATTTATTCGACGGAAATTTGTTCGAATCTAATTTGTTCGAAAGGAAATTTGTTCGAATGTAATTTGTTCGAAACGAAATTTGTTAGAATATAAGTTTGTTCGAAAGGGAATTATTTGGAATATAAATTTGTTTGAATGCAATTTCTTTGAAGCATATTTGTTAGAATTGATTTTAAACAATCCTACTAAAACATAATTTTACTATACATATGTGGTACATAATAGTTTTCACAGAATTAAGCTCGAATAGTAGATATTTGAGTACTCTTCAAAAAACTATAAACGCCTAAAAATAAGTTATCATATAAATGAATTAATAAACAAATTTTTAACGGTATTTAATTTATTCACATTAGGAATACCTATAATTACATAAGAAAAAATATACAAACATACTTATAACGAAATATTATGAGCAACTCCACGTAAATAGGTTATAGTGTCAACTCTTACTTCAAAACCATTTATTACATTTAACAGACGTGTTGCACTGTGTTTATATTTCTTTTTTTGTTGATGTATGCCGTGTCCAGCAACTATTTGTTCGATTCGCACATTACTTATAGCCTGTTCCCTCTTTATCGCTTCGATCAATTTCCAAATTGTTGGATGTTCAGCTCCTACTTGCCCCTGAAATCCACGGTGCTATCCCTCAATGGAATTATTGGTCTTCGGAAGACCATCTAACACAGAATCCTAGCAGTTCCACATAGCAATGGGGAAGCGTGGTTGGCGACGCCGATTTCTGCGATCTGGACGACCTATCCAAGTATCTCAAGAAATCAAGAAATTCTTCATTATCGATCAAAGCTTCGAAAGAATTTATAACTTCTCTGGAAGGAACAAATGCCAAAGCCGACAGCATCCTAATTTTTAGAGCAAAGTCTATATTATTATCATATGTCCGTTTTAATTCCTCTTCTTGAATTCGTCGGTATAAGCATTGAGAAAAGTGGAAAAAACAACCACGTAACCTGATTTGTGGAAACTCTGCTCCAATAGCTTTTATCATGGCAGGTTCAAAGTCAATCATAAAAGAAGTTGGATTCACTCGAGGTTCTAGCAGTTTAATTTCATCTAAAAATTCACGATACACGGCTTCAGTTTTATTCAGCAACAACGCATATACCAATGGAATTGCTAGGCATTCATTTATTCCATGAACCGTATACAATTGCTCAAATAATAATGGTACCGTTTTAAACGTACCATCAGCGTACCAATGCTCGCAATTTACAAGGAGTTGTAAATTTCGCCGTGTTGTAAGCAGTAAAATTCTTAAGTCAATCATACCACTGTCAAATAAGAGGAAGTCTTCTCTATTGTCGGTTTTTCGGTATTCATCCGGAAATTGTATTTCAGCGCGAGTGTTCGGGAGAGTTGGTTCGCTATACTTCTTATTTCTAACGTTCCGAATAGTCCTTTTCATGCTTTCTATTGAAGGTAGCTGGGAGCTTGCTGCAGAATAATGCTGAAATAATGCAGTTTGGTGTGTCCCGACTTCTAACTGCAGCTTCCTTCATATTACTGTACGCCTCTTTCGCAGCAATCACGGCAGCTTGGCCATCATGATTATGTTCACCAGTTTCCTTCACTTCATCTGGTTGTCTTTGAATTGCACGACCTTTACAAGATAACTTCTTAAAATTTTCACACTTCTAGTAAACTTTGGTATCACAACTTTTGTCCTTTATGTATAAATATCCGTTGAAACTAAGCATATCTTTGCCTTTCGAACTTTTAAAGAAATTCACTGCCATTTTTATATCACAAATGGGATGATTTCGCAATACGTACTCAAACGATAAGCGATATTATAAGACTAAGCGTGAAATATTTACAAATATACAAATTTGGGCTAGAAGAAAAGGACCGAGAAATTCAGTGAACCAATCCTAAAGAGTCCATATCATCTTAGCCAATGGTACCTGATTCCAATCAGAAAGTCATTAATGAAATAAAATTCGTACCTGCCTAATTGCCATAGGGATATTAGGGATTACCTAATTCCAAAAAGTCGATATTAACAACAATACACAGACAATTCCCTAATTATTAATTCGTCGTATAATTTGTTTTCGAACTAATTTCCTTTCGAATAAATGTTTTTCGAACAAATTCTATTCTATAAATTCTAAATTCTATTTCTATAAATTCGAACAAATATCTGTCGAATAAATTTCTTCGAACAAATTACATTCGAAGAATATTCCTAGAACCCTGTTGAATGGAATTTTTCGATTGTCAGTAAAAAATATTTGGCGTTAAAGTTCGTAGGTTTTTTGAGAAATATGTAATGACTTTCGTTAATATATTTTTAATGAATGTATTGAATTTAAAAATTTTGGTAGTCCCTTTTATACAGGATGACCCACGGTGGATGGCCTATTAGATGTTTTGAGAGAACGAAGAGTAAGATCGTTGTGAAAATTTGGTTATTTAGGTTATTGTTCCTGCTCTATATATATATAAAATATTTTCAACGCTGCAGCATTGCCACTTCTACTAAAAAGTAGCATCAATTTATATTTTTTAAATGGGACACCCTGTATATTTTTGCAATTTTAGATTCTACTCGATGAGCTGGTTACAAAAAGGGTACATACTTGATGTTTTGGTCTTATAATAAAGTCTATACCGCTATTTAAAAATCACAACATTTTTAATTTAGGTGGGCTCTGAAGGCCAAACAGTTGAAAATCGAGAAAAACGGCTTACATGTTCCTATCCTAACTTTTCACGTAAATACCTGTATAGGACTCGGTTCGTAGAAATGGGATGCGGAAGACTCGCCCCGCACATTTCACCCGCCACATTTGGCTTCCTACATCTCGCGCCCACACATTTTGCCCCCACCACATTTCGCCCCTGTATTAATAATATCACAAAAAAGTTTTCAATAAAATTTTATTTGTATTATTTCAAAAAATTATGAAACATTAAAACATACAGTGCATTTCTTTAATATCCCTCCCTTTTATTTTTTGAACGGGTCAACTTCAAAAATTGAAACTTGGGATAATGAAATTGATGCATGATTACTATATTTTGGAGTAAAATTGACAGATGAAAATTTCAAGATGGCGACTGGGCGCCATTTGGGAAAAAATTAAATGGAAAGGGGGGTCTTGTGAAACATCCTTTTGGAGCACCTGACAAATACTGCACAACCCTAGAATAAAAAGTCAATATCTTCACTTACTACAAAATGGCGGAACATTTAATAATTACCTGAATATATCGACGTTCAACGTCATAATGGGCTTCATAATTCATAATGCATTATTAGTCAAGTCAAAAGGTTGTTGTTGTTTTTAATTTTTTTTTAAATTATTTTAAATTTATTTATTATTTATTTAACATAAATTAATTTTATGCATTACCTGTAGGCTTTCACTTTGAATTCGTCTCCAGGTACTTTGGCACAAGTGGAAGAAACAGCCTGTCACGTTTACTTCCGGAAACACCTCCTGAAAAGCTTGTATCGCTGCAAGTTCAAAATCAGCCATTACAGTTCTCGGTGACAAGCCTGGCTGAAGTTCCTTCAATTTTTGCAGCAGTCGTACATACGTTTCTTTGGTCTTGTTTGTAAGCAATGCATATATAGCTGGCAATACCGTTTCGCCGACTTTTGCGTGTTGGCTAAAGATCGGTGGAGCTGTACTGAAAGTGCCATCTACATACCAATCCTCGGAAGTCAATAGATTGGAGAGATTTTCTTTAGTTGAAAATAAAATTATTCTACTGGGTACAATTTGATCTTCGGAGTAGTAAAGCAAAAATGCAGGTGGCTCAACACCTTCTACAGATATTTGTTTGTATTCCTGGAAAACAATGTTATATAATTATCAGTATATTCTTGAATTTGTTGTTAAAAATTAAATTTTATTTATTACATTATTAATACACTTACTTCTGGAATAACCAATTCCTGAGCGGTTTGTGGAAGAGCTGGAATTCCAGTAATTTGCCGGGTCATTCGAATGCTTCTTTTTATGCTGTCTTTTCTAGGTAAAGCAGCACTTACGTTTGTATGTACGTTTGAGACCGTCGACGTCAAAATTCGTTGTGGAGTCTCCTGTGTGGTTTTTGCTGTCTCTTTGATTATTTCCAGAATACGTAAAGCTTCACTCCGAGTAGCTTCTGCTGGATGAAGATGGCCCTGAACAATTTTTCAATTTGGCCCTGAAAACCCCCAAAAATAGCTACCACAAACAAATATTTAAACCTCCTAGACAAGTAACGAATAACCTTCTGCAGGTTGACGACGAAAAGTCGAAATTTGATTGCTAACAAAACTGAAAGAATTAAAACGATTAAAACGACTATCCAATATGATCAAACTCATTACATTGAATTAAACGAAAATTTGAACCAAATAAAATTAAATTTAGACATTGTTCTAAGTATTTTTACCGACATAGAAAACGCCATAAGTTTTGCAAATTTAAAAACTCTGCTCCATAGCATTACACAAGTTTACCAATTCGAGTCAACTTTTTGACCCGAGCAGATGAAAACGATTTTTAATGTTATTTGATGCCCTGAACTTAGATCTTCAATCCTTTGGTCAAGATTGGTTCCAGTTTTCGAGTTCGCACTGGTGGTAGTATCTGCAGAGAACAGAAAAATCATATACTCGTAGATGATTGCTGCAGATTTGGATTCAGCTTTTACTAGCTGTAACTTTTAGCTCCCCAATTTACCATAAAAATAGCTTTTGGTTGCTCAGGTCAAAAACCGTGTAAACTTGTGTTATTAGTCCTAGTTATTAGTCCATAGGCGCCTCCAGGAGGCTCTCGCACGAGTCTTGATGAGTGGAGGCGACAGGAGGCGTGGCAGGAGTGCTAGCCATCCAAACTCGGTTTATTCAGTTGCCCTCTAAATGTCGCCATTAATGAATTTTTTTTCGATTTTAACTCCTGTATACCTACAATAATTTACAATACGACTTAACAATTATTTATTGCACTCTACAAGGAGTAAGAAAACTCAGTACCTACTTATTTGTAGTTGTACCTACCTATGCAGGGTGGAGCAGCCCATACGCGTCGGTCTATAGGAAAAACGGCTTGACTTTTAATTATCTCGAGCTAAAATAATGTCATCCAACACCTTAATTAGTACTGAAGCCGTACTACAGTACCTGCAAAACCCTGATTGGGAGTCAGTAAATAAAGCGTTAGATAGTAAGAACTTAGTTATTTGAGAGTTTATGATTTTTTCAAACAATTTAGAAACTACTGACAACAAGCTAATGGGCCTTAGTTCAGGTATTCCACCAACGTTAGCTACTTTTGGTAGGGGTAAGACTATTGCGGTCTTCCACAGCTCGGTAAAAACGGAATTCTCTATACAAAAGTTAAAAATATGTGTTAAAAACGGGATAAATATAGGACAGCATAATTTAATCATTTCTAAGGACAGCCCGTCGCATCCATACGCATTAGATTTTAATTGACTAAGCTCTTATATAGCAACTTCGGTGCAGCATCTGCTTTTAAAGAGTTTTGACCATGTATAAAACCTTGAGGACTAAAATGTTTGAGCAAATTCTACTATTCTTTTTTATAATATTCTCATCCAGTTTGAGGCTGCGTATCCAAGCTTCTCTTTTACTGGGGCATGCTGGAAACCTACATATAAACATGTATAAAGCATATTAAAAGTATCTACAAACATAAAATCTTCTCGAATAAGTATGCATCATAAAATAAAATCCGTAGAATTGAAACCTGTTAGCAAATTTGTTACCTATCATATTTTTTTACTTTTACAACCTTTACAAGTAACAAATAAATATTAAAAAGATTCCAAATAAAAGCTAAATTCTAGATATATGTTCTTTATATACTTACCTATGAAATGAAGTCCCCGCAACAAATTTTGAACAACAAACGGCACATCTAACCGGCATTATTAAAGAATCAACAAACGACGAAAAAACTACTAAAAAAACCAAATAAAACTTATAAATTAGCAATCCGTAAATTCACCCAATTTCAAATTTAATAAATGCAATAAAATAATTTATATTAATTTATTATTTTAATATGAATTTTTAACCAGAGGTTTAACATATTGCTCTTGAATTGAAAAATGTACAGATTAAGTTGTTTCCTCAGCTGTTTTAGTAAATAATCCATATAAAGTGCAGAAGACATTTGGCAACGTTGATTCAAAAAAATCGAGAAGAGCCAATCACGTGCCGGGGCCAATCCGTCAAAATTCGTCTAAAAAAGTACAAACAAACATCGACGGGACCGTATCTATGTTTACTTGTTCATCTGAGTTTGTGATAGTGGAACAATAGTACTTATATGGTGTAGATAGTGGTAGTGATTGTCTAACTAAGTGACAAGACCACCAAAAGATTGCAACAATTGACGACCTGGCAACGGGTCAGTGTCCCAAGAAAGGGCGCTAACGCTAACGCGCCCTTTCCAACCTTTCTGCGAGTAAAAATATACAATTGAAATAACAATGCAAAAATTTCGATATGAGGTGAAGTAGAGCAATTTTTATATGGGTACAATAACGCCATAGTTATTCTAAACCGAAACGTGAAACCCATCTCATTACCTAGAATCGCAATGATCCAAATTGTTCCTTGAAATACCGCAATAAATTATAAAACAAGAATTAATTTCGTATACTGATTAGTTGGTATAGAATAGATAGTTTGCAGTAGATCCAGAAATGTACAGATAATATACAAACATGTACTGAGGTAAGCTACACGAACTTCGATGCAGAAACGCAGCTACAGCGAGTAGCCAGTAAGCGTTTACAAATATGAAACAACAGAAGTGCGGATGGTAAATGACATCCATAAATTCAGTACAACTAGTTGAAATCTTGTAACAAATCCTCAACTGAACACCTACGATCTGCGAAAGAAAATACACTAGACCGTTGATATCCAATTGAATATTTGGTACACATGATATTATGTGTACATAATTGTGTGGGCAATTAAATATTTGACCCTTTACGGCCATATTACACGAATAAATAATAACGCATATATGGAAATAACGGGTAAAATACGGTGCATGTTATTTTTCCTAGGGAAATTTCTTTCATAACGAAAATCACTTCGTTTGGACGATTTGCTTTTCCTTCTTAGGAAAACAATCACCCAGTGATGTTATATGATCACCATCACACTGAGGAATGTTTACCCAAAAAAAAAACCTAATAGCAGGGTCTGTTGGGTTATGCATCTGATGTGGTTATGATCAGATCAGGTATGGCGAGATCTGCAAATCATTGATCGTGGTAGCAGCCGTTACTAAGATTTAACATAGAGACGACCAATACCCGGTAAATATTTGCATTTAAATCTTCTGCTGGCGTATGGCCCCTCTAAAAAAACTTCGAATTACCGAATTACTTCGAAAAGTATTCGGACTTTCCGAAGATTCCTTTTTTTAGGAAAACCACTCGGTGATGTTTCCAACAAATCGAACAAAAAAAGGTCGCCCACAAAAAAGGTTTGAAGAAATAATCAAGAAATCCGCTTCATTTGGACGAATATGTAACTACTAATGGAAGAACCGTTCTGTTTACTATGAATTCAAATAGTAACATATGTAGAAACCAAAGGACCACCGTAAAGTAAATTAAAGATGCTGAATTAAAGATGGACTCTTCTGGCTATACATACAAATATATCGCGAATAAGTATTGCCATAAAAATTGCCGTGGTAGGAGCCGAACTACGATGAAGAAGACATGGAAACAATACCTGGTATATTTTACATACAACAATAATCTCTTGATGTACAGAGAGCTGGATGATTTTCTATTCAGAACTTACTAATCGGAGCGACATATTATCATAGTTCGTATTATGATCCACATTATAGTCCCCGACGACTCGCCTGATAGTAACCAAATCTTCCGGTGATACTGAAGATGAACTCTTCTTACGCTAGAAAGCTATGCATAATATAATAACTAACTCCCTTTTTGTAAGAAGGGTCAAATAAGTTTTAAGGTCGAATCAACGTCGAAAAGACATGTCGACAACTTCTTTTGTATAGCAATCCAAATGGACAAACGAAATAAATTAAGTTCGGATCTATTTCTACTTCAATGAGATCTACTTTCAATAGAGCGCTGCTTTTCCTTACTGAAAATTATCACTTCCCCCAGCTTTATGTTGATAACAAAACACTTAACCTGGCGAAGCAATAACGTAGGTAGTAAGCTCGTACGTAAGGTTATGATAGTAAGTATAGAGGTACACGAATGCATTTCATTGGCCGTACTATAAAGAAAAAAAATACGTAGTAATGGCCCAGTAAATGATTCACTTCGTGTAAATGGAAAAGCCCTTCTCTACTTCTGAAGGAATATTTGTCAATTACTAGTAAGTTATTGACAGACGAGGAATATAATCAAGTTATGTTCCACCATACACTAAACTGAGGAATGTTCCAGTACTGAAACCGAAAGCATATTGGAGCATAGTCGATAGGACAATATACGATCATAGTAATTATGATAAAATAGTCTGGATGAATATGCAAAAACTATCAGGGGAGCCATGTGATTACTATGAATCATAAACAACATAGGAACCACCAGCCCACCCGAAAGTGATTACATTTGTAAAATTGTACTCAAAATTATTACTATATGACTGCCAACGTTTATTGATGGACATACAACAATGACTAATTATGACTAATACCAACCAAATGTTTGCATTTGTTGGTCCGAAGTAATACTAGATGCAAATCATTCACTGTTGTAACGATCGTACTACTGTATAAAATACATAGATACGACATATACCCAGTAAATGTTTACACATTAAATTTCATCTATGCTGGAGTTTCACGCTGTTAAAAAGAGTACTCCACCGACAATTGAACCTACATCGCTCACAAAACGTAAGTAGAAACAAGAGTCAGTGAAGTAACCTATTTAGGTGCCTATGGTTACAATATTCCGTTTCAATATTAACACTGACCCTATGTTTCAAATGAACTAGTTGGGCAAATGTCGGCCCATAAAAAGTAAAGCATTATTTATTCTGCATTTGATCATCTGCTAATGTGATGGAAATTAGGTACACGACCCTTTATTAGCCGTACTACGAGAAATTGTGAAATTCTGAAACCGAAAAGCATCACTAATTAAACATGAAAGCTAGTTAAGCGAAGAGTCTCAGACCAGAAATGATCACTGGATCGAATGAGGTACTGCATAGGTCCCTATGCCACCAAAATGCGAAGAAGCTCATTCACCTCTTGATGCCCAAAAAAGCTACATACTCGTATAAATTATCTATATACTATATCTATATCTATATAATCTATATATAACTCCCTCCTGCATCAAGAGCTTACAGAGGGCTTATGGAACCACTTAGAGGGCTTAGAGAACGATGGGATTATAGCGAGAGCTTTCAGTTTTGTGGATAACATTCACCCAGTGTTGTTACAATTCAATCAGCCTGAAGACCCATTTACAAATTTTAAATTTATGTAAAGATGATGATCGGACGATTTTGTAAATTGTAAAAGGTACAGCGAACGAATTTCATGGGCTCTTAGAGAATGGACTCCAATGGTATGCCAAACAGCAAATTACAATTTAAAATATAAGAATATGTCAGGAAAGAAATTTAAAACAAATAAAAAATAATACAAATTGATGAACTTACCAAAACTGCTATGTGGTGCTTGTTCAGGCTGAACTGGACTGCAACTGAAGATACCTAACCAACAAAACGAGCCCTTTATATACTATTTTTATTTCGCCCTAATTGGAATAAGGAAGTTCAATACCGATCAAAAATCAATTACCGGATTAGTGGTACCTGCTCGCCATTACCTGACCAATTGCAAAGGAGTTGACTTTTATTATTCTAAGGAGGGCAGACCATTTTCTAAGGAAGGTAATTAAGATAATATCTCATGGATTATGATATTTAGAAAACTGTTACACAAAGATTTTAACTATAATTATCTATTTACTAAAGTCTATTCATAAAAGGCGTGGAGTATAAATCAATCAATTGGCCAAATTCCAGGTTACACAGAAGCTATATACACAGAAGCTACATACACGAAAGCTACCTGCCCAAACAGAAATAGAAAAAATTTAACATTTACGATAATAGATATTATTTAAATAAAAAGAATAAAATTTGAATTGTAAATAAAGAAATTCTTGTTTCTTAAAAGTTTTGAAAATAATATTGTATATTCCGATATGAATTAAAAACATTTTTACAAAATTTCAATATAAAATTCAAAGTTCAAATTTACTCTAATTTTTATATGTACGCTAACTTCTTCAAAACACAATTAATTCTAAATTTCGTGTTTCGTCATATTTGTTGAATGTTAATTGTTTTAATCTCTTACCCTATAGATTATCATTTACACAAAAATAATTAACAAGAATTTTAAGTAATTCTCAGGCAAGAGCGCGGTAAAATCGTATTTAAAAAAAACCGATAGGATGCAGATAACCGATAATTGCATATGAAAATAAAATAATTTTTGAATAATTATTTTATTCAAAATTGTCAATATTCTCCGACGCTTCTGAAGTAACCCGGCGAGCCGGAATTATGCGCAACTCGTGCGTCGCAACTCGGGCGGAATTATTATTATTTCGCAACTCGAGCGTAGGGTTCGAGATACCTGAGATACCCTTCGCAACTCGGGCGGATTGGGGTAAGTAATATAGAAAGTGACTTGTGTCCTCACTCATAGTTGTTAAACAGGATCGGGATAAAAAACAATACGTAGAAATACTAATTACTGAGCTAATTATTACAGTTTACTTACAAAGTTTACAAAAATTTACAACATAATACAACATAATACAACTTAATCAAATTTTACAAAGTTTACAAAAATTTACAAAATAATACAACTTAATCAAATTTTACAAAGTTTACAAAAATTTACAAGATAATACTTACAACTTAATCAAATTTTACAACGTGGCATAATTTTTTAAGTGTGCTCCGCAAATCTGTTTCGCCTCTTATCAATTCTTCCACGATGCCACTTAATTGAAGATCCAGATTTATATATTTCCTGGCTCTTTTAGGGGTACTCATATGTAGGCTTACTTGTTTTTCGGTCATCCTGCTACATTTTATTTCTTCTTCGATAACTTTTAGCAATTCGTATAAATTGGGATGAGCCTTTCCTACTCTCCTGTTGAGCCGGTTGTGCCAACCCTCGACTGCATTGGTGGTTCTGTGGCGTTCTTTGTAAACTATCCACAACAAATCTTTATCCAGCCATTGATCTATAAAATAGTCGTTGAACTTTTCTATTTGGGGTACAGTTGGCGCACTCTCCATTATAATCAGCCATGCGTCCAACAATTTTTCTTCTGGCAAATGAGCAAGCGCCGCGCACATTCTAATGTGATTTCTGACTTCTTCATTGTCTCTATATGAGATGGTAAGTCCAAGTTCTTGAACTTTTCGCCACAGAGCTTGGTTAAAATGGAAGTTGCACCCTTTTATTATTGTTCCTGGAAGCATTTCCCTAATGGCGTTGATGGCGGCTTTCTCGTAGTCTATGTGAATTTTTATCGGAGAAAATTCGGGCACACACTGTCGAATTAACTGGAACAACGCCATGTAGGTACCTTCCTTTCTGTTTGGCAGCAAGGCAAATGCTGCAGGTACAACTTTCGTTGACTGTTGGGTGCTTCCTAGATCCACATGTAGTGTATATAACTGGTCAAATAATGGACAGCAACTTTTAAAGGTTCCGTCAAGAAAAAATTCTTTTCCCTCTTTAATGAGACTTCCTTGAACATCAGCAAATATGATTATTCGATCGTCATCTTTTCCATTGTCCGCTAAAACGTAGCATTTGGCCCAATCTGGAATTTGGATTTCACTTCTCGTTTTTGGTAACCGTTGAACTCCCAATTGCCGGTGTCTTGTTCGGTATAAAGTGTCTTTAACAGACCTGAATGTTGGAATCTCAGTGATCAAGTCTAGTCCTGCATCTTGTAGGTTCATCAGCTCTTGCCTGAAGATTTGTGGCACTGGAGTCGATTCTTCACGGGCTCGTTTTTTGGCTTTGAATACACACAGCTCAACTTCATTTTTGGCGACACTAGGGACACAGGAATGTGGTTTCTCCTACAAAACTTGTAAAGTTTCACTAGTGATTATGGCACCAACACATGGCCGCTTTATGCAGATCCAACGTTTAGTACTGTTTTTATTTCGGCACTTCAAAGAATATTTGAAACCGGAATGCAGAATAGCAGTCCCTCGTTGTGTTTCTACTACTTGAACTTCCATCGTTTACTGATTTGCAGAAAATTGGCGATCACCTCAGAACAGAAAATTTACAGCTAAAGAACTTTAGCTCAAACTGAAGGTAATGAAATGGTTTTCATCTTATATTAGGACAATTTTGCCATCCATAGGTACTTAATATTGATCGGTTCTTATTATTCTCCCAAATAATTCTAAAGGATTGTTGAAAACAATTCGTAATGCAACATGCGGATTAAAATTTAAATAATTTCTATTGAAAAAGGGTGGGCATTCTCATTCATCATATTAAAACAGATTATAGGTAAATGATTACTTGGTCATTGCAAATTGCCTTGTTTACATTTTCCGAACCCAAAGCTACCTAGAATTAAATATAATGGCTCGTATTCAGCGCCATTATCATTGTACGCCCGAGTTGCGAATTCACAGGTACCAATTTTTGTAAGACGCACGAGTTGCGAAGGATTCAGGTAGTTTTTGATTACGCCCGAGTTGCGAAACGCACGAGTTGCGAAAATACCGGCGAGCCGACCGCCCGCTAGGAGAGTCGTTAAATAGTCGTAAAATTCGAAGATTATTACATGGCCCGGTGAAATAGGCCTCTGCCCGTTTTAAATTATCTAGCTGCATATTGAATCAAGCTATATTGTGAATTGTGAGTCATGGTTAATTTTGATAACTTGTAAGGAGTCGGAGATATACAGGGTGTTAAAAAAAGAGTTTAAAAAAATTAAATGGGGAGTAGTATGGCCCAAATTGTGCAGAAAAGTCTTAATAAACATATGTCCGCAAATTAACGGTAACCGATATAACGGTTTCGGTGTGCCATTACGAGTATGTATCATACATTATGAAATTTTGCGAAGAGAAATTTTGAAACCAATGGAAATATTAGCTTATCAGGTCAGGTAAAAAAAGAAAAGCAATCTCTATTTCCAGATTATTTCTTTCAAATATCCATACTTTGAAACTAAGATAATATAGACTAATTTCTTGGAATGTAGTTATTATTAGGTATTGTTGAAATATTACGTCTGAAGTAATATGTGCTGACAAAAATATCGCGTAAGCAGATAAATATAAGCAAAGACACTTATAAGACCCTATATGTTACCCTCTTGTAGATCTCGATTCCCAGATCAATAATCTGCTACAGATAAGCATACGGATAATTTTAAAGTTTATTTTATTTTCGGGCGTATATCATTTGCGCGCAGCGGTCAGTTTTGTCCTAATCCGGCAACTCACTTGCGCGCAAGGTTGCAGCAGGTAGATAGTCACTTGCGCAGCGGTTAAATTCAGGTAGTTAAGTACTTTAGCCGAACACCTAAATTATTCCATACTAATTTATGTATTTAATAATGGAATCGAGTCTGAAAAATGCCAATTTGGAAATAATACCTACACAGTGAAGTATGAAAATAAATCTACTATACAGGGTGGCCCAGAACTCTCGCCCCACCGGGAAAGGCCTTATGGAACCGACAATGGAGATGCCAAAACTGCAGCCGAAGACATGGAAAAGTTATTCCTTTGGTAAATGAGGAGGTTTAAAATCTACCAATCCCAGTAGCAGTTCACATATGCGAAAATGACATGAATTAGCTATACACCAATTTGACATTATTGAAAGATTCTATGTCTATTTCACATTGAAGGTTAACAAAATCTGCCAAAATCAGCTGCGACTATTAATCAACGATTTACTTAAAAATCGAACAAAAAATCGATCATTCGATTTGAACCACTTTTGAATCAATAGCTGATTGAGCTAGTTATATCAGCAAATATTCGCATTTTCTAGTTGCTGATCTGTCTACAAATTCCTGCGAATTTCTAGGAGCCGTGCGACCGGATGTAATCCGATCCCAGTTGCATTTTTTATTCTACCTTTCATTTTTATTCTAATAATAATTTTTTCCAGTCTGACTTTATCTGTATACTTGATAACATGAATAAATAATCATATTAAGTTGTCTTAAATATTGAACTTTTCTTTGATTATTACTAATAAAAATCGATTCTTCCGAATCTCGAATAAAATTAGCTGTAACAATTTGAAATTATTGTAAATCATTAAATGGTCATTAAATAGTAAATCCTTGATTAACAGTAGCAGCTGATTTTGACAGCTTTTGTTAACCTTGAATGTGAAAAGGATATAGAATCTTTCAATAATGTCAAATTGGTGTATATCTAATTCACGTCATTTTCGCATATGTGAACTGCTACTGTGATTGGTCGATTTTAAACCTCCTTATTTACCAAAGGAATAATTTTTCATTTCTTCGGCTGCAGTTTTGGCATCTCCATTCTCGGTTCCACAAGGTCTTTCCCGGTGGGGCGTGAGTTCTGGGCCACCCTGTATAGGTTTTTGTTATACGATTGGGACATGGCTTAAAAACAAACTTCTGAGATCAAAATAAGTGATTTAACCTAACTTACCTATATACAGAAGTGCTTAGTAAAGAAGATATTATAGGTACATCAACGTGTTAAAGTTAAAAATAAAAAAGAGGTTTTTGATTGAGCCGTAACAGTACAATACAGAAAATTTGTACATAATTTTTGTGTAATTTTTTTAAACCTCCTTCAATCCCTAATTGTTCCGCCCAAGTTATTTAACTAATTTTTGAATTGAAACTAGAGTTAACGGTTTATTTACAATGATTTTTACTCTTTTGGCGTTCATATGATTTTCGAAATTCCTTATTTTCAACAAAAATGTATTTATTAGTCACATAAAACTTGTAGAAAACAATAAGACATATTACTTTAAACGTTAATGTTAAAAATTTAAAAAGCTTGAATGAAACAACGTCCAGTTGTATATAAATTGATTGAATTCTCTGTATGAACTGAACTCATTAAGCTCATTAGAATAAGGGTCGTCGGATTAAGGGATTACTTCAATTTGCGCGCAAGTGAAGGGTACAGATTATTGCCATCAGGTAAGAAAACTTGACCGTGCGCGCAAGTGATGAATCACCTTATTTTCAACGTAACAATTATTGCCCAAAATGTGCAACATTCATGGCACTTGTTAGAAACATCCCAGTCTGTGGTATGTTTCGTCTCTTATATTGTCACGCCAAAAAGGGTTTTAACGTCTCTTCTGGGGGTTACTCGCTTTGTGGGCCTAGGTACGGGTTTAGTCAGAGAATAGGATATTTATAATTACAATCTTTATTGTTATCCACACTACAATACATAATTGTTATAACTATAACAATAACTGATGGCTCGCAAAGAAAGGGGCGAATGGGTTCGACACCCCGAAAGGGTGTCTCGCCACTTCACGCTCCAGAGAACCCAAAGGAGCCAAAGAACTAAGAACTAAAAGCTAAGAACTTCGATGGTCACACCTGAGAGTATTTATATTCAATTATAGATATAAGATAAAAATATAGTGGCCCGTATTAATGGCCTGCTATGTTTTTGGGTTTTTGAAAGTAAACTTTATAAAAAGTCCCCATAAAAAGAAATCCGTCGGTGTAAGATCTGGAGACCTTGCTGGTCCCTCGATAGTATATCACCTTCTAATCCACCTATCGGGAAAAATTCTATCCAGATATTGACTAATATTGACGAAAAAAAAAATAGCAAATATCAGTTGTGGCAAAAAATTGTAATTTGTTGTAAGGACATCTAATGCCCGCTCCAGACTCTCCACGAGGCTACACGAGGGAAAGCGAGTGCGAGAGTGTGGACGGTGCACTCGCCTCGCCTCGCCTCGCGAGTGTCTGGATCGGGCATAAAAAGTAAGGTTGACATTCGAAAACAAAATAACACACATTTCAGCAATTGCTAGAATTTGCAAATTCGCGAGAAATAGTAGGATAGGTCGCGGTCGACTACAGAGTATCTAGCCGGAGCTTATCGCAAAGCACTCGATAGAATTCGCGCGATAAGCCGAGAGTATTGTATATCCGCTGTAATTAAGAGGATTCGCGAAGAATCTAGTATTTTTTTTATAAATATTTTTTTTGTTTTTATGGCCAGTATTTTATATAAGTAAAGAGCGGAATGTATGCATAGAATATTGCTAATATACAGGGTGTCCCAATAGTGCGGTAAAGCTCATTTTCTCCGTTATTATGACAGATACAAAAAAATGATAAATAGAAAAAATGTGGGACATCTTGAGACGCACAATTTAAAATTATTTGGACATATACAGGTTGTCCCAATTTTGAGAAAATATTGTTGTTGTTTTGCGGGCAGGTCTTTTTCAGCCCCGTGACCACCTAGATCTAAGGATCCTCTGTAATTTCCCGTTGTTTTCTAAGGTCATGATTCTGTCAGAGGTCACAGATATTTGCGAACCTCACCAGTTCTGATGCCCTTGTTTTACTTACATCTTTGGGATCTAGTGACGTCCTTCCCCAGGTTTTATACCTGCGCAAGGATAATGGTGGACAGTTACACAGTATGTGTATGCTTGAGAAAATATACAAAGTTATGTTTTTTTAAATGGAATACCCCAAATATTAATACATTTTTGAATTCTACTCAATGAACTGATTCCAAAAAGGGGCCATACTTGGTATCTTGGTCTCATAATAAAGGAGTCAAAAATCACAAAATTTTGAATTTAGACGGCTCTGAATGCCAAACAATTGAAAATCAAGAAAAACAGCTTACTATCCTGACTTTTCATGGTCCTATCCTAACTTTTCAAGTATAGTCCGTTCGTTGAAATCGTGCCGGTTTCGGATTAAGCGTTCAATGTTTACAACAGTCCCCAAAAAATACCTATTTTCGGGGAAAACAATATTGATCACAGTGTTTTACTATAGATTCATTTTGATAAAATAAAATAGTTTTGAGCAGTTGGCGTTTTCCCCGAAAACAGGTATTTTTTGGGGACTGTAAACATTGAACGCTTAATCCGAAACCGGCACGATTTCAACAAACGGACTATACCTACTATCTAACGGTACAAAAAAATTTTTGATATTGAAATTTTTGATCACCCTGTATACATTTTATATCATGTTATTAGATAGTACTTGAAAAGTTAAGATAGGAACATGGAAGTCGTTTTTCTCAATTTTCAACAGTTTGGCTTTCAGAGCCACCTAAATTCAAAATTTTGTGATTTTTGAGTAGCTGTATATCCTTTATTATGAGACCCCGATACCAAGTATGACCCCTTTTTGTAATAAGCTCATCGAGTAGAATCCAAAAATGTAATAATATTGTCACGGATCGGGAGAATACCCAAAGACATTTTATTATATTATTATATTTTAACACACTTATTAACAATTGCTGAATAGGCAAGGTCGGTCGACCGTGAATCGCGAATGTAGGTCGCCGTATTATAATTATAATACGCCAAATATCACGTATTGGGTAAATCTACAAAGTAAAGATGATGCCATAATGGCAAGGCTCTCCGTTTTGGGCTCTTAGCTGGGGCTCTTCTCGTGGGGTCTCTCACCCGGGAGAAGGGATAAGATCTGGATAAGAGGATAAGAGGATAAGACTGGATAAGATCAGTGGGGTTGCTGGGTCTAATTGTATTATACAGGATGGCCCAGAACTCACGCCCCACCGGGAAAGGCCTTGTGGAACCGACAATGGAGATGCCAAAACTGCAACCGAAGACATAAAAAAGTTATTCCTTTGGTAAATAAAGAGGTTTAAAATCGACCAATCCCAGTAGCAGTTTACATATGCGAAAATGACGTAAATTAGCTATACACCAATTTGAGATTATTGATAAAAGCTATCAAAATCAGCTGCGACTATTAATCGCGACTGCGACTGTTTTCGCGGAGCTGCTTTTTGACATCCCGAACGCATTCGGAGGGACTTCACAGGCGCACTTCAAATTTTTTTATATTTTTTAAGTCATTCAAATTTTAAGTGCGCCTGTGAAGTCCCTCCGAATGCATTCGGGATGTGCTCCGCGATAATCAAACTGTTGAAAATTGAGAAAATCGACTTCCATGTTCCTATCTTAACTTTTCAGAGTGTCGCTAGAGCGAATATGTGTCAACAGTTCGAATATTCGCTCTAGCGAAACTGGTCTAACTTCTGTACATACACTGACATTCGCTCTACAGATCAAAATGTCGACGTGTTAGTGTCTCGTCCGTACACAGTCTTATGGCGGTTTTCCATTAAACGGACAGTTTTGTAATTAGATTTCTTTTTTAGGTTCTCAGTGGAAAGAAAAGTGGAAAAATCTTCGCACGGCGTTTGCAAGAAGCATGAAAAAACCACCATCAGGAAGCGGAGCCAATAAGAGAACATAAGATTATTACCTAAAGGACATAAAGCAGTTCATTAGGTCGTTCATGAAATCCAAACAACAAGGAAATTCACCTACAGATGTTTCTGTAGGTGAATTTTCCCCAGCTTCAATTTCCCATTTTCAATAAGGACGATAATGATGAATTTGAAGTAGATGATATCAATCATGACGTCAATGACATCAATCATTCAGAACAAGATATTACAGCGTCGGTTACAAATTCTTGTTCAAATACTGCAAGCAATGGACTTGAAAAGCGGCGAAAAGTACCAATAAAAACTACCAATGAAGCTGATCCCGCACTTCTATAGAAACAGTCTTCTCCTTCTATTTCTCGCAATATACGGATATATCCAAAAATTCCTTCTTCTTCTTCTTCTTCTTCTTCGATTACGTAAATATAAATACCTACAAAAGAATGTCTTCATCACTAGAAACAGAGTGTTCCTCGTTGCTAGACATTTTAGAATAAACTGGGGACTGCGACAATTTTGTTTTGTATTCCAATAAAAACTGAAATCGTGTCGCCTCGTCTGAATACGAACAGGCGACGGCGATAGTCAAACAACATGTTGGTTGGATATCGTGTTTCCGTCGTGTTGTATCATCTGTATTGGGCCTAAAGAATATGATAGAATAGAATCGTCTTTATTTTCAACTCGGCGAAGGGCAGCATGGCTGTTCTCTAAACCGAGCATTTACAAGAAGAGAATATTTAAAATATATGAAGTAATTACAACGGAAGTAAAAATATAACATGAATACAATTTAAATACAATATATAGTCCCAACGCCGAAAACGCCAACTGCTCAAAATTATTCTATTTTATCAAAATTAATCTGCAGTAAAACACTGTGAACACTATTGTTTTCCCCGAAAACTGGTATTTTTTGGGGACTGTAAACATTGAACGCTTAATCCGAAACCGGCACGATTTCAGCGAACGGACTATAACATAACACTGTACAATACAAGCATAAAAAAATAGAAGACAAAAATATGAAAAAAAAAGAAAAAAAAAAACTAGATAACTAAGGTCTACCAAAAAAGCCCGCACCTCTTAGTAATTGCAAAGTAGATGATTTTTTTATTTGTTTTTAAAGGAAGCACAGTTCGAATTTAAAAATCTGATGCAACTTTAGTCTGTCTTGTATTATGTCATGTTGTTAAGCCATTTCAGGTCCTTTAGTCTATGATGATCTCTCATCCTAAGATTGAAAATAAAGCGAGTTCTGGATTTTCTGCAGCCTGCTTTTAGACTGCAGATCAAGACAAGGACCATATACAATATCCACAATATACAATAGGAAAGAGTGGGGCTAGTTGTTACAAACTTAGCATTTGATTTTTTTTTTCATAAAAACTATCAACTGAATCGGTGCCAAATTTTGAGATAATACGACCCAATGTTTCTGCTCTACATTCCTGAATTTAGATCCAAAAATTTATGTACAAAAACACATTTAAAATAAATATTTATGAGTGCATGTAAAATGTAACAACTTGCCCTACCCAGGGGAAAGTTGTTACAGTGAGTGGTATGTTGGTACAATTAATATTATGGGAATTCAATGAGTTTTAAGCATTTTTACTCTAACCAAAAAATTCAAATGTAAAGCAATGATCTTAAATGTGTTAATCGCCATCAGAAAGGCAATGAATACAAACGTAGAAATCGTCATCTTCTGTACCTACAAGAGACTTGTACCCATTTCTTGCAACGTAGACAACGAATCCATTCGTTAGATTTGGATTCTGAGTAGAGTTTCAAGCATATACCTAAAGACAAAGTGAGTCCTCTTCTTCGGATTCCTCAGAAGAGGAGTCTTGCCTTGTGTGTTTATATTAATTTGCTTTTATTTTTTCGTGGAAGGCGGAGGGGTTGAATTCCATTTTTCCCATGTGCTCAGGTGCTTCAGGTTCAGTTGAAGGTTCAGTTGCAAGGGTTTCTCATTGAATTTACTTCTTAGTAGGATTAGTTGTATATGTAACAACCTGCCCCTTGAATTTTGTAACAACTAGCCCCAACATTCGTTTTAAGGTTTTGTATTGGATTTTGCTAGTTCGAATCTTTTCTGAATCTTCAACTATAGCGCAAATGAAAGAGTGATGTAAGCTGTAAAACAACACGTTTTTGAAAATCAATTTACCTACCGGTTAGTGAAGACCTTGATCAAAACACCAACACTTCACTTACAATTTAGATGCAGTTACACGTATCAAGTATAGTTAGTCCGTTCGCTAAAATCGTGCCGGTTTCGGATTAAGCGTTCAATGTTTACAGTCCCCAAAAAACACCTGTTTTCGGGGAAAACAATATTGTTCACAGTGTTTTACTGCAGATTAATTTTGATAAAATAAAATAATTTTGAGCAGTTGGCGTTTTCCCCGAAAACAGGTATTTTTTGGGCACTGTAAGCATTGGACGCTTAATCCGAAACCGGCACGATTTCAACGAACGGACTATAGCTAAAGCTTTATGAGATTAAAAAACGATTTCGTGGTGGTTTACGGGTTTCTGCATGCTACTATCGAATTCAACTTTCGTTCATAGTTGGGGCTTCATGGCAAGTATTAATAGCCAGAATTACGATTGCCTGTCTGTTATATAGGTACTCATTTTTATTGGGTTTGTAACAACTTGCACTTGTAACAACTATCCCCACTCTCCCCTACATTTTTAATAAATATCGCCTTTCGTAGAAGGTCGCGTTTGTTGCAAATCGGGTTTTACCTGCGTGTGATGTCTAGATAATTATACAGGGTTATTCACGGTATACGACTCGGTCTACGATATCTCCTTAACGCAACATTTTATGAAATTTTTGTAATGTAACTTTAATGTAAAAAAATTGTTATCATTTTTTTCCTTTAGATAGTACTTCATAAGTTACGATGGGACTATGTACGCCGTTTTTCTTGATTTTCAACTGTTTGGCTTTCAGAGCCGCCTAAATTCAAAATTTTGTGATTTATGAGTGGCTGTAAATCCTTTATTATGAGACCAAGATACAAGTATGAACCCTTTTTGGAATCAGCTCATCGAGTAGAATCCAAAAATGTAATAATATACGGAGTGTTCCATTAAAAAAAACATCCAACTTTGATATGCAATTTTTTTTTTGGGACATTTTGTATACTTGAAACTAATTTTAAATTACCTATAGCCTAATTAGAAATACACAAAAGATACATTCACAAAATTTTCATAAACTGTAGCGTTAAGGATATAGTAGAGCGAGTCGTACATACATACCTACTGTGAATAACCCTGTATGCATGAAATTCCAATATATTAACCATACATCGATTCTTTCGAACAGGTCAAATCGAGTTGTGGAATCTTCTTTTGAGAGATTAGTATATCTACATAATTAACATTTTTACTGGTTGAATATCCAACGTTAATAACTAATTATTATGAAAATATCTGAATTTACTTTTCGTTTGTGAACATGTGAATAATAGTGATATTGAATTATTGAAGTTTAATTAATTGTTAGAAACAATGGGTTTTTACAATGGCTGGGTAGTGAACGTGTGCTTGTGTTTGTACGTTTTACTATGTTAGTGTTTGTAAAGTGTTGAGTTAAATTATTTTTTTTTTGAAATTTTTTTTATGTTTTTTAGGCTTTTTAACGCACATGGATGGACTCTCGATGGGTTTTCACGACGGATCGTCCGCTTTGAGTAGATTTAAAAGAGCCACTGAGACGTGTGGACAAGAACGTGGGTACGTAGGGATATACAGGGTGGCTCGCTAAAAATGTTTTTTTTATATCCTATCTTTTTTTAACACAAATTTGTAAGAAAATGTGATTGAAAGTAAAATTTTTTTCTTGATACAAATTTTTCGAAATTTAAACAATAAATTGATTAAACCACATACAAGGGAAGGCACCTATTAAATAATTCATTTAGTTTTATTCTGTTTGTATTAATGTGGCTGAAACATCAAAAATTTGTTGACCTTTGGTCTGATGAAACGCGTAAGAGATCAAGTCAAATATCATTTTTTATTACTAAAATTGTTTGTGTTTAATTGGAAATTCCGTTTAAATTTACAATAACAATATTCAATATTAATAGGATTTCGTCTATAATTGTTTGAATATCTTTTTTCGAACAAATCGTTTTCTATCATTTTTTATCTCGATAATAATAGGCTCGTTTTATTATTGCCCATTTTTGTTATTTCTTAAATGCTATCAGGAACTTCTATTACAGATTTATTACACTGACTCGCAGAATGGTTGGAAAGGGCGCTAACGCGCCCTTTCTTGGGACACTGACCCGTTGCCAGGTCGTCAATTGTTGCAATTAAATCTTTTGGTGGTCTTGTCACTTAGTCAGGCAATCACTACCACTATATACCCTCTACTACTATACAGCCATACACTACTGCTTCACTATCACAAATCACTAATTGTAAGCTGAAAAGTTTATTAGCCGTAATTGTCAATAAAACTTTGATAATAGCGTCCAAATCCAAAAATTTGTTCGCTTCAAATCAAATAAGGTTTATTATAAACGCACCGCGAAAAATAAATAATTGTAAGTCTTTCTTTATTAACACCCAAGAACAAAGCAACAAAGTAAAGTAATACATCATCCGATTCCACTTTATCAACCTAAAAACTAGTCCCTCCGTGAATCATAAATTTTCGATACAATTCTTTCGTTTTAAATAAATATTCATCGCAGTGCCGTCCCCATTTCTAACATATTAGCGAATGCTAATAATCCCTCGGCCAAAATCCAAAATGCAAAAATATTAATGCACATTGCACACCCCTCTCTCGACCGCTACAAGCTAACGTTTCAAAGTAAAATGCCCTCGCACGGTTAAAGTTAAAAATATGCGGGTTGTTTTGTTAGTTAGGAAAAACTACGCTTAACAAATTTGTATTCTCGTAATATTTTCGTAAACCTAATAGTTTTCGATATTTGAGCGTGATAATTTTTATTATGACTAATTAAAATTAAACCTTTTCTATTAACTCAAAAACTAATTGTCGAATAAAAATTTGTAAATTACTATTCGATGTAAAAAAATATTCCCTACAAATCACCTAGTCTGAAAAAATTTTGTAAATCTAACGGTTTAGGAGATATTTGATTTTGAATTTTCCGGAAAAAACGATTTTTATTACGGCTTGTTCGCGAGGTTCGGAAAATATACCGTTCGATAGAAAAATCAATTCTAAACAATTTCTGTATCTTGTAAAATTTTCGTAAACCTTCCGTTTCGGAGATATTAATGTATTTATTCATAAAGTAATTCCTTCTCGATCCGTCCCTGTTCTCTACGGAGAGAACGGTTTCGGGAATCCCTTTGCTGCGCGAATTTGAACCATAAATCCGTCGCTCGAGTCTCATGATCGCGACTTAGATTTATCCCTATAACTTTTGAACTGTTCAAGATGAACATATGCAGTTTGTTTTGTTAGTTGGAAAAAACTACGCTTAACAAATTTGTATTCTTCTAAAATTATCGTAAACCTAATAGTTTTCGAGATTTGAGCGTGATAATTTTTATTATGACTAATTAAAATTAAACCTTTTCTATTAACTCAAAAACTAATTGTCGAATAAAAATTTGTAAATTACTATTCGATGTAAAAAAATATTCCCTACAAATCACCTAGTCTGAAAAAATTTTGTAAATCTAACGGTTTAGGAGATATTTGATTTTGAATTTTCCGGAAAAAACGATTTTTATTACGGCTTGTTCGCGAGGTTCGGAAAATATACCGTTCGATAGAAAAATCAATTCTAAACAATTTCTGTATCTTGTAAAATTTTCGTAAACCTTCCGTTTCGGAGATATTAATGTATTTATTCATAAAGTAATTCCTTCTCGATCCGTCCCTGTTCTCTACGGAGAGAACGGTTTCGGGAATCCCTTTGCTGCGCGAATTTGAACCATAAATCCGTCGCTCGAGTCTCATGATCGCGACTTAGATTTATCCCTATAACTTTTGAACTGTTCAAGATGAACATATGCAGTTTGTTTTGTTAGTTAGAAAAAACTACGCTTAACAAATTTGTATTTTTGTAATATTTTCGTAAACCTTCCGTTTCGGAGATATTAATGTATTTATTCATAAAGTAATTCCTTCTCGATCCGTCCCTGTTCTCTACGGAGAGAACGGTTTCGGGAATCCCTTTGCTGCGCGAATTTGAACCATAAATCTGTCGCTCGAGTCTCATGATCGCCACTTTAATTTACCCCTATAACTTTTGAACTGTTCAAGATAAACATATGCAGTTTGTTTTGTTAGTTGGAAAAAACTACGATTAACAAATTTGTATTCTTGTAAAATTATCGTAAACCGAATAGTTTTCGAGATTTGAGCGTGTAAATAATAATTAATTTAATTATAATTAAATTATTTTTGCCATAACTCCGCGAAGGAAATTTTGATTTTCCCGCGGTTTGCGTGAGATAATCGATATTAATTTGACGAATATTTTGGGAGAGATTGAGAAAAATCGATCTCTTCGTTTCCGATAAATCGCAAAAAACCCTAAAAATACCCTAAAAATCCGGAATTTTTCAACCGGAAGGAAACTTTTCCGGGTTTCGAAATGTCGATTTTCCGATAGATCTCGTCAAAATTCGTAACGATGGCTTTTTTCCCGCGACGATTTTCCTTCGCGTACGGCCGTAAGAAAAAAACACGCCAATCAGCTCGGTTTTACCCAGCAATATCATAGGTTTTTCGTCGTAACTCAACAACCGTTAAAGTTGGAACCACCCCGTAAACTTTTTATTATGTAAAAAAATATCCTCTACAATTTTCAAAGAATAATTTTTTTTTCGAAATCGCATCTTTTTTCGAGTTATTTCGACTTTTTGTCAATCGCGTTTATTTTAAAAAATCGATATCGTGCTATAAATCGGAAACCGCTCAAAATCGAATCACCCCATCTACATATATTATACAAAATACTATTCTTTACAAATTTCGATTCTTGACAAATTTTCAAAAAACGGCTAGTTTTGGAGTAATTGTAAAATACAAATTTTCCGTTCGCGAAGGAAAGTTTGTTTTTTGTCGTTATAACTCAAAAACGATTCAAAAGAGAACAACCCCTTATATATCCTATTATAGAGAAAAACGTTCTCTACAATTTTCGAAGAATAATTTTTTTTTCGAAATCGCATCTTTTTTCGAGATATTTCAATTTTTTTGCCGAAAATGCGAAAATGAAAATTTATTTTTACTATAACTCCGGTATATGGATTTTCCTGGATATGCGGTTTGCTTGAGATGATTGGTAATATATTGAAGAATGTTTTGGGAAATTTTAAAGAAAATCGTTGGAAGATTTTCCAAGAAAATCCCGAAAAACCCCAAAAATCCCCAAAAATACCCCAAAAATCCGGTTTTTCACCCGGAAGGAAAAGTTTCCGGGTTTCGAAATATGGATTTTCCGATAGATCTCGTCGAGTTACGTCGGATAGCGTTTTTTCCGCGACGATTTTCCTTCGCGTTTGGCCGTAAAAAATAAAACACGCCAATGAGTCAGTGAATGAATGAATGGATTCTTTCGGTTTCAGTTGTATAGTTAGTAGGATTATTACTCTATTGCATTTCTAGTGCGCTTCTATTGCATTTCTAGTGCGCTTCTGTTACAGCTCTATAACATGAGCCGTCTAAATGCAAACCCCGCCAAATGCAAATAAAGTAGTTTCGAGAAAACGCGAAAAAACTGTTTGGCTTAGAACTATCGATCAAATAAGGTACTTTAATATTTTTGTTGTTGTAGAATGCTCTTTCTAAATAATTACGATCCTACTAACTACAGGGTGTTTCCGAACTTGGGAGACAATTTTCTAGGGGTGATAGTTCGCATAATTTGAAACCGATTCGCAGATTTCGTTTTTCTAAAAAATGTATTATAAACAAAATAGAGCCATTATAAAAAAAATCAAAGAGCGAATACAACCCTGGCCGCGATAGTCAGCTGATCGGTTTCAAAAACCGATGCTAAGACGAGCAAATTTCACCCTCCGCGCGCCTCATTTCGAAAAACGTAGCCTATTGCTTTCTAGTATTTTATTGTAGGGTTGTTAACCTCACGGTCAAATAGATTTTTTATACTGTTTTTTTAGTGATTTATTTGATATTATTAGGTGTTCTTCTAAGTTTAGTTTGTTCTTCGTGTTCTTCTCAGTTTGGTTAGTTCTTAGTGTTCTTCACAGTTTAACAAGTTGGTGTGTACTTACAATAAGACGGTGATAAGTTTGAATAATTACTATGAATTTCAAGCCATTTTTCTACAACAAAATAGGTGAGCTAATATTTCTTTTGAGTTGAATCTTTTTTCTTCTATTATTTGGAAAACCCGGGTTAATTTTATAATTTATCCATGATTCTAAAAATTCAGAGACCATATGGATTAAATAAAGGTCCTAATAAATAAATTTGAACGAGACATTAATTAATTAATCATTATTTTGTTGTGATTTTGTCGATTCTTATTTTACGGTGAGTTCGATCGTATCGCGCGAGTGGAGAGCGACTGCAATTGCTATGCAGGACGGTATTTCTTAGATTTTTTTTTACATTTTTAATTAATTTTTGATAAATATTTTTCTTGGCGGTTTTGATTAAATAATCACATAATTCGCTAAGATGACCCGTTGTCACTTCATCATTAAAAATTGTACCCCAAGTTCGGAAACACCCTGTATACAGCTAAAACCGAAAGAATCCATTCATTCATTCATTCATTCTCTAACTCATTGGCGTGTTTTATTTTTTACGGCCAAACGCGAAGGAAGATTTTTGGGGTATTTTTGAGGTTTTTCGGAATTTTGTTGGAAAATCTTCCAACGATTTTCTTTAAAATTTCCCAAAATATTCTTCAATATATTACCAATCATCTCACGCAAACCGCATATCCAGGAAAATCCATTTACCGGAGTTATAGTAAAAATAAATTTTCATTTTCGCATTTTCGGCAAAAAAATTGAAATATCTCGAAAAAAGATGCGATTTCGAAAAAAAATTTATTCTTTGAAAATTGTAGAGGATGTTTTTTTACATAATAAAAAGTTTATGGGGTGGTTCCAACTTTAACGGTTGTTGAGTTAGGAGGAAAAACCTGCGATATTGCTGGGTAAAACCGAGCTGATTGGCGTTTTTTTTTTCTTACGGCCGTACGCGAAGGAAAATCGTCGCGGGAAAAACGCCATCTTTACGAATTTTGACGAGATCTATCGGAAAATCGACATTTCGAAACCCGGAAAAGTTTCCTTCCGGGTGAAAAATTCCGGATTTTTACGGTATTTTTAGGATTTTTGCGATTTTATCTGAAACGAAGAGATCGATTTTTCTCAATCTCTCCTAAAATATTCGTCAAATTAATATCGATTATCTCACGCAAACCGCGGGAAAATCAAAATTTTCTTCGCGGAGTTATGGCAAAAATAATTTAATTATAATTATTTACACGCTCAAATCTCGAAAACTATTAAGTTTAAGAAAATATTACAAGAATACAAATTTGTTAAGCGTAGTTTTTTCCAACTAACAAAACAAACTGCATATGTTTATCTTGAACGGTTCAAAAGTTATAGGGGTAAATCTAAGTCGCGAACATGAGACTCGAGCGACAGATTTATGGTTCAAATTCGCGCAGCAAAGGGATTCCCGAAACCGTTCTCTCCGTAGAGAACAGGGACGGATCGAGAAGGAATTACTTTATGAATAAATACATTAATATCTCCGAAACGTAAGGTTTACGAAAATTTTATAAGATATAGAAATTGTTTAGAATTGATTTTTCTATCGAACGGTATATTTTCCGAACCTCGCGAACAAGCCGTAACAAAAATCGTTTTTTCCGGAAAATTCAAAATCAAATATCTCCTAAACTGTTAGATTTACGAAATTTTTTCAAACTAGGTGATTTGTAGGGAATATTATTTTTTTACATCGAATAGTAATTTACAAATTTTTATTCGACAATTATTTTTTGAGTTATTAGAAAAGGTTTAATTTTAATTAGTCATAATTAAAATTATCACGCTCAAATATCGAAAACTATTAGGTTTACGAAAATATTACAAGAACACAAATTTGTTAAGCGTAGTTTTTTCTAACTAACAAAACAAACCGCATATTTTTAACTTGAACCGTGAGAGGGCATTTCACTTTGAAACGTTAACTTGAAGCGGTCGAGAGGGGGGTGTGCAATGTGCATTAATATTTTGGCATTTTGGATTTTGGCCGAGCGATTATTAGCATTAGCATATGTTAGAAATGGGGACGGCACTGCGATGGATATTTATTTAAAACGAAAGAATTTTATCGAAAATGTATGATTCAGGGAGGGACTAGTTTTTAGGTTGATAAGGTGGAATCGGATGATGTATTACTTTACTTTGTTATTTTGTTCTTGGGTGTTAATAAAGAAAGACTTAATATTCCCAATCTAAAAATCAGTTTACTTTCAAAATATCGCCAAGTTGAGACTTATTTATTTGCAAAAACCGCCAAGTGTTAGTAACCAATAGGAAAGCCATTTTTTGTCATGTGACCATCACGGCGAGTCCCGACATTCGACGATTTGTCGGCAATTTTTTAGTTGTTGTGAATTTAAAAGCCAACAAGTGAAAAACTGTAAAAATATTGAACTGCTTGGAAATCTTTGCAAAATTTAAAATTTTGGAGATAAATGATCTAGATTTGCCAAGCTCTTCCACAATTATGGAAGAATTAATCTGCGATGAAAACCCGAAGATGACACAAGATTTGTTTAAATAACTTGTGTTACGTTCCTTTTGTAAGTTTTGTTAAAAAGTTAAATACAGAGGTTTGACTGAAATTAAAATCCCTTAATCAAGTTTTTAAAACACTTAATTTTGGTTCCAAAACCCGCCGGTATGTATGCAGGTCTATTATACAGGGTGGGGCAGCATAACATCGACTCTTTGAGGCACTCTTGATGACTCTTTCAAGCATAGCAGGCGTTATGTTGGCAATTTCTTCCTGAATGTTGTTCCTGAATATTTTTCTATTGGGGTTTTTTGAAATCCCGTGTTTGTGAACGGTCCAAGGACTCTACAAGATTTAAAGAACATCCAGGAAGAAATTGCCAATATATGTATAACGCCTGCTATGCTTGATAGAGTCATGACAAACACCAGAAATCTGTATACTCAATGTATCGAGAATGGGGGACGTCATCTAAATGATTTGATCTTTGTAAAACAAAACTTTAGGTATGTAGGTGCTTACCTACATTGTAAAAACCAAATAAAAATTGTCTGATTCACACAATGCGTTTTATTAAGTTTTAAAAAAGGAAGTTACGCTGCCAAACTCTGGTACTTTTGTTACATTTCTGTTACACTTTTATTACACTTTCTGTTACTTCTATTACAGCTCTAGTTCACTTTCTATAAGCATTCTATTGTAGCTCTATTACGCTTAATCTATTACAGTTAATCAACTTCTGTAACGCCTGCGCCGAGCGACTAATGGGATAACACGTAGATATGTTAAAGTCGTGGCGATTTGCGACAAAATGGTCGGCGAATTAACACACCACGAAATGGTCGTTGTTTGTTTCAGTTATTGCGTGTTGCCGGAGCATCCGGAAAACGGTAGATGGGAGATCAACGGCGGCGCCAAACTGAGTCCGGGTACCCGAGTGGACTGCTTTACTATTTTATCGTATCAATGTGACAGCGAATACATATTGTCGAATAAAAAAAACAGGGCTATCCTTTGTTTGGATGGTGAATGGTCGACGACGTCGCCTACTTGTTTAAGTGAGATTTATTTATTTACTAATATCATCTGTTTCATCTTTTACTCCACATTCAGCACGAGCAACTCAATTTTCTATTGCATCTAATGCTTTCCCATCTCCACTACCTTCAACTCTACCTTCACCTCCCACATCTGCTCTACCATCTACAATAGGTAACCCCACTAAAACCTCTTCTACTCCGTCCACAGAGCTCTGCCCCAGGTTGAACACGACAGAAACGATGACGGTGCGTTGCTTTGACAAACACAACGAGGAGATCAAATGCGAATCGGCCACCGACGATTCCAAGGCCGCCTACAAGTGCGCCCCCTATTACGAGCTGGTCGGGGGCTCGCCGGCGACTCTCTTCTGCTCAGACGGTCAATGGGACAACCCGAAGCCCGAGTGCGTGCCAGGTCAGCCAATATTTTTGGACAGTAATGTCATGAACTACCATTTTATGAGATTCAATTCCATTTTAAACAGCACCAAAAAACACTTAAACAGCCTTTACTCGAATCTATCGAATGAAATACATACTAGATACAAATAAATTTCTCTCTAAAAATCTAGCGTGCGGCCAGAAGACAGTTTCGAACCAGCTGTTCATCATCAACGACAACGTGACAGTGGAGATAGGCAACTACCCTTGGATTGCGTCCATTTTCGTCAGGTTAGGCCGCGAATTCATCAACTCGTGCGGTGGCAGCATGCTGACGCAACGCGCCATCCTCACAGGTATAATTCCCCAACCAAATTATCTGTTGGTTCGCGTGATTGACGTCACGCAGTGTTGCCAAACACTCTCCCTAAAGCACGTTTTTTTCAGGCGCTTATTGCGTCACCGGTTTTAACGGCAAGGCTTTGAGGACAAATAACGTGCAAATAGCCGTTGGGAAATATTACGACTCGTATAGAGACCCCAGAGACATCCACGCTCAATATTCGACCGTAAGTCAATTAATAATCCGAGGTGACGTAAAAAGTAAGACGTCACAATCGATTAAAAGAGAATGATGTTTTTGGCGTTTCCAGATCGAAGCTATCTTCATTAATGGAAATTACCCAGGCGACAATCGGTTCAATGACATTGCTATTCTAATGACAACCGATAAGTTTTTGTTGTCCAAATTCGTTCAGCCCGTTTGTTTCCAAAATTTAAAACAGAAGCATCTCGATTCGAACACGGAAGGCTTGGTGAGTACAGATACACACGATATGGCCGTGAATTCGGTCGCCATTTCGCGGCTACTTTACATTTTACACCGCCGGTCGACACGTATCAACTTTTGTATTGACTAGTGTTTGATACGTTTAATACGTTTAATACGTTTGATACGTTTCATATGTTTGATACGTTAAATACGTTTGATACGTTTAATACGTTTGATACGTTTGATACGTTTGATACGTTTGATACGTTTGATACGTTTGATACGTTTGATACGTTTGATACGTTTGATACGTTTGATACGTTTGATACGTTTGATACGTTTGATACGTTTGATACGTTTCATAAGTTTAATACGTTTCATAAGTTTGATACGTTTGATACGTTTAATACGTTTGATACGTTTGATACGTTTGATACGTTTGATACGTTTGATACGTTTGATAAGTTTAATACGTTTGATACGTTTAATACGTTTGATACGTTTGATACGTTTGATACGTTTGATACGTTTGATACGTTTGATAAGTTTAATACGTTTAATACGTATGATACGTTTCATATGTTTGATACGTTTGATACGTTTGATACGTTTGATACGTTTGATACGTTTGATACGTTTGATACGTTTGATACGTTTGATACGTTTGATACGTTTGATACGTTTGATACGTTTGACAGGTAGTCGGCTGGCAGAAATGGCGCAACCTCCTGAAGGCAGTGTCGGTTCGTTATGCAAATGAGGAACAATGCTCCAAGGAATTAGAACAAGACCCTCATAGGAAGTACAATATATCCGACGTGATGTGCATCGTCAATGGGAGTGAAGGTAGGGCTCAATCACGTAATTTTTGTAACCCTAACGATACAACCTGTCATTTATGTATTTGACACAGACACTAAGGAGCATAAACGTCGTAAGGTTGTATCGCCACGATAAAGAAGGACGTCATCAATCTCTTGCGTCACAATTTCCGTATTAATGAGGAGTCCCGTGCATCCATTTCTCCGAAGATCCAACGTCCGAAAACTATGGCAACCTATAAGAATAATGACGAATAATGACGAATTTCGCTATATACGAATTCGTGAATACGTCATTATTCTTATAGGTAACCTGCCGAACATCAAATGTATTTAAATTTAAAAAATTGAAGAATATGTTAGTTGAAGTTTCGAGTTGTTACCAAAGACAATCTTGTCAATAACCAATAATACCAACTTAACTTATTTTGTTAACGGCGTCTATACTACCAACCTAACTTTTTTTTGCTAACAGCGACATATCTTAGTTGGAATCGGTACTACAAAAAGAGATTGACCTTGGTCCATCTGCGTGAAATGTCTATAGTTATCGAACTCAATAAAAATTTGGAAGGGACCCGTCAACGCGCGAAGGAAAGCAAACGTGAGACCGAGCGAGAGGATCAGATTGTAGTATCCCTATTGCACTCTTACGCACAGTAGTTAATGGCGGAATTCAGTGTATACTAGATTTGTGGAAAATTTTAAGTGTTTAATTTTCGCATTGCTCGCCGTGCGTATGAGTGCAATGGAGATACTACAATCGGATCCTCTCACTCGGACTCACTTTTGCAGCATTACGAGTCCGTTCCAATTCTATATAGAGTTCGATGTCTATAATATAAGATGTCTCTGTGAACGGATATTAAATTGGAAAAAGTTTGGTTAAGAAACATCCGTCATCGTACAAAAGTTAAAATATTTTTAAGTGTCACGAAGCATACGAAGCGTATTGTCATCACAGACCAAATATACTATTTGAGTTATCTGATCTATGACTCTGAAGAGTTATCTGATCTGATATACAGATATGGACAGTTCCATGCGGGTAATAGGGCGAATTTGCCTGTAGGAGGAACAAGGTTAGCTTCCAATTGATTCATAAATATCAAAAAGATAAAACAACCGATCGCCTCCCTTCCACAAAATACATCACTCGCTTCGCTCGCTAGTTCTATTGTCTTCCTATTGACCGCATACAACTGTCCAATTCTGTATACGTCTGAAACGCTTCTATGACAATACGCGCCGTGTGCATTAACGCTAACTCTATCTGATGGTCGTATAAAATTAAAAAAATCGGATAGAGTTTGTCCTTGAAATATTCTGACCAATATAATTGTTGACGGACGTCGGATCGTCGGAAAAACGGATGCATAGGACTCCGCCTTTAGAGGTTAACTATTTCGTATTTTGTTTTTTTTGTGAAGTTAGGGGGATGCGTAGAGGAGGAGGCGTGGTGTTCCCCCACGACGGTAGGTACTACGTGCAAGGCATCGTCGGCATTGTTGGTGCGATAAAAATGAAACAAAATGAAAACGGTGTAGATGAAATTTTGTTGTTCACCAAAGTTGCCAAGCATTACGATTGGTTGGAAAACATCTTGAACGTTGTCAAAATGCGCAGCAACAACGAGCTGCTGCAAAACGACCATTATGGTGAAGGTAATGATAAGGATGACCTACCAGATGACAAATTGAACTCTGGTATACCTGAAGACACCAAACCCAAGAAGAAGGACCAAGGCGGTACCAGGACGAGTACCACACCTAGATCAGGAGGTACTATAATTCCAGCTGCGTTTCGTTAATAAACTACAGGGGTGGAGTTCACTTGGTCCCCGTGGTCAAATTTACCCAAATATAATCCTTTTTCGACTCGAAAGCTATCAGTCACTTAGTCCCCAATACCGGATTAAGGGTTTCTAGGAAGGACCGATGAAATTTTTTGGGGGAAGGATTTTTTGACTTCTGTCTTTTTTTGTATTTCAATATAGGGAAAATCCCATTCCTTCCAGTATACTTCTAGAAAATTAGGTGAACTTTTCATAATAACAAATTTCGATATTGTAAAATATGAAGGTACTTTACTCTTGAGCAAAATTCACATTTTTGACATACCTGGCGTATACGATTGATAAAATTTGATTTTTGATGGTTGCATCTTGAGTTTTAGATCAAGCAGAACTTTTTGTGAACTTTGTTTCGTAAAATTAATAATAATAATGTTTACCATATGTTGACAACTATGAATAATTACACGAATTTTTGAATTCCGTATTTTAAAACTAAAATAATTCTTTTTTTGTATAGAATTTTTCTTTTAATATATGTATATTCTACCAATTGTATATAAATATTTTAAATTAGTAATGCTTAGATATTAAATATTTTTTAACACTAAAAGCTGCGTGTTGTCCAAATTCTCTCAGCTATGTAAGTACACCAGAAGATTTTAGACAAATGATAGTTATTCATGCAATGTAAAATCTTATCTAATCGGATTAGGAATATTTTGACCGCGGGGACCAATTAGCCCATTAAATTTTGAAACTGGGGACCAATCGACCTGTAGGATTATGGAACCCCGCTGACAAAAAGGACCCTGGGGACCAAGTGACCAACACCGAACTACAGTACTATTTCTTTTAGGTAACTGTTCAATCTATTTAGGAGACGAGTACACCAGAGTGAGTTGCTACCACCAAAAACGAATCATAGATTGCGACAAAGCCAGAAGCCTGTCAAGCTTCAATTACACTTGTTCCCCATTCTGCGAACCAGTTAATCGAACCTTCGAAACCGGTTATTGTTTCGATGGCGAATGGACAGTACCGGAACCCAAATGCGTACCAAGTAGGTCTTAATCCACCCATCTCTATACATAACTTCCCAAATACCCATAACTACCCAAATCTACAAAACTAACCACTGTTTCCAACACGTACAGTACCACTACCACAACACCTAGTGGTACCATCATATCCAACACATGGTAGTAGTAAGTACCATTACGTTCGTGTTTCAGTTTGCGGTAAGAAGCGTACCAATGCCCAAGTACTGGTGGTCAACGGTAAGACGGCGGTACTGAATGACTACCCGTGGGCGGCGGCCGTATTCAAAATCAAACAAGGTGAGGAAAAGAACGTCTGCGGTGGTACCATGCTCACCAGAATGGTGGTATTGACAGCCGCCCATTGCGTCACCGACGTATACGGTAACAAGTTCGCCAACGATAGGGTCAAAGTCGGCTTGGGCAAGCACTATAACGAATACAACGATCCCAGGGACCCGAACGCCCAATATTCCACCGTGAGTACCAAGATTTTTGACCAGTACCAAGTTTGGTAATTGACAAGTGACAAGTTTGACAGTTGGTACAGTTTGACAAATGACCATTTTGATAGCTGTAAAGTTTGACAAGTGATAAGTTTAACAGTTGAGACAATTTGATGCACACATTATATCCATTTAGACAGTTGGTACAGTTTGTCAAGTGACAGTTTTTGATTTCAGGTGGAGCAAATTTTGACGCACAGATCTTATAGGGGTATAAATCAGCATTACGCCAATGACGTAGCCATGTTGGTGACGACTAAAAGATTCGATTTATCGATAACGGTACAACCTATTTGCTTCAAGAATTTACCAAGTTTCGATTTGGAAAACGGTATGAGAGGAATCGTAAGTACTACTACCATTGGTAAATTATCAAATCACCGGATGCGTCACGAGTACTGCAATCGTCGGCCATTTTGTCGTAAAATCTTTTTGTCGCCAACGTTTATTTCGCATAGGATTCAATAAAGTCACTAGCCTGCTTAGATTGCGGTACTCTTACGAATCGATAAAACAGCGCTAAATAACGAACGATAGGTGCTATGTCTGGTCGATACGGTGGATGTTATAATGGTAATTTCCAGGTGACGGGATGGGGATTCACAAAGGCGACGGGAACGCCTGCAGGCGAACTCCAGCAATTGGTAGTACCGTACAAATGGGATGAAACCTGCAGGCTCGAGTACGACATAGACTGGTTGGACAAACATTTATCGTATGATAAATTCTGCGCCGGTTTTTACAATGAAAGTAAGAGTACCAATACACCCACCATTTTATCGATGACATAATGTAACAAGATTGTGGATCGATCCCCCCGCCTTTTTGTTAACATGACATGCTATAATAACAAGATGGTTGATTGGAAAAATTTCTCGTATTGAGCGCTGTTTTGTCTTGGGAAATTCGGTGGGGGGAGGGATATTCGGTTTTTTTGGAAATATGTTTTTTTAGGTGACCGGCTGGGGTTATACTGAGCGATCGGGAAAGCCATCTGTTGAGCTCAAAGAGCTGTTTGTGCCTTACAAAGACAACAAGGCCTGTCAGGCGGATTTCACTTTGGATTGGCTCAACGATTTTCTCACCCAAGACAAATTTTGCGCCGGTTTTACATACAAAAGTAAGATTCAATACGAGAAAATTTTCTTTTCGTTATAACCAAAAATAATAAAAAAATTAAATGTCAATCAATCACTGAATCGTTGACTATTCAGGAATTATTTGTTGTTGTTGTTTTGCGGGCAGGTCTTTTTAGCCCCGTGACCACCTAGATCTAAGGATCCTCTGTAGTTTCCTCTGTTTCCTAAGGTCACTGATTCTGCCAGAGGTCACATAATTCAGGAATGCAGTTTTGAAATATTTTAAATAATGAAGAATGTCAAAAAATTCAAAAATGTCAAAAATGATAATAATTTTTTTAGGTACTTCGGTGTGTAAAGGGGACAGCGGCGGGGGATTGGTGTTTCCACACAATAACAGATTTTATGTACATGGGATTGTCAGTTTGGGAAACAATCCCAGAGAAGGAGAATGTCAAATACAGAAGAGCTCCTTGTACACTAGAGTCGCCTCCCACTACGATTGGATCGTCGAAGTTACAACTCTCTTTAATTGAAAATCAACACAATGGTGATATAGTATAATGATACTGTGATATTTTTTATAAAAAATAAAAAAAACAAATTAATTATTTTTGTCGATTAATCTATCCAAATAGGGGAAAGGAAGGCAAAAAGGACCACTTAACAAAGAACAAGTATAGAAAGAAATATTGTCACGTCTAAGGGTTTTGCTCCTCCCTAGACGTCTTGCCAGCTACTTGGGGGGTTAACAGGTTACGGTCCAACAGTGTATGGGAGGGAATATAACAAGTTTATTATCTCTATCAACAATGCCTCCAAGGGCTTCACTAAGAACTAGCACTTAACATTTACTTGGGCGGGCTTAGCGGTAGGGACTCTGTCCCCAGTTACTACTCGTATACCTGTGGTACTTACAACTCGTACCGTACTTCTTAGAGGATCCCCTTGATCCTCTACCGGAGTCCCCCGACTCCCGTACTGGAGCTACCAGCCTCCTCTAACGGAGCGAACCGGACTCCTCGAGCCAGGCCAACCCACCGTTTAAATAGTAGATTTCCGCATTGACCTTGCTTACGTTCAACTGTGAAGCAAGGTCAATACGTGCTTCTACAGCACGTCGTAGGTTCCGTGCTTCCTCACAAAACACTACACGGTTGGTTGACCCTTAGCGGGGTATCATTCCTGGCTCTCCCAACTCGTGACAATATAATAATTTTATTGAACTTTTTCAAACGTAAAAACTTTCAACATGGTTAATTCTACATTATGTTTAAATCAGAGTATGATAAAATCTCAAACAAATAAGTAATAACATTATTTATAATACTTTCAAAAAGTCCGTTTTGCCTTCATGGTGAAGGCAAAAAGGACCTACTCTAAATTAATCAATCAAGAAATTATTTTCCATCTAAACCAAAGCAAAAGAGAATATTATACTATTAAAACATTTATCATTCTGTAATTTCGTTTGATTTATATTAAAAATCACGTTACTCAAAGGCAAAATGGACCCAGGCAAGGCAAAACGGTATGTTCTCAATATTCTATCAGTAAATTCTTATAGGTCGAGTTATTTCCCGAGGGTGTCCAAGTTGTTTCCAGTATGGCAGGTAGATACGGCAATTAATTAATTTCCGATTAATCTTTCTTCGTTGAAAAACCCTAAATATTTATTAAAACTAAGCAACTTTTAATTTTTATTATTTCAAACTTTTTTAAATTTTAGATATTTTTTGTAGTACCTATAACTTCATCACTTTAAATATGTAAATATTTACGTACCTACTTATACATTTTAATTATTACAATTTAGATAAAACTAAAATTTCCTTTTACATACATATATAGGACGTACAATATATAATTAATATGATAAAAAGCAAATACTATTACGCGCAGCAGGGAAGGGTAGGGGGGGGGGGGGTGTGTAGCGTAAATTCTCCAATATTAAAGAAACGATTACCTTATTTCACTGGAACTATACCTTGAAATAAGATCATTAAAATGCGATTTAAAATTTTAAAATTTCTAGGAGTAATAAAACATCCTACTGTATCTGTTAGGCATATAAGGGTAAAAATTCTCATTTAACAATTAATCAAAAACAGCTCCAATTGAAAATGTCGCGAACCCGAAACATTCTTAAGTTCACGGAAAGGACAGTGCCTAATCCTCCTTATCAGATAATTAGACCCTTATAGGCTACAAATAACCGTTAACAATAGACTGGAAACAACTCGGACACGACCTTTTTTCGTACAGGTAAGATTTTGAAAATTGGGAAACAACTCGAACCCGTCCATATAGAGTTAACCATGTTTATTATTTTTTACTTTGAGAAAGAATAAAATTCATTTTTTTTCTGTACTAGTTATTTGAAGTGGTCCGTTTTGCCTATATCCGTTTTGACTTTTTGCTATACTCAACAAAAATTCAAAATTTTGAGGTAATAAGTTGAGATAGCGTCGCCAAACTTGGTTATTAGCTTAATCACAGATCAGTTTATATGCAGTTATCACGAGAATACTCTATCACAAACCAAATCAAACTGTAGGTAAATTAAAAATTGCAAATTTTTTAACAAAGTCTATAAAAAATTACTTTCCTTGCTAAATCAGTGTACATGCTGTCGGTGGAATTGAGTACACTACCCCAGAAAGGATATAAGGCGGCCGTGATTTTGACGTAACAAATTAATAGATGGCGCTACACGTTTAAAAATTATTAAGGTGGCCCTTTTTGCCTACAGGGGCCGTTTTGCCTTCCTTTCCCCTAATACCCATAAAATTCGTAATCGGATTATACTGGAAATGACGTCACGAAACTGCTATATTAAAGGCACTAGGTATAGCTCGATTTTACACAATTAAATGTGACGTCACTAATCTCATCTATTGAACGAACTATATGAAAAATTAATTATTAATTAAACGTAACGACACAAATCTGATTTATCTGATAAAATAATTCGCACAATTAGATTTTCTTAAATTAGATTTTCTTAGAAACTAAATTGATTAGCATTTTTTCATTTATTAAGCTTACCACACACGTAAGTAATTTCATGTATCACAACTAAAGGTCATGCAGGTAAGTAATTATTATTTTTATATCTAAAGGTGAATACGCGCGTTAATAATTAATTGAATCAGAACTAAAGGTGACCATATAGGTAAATGATTAATAGTATCATAATTAAGGGTGTTCATAGGGGTAAGTGATATTTCTAAAGGTGATCACACACTTTAATAAGTAATTATACAATATCAGAACTAAAGGTGATCAAGTAATTAAATAAATCGTAATTAAGGGCGCTTAGAGAGGTAAGCAATTAAATGTGTCGCAACTAAAAGTGATCATACAGGTAAGTAATTATAAATATTACTTGAAAGTTGATCGTACACCTTAAGTACCTAATCAAATGTAGCAGATCTAAAGAAGATTGTTGAGGTAACTAATAAAAAAAATCCAATTTAATGGTGACCATACATGAACTATAAAAAAATTGTACCGGGTGTCCAAATAAGAAAGGTCGCCGGCCATATCTCGAAAACTAATAGTCGTAAAGACTTGCGGTAAAAATTTTTATAACTAAATTGGCCAAGAGAAAATGCTGGAAATAATTTTGAAGTCTCTGAAAAGGCCACCAGTACGAGTATTCGCCATCTTGATTTTTAAAAGCCGTTTTTTTCAAAAATTTCCGTAGTAGAGGTATCAAAAATACATTTTATTATGAGAGTTGAGATAAATGCGATTCTTTTTTGCTATATATTTATGACTCTAACTTTTAAAATAAAGTGGTGGAGGAAGGTTAAATATGTTTACAAATAAACGTTAATAACTTCAAAACCCCTGAACGGATTTTCATAAACATGAAATCGTTGAAAAGGGCTTTCCTTAGTCTATCACTCACACATTGTAAAATATTATTTCGATTGCTTACTTGGCCACAAGAGGGCGTTTTCCGACATTGCCTCAAATAACATCGATTTTCTCAAAAAAATTAAATGCAACAATATAACTTTTTATTTAGCAAATGATAGTCAGGGAATTGCCCAACAAGCCTGTGAAAACCGCATCACGATATCTCGTTCCTATCCTAAAATATACGTAAAAAAAAGAAAATTGTTAAAAAACGATAACAAAACTGTAAAAAAATTTGATTACGGGGATATTTTCGGCACACCTATTATTATAAAAGCCTCTAATCATCGTTGTTTTATGCACAAAATTATTTGGCTTGTTATTAAACTCCAAATATTATATTTAAATCTGCAATCTAATTAATATTCATTTAACATTATTATAGAATCTTCACTTCCGTTTTCACTGAATGCAATCTTCAAAAAAAATTAGCATGCCATGGAAAATAAGGCACAATATCAATATTGGTTACCACATAATCCAAACTGAATGCAGAAGATCCAGAACCAAGGTCGTTGGTCTATCAGCATGTGATGGTGTGGTGTGGTGTAGTGAGTGCAGAATTGTTTGTGCCTTATTTTCCATGGCATGCTAATTTTTTTGAAGATTGCATTCAGTGAAAACGGAAGTGAAGATTCTATAATAATGTTAAATGAATATTAATTAGATTGCAGATTTAAATATAATATTTGGAGTTTAATAATAAGCCAAATAATTTTGTGTATAAAACAACGATAATTAGAGGCTTTTATAATAATAGGTGTGCCGAAAATATCCCCGTAATCAAATTTTTTTACCGTTTTGTTATCGTTTTTTAACAATTTTCTTTTTTTTACGTATATTTTAGGATAGGAAAGAGATATCGTGATGCGGTTTTCACAGGCTTGTTGGGCAATTCCCTGACTATCATTTGCTAAATAAAAAGTTATATTGTTGCATTTAATTTTTTTGAGAAAATCGATGTTATTTGAGGCAATGTCGGAAAACGCCCTCTTGTGGCCAAGTAAGCAATCGAAATAATATTTTACAATGTGTGAGTGATAGACTAAGGAAAGCCCTTTTCAACGATTTCATGTTTATGAAAATCCGTTCAGGGGTTTTGAAGTTATTAACGTTTATTTGTAAACATATTTAACCTTCCTCCACCACTTTATTTTAAAAGTTAGAGTCATAAATATATAGCAAAAAAGAATCGCATTTATCTCAACTCTCATAATAAAATGTATTTTTGATACCTCTACTATGGAAATTTTTGAAAAAAACGGCTTTTAAAAATCAAGATGGCGAATACTCGTACTGGTGGCCTTTTCAGAGACTTCAAAATTATTTCCAGCATTTTCTCTTGGCCAATTTAGTTATAAAAATTTTTACCGCAAGTCTTTACGACTATTAGTTTTCGAGATATGGCCGGCGACCTTTCTTATTTGGACACCCGGTACAGTTTTAAATATTGCATATGTATTTTCTTTATAGTGTTTCTTTTATATACGCCAGGCTAGCGAACAGGATTTTTTTACTTTGTAACGTAATCAATATTTGTTTCTCTGCTTAAATAAATAAAAATATCATAAAAGTTTCACTTAGGTATAATTACTTATAAATGATTAATAGGGGATCAACCCACTTTTACCTGAGATTACTATAATGTTGTAAATCGGGTTTTTCGTTAAGATAACTAAACAGCCGGACCTAGATTTTGAAAATTTTTAATGGGCGACAAATTGTACTAAAGGTGTGGATTACTCATGTCAAATGTCAAATGTCAAAAAATATACTGAGTGATTCAAAAGTTATGAGGTTCGAAAGAAATGGCCCAATTCAAAAAACCCCCTGTAACTCGGATATATTGGGCTAGTTCAGACACGGCGGAATCCGCGCGGATCTTATTTTCATTGGCGCCTATACATTCGTTCACACTTGTCCGCGTCGATTGAAATTCGCGCGGCTACCGCCACTCAACCGCTAGAAAATGAATTCGCGCGAATTCCACGCGGATCCATTTACAAGACGTGTATAGAGTGTGTTCAATAGCCCCGCGGATCCGTCAGTGAAAATGGATCGCTCCGACACCGAGCTATTCATCCACGAAGTGGAAAAAAGACTAGCTTTATGGGAAGTAGGCTCCAAGTATTTCATCAAATGAGCTTTTCGAAATTCTCAAATAATTCGAGAATATTGGCTCAAAACACCTTAATTTCGGATATAAAGCCGTTCGATAATACTGCCGTTGCCGTTTTCTTTTTAATTTTTTGTGAGCAACTACTCACATATTGCTTCTTCGACTTCCATTGTTGAAAAACTGTCATCCATCCTACCTCACTCCGCACACAAATTGCGCATGTCTGAACACTTTTCAATCCGCGGGGATTAGAATCGCGCGGTTTGTATCTGCGCGGATTCCGCCGTGTCTCAACTAGCTCAAGGACGCAAGACCCATACTATACAGTGTGTTAATTAATGCAATGTACTTATTTTAATGGGTAATTCTTGGCCTAATTTTGAGTCGAAAAGTTCGTATAAAGGTATGTCCTCCGAAGCTCGGTGAGTTATGTGACGTGTTATAGCGGACGTAGCGATTCCAATTACAACAATTCCATAAATGGTTTTCGTTCGATGTTCGATCAATTGCTCGAAAAATCCTTCGGTTTCTACCGTTTATTCAGTGAACCTCAACGTTGAAAGTTCCAGAATCGCAGACCAACCGCTAGCCGACTCCAACCAAATGTTTCCAAGGAGCAGAACTACATTGTACCTGTAAGTTGCACTCCTTTTATATTCCTAAGTGATATTTTACCAGTCTATGTCATTCTCCTCGCTATCCGAAGACTCCATCGAGGAAAGTCCAAGAAGCGTGAATAGTTTTAATATATCTCACCGAGAAGTAGGTAGATTTAGATTTAGAAATATCTATTTTATCCGATTCATTAAAAGAATTATCGGTAGACGAAAGTTTACAAGTAAATTTATGTAAAGAAGTACCTTTAAATAGTAATTCGATTAAACTCCCAAATAGCGAAATTTTAAATTTAGAAACTATGGCACTTGCACAGCCGTATGAAGTTAGCACCCCCAAATGCGAATATTGAAAATATGTTTTAAAATTTAAATATTATTGAGTTTGGATGGAAGCATCTATGACGACGCCTAGCGCCGTCAGAAGACGCCGGCGACCCCAAGTTCCTATGTTCAAATTACTTGACTAACCACCCCCTACAACTACCCGGAGTTTGTAACCGGAATTTCCGGACCCCTGTGTGTAAAAAGATTTTTTTTTCAAAAATTTTTTTGACCGGCACCCCCAAATTGCAAGAACATGTTTAAACCCACTAAGATCGTTTGTCTATCGTTGGTCCAGGTTTGTCCAGCCATTAGTTTGATTTGTCCACCCCCAGGTTAATTATTATTACATTTTAAAATTTTAGAAAATGTGAAGTTGGCACCCCCAAATACCAATTTCGTAATTTTTTAACTCCTATTCGTTTGTCCATCGTAAGTCTACATTTGTCCACCCAAAAGATTTTTTGTCCAAGCGCCGTTTAAAAGTTATAAACAAACTTTTTTTTTGCAAACGTATTTCGATCAGCAGTCTTGAATCGCAAAAACTTATTCAAAACCGTCTAGATCGTTTGTCCTTCACACATTTTCACAACTTTTTCTGTGAAGGCAGCTCTTATTTCACATTTCGGCGACCAAAGAGATGAAAACGGCATCTTGTTCGATTTAGCTCAACTCCGTCAAAATTATAACGAAAATCCCCTTCAGTTCTACACACTCGTAATGGGCAATCTAAGTGTCCTACATAATTACTTTGACACCCACGAGAATGAAGTAAATTCTATTAACGTAAAGAAAACATTTTATAACTCGCGGAAAGGTTGGAAAGGGGTCTTCGACCCATTTCGGTCTCGCACGCGAGCATCGACTGGATAGTTGGGTGGACGGATCCTCGCTCGCTTCGCTCGCTCGGTGAGATTGACGAGTCTTTTAAAATTAAAACACCCTGTATATCATTTTTATTTTGTTCATAAATTAAAAGCACTCTGTATATCAGTTTTTTTCATTTTTCTTTAAATAAAAACACCCTGTACATTATGTCGTTATACAAGGTGTTTGTAGGGTCTCGACCGCTTCGCGGGCAACAATCTGATTGTACATAACTTACATGAACCCAATAATTCGAACAATACATCCGGTGACTTGGCCACTATCACTACTCTATTGAAAGAGATTACTCAATGTGATATTAAAATTGATTAAGTTGTTAGAATAAGGAAGAAAAATAAAAATGGTGCGCGCTCTCTTAAAGTGATGTTAACCAATTCAAATGATGCCAAAGATGTCCTGAAGAATAAGATGATTGTAGCCAAAAGGATGAAGATTTTTATCGGTTCTGATTTAACTCGGTTGCAGTTAGATAGACTGGCTAAGGTGAAGGAAGAATTTAAAAAACGGCAAGAGGAAGGTGAAAAAGATATTTTTATCAGATATGTTAGCGGCATTCCACAAATTGACAAGAAGCCTCGTACTAATACAAAAAACTAAATACCAGCAGCAACAGTGTGAGTGTCTACTTTCAAAACGTAGGTGGAATGAGGACTAAATTGATGGAACTACATCGGGCTGCATCGTTGTGCCATTATCACGTTATTGTTCTGGTTGAAACTTGGTTGAATACTGAATTTTCGGATGCTGAATTGGGCCTTATTGGGTACAATATTTTTAGATATGATCGTAATTCTGTCTCGACTGGAAAGATTCGCGTTGGTGGTGTTTTAATTGCTGTACAAGAAGACATTTCTGCTCAAAAAATTGACATTCCTGTTACTAGTTGACACTGTACAGTACACTCCTGTTAACAGTTGTGGGTGCTGCTTATATTCCTCCTGTGTCATCTTTACAAACATACACTTTGCATTTTGACATCGTTGAATCCATTATGGATAACTTTGAAAATAGTAAAGTAGTTTTGTGCGGCGATTACAATTTACCTGATGCTGTGTGGAATAATGTTCACTTAGGTTTATCGGTTGATTGTCCTCAATATTCACCTGCGTTATACTTGTGAAACTGTCTATGCTATTTTAATCTATACCAAGTAAATGTAATACCAAATAATCAAAACGAATTCTTAGATTTGGTTTTTACTAGTATCCATGGTATCCCGTCAAGGTGCATGTTCCAATGGATCCATTATTTGGAAATAGTTATCATCACTCAGCTGCTGCATTTGAAATCCCCACTATTAAAACTGATTCCTCTCTAAATTATGAAGAATATTACTATGATTTTCGAAATGCCAACTATATAGCATTAAATGATTATTTTGCATCCATAAACTGGGATTCATTGTTGATAAATAATCTAACTGATGTAAACTTTGCTTTAGAAGTGGTCTATGATGTTATATACAATGGCTTTTCTATGTTCGTTCCTCTCAAAAAATGTATTGCCAGCACATTTCCTGTATGGTTTTACTCTTACCTTAAGCATTTAACCATTAAAAAGAAGAATGCACATAAGCAATATAAATGCACTGGTAGTCAAGATGATTATTTGAAATTTTCTAAGTTGAGATCTGAATGCAAAATGAGCTCTGCCTATTATTATAATAATTACTTAAGTAAAATTGAAAACAACCTGAAAACCGACCCCAGAAGTTAAAAATTAATATTATAAAAATTCAACGTATTTACATAAAATTAATAATTCTTTCTTTTAGAATGTTGATAGGCACTGACTGTCAAGTTGCATAGTTGCCATTGTCATTCGATCAGTACTTTTAATTTTTCATTTCTTCTTCTTCTTGTTCTTTCTACTTTATTAGTCTCAACTGCTAATGGCTTTTCGGATGATTGATAATAAATAAATGAGAATTAGAAATGGCACAATTTGAGCACTAAATATTTCATATTTTACGAAAGTTTTCTCTGAAATTTCGTTTGTGTAAAAAATTCGTACAAAATTCGTTTGAATCTATAGAAAATTTTCAAATATTTACCATTTAAACGTCGTCCAAACTATTTAGACTAATGTGTGAAAAGCCAGCCTGCCGCAACGTTGCCGGGTTGTACTGGAAATCCTATATTTTGCAGATTTTCAGGTTATGGTTATTTGAAGGTCATGTTTATAAATTAAAAAAAAGGCATAAATAGTTGAATTTAAACAAGAAAAAAAATCAGGAGGAGATATGAGCTTTCGAGTAGTAATATAAATGAATATTATATGATTTTTAAAATAGATAATTACTTTTAACAAATTTAACATAACCTATAAATGTCAATGTGCTGAACGCATCGCAACAACGTATCGGCATTTCAACCACGCGTCGTAAAATTCCCCTAGTCAAATCGCAGAATTAACATTGACACTAGGGAATTTTTGAACTGCGTGGAAATAACCAAATTCTGAAAATTAGTCTAAATAGTTTGGACGTCGTTTATACAGAAACATTTTCTCTACAAAATAAAAGAAACAGCACGTCCCTATCTCGATTAATATACGAGATAATAAAAAGATAATAGCATGATAACTATAAAAGTCACCAAAAATTCGTGTTGTGCCAAAAATTCGTATAACAATTTGAAGAGTCGATAGAAAATTTTCAAATTTTTATACTTTATAGAGCAACGTTTTCTCTACAAAACAAAAGATATAGCAGGTCCCTATCTCGATTAATATTCGAGATAATATCAAGATAATAGCATGATAATTAAAAGTCATCAAAATTCATATAACAATTTGAAGAGTCAATAGAAAATTTCCCAATTTATGATAAATAAAAAATTGTTAATTTTATATAAATACGTTGAATTTTTGTAATATAAATTTAAGGTTTAGGCGAAATAGTAGTCCCGATGTCCTATTTAAACTAGCCAACATTGCGCTTCTCATCGAGAGACTTTCGACCGCGCAACAATACGGTTTTAAGCTTTCCTGAGAAATGGAAGGGAGAAACGGTATAAACCCTACAGGATTTTTTCGCGTAGGAACGCTTCGCTCGACTGATCTCAAGAATACGGTACCAGGAGAGACGCTCTTACTGACTGGTAAATTCCAGGAGTGTCTCTGATCTCACCAGCACCAGCAACAATTCTGGCCACAAGCTCTTTGTGGTCTTGGATGGGTTCGCCTTAATACACTAACGATTTCAGGAGGCCCCAAAGAAAAAAAATCGAGGGGCTTCAAATCTGGCGATCGCGGAGGCCATGGAATGGGTCCTGCTCGTCCGATCCATCGATCTGAAAACATTTCAACCAGCATTGACCGGACTTCCGAGCCGAAATGTGCTGGTGCACCATCCTGTTGTAGCCACATTTGACCCCGAACGTGCAGAGGTACGTCTTGTAACAGTTCCGGAAGAATCTCCCGCAGAAGCACTCCGTAAGAATGGGCGTCCAGTCTTGGGGGCAGAATGTACGGGTCAATCAGATGTTCATCCACGATACCCGCCCATACATTCACTGACATTTTGAAAATATGTTGTAAAATTATAATATTATTGAGTTTGGATGGAAACATCTTTGACGACGCCTAGCGCCGCTAGGAGACGCCGGCGACCCCAAGTTTCTATGTTCAAATTACTTGACTAACCACCCCCCACAACCCCCTGAAGTTTGTAACCGGAATTTCCGGACACCCTGTATTTATTTAATGACTGTTTTTAGGTACCATATATATGTATAATAATATGTATGTATCTATAAACGATGTCCAAACTATTTAGACCATTATGTCAAAAGCCAGTCTGCTGCAACGTTGCCGGGTTGTACTTGAAATCCTATATATTACAGATTTTTCAGGTTATGGTTATTTGAAGGTTCAATGTTTACAAATTAGAAAATGGCATAAATAGTCGAATATTTTAACAAAAAAAGTAAATCAGGAGGAGATATTAGCTTGCGATTATTAATATAACTGAATATTTTAAAATTTTTAAAATAGATAATTAATTTGAACAAAATTAACATAACCTATAAATTTCAATGTGCAGAACGCATGGCAACAAAGTTTCGGCTTTTCAACCGCGCGTCGTAAAATTCCCCTAGTCAAATGGCAGAATTAACATTGGCTGCACTACGTGGCACTACGTTGAACTACGTGGAAATAACTAAAATTGACGTAATGATCTAAATAGTTTGGACGTCGGTTTTTTTATGTATCTAAATATAGAGTTCACTAGGCTTGAATATTTAATTTTCAAATTTGCAGTGGCCTAAAATTTACCAAATGCCTTTTCATTCATTATCTAATAATTTTATTAATAAATACTTACTGCTTTGTATGAAAACATCAACTGCCATAATGATTTATTCGCGTTTCGGGCGTCGCGTTTTGTGCGGGATCATAAAACCCTCTCGTTTCGGGCGTAGGTATAGGTTCTCCTTAGATGCAATATCTCGTTTCTGGCGTTTCACACTTTTACAGATTTAGCTAATTTAGAATACTTACTTTTATCTTAGATATTATGTATTATGTATTTTAGTCTATCATAGGATCGGCCGCATTATAGAGAAATAACAACTAATATTCTTACTAGTAGGCCGAAGTATGCAGTATTATAGATATTTTTTATTTCTTAAATTTTATAATCGTTTAGTAGAATGGGCCAAAAAATTTTTATTACCCGTATGCGCGCCAATAATGAACATAAAATTTTTAATATGAATTTTTAATATATGAAAAAATGCGTAATAGTTACCTCTCAAAACTCACCAAATTTCATTTGAATATCTTGTCTGGTTTCAGAGAAATAAATAAATCTTCGGTTTTTAAGAAAAACCTTAGAAACACCCCGTATCTCGAAAATGAAGCATTTGCGGACATATGTTTATATAGCAAAATATCATTATTTTTTCATGCAGAATCACCCCCTGAAGTTTGTCGCATTTATTAAATAACACCCTGTATATGTGTAGATGTAAATATAATACACTAGATACTAAAAATTTCTATAACTACAAGTAAATTCATCAAAGCATAAAAGACAGCAGTACCTAATTTAAAAAATTATATATTTACATACTTGTATTGTTTACAGCTTATTCAAATTTAATTATATACATCAATGTTTTCAAAGTTTCACCTAAGCTTACTTTATTTTGGACCAAATCGTCAACACCCTTATTTATACGGCAATCCAAGTGACTGTACTTTTTTGCACGCTTTGCAGTGTTAATATAAAGCTCTGTTTTTTTTACAACGATATCGTAGTACCGCTTTTCCTCTTCCAGGATTTTAATAAGTTCATAAATATTTGGATGTGCTTTTCCAACACGTCCAACACGTTTGTTAAGGTGATGATGCCTTCCTTCTACCGAATTTTTTGTCCGGTGTCGCTCCTTGTAGCACACCCATGAATTCGTCATCGTCAAGCCATTGATCCACACAATAATCGTTGAACTTGACTAGAGCATCTTCCTCCATTAGGGGAGGTTTCCATTAGTGGAAGCCATGCTTCAGAAATATACTCTTTTGGCAAATGTGCCAGGTTAGGATTTACCTCATTACCTAACTACACTAATCGGATTATTAGCTTACACACGAAACGAGAGGAGCAATTTCTATAATTTTTAAAACGCCCGAAACGAGAGGGTTACAGGGAGTTTTTGAATTCCGCACGAAACGCGACGCCCGAAACAAGAAATCACCGTCATAATTTTCCTTACATTTTCCTCTGTTCGCTTGTGCCTTATTATACAGGGTGTAACAAAAAGGTGGGTCATAAATTAAACCACATATTCTGGGGTCCAAATTATGTCGATTGGACCATATTTACCTATATCCAAAGTGCCATACAAAACAAGTTAGAAGTTTTAAAGTGCAAATTGAAAATTGATTTTTTTCGATAACTCCAAAAGTATTCAATGAATCTTTGGTGGCTTTGGAACTTACAAAATTTGATAATTTTTATTACAAAACAACGGACTAAATTGTATTGTTTCGATAAAAAAATTAAAAATAAGTTTCTATTAAAAGAATGAGGAAGCGTATAACCCACAAATAACTACAACACGAGGTAATAATATTCACATTAGATGTTCGATATGACCACCGTTTTCTTGCACACATATTCTGCAACGTTTTAACATTGAAAAACGAATTTTTTGGAATATTAATGGTTTGTTCGAAAAAATTTGAGCCGCTTCCGTAATTCTGTCTTTTAATTGTTGTACTGTATTTATTTCTGTTTTATACACTTCGTCTTTCAAAAATCCCCACACGCTGAAATCGATGGGATTAAGATCTGGCCCTCTGGCTGGCCAAGAAATTGGCGCATCGCGACCTCTGCCTATCCAACGTCCAGGATATTGAAAACATAAAAATCCCCTAACGTTGTTCTCTCCATTTGTTCTCTCCATTTAAATTACTGGGGAGAAAAGCAGGCCCGATAAAATTGTTTTCAACAACTCCTATCCATACGTTTACTTTAAAATTATTTTGAAAATAAGAGACCCTCATAGCATGAGGATTTTCGTCTTTCCATAAATGAACATTATGGTGATTGGTAATACCATTCCTGGTAAAAGTTGCTTCGTCAGTAAATAAAATATGTTTAATAAAATTAACATCATGCCGATTTTCGGAGAGAAGCCAATCGCAAAATCCCATTCTCTTAGGAAGGTCATCCTCTAACAATTGTTGAACAGTTGTCAAATGATAGGGATGAAGTTGCTGTTCCTTGAATCTTCTCCAAATTGTCCTGTGAGAAGTATTTGCAATTTGTACTGCTACCATCCTTGAACTACTTGCTGGAGACTCTTCTATGGTTTCTAAAATTCTTTCATCATTTTCTTCGTTTCTTGGACGACCACTGTTACCCCTTACTTGCGTTTGAAAGGTCCCCGTTTCCCTTAAACGACGGTCAATCTTAAGGAATAATCTTCGGTCAGGGGCATTCCGCAAAGGATATCTTTCCGAGTAACGTCTTGCAGCTTCCGCACTATTCCCTCGGCATTCACCTACCCCAAATTCATAATTTATAAATAATCCGGGAAAATTTAATTGAAACATACCCAAAATTAAATGCATATCTGCCATTTCCGAATTCGTATATGCCATTGTATCAATATGTGCAAATTCAAACAATTAGGTATGTAGGTACAATACTGAATTCAAGATTACTTATCAAATAACCATTCTGTCAAATTCAAAAACGCCACCTAAGCATTTCATTGCTTAAAATTTGTTACCTGTATTTGTTTGCATTAAAATTGTTCTTACAGAAACTCGCAATAACTCGAAAAATATTAATTTTTCGAAAAAAAATTAAGAGGAAAAAAATGTTCAAAATGAATTCATTAAGCTAGTGGACATAAAAAAATAACTTAAATGTAAAGTACAAAAAAATAGGGGAGGATTAAAAGTGCATGGCCCCCTTAAATATTTAATGGGTGGTCCGATTTTATTAATTTTTCGCAGATAAAATGCTCTTGCTATAAAAATAATACGTGCCAAATTTCATGAAGATTCATTGAATACTTTTGGATTTATCGAAAAAAATCGATTTTCAATTTGCACTTTAAACAGGCTCTAACTTGTTGTGTATGGCACTTTGGATATAGGTAAATATGGTCTAATCGACATAATTTGGACCCCAGAATATGTGGTTTAATTTATGACCCACCTTTTTGTTACACCCTGTAGATACATAATCTAATTTAACAAAATTTATTTTTTTTATAACTTTTTTTTCTAGTACTGCGTTTTAGTATCTTGTATTATAGGATTATTATATGCAAGTATTGTTATGATCGACCGCATGGAATTATACTTCAATTCACTTAATTTCTGCTCGAAGCAATTACAAAAGAGAATTTTCGGAACTGCTTACAGATTACAAATAATTGTAATAATTGGCATTCTAATATTAGCGTGGATGATTAAAGAATCTATCACGGTGAATGAGTCATCCAGTTCGATTAACGATTGTATATATCGCAATAATATTAGTGTAATTGGATTTATTCATGGTTATTTGCAACGTTTAGTTTTATTCTCAACAACATGTACTGCTTATATCGGTTGCAGTTCTATACCTTATTTTACTGTAAATTATTTTTTTCAATTAGCCATGCTAAATGGGAGAATAAAACAAATAAATGGACATTATCGTCCCAAAATAGAATTAGTAGACAATTTACTTTATCAAGACGTAATCAATAAGAGATTGAAATTTTGTTTAGTCTATTTTCAGAAACTCTCAAGGTGAGTAGAATAATACATAAAATAGTCAGATCCAGATAAAATCTTGTACTTTTTTTCTCAAATAATAAGTATCTTTTATTTTGCTGCACATATATAAATATATATATATATATATATATATATTCGAATATAAAATGTTTTTGTTTTATTTTAGAGCGATATATGTATTTCAAAGGAATAAGACATTGTTTGCAGTGTCATTTCATTTAATTGGCACAGTTTCGGTTATAAATGTTTGTATAATATGGAACAAAGTAAGTAAAAACTGAAAGATTAATTTAATGACGTAAACAAATTTTTCATTACTTCACTACTTCATACTGTAATCGTGGAAGGGAAAAGGGTGATGTTATAATCCGAATCCTTCATTTGTGCGTAAATTGAATTAGGGGTCTATTCTGTATTTAATTGGTCAAAAATAACATACGGTTATAAGTATTTTGGGTGTTATAATCATTATGCTTATTTTGTATGAACTAATTTTGTTAAAATTTTAACTCACACTGGTTATGTGGTCTGTTATAATAGAAATTATATCGAAAGGGTTCATACATGTATTTAAAAAATAACATGTTGTCAAATATGCGCGCAAATTGAATTAATCCCTTAATCCGACGACCCTATTTCTAATGTGATTGTAATGAGACTCAAATCAATCTATATAGAAACTGGACGTTGTTTCATCCAAGCTTTGATAAATTACAAAATTCAAATTTTTAATATTAACGTTTAAAATAATAAATGTTGTCTTGTTTTCTACAAGTTTTATGACTAATAAATAGATTTTTGTTGATAAATATAGGGAATTTCGCCAACTGCTGAAAATTATTTTATTTTATCAAAATTAATCTGCAGTAAAACACTGTGAACAATGTTGTTTTCCCCGAAAACAGGTACTTTTTGGGGACTGTAAACATTGAACGCTTAATCCGAAACCGGCACGATTTCAGCGAACGGACTATACATATGTAAGTGAGGTTAAATCACCTTATTTCCTTCTCAGAAGTGTGTTGTAAGCCACGTCCCAATCTTATAGCGACACCCTGTATAGTAGATTTATTTTCATACTTCACTGTGTATTATTTTCCAAATTGGGATTTTTCAGATTCGATTTCAATTACATAAATTAGTATGGAATAATTTAGGTGTTCGGCTAAAGTACTTATATACCTGAATTTATTAACCGCTGCGTGCAAGTGACAACTCGAAAAGACCACCCTTATCCTACCATAAATGACATCGAATATTTTTTGAGGGCCGCCCTTGGTCTCCCAATTTTTTTTGTATGGAGAGCTGTATTCATTTATAGCATTTTTTGTCTCTTGAAAAAATCATGTATCTTTCATGGTATTTGAGTAAAAAGAAATTTATGGACTGAGGGTTAGTGATTTAAAATTTTCAAGATTCTTGTTAATATTAGGTAAACTTAATTATGTACTCGTAGGTATTAAACTTAATCTGTGTTTATGTAATTTTTAAAATTTGGGCACAATGCTTGGCAAATATGACGACATTAGTGACGTGCATCCAACTTTGTTTTGCATAAATTATGTGTAATAATTTTTTCAAAAACTAGCTGGAGGCCTTCCAGCTATTACTAATTATTATTGTAAATATATATTTTTTAAAATATATTCTACAATTTTTATTTTAGGAATACGAAGATAATTTGTGTCTTTCACTTTCAATAACAGCATGGGTAATATATTTGTGTGTTCTAAATGCTGAGGTATTGCAACTCGTAGAGTCAGAAGTAAGTTATACATTAGATTTTCTAATGGGACAAGAATCTTTTAATAGATACATAATTTTTAGTATAATAAAATTCATGAAAATCTTGTAATTTTACCATGGTACACATTTGAAAAAAATAATAAAAAAAATTATTATACTTTTTTAATGTCAACTGTAAATGGATTGACTATATCTCGATACGAAAATGCCACTTTAAATAGAAAAGCAATTTCTACGGTGAGCTTAAACTATTTTAAAAATTTTTATGAAATGATTCAAATTTTAAAAAGATACATTTTTTGACCCTTGTCATTCATCTAAAGTGTTCTTTTTTGTAGTATTTGGGATTTACATACAGACTGTTTGGAGTTTTACACCAACTTTATTCGAATCAGAAGAATAAATAATAGAATTTCCTTAATATTGTTCATTTCATTTATTAACATCTAGGTATACCAATAAACGTTTAGCGAAATTTTAAATTTTCAGATTTTTGTTGGCTCATACTCCACTTATTTACCACAAAAATCACGATTATCACGTGAAATAATTCACTTGAAAATTTTTTGTAATATTTGAACATTTTGTTAGGAAGGAATAAGTAATTATTCGTTATTATTATAATTTTCATTAAAATTTGTATGATGAAAATCGATACGATGTATTATTTTAATGTAAAATATTCGATTATTCCAAATGAGTAATTTTTCTTAAAAGTTGAATGTAAATTGACCATTTAACAAAAGTGTGGCAAAAATTTCCGAATGTCAGGCTTTACGAGTTACTTATACCATCTACAATGATCAACCGAAAATTCGCAAAAGTGAATAGAGGGTGAAATATTAATTTTTATATAATTTACCTCATTTTTTTGAAGACGGTCCTGGATTTTTTTAATACTTAATATGCCAGTGTGTTCATGGTTCAAAATGTATACTTTTACCTAAAAATGAACCAAATCGAATAAAATACAAGGAATAAAATAAACGAAAGAAATTTTCCTAAAAATTATTAAATCACTCTGTATTTCCTTAAAGAAGAGGCGGGTGCAACTTTTAATGCTGATTTGATATTACCCTTATGTGCCTCAGTACACTGTTAAAGTATGTACGAATCCTCACGACTCACCCTGTATATTGTTTGTAATATTAGACCTGATAAATTCGCTTTGGACCAACACCAAACAGGCGAGGAGGGTGAAAATTTTCACAAACATTTCGATAAAAAGAAGTTATCCGTTCTAATGGTCGAGTACATACTTGAAACTTGACTGCAAGAATGTGAATTTATCTCGCTTTTTTGATAAAAACCTAATGAAAATCCACAAATTTTGTACTTTTACTAATTTTTTTAAGTACGGGTATTTACATTAATTAATGATAGTTTCTATCTTTAGAATTAATCATCAAGTATGATTTCTTGATTAAAACGATTGTATTTATAGATACAGATAAAATTATAATCAAAAACATGAATGAGTTTTGTAAGTAGTGTGTTTTTTAATTTTTTTTGATATCTAAGCTCGTTCTATAAGTATAACTCATTTTTTTATAGACCAATACAGGTATTTTGTGGCCGAAAACTTTACCTCTGATTAATGTGAGAAAATATTCTAAATTTTTGACACAAAAATTGAGCAATTTTAAATATATTTATATAAAAAACGTGCGAATTTAAACGCAATATGGTCTGGGTGCTACAAAGACAACTTCCATTAATTTCCATTAATCCCCATATACGAGGGTAGTCTGACAAAATACTTAGCCTCCCCGCTATGTGGCGCCACTGGCGTATGAGACGTTTACTATCATGTAGTACATCATTTTAGAGGGCTACTGTCAAAATTTGAGCAGAATCGAACTTTTCGTTTCTTTTATAGCGTATGAAAGTAGACGTGTCAGCGGAATTTGGAATAATGAAAAAGAGCAATATCGGTCGGTGTTTCGATTCTTGTTTTTGGAAGGGAAATTGCGCAGCGAAATCAAAGAATAATTGGTCGCTGTCTACGGTGAGTCTTCTTCTTCGAATGAGACCGTCAAAAATTGTTTTAACGAATTTTAACGTGGTCGAACGTCGGTTTTTGATGAGCCACGTCCAGTTACCCCGAAAACGGCTACCACAGAGGATAAAGTGACAAAAGTACACAATCTCGTATTGACAGTCCGCCGATTGAAGGTTCATTAGATAGCTGAGACAGTAAGCATCTCAAAAGACCGTGCTGATCATATCCTGCATCAATGTTGAGCATGAGAAAGCTGTCGGCGCGTTGGGTGCCGTATTTGGTCATTCCGGACAACAAGAGCAACTTGAGAGAGACCACTCCAGAACAATGTTTGACTCTGTTTAAGCGCTGGGGGTTTAAGGGCTGTCCCTCTGTTCAATCAGAGAGAGTATCTGAGTCGTTTCGTGACCATCGACAAAACATGAATCCACTGGTACAGTCCAGACACAAAAGAACAGTCCCACAGTGGACTGATATTGTCACGAGTTGGGAGAGCCAGGAATAATACCCCGGCAAGAGTCAACCAACCGTGTAGTGTTTTGTGAGGAATCACGGAACTTATACGACGTGCTGTAGAAGCACGTATTGACCTTGCTTCACAGTTGAACGTAAGCAAGGTCTATGCGGAAATCTACTATATAAACGGTGGGTTGACCTGGTTCGGGGAGTGCGGTTCGCTCCGTTAGAAGAGGCTTGTGAGCTTCAGCCCAGGAGTCGGGGAACTCCGGTAGAGGATCAAGGGGATCCTCTATTAGTACGTTGCGAGTGGTAAGTACCAAAGGTATAGAAGGTGTATTCGGGACAGGTGTATCCCCGACCGTTAGACTGGTTCCAAGTAAGTAGGATAAGTCATTGATTATAGAGAAGCCCTAGGAGGCATTGTTGGTAGAATTAATAAACCTGTTATTGTTTTACATACGCCGTGTTATTCCCTTTGAAACACTATTGGACCGGAACCTAATACCCCTACACCGAGAAAAATCCGGTCCGGTTCATTTTATTGTTTTAACGGCTTGGCTTCATTAGGTGAAGTGGAAAGAAAAGCATTCGTATTTGGCGCTAACAATCAGCTACTGTAGTTTTGTGAATTTTTATGTTGAATTTGGTGTGATTGTGATTACATATTACGGCGATTGACTCAGTTTCCAAGTGCTTGGGCATATACAGGGTGGCCCAGAACTCGCGCCCCACCGGGAAAGGCCTTATGGAACCGACCATGGAGATGCCAAAACTGCAGCCGAAGACATGAAAAAGTTATTTCTTTGGTAAATAAAGAGGTTTAAAATCGACCAACCCCAGTAGCTTTTCACATATGCGAAAATGACGTGAATTAGCTATACACCAATTTGACATTAATGAAAGATTCTACGTCCTTTTCAAATTCAAGGTTAACAAAAACTGCCAAAATCAGCTGCTACTATTAATCAACGTTTTACTTTAAAATTGAACAAAAAACCGAACATTCGATTTGAACCACTTTTGAATCTAATTGAGCTGTAACAATTTGAAATTATTGTAAATTATTAAATCGTCAATAAATAGTAAATCCTTGATTAACAGTCACAGCTGATTTTGAGAGCTTTTGTTAACCTAGAATGTGAAAAGGACACAGAATCTTTCAATAATGTCAAATTGGTGTATAGCTAATTCACGTCATTTTCGCATATGTGAACTGCTACTGGGATTGGTCGATTTTAAATCTCTTTATTTGCCAAAGAAATAACTTTTTCATGTCTTCGGCTGCAGTTTTGGCATCTCCATTGTCTTTTCCATAAGGCCTTTCTCGGTGGGGCGTGAGTTCTGGGCCACCCTGTATATCTTGTTGCCAGATTTTTCTAGATTTATTATTAATTCAAATATATTAACACTTTTGAATTATATCTACGTTTATTCTTTAACAAAAATTATAATGTCTAAGTTCGTAAATGAAATTTTGATGTATAGATATTTTAACTTTATAATTATTAATAAAAATAGTTAATCCGTTATTTATTTTTGGTACAAGATAAGAAGAGAAAAAAATAGCTTTTAGAAATTTGGCTACGTTGCTACTTTCTAATTCCTAACCTAATCCTAATCTAACCTAACTTTTGCTAACCTCAAAACGTCACGTGTTTGTTTTGATTGTTATTTCTTATTTTTTTATATTTGAATTATTGAATATGGTTACACAAATAAAATTCAAAGTATGAATATTTAAATTTGGCGCTAATTCTGTATGTCAAATGTATCATAAGATGTCAGTTGACCAAAACAAAGATGGAGCGTTAAGAAACACAACTTGTTCAACAAGGATGGGTAATTAAAGTACGTATCTGATATGTTGGAACAGAGTTTTTACTTCATCGATGCATCCATTTATATATGATCTAAGCCATATGATCTAGACCAAACCTATAGATGTTTTTCTCTTATAGGCAATTTTGGAAATTACTTTTAGTTTCTTCGAATTTGTTAGATGGCGCTGCAGTTGCTTTCACAGTCAAGAAAAGAGACATGGCAACACATCCTCATCGCAAAACGTCTGTGTCCTATAATTCCTATAATTATTTAAAATACATGGTTTAAATGAATGGTTGCGAAAGAATTTAAAGGGTGATTCCTAGTCAAACATTTTTTTATATAAAACACCTCATTTTTCAACAAGGAATAACCCATTAAATTCTTTCTCAATCATTTATATACACCATGTGATTACAGAAACAAATCAAATAAAATAGTAATCATATGGTCTGTCAATGTGGCAACGATGTGTTTAGTTTCTTCGAATTTGTTAGATGTCGCTGTTTTGCTTCAAAATTATACCATTGAGTTATGCATCTATAGGTTTGATCTATGATCTAAGCACAGATCTAAGGTTGGAATAGAGTTTAAATCACTTATTTTCGTCTCAGAAGTTTGTTGTTAAGCCATGTCCCAATCTTAAAACTGTCGTTGTATAGTTTTCATACTTCACTGTATATTATTTCCAAATTGGCATTTTTCAGATTCGATTTCATTAATAAATACATAAGTTAGTATGGAATAATTTAGGTGTTCGGTTAAAGTACTTATCTACCTGAATTTATTTACCGCTGCGCGCTAGTGACAATCCACCTTCTGCAACCTTGCACGCAAGTCAGTTGCCGGATTAGGACAAAACTGACCGCTGCGCGCAAATGATATACGCCCGATTTTACCTGTCTGTAATAATTATTTGAAAAAATTCTTTAAAAAAATTGACTTTGATATATCCTTTAACTACAATTTTATATTATATAAATAAAACCAAACGTTTTTAATCAAATTATTCCTTAAAATTTTTAATACGAGGTAAAAGTTCAAAAATAAATCAATATGCAATTAAAGAAATATTAAGATTGTAAACATCTACGTACAAAATATTACCATAGCGTTGCCAGTAAGTCCAGTAAGTAACAACTATTTTGTGTTTATGTGCATTTTCGTGAGTGATCTTATAGTCCAAACAACGAATAGATATAGAGGGAAATGTTTGGAACACAATTTTTGACTTCGTAACTTTGTTTGGACTAGTTAGAAGGTGAACATATCAAAAGTCCCCGCCCGTAGCATTTGAGCCGGGGGAGAAAGAGGGGTCTGAAAATCCCATTTTTCAGTTTTTCTGCGGATTAAATTAAAGCTGATTAAATTTGCAAAAAGTTTTACTCCGACAAGTTCTTTGATATCTTGTATTGTTTCTGATATATCAGCTATTGAAAGTTAGTCCTAGTAATGAGAAGATATAGAGGGAAATCTTTGGAACGCAATTTTTGACTTCGTAACTTTGCTTGGACTAGTTAGGAGGTGAACATATCAAAAGTCCCCACCCGTAGCCTTTGAGCCGGGGAGGTAGAGGGGTCTGAAGATCCCAATTTTCGGTTTTTAACTTATATCTCGGGAACTATGCGTCCTAGCAACACGACCATTCTGTACAAAATGAAAGCTCATTAAATATGATATTAATATGGTGAAAACGAAGATGAGAATGATGCTCCTTCCCTCCCCAAGAGAGCAAGAACTTGACTGAATGCTAAATACTGTTGTAATGTTTTATGTTATTCCCTTTTCTATGTTCATTTATTTTTTTTTGTGCGTCGTTGAAGAGATATCCGCTCAAAAATAGCAAAATTATGTGATGGAAAAATGTCTTTTCCCATATTACCGATTTTCAAAAGCTGATATATCGAAAACAATACAAGATATCGAAAAACTGGTCGGAGTAAAACTTGTTGCCAATTTAATCAGCTTTAATTGTGTATAGAATGGTCGTGTCGCTAGAACGCATAGTTTTCGAGATACAAGCGAAAAACCGAAAAATGGGATCTTCAGACCCCTCTGTCTCCCTCGGCTCAAATGCTACGGGCGGGGACTTTTGATATGTTCACCTCCTAACTAGTCCAAGCAAAGTTACGAAGTCAAAAATTGTGTTCCAAACATTTCTATATCTTTTCTTTACTGGGAATAACTTACAATAGCTGATATATCGAAAACTATACAAGATACCGAAAAACTTGCATTAATAAAACATGTTGCAAATTCATTCAGCTTTCATTTTGTATAAATGGTCGTGTCGCTGAGACGCATACTTTTTGAGATATAAACGAAAAACCGAAAAATGGGATTTACGAGTTACGCCTTACACTCCCTTTCCTCGTGTTTAGGGTCGTAACTCAGGTATAACTCGCTTGGCTCGTTTAAGTAAAATAAATCGAAACAATACTAATATTTATTGGGCCTCACTCACTCTTACTATAATAACACTATAATACAAATAGACCCAGCAACCCCACTGATCTTATCCAATACTTCTCCCGGGCGAGAGCCCCGAGAGAAGAGACCCAGTTAAGAGCCCAAAATGGAGAGTCTTGCCGTTATGGCATCACCTTCCTTTAAAGATTCACCGATGACCCAATACCTGATATTTGGCGTATTATATACTAAGTGACATAGGAAAAAGAACACCCTAATTAATTTATAACAAAAATTTTTGTATACTTATATGTCTTAGAGTTAGGTTAATGATCGATCAAAATCTGAGAAAAATTCAACAGTTAGAAAAAATTTATAATTAATAATGTGTTGGGCCTCCACGATGCCTTATGCACTCAGACACAAATCTGGGCATACTCCTAATAAGATGGTTGATTTCCTCTTGAGGTATCTCATCTCAGGCAACTTGTACCTCGTGCCGAAGTGCCGCTATAGTCTGTAGAGGATGGTGTAAACGGAGTAATCTTCTTCCCATATTGTCCCAGACATGCTCAATGGGTGAAAGATCGGGAGATCTAGCGGGCTAAGGCAATAAATTGAATCTGATTATCTTCAAAATGGGCCAACGTAATTCTAGCTATATGTGGTCGCGCATTATCTTGTTGGAAAAGTGGGTTGGCGAGCGTCCGAATATAGGGCAGAAGATGTGGATCCACTACTTCCTGGATGTAACGAGCTGCGGTCATGTTGCCTCTGATGAATACCAAAGGTGACCTACTTCCATAAGCAATAGCCCCCCATACCATTATTCCAATAGTGTGGTGCACATGCCTTTCCATAGAAAATTGAGGATCTCGTCTTTCGCCACGTCGCCTTCTCACCCTTGCACGGCCATCATGCATGCCCAAACAGAATCTGGATTCATCACTAAAGACAGTGGTATTCCATTCGAGGTCCCAGTTCAACCGTTCTCTGCACCAAGCCAGTCGATCACTTCGGTGCCTAGGAGTCAGAGGTAGGACAAACTGAGGACGGTATGAAGTAAGTCCAAAACTTCTAATCCTACGATAAACAGTTCGTATTGTAATAGGCCTTTTATGCTCTCCAAACCATTGGTCCGCAATTGACCTTGTGGACGTGAAGCGGTCCCGTAGAGCCAAAATCCTAAGACGACGATCTTGGTGTTCAGTCGTTCTTCTGACACGTCCTGTATCTCTGGCTCTTCGTGTACGGCCTTCTTGATTCCATACCCGACAACAACGCATCACCGTACTTACACTTTAGGGCTCCGGAGGAGGGGACCTCGGAGGGGACTCTGGAGGGCGACCTAACTAGGGCCCTTCGTTTGGAGTCTCCCGAGAGGGGCTCCGAGACCGGGGACCCGAAGCAAGAGCAGGTGGAGGGAGCGGTGAGGGCACAGGCGACGCCGGGAACCACTGCCCCTTCAACTGAGAAACCAATTAGGCGCCGCAAATGCGGTGCCGAGAAGAAGCGACGCCAGGCTGCAAGGGCTGCAGAAGGAACGCTGAAAGGTGGCTCAACTGGCTCTCGCAAAGAGGCGGCAGCAGCGGGGCCAAGCCGGGGTACGCACGAGAGTGCTGGCCCAGGCGAGGGCCCCGCCAAAGGGGGTACCAAGAGGGTCCGGGCGGCTGATACGCCGCCAGAGGCCAGACCGGCCCCCAAGAAGGCGTGTACTGGCTCCGGTGGGCAGAGGTCCTACGGGGAAGCTGCTAGCAGCGACCTCAAGGAGGCCGTCATTTGTGATGGCTACCCGGACAATTGCACATGCACCTGCATGAGGATATGTATAAGCCTGGCACTTCGTCCGTGCCGAGCTTTGAAGGACACTCGTTTTCCCGGGGAGCCGTTATGGTGAACTGCTCAGACGGGGGCTCTCTGGCTTGGCTTGAGCTTGGGCGCAGTGGCCAGGCTTAGGGTGGAGGAACTGGGGGTCCAAATGGCTGGTACCAGGGTCTCAGAGGTGTTTCGGACTGCCAATGTTCGGGATGCATTAAAACTTTGAGAAACGCCCAAGGCGCCCATATGCGGCCCGTAGTCTTGAAAAGGCTGTTGAAATAGTCCTGAAAAGGACTGTTGAGAATAGCCTTGAAAAGACTTACCGGCAAGTCCTATTTCCTCCTCCTCGTGGCGGACCCTGGAAACGCGTGGAGTACTCGAAGTACTCAACACGCGGCCAACGGAAAAGGGCGAAAGGCGAGCTTCCGGCGCCTTAAAATAACGGGAATGGATTGGCTAAGGGAAGGAAACCCTGACAGAAAACCCGCAACCCAAGGTGTCATGCGACCCGTGCCGATGGGTGAATGGCCATGCGTAGTTGGTCACAAACGGAGCATCCGGGATACCTGGCGACCTCCCGGAGTATGTAGCCTTAGCGAGGTAAGGGAGCACTGCCTCGCCGGACCAAATATTTCTGCCCGACTCCTGGGACTAACATGGATAGTAAACATAAAAAAACCGATGGAAATGACGGCGACGACAAAGGCAACGAAAATTGGCAAACGATATTCGGAAAGAAAGGTTTGAAGCGCACTCCCCCCGGTAGCACTGCGGTGACTCCAGGGGACTCAAGCGTGGAGAAATGGAGAAATTCTTCACGCCCACAGGAGGTAGAACGGTTAGTGGTTCGGCCACATCAAGTGGCTGGGAGGATGAAACGATTGGAAATAGTGAGATCTTCGACTTAACGGGGTCACCCTCGGTTACGGGCATTAAATAGAGCTATAAGAGGAAAAAGAGGGACGAGGATAACTCTCCGCTTAGCGCTACGCTCACAACGAGGAGGAACGAGGAAAATCGACTGGGTAAGATCGTGGAAACGGTAACGAAAACGATGACGCACTTAGGGAACTTGTGACAAAAAACACAAACACAAAAAACGAAATAAAGGCAATGGTAAAGGACTTAGGATACCATGTAAAAAAGCTGGGCGGAGAGTACGCCGAATGGGAAAAGAACTGTGGGAACACGGGCGAGAAAAGCTCCAAAAAGGATGCAGCTACCCAAAACGTCCTGCTTCAGAAATTGGGGTACAGGCAAATTTCGATCAAATCGACATCGAACAAGTTATAAACTCTCTCGAGAGTTTCCAAGAGATAGATATATTACTGGAAAGAACATGGCCAGAGAACATCTATACGAAAACAAGGGAGGAAGTGGACTACCCAATTAAAGCCGACCGAGGCTGGGACGTTGCACTTTTTATAGATCCCAATAACAAGAATACCGGATTAGCTAAGATATAGAAATGTAATCGCCGTTCGACTATTTTATTACATCAGCACTATTTTTCTATAAATTAACTGTACACCTTTTAACCGGGTTCTTTTGTTTTGCAATCTTTGTTATAACGTTTTCAGAATTGCTTAGAAGTTCCAAATTTTGTATTTTGTGAAATATTGTGAAAATAAACTTTTTAAAAACACTCGTTCACGTGCGTGTAACATTTCTGGCGCTGCGAACAGGATTTTCGTACAGAAACATCAACGTTTCCTGGTCAACTTCAGTTGTTCAACGAGAATTCAACGAACCATTGAAGAGAAGATTTGGTATGCTGAAATCATCATTACTAGTGATCTTCCTGTAAGTACCGATCCTCTTTTCTATCTTTTATGAGCACTGTGGACGAGATTTGTCAGGAAAGTTTACTTCACTCGCTACTCACAAACCTTTCAAAGCTTTCATTAGAATCATCAGACGTTTCCAAGACAAATAGTTCTCGCACTTCTCAAATTAATAGTGAAGAAACATTTTTTGAGGAGTCTCGAAACATTAATTGTACCGAAATGCCTATGACTAATACCGATATTGCAAGCCTTTGTGCTACTCTACCAGAATTTACTAAAGAAGATGATAATATTTCGACGTTCATTAGATCAGTTGACAATTTGATAGTGTTTTTAGCTGATCAAAATTTAACTGCTGCGCAACAATTTATTTTAAATGCTAATATTGTTTCTCGTATCAAAGGAGAGCCTAGAGATTTTTTAAATTATGCTAACAAAACAATCTGGACTGACATAAGACCGGCCTTACTAGCCAAGTACGGTGATCGTCGTTCAGAAGACATTTTATTGACACAATTATCGACAACTGCTCAAAAATTTAATGAAACGTACGACCAATATCATCAACGAGTGACGAATAATTTAAACGATTTACTTCAACATATTACATTAAACGACAATGAAGCGACAATTAATTTTAAAACCCCTTATTTTCGAAACCTCGCTTTAAAAACTTTTTGTACCGGTATAAATGAACCTTACGCCGAATATTTATCGCATTTTGAAATCAATTCGTTAGATGAAGCCTTACAAAAGTGCGTTACTTACGATAACCACAAAAATCAGCAAATGTACATGAATTTTCTAAAGGGTCAACAAAATAAAAAATTCGATCCAACCAAAAAACCAAACAACCCCATTCAAAGAAACAATTTCAGAAGTAATAATTCTCCACCGCGCAATAATTTTCAACAAAATCAATTTCAACAAAATAGCTTTCAACAAAATGCCCCTCAAAATTATTCTCAAAATAATAACGCTTCAGGAAACAGATTTCCCAATAGTCAATCCAATAACTATAACAGACCGCCTAATAACAATTTCAGAAATAATTCCCAACAATTTAATCGTCCCCCTTTCCAAAGGAATACTGCCAACGTTCAAAATAATTCATCCCCTATGAGTGGTGTACAAACCATTAATTCTAGAAACGAACCCATGAGTGTCTCCACGAGAAGAACTCACCATTTTAACATTGATTCTCGCGAAAATCCAGAATATGTCGCCGACAATTGTGACGTCAACTATGAAACAAGTGAGGATTTTCAGTCAGGTCCGACGAACGAACCACCTCCCTTGTAAATTTAAATAACATAAAAATTTACCCCCAATTACCCTATTTCATTATGCCGCATTCAGGTTTAAAAGTACTAATTGATTCCGGAGGATCAGATAGTATTATTACCCCAAAAGCTTCAACATTTTTTAATCCGCTACATAAATACGAAAAACCATTTTTGCTTACTTCTATGAAATTAACTCAAAAATACTATTTCAATATTAAAACTGCATTATTTAGGGAATACGGTATCGATGAACCGATCGATGCTCGAATTGCCGATTGGAGCAAAGATTTCGATATTTTGCTCGGAAATTTTGATTTAGAACGTTTAAACGCATTAATTGATTATCATTCGAAAAAGTTGACTTTAAGAAAATTTAACATTGAAATTCCATTTTCCACTCTGTATAATAAAATTCCAGTCGATGTACTCAAAGGTGACATTGTATTACCGGAAATCGAAATAAATAACATAAAAATTCCGCAATCAATCCACACGGTAACAAATGGCTACGTAGACAATATTGTCTTACCTAGTCCGGCGCAATTTGACCCTATAAAAGTTGAACGTCTCGACGATTACGAAATTACAAACGGTCCCACAAACTTTGATCCCTCGATAATTCGAACTCAGCATTTAAATCCAGAGGAAAAAACCAAAATTTTAGAACTTTGCAAAAAATACAAAGACATTTTTTACGATGAAAAATCCGATTTATCATTTACGTCAGCTATTAAACACGAAATTAGAACTAAAGACGAGAACCCTATTTATGTTAGAAGTTTTCGTCACCCCAAAGCAATGCAAGAAGAGATCACTAAACAAATAAATAAATTGTTAGATAATAAAATAATTAGACCCTCGATATCTCCCTTTTCTGCACCGGTTTGGATAGTACCAAAAAAGTTAGACGCTTCCGGAGAAAAAAAATTTCGAATGGTAATTGACTACCGGAAATTGAATGAAAACACAATAGAAGATAAATATCCGCTACCGAAAATTGACGAAATTTTAGATAATTTAGGAAAAGCTACTTATTTTACGACTCTTGATCTTGCCCAAGGATTCCACCAAATTGAAGTTCATCCTAATTCTATTGAAAAAACTGCTTTTACTGTGCCCCATGGCCATTTCGAATTCGTTAGAATGCCGTTTGGTCTCAAAAATGCCCCCGCTACTTTTGAAAAATTAATGGATAACATTCTAAGACCCTTCTTATATAAATTTTGCTTTGTCTACATGGATGATGTTATTATTTTTTCGAAATCTTTACATGAACATCTCGTTCATATCGCAAAAATCTTTGAACTATTCCGAGAGACGAATCTCAAAGTTCAATTAAATAAATCCGAATTTCTTACTAAAGAAGTAGCATTCCTCGGTCATATTGTTACTCCTCAAGGAATTAAACCTAACCCTTCAAAAATAGAAGCTATTCAAAAATTTCCCCTTCCAAAAACCATAAAACAAATTAAATCTTTTCTAGGACTTATCGGATATTACCGCCGTTTTATTCCAAATTTTGCAAAAATAACTTCCCCTTTTTCTAGATGCACCCGAAAAGGAGCAATTATTGATCCAAATAATCCTCAATACATTGAATGTTTCGAAAAATGTAAGCAGTTATTAAGTAATTCCCCAGTTCTTCAATATCCCGATTTTACAAAAACTTTCACCCTTACTACTGACGCCTCAAAAATAGCAATTGGATCCGTTTTATCACAAGAAAATCATCCCATCGCTTATTATTCTCGAACACTAAATTCCGCTGAACAAAATTATTCGACAATCGAAAAGGAATTATTAGCAATAATCGATTCTTGTAAACATTTTCGTCCTTATTTATATTCGCAAAATTTCATAGTAGAGACCGACCAGAATCCACTTGTTTGGATCTACAAAATTAAAGATCCCACATCCCGATTAGCACGCTGGAGATTAAAACTCGAAGACTACAATTTTATAGTAAAATACAGAAAAGGTAAAGAAAATCAAGTGGCTGACGCCCTTTCTCGCGTTCAAATTAATGCTCTCGATACAAATAGTTCTAGTTCTAACTGCGCTGAACCCCCTGATTCCGATGATTCCGATTTTAATTTAGACGAATTTCTGATATTAAATTCCGACAACAGTAATAATGATGACGATGACGATACACGACATACAGCATTAGAAAACCCTATTACAGGAATCCCTATTTCGGAAGAACCAATTAATTTGTCTAAAAATCAAATAATAATTATCCCCGACTCGTCAAAATTCGACATAGAGTATAAAGAAATTTTTAAAAAGCATAGGTATACGATTCATGTAACAGACAACTGGCAATCCGACATTAAACAAGCCCTTAAAGACTTACTAAAACCAAATCAAAAATTTGCAATTAAAATGCCACACGATTTTAGACCCTACATTTGTAATTTCTTTAGAGACAACATAGACTCGACCGTGAAAGTTATTTTTTGTAACAACTTATTGACAGACATTGAACCAAAGGAAAAACAAATAGAATGTGTTAAAAAATATCATTCAGAAAATCATAACGGTATTGTCGAAACCTATAAACATTTAAAAAGAAAATTTTATTGGCCCTCAATGCAAACGACTATTTCTGACTACATTAATCAATGCGAAATTTGCCTAAATAATAAATACGAAAGACGCCCCTATAACGTACCCCAACTTGGACCTCTTTTAGGACAAAAACCCTTTGACATTCTTCACACCGACCTGTTTCACTGTAACAAAAATTTTTATTTAACAATAGTAGATTCATTTTCCAAATATGCCCAGTGTTACAAAATGCCAGACAAGACGTCTTTTTCTGTTTTAAGCAAACTCAGACATTATTTTTCTCATCATAACTACCCCCGAAAAATCGTCTGCGATAATGGTACAGAATTTAAGTCCGCCGTAATTAAAGAATTTTTGAATCTCCATAAAATTGAAATCCATTTTACTACTGTCAATAGTTCTTCCTCTAATTCTCCCGTTGAACGTTTCCATTCGACTTTACTCGAAAAACTACGAACCTTACGAGAACAAAATCCACACGACTCACTTGACGATATTTTCACTCATGCTATTTTAATTTACAATCAATCGATTCATAGTACTACAAATTATTCACCATTTTCGATTCTTTATGGACCTTACATTGAAGAGATACATTTTGACTTCGATCTTCCCCTTTATCAGACCTACAATCAGAGACACAAAGACGAATTATTACCGTTTATAAAAGACTTGTACAAAAAACAAAAAGAAAAACGACAAGGACTATTAGACAAACATAACCAAAATGCTGAACCTATCCCCGAAATCGACACCAACCAAACACTTCGCGTTTCCAAAAAGAAACATAAAGCTAAATTATCTAATCCATTTACCACAATGCAGCCTAAAACACAAGAAAAAACAAAAATTATCGGTCAAACTTCCAAAGGAAACGAAACCAGTACGCATTTAAAACACGTAAAAAGAATTCGTAAAATTACCAATAAAAATTATTTACAGGACAACCCTATCCCTGGGACGTCACGACAAAATTCAGATTCAGGAGATTCCGAATAACGGTTATTATGCCGAGGACATTGGAACTTCCAGAGAAATTTCTCATTATCATCGACATATTCTACACATCGATTTGGACAAATTAGAAGAAATGATAAACCTAAATCCTGAAAATTATTTCAAAATTCCTATAAACAACAGTCCTCTTTCACCCCTATATTCCCAATACAGACACTTACAGAACGAAGCAAACGATAACCTACATAAAATTACACGCAGACAGAAAAAAGGTTTATTCAACTTTTTAGGTACCGCAATAAAATACGTAACCGGAAACCCAGACGATACTGACCCAGACCTATTAAAAACACATATAACCGCTTTAGAATTAAAAGAAAATGAAATAATTAAAAAATTCAATAACGAAATATCTTTTAGCCAATCTATTGATACGAGATTCAACAGATTATTAGACAAAATCAATAATAATAGTTTTATAGTTTTGACTGCCATTAATAAACTGTCAGCTGATTTCGATGGATACGTTGCTCTTCATAATGAAATTATCAATCTTGAAAACGTTAATGAATTCTTAATGAAACTTATTAGAACCATTACTCTATCTCATTTAAATATTTCAAATATCGAATTATTTACATTAAAAGAACTTCAAATTTTAAAGAACCAACTAGTCAAAATTTATTCTAGAAACGCCCTCCTAATTAATGATGAACATCCTTACGAACTTATAGAATCATCTAAAACTTTAATTTGCGTTACCTCGAAAACAATGCTCATAATAGTAAAAATCCCGATTTTCCATACCAGTACTTACTCTACCTATAGAATTTACCCTATACCTAACAAAGATCACATTATGAATTTGCCACCTACACATTTCTACGCCAACAACAAATGGTACGAGACTTGCACCGGAGAAGCTGAATACGTCGTTTGTTCGAATCCTATTCGATCCAGATGCCAGATACCAAATGTACAAAATTGTACAAAAACCATAGTAACTGAAAATTTCTACCGAGAAACCGCCAAAACGATTTTATTGGGTATAGTTCATCCAATAAGAATCCAAGAAATCGATGTCCACTCCAGTAGCATCCTGATGACCGATGAACCGATCACCATAGACGGAACAATTTTCGATAAGAAAACTGTTCGGGAAATGTCATTACCAGACATTGTCCCCATCAAACTTCTGCCCCAACACAAGCTAGAAATAGAAAAACTGAGCATCCCCGAAACGCATGGACAAATTCAGCCATTGGACACAATAGAAATCCTACCCAGAATTTCAACCGGCCTCAGTACCACATCGATTTTACTAATACTAATTATTTTAGCCGCATTTTTAACTATTCTCGTCAAGAAGAGGAAAAGAATTTCCCAGATTCTTTTCGGACCGAATTTACAACCAACCCACATCCAGATACTGCAGGATCTCGTAGAAGAAGCTACCAGGACTTCGAGGACGAAGTCCGAACCAAAGGAGGGGGGAGAAATGTAATCGCCGTTCGACTATTTTATTACATCAGCACTATTTTTCTATAAATTAACTGTACACCTTTTAACCGGGTTCTTTTGTTTTGCAATCTTTGTTATAACGTTTTCAGAATTGCTTAGAAGTTCCAAATTTTGTATTTTGTGAAATATTGTGAAAATAAACTTTTTAAAAACACTCGTTCACGTGCGTGTAACATTTCTATATTAAAAGACAGACAACCAGGCGCCTGGGAACTACTTGAAACTGGGGACACAGACATAAAATACATGGCATCAACGACAAGGACTACCACTTGTACCGGGACGACAATGGAATCGACAAAATATGTATATATGCTACCTCTAAACGTAGACGAGGACAGTAACAAATATGAAAAATGCACGGGTTAATGAAGCAATTAATGTTTCATATGAACCAAGAAATACGAGAAAAAGGGGTATTTGCTGCCAGCGAGGGGGTCGATAGACTGTACTGCAGGAAATTACTGGAATGCGTTTTTAGAAAAACGAACGTGGATATTGTCTGCAGGGTTCCAGTAAAAACCCATGAAAGTAATATAAGGGGTAGAAATGAACCCAGAAACAGTACTCTGATAATTAAAGGAGACATACGGGGAAACATACGCCGAACTGTTAAAACGAGTAAAAGAAAAAACAGATATAGAAAAACTGGGAATAAACATCAAAAAAATTAGGAAAACGGGCAAAGAAGACCTGCAGATAACGCTCGAAGGAGGCAAGAGCCAAGCGACCTCACTAAAGGAAGAGATTACAGCTAATTGTAAAAACGTTAACATAACGGCCAACTCAAATGGCACGATACTGTACATCATGGGCATGGAGAAAAACACGAAAGAAACGGATGTAACTAAGGCAATCCAAAGGGCCATAAAATGCCAACCGGATGATGTAACAATAAGGGCTATGAGATCCGGAAAATTCGAGGAGATTACGGCAACCATTGAAGTACCTCCAAATGAGGGTGCTAAATTAATTGCAGCGGAAAAAATTAAAGTAGGCTGGGTTAACTGCGAAATTAAAGAGCGGATTGTACTGCAACGTTGCTATAAATGCCTTGAGCATGGGCATTCCACCCGGGAGTGCAAAGCCACTTGCGACAAAAAAGATATCTGTCTTAACTGTGGAAAAAATGGACATTTGTCCAAAGAATGCAAGAACGAGGCGTTCTGCATCAAATGCGAAGAGAGTGGGCACAGGGCGGATCAAGTCAAATGTAAGTATTACAAAATCCTGATTAGGGACGCGAGGCGCAAAAGGTTAAAATCGCTGTACTCGAGATCTGACAGTACAGCCAGCAGCGTATTCAGAGGATGACAAACGTCAAATTTTAAATCGTAAATATTTTCGTGCATGTTGTGTTCTTTCTACCAGAGATATATTTATATATTGGATTTTATTTATACACTTATTTGTCATTATACCTACGAACTATGGACTATAAAAAATGACGCTTACAAAACCACAAACAAACAAACGGACAACAAATAGTACGGCTGTAAATAGAAATATAAACATCTTAGTTGTAAGCGAGCCAAATCCCACGGTTATTAAAAATAAAAAAATGTTTACGGACGATACAAAAAAGGTTGCGGCTTACATAGTAAATCGAAATACGAGGGTTAAAAAAATAAAGGCCTACAAGGGATTCCTGGGAATTGAGATGCCAGAATACGTCATCTACTGCTGCTATATATCCCCTAACATACCTATTAACGAATATGAGACGAGCGTTGCTAACATACTGGAAGCAGCGCGAGATAGAAGCGGTGAATATATCGTGCTAGGTGATTTAAACGCTAAAACCACAATGTGGGGATCCCCATACAACGACAAAAGAGGGGAGGTCGTCTCTGAATGGACAGCCTCACTCGATCTCATAACCATAAACAACGGTCAACAAGCCACGTTTATACGAGGTAATACCAGGTCCTTCATAGATGTGACTTTTGCTACCCCGACGTTAGCTTCAGATATTATAAACTGGGGATACGACCACACACCATCTGTACATATCCTTCAGAATATCTGGGAAGGCAATGAGTCAGAAGTCCACCATTAAGGTACTTGATAGAGAAGCCGTCAAAGTTACACTGAGCATGACCCTGAACGATGAAGCTGACTTAACACCTACAAAGTTTACGAGGAAAATTAGAAGCATCTGCAATGATTGCACCGTGACATGCGAAGAATTCCAACCAACCCTGTGGAACATTGTGTACGATGGCATATTAAAATGCGATTTTCCAGCGAATACTCGCGCTCTGGCTTTTGATGACGACCTTGCAATCGTAACAACGTCAAAAAATAAACACAAACTGATCTCAGATGTCAACGAATCGATAAGAATCATCGAAACATGGCTCTGTCAGCACAAGCTAGAGTTGGCTAGCGAGAAAACGGAGGCCATCATCTTGAAGGGTCATGGGAGAGGGAAAAACATAATCTTCAGATGCTGAAACGTAGATATCGAACCGAGCAAGACACTTACGTACCTAGGGGTAACACTCGACGAGTTCCACAGATACGGCGAGCATATCCGAAGGGCGGCTAGAAAAACTGAGGAAAGAGGAGCAGCAATCGGCAGAATTGTGCCTAATATTGGGGGCCAAACTCCCAAAAAAAGCAAATACTCCACGGGGTAGTCCAATCGATTTTGTTGTATGCCGCACCCGTGTGGCACGAGAATACTGTTATAAAGGCTTATCGAAGTACGCTAGCGGGGGTGGAGAGAAAAAGTCTGCTGCGTTCGACAAGCGCATACAGGACCGTGTGTGGAGACGCGGTCCAAGTCATAGCGTGGTCCCGATTCATATCCTAGCGGACGAGAGAAATGGAATTTACCGAAGAGGATTCTCCAGCAGTGATGTAAGAAGGGAAGAAAGGCAGCTCTCTCTACATAATTGGCAACAAGAATGGAGCGTGTTAGAAGATGTGGGGCAATAGACGAAAACAGTAATCGCAGATGTGATTAGCTGGGTAGAGTGTAGGCACAGGATTACGGATTACTACCTTACGCAATACCTATCGGGCCACTGATGTTTCAAAGCATATCTGCATCGTTTCAAAAAATCCGCTACTGACAACTGCGACTACTGTTACATGACGGACGACGTTAACCACACAGTCTTCATATGCGACAGATGGAGGATGGAGCGGGAGAAGCTGTATGAAGAACTGGGCAGCAGACTTGACGCAAAGAACATAGTGGGAGAAATGGTAAAATCCGAGGAAAATTGGAAAAGAATCCTTTCGTTCATACGAAGGATTCTCAGTAGTAAGGAAAAGGAAGAACGGGTAAGACAGAACAGGACATAGTTGGAAGAACATAGGAACACTCGCGCCTTAGCTCGATGATATGTTATCATATGACGCTTCCGAGCTAGGCGGCGATTGGTGGAACAGAAGGTGATTTTAGTGGGTATACAAGGCTTGAACACCCCGCCTTGGAATCCCACACCATCAGGGAAGGGAAGAACCTGTACCTGATGTTTATAAAAAATTTCCACACGTTAAAAAAAAAAAAAGGGTGGAGGGACTGACGCTCAAGGTCCTTGAGCAGTTGCCCTCGAGCGCCTAAAGCGGGCGGTGGTCTGGGTACCAGCGCCGATCGAGTCGCCTCCCCAAGAGGTCCTCAGGAGGACCGAAGGGTGGGCGATTCGGGGCTCAGGATGGAATGCTGCCTCTCTAAGACAGAACTTCTTCTTGGGAATCGATCATCGGTCGGTGGAGGTGCTTCGGCGTACGCAGGGGGAGGCCAGGTATGAGCTCGGGAAGATTAAGTTTGTTTTTTCGGGAACTGCTGGGGCGACCCCTGAGTTACAAATAGGCAAAGGAGGTACCTCTACAGATCCTAGATGTCTGTTTGTAGGGACCTTAAAATTACCCAGATAAACATGCAGCACTGTCGGGCTACTGCAGGAGTAGTCTCGCTGCGGATGGCAAAGCTGCAGACAGGCATATGCCTCATGCAAGAGCCATGGGTGTATAGAGGTCATGTGCGAGGTCTGGGCGCACCCGGGCGTAGTCTATTCTAAGCTGTGGGTGAACTTAACCCAAGAGTGTGCATTGCTACACATAATAGTGTAAATGCAACACTGATAAGGGAGCTCTGTTTCAGGGAGGTAGAGGCCACATGGATGGACCATGTGGCTAAAACGGTAGTCGATAAGGGCTGTCCACAGGGGGGTGTTCTTTCACCCACGCTGTGGAACCTGGTAATCGACGGACCCTGTGGTAATATCCCTATTAAACGGTGAGGGCTTTCTAGCAATTGGGTATGCCGATGGAATCGTTGTCCTTGTTGTTGGAAGACACATTACCGTCCTCAGGGACCTAATGCAAAGAGCTCTAAATAGGGTATAGGGGTGGTGCAATGACCACGGACTTGCAGTTAATCCTGTCAAGGCTGAGGTAGTTGCCTTCACCAAGAAGAGAGGTGTAAGACCTCTCTGTAGACCTAAGGGTCTACATCTTGGCGAAGTACCACTTCCAGTGGTGGAACAAGTGAAATATCTGGGAGTGATCCTGGATAAGACACTGACACGGAAGGCTCACCTTGATAATCTCCTAGGCAAGGTGATAACACGTATAACAAGTATAAGACGTACTGGGCCAGTAGAAGAACCATTGGACTGAAATGGGGACTAACCTCCAAGACGAATGGAGGTCTATGGTTCTATAAAGTGATCATGCTCTGGTCTGGTGGCCGAGGGTAACCTTGGCTACGGCTAGGTCGCAACTGGCACGCCTTCAAAGGGTGGTTAGTTTGGGGGCAACTGGCTGCATTAAGACTGCACCAACGGCTGCGCCGGAAGTGATTCTTGGACTTCAGCCTCTTCACCATGTGATTGAGGCTGAGGCTGGGAAGGCGCTCCTACGCCTACAAAGTTTGGGATACGTATGAAGTGGGGAAGGGTGCAAGTACGTCAACAAGATCAGGCTTCTGGGGGATGTCCCAGTTTTGGCCAGAGCGGCTGATGGCTGTCTGTGCAGGCAGTCCTTCGTAATCCCCTATAGGGTTAAGATCCGGAATAGAGAATTCTGGGAGAGAGAGGGAAATTCACAGCCTCATGGGATGCTCCAGCGATGGGGCCGGGGCTGGAGTTTACTCTAGGAAGCCAAGGACACAAGTTTGTGTTTCACTGGGTAAGGGGGTATCTGCATATCAGGCCGAGATATATGCTATCTTGGAATTTACGCAAATAAACCTTTTTTTTGGAACAGTAGAGTGGAAAATGCGTTTACGCACACCTCCTCTTGTTGTTCTGAGGAGGTACTGTGGGACTCCAAAGGCATCTTGACTACCCACTAAAAACCACTCTACTGCTCTTTTTTTCTTATATTTTGAAACACGTACACAACATCTAGAACAGCACAAACATTGAAATACGAATCACATACGACACAAACGAGTAATACTCATGAGTCACCCACCCTCTCGCATACATCCATTCACCCATAGACTCATTCCGCCCGTCAGCCTGAGGTATCGTCGTTAGACATTCTTCTCGGCTGACGGACTTTTTCCAATTATCCCCATTACACCATTCCCATATCTTCCAATCTTTCATTCGATTCCTTGACCTTCATGATATTTCCTATTACTTGTTTTATAATTTCCCATTGTTCTTTTCCCTGCAGTAAGTTATCCTCAAAGTTTTCCACTTATAATGGCTTCCCTAAATCTAATTCAGCCTTACTCCTTTCCTTGCTCCATCGATTGCAATGGAACAAATTATGTTCTGTCGTCTATTTCTCGGCAGTATCGACATCGTTCGTTCTCAGACTTCCCAATCCTCTTGAGAAGTAACGAAAGACAATTTAGAAAATTTTTCAACGAATAAGGAAAATGAAGATGGTCTGGACATTGGACAGGAATCGACAGCCGACAGTGTCCAATGCTCTGAAGAAACGACTTTATTAAACGAAGAAAGGCACTGTGAGGCATCAGCATCCAAAACAACTCCCAGTCGGAAAGAAAATTCTGCTGTTAAGGTGTTGGAGCACTTTCACTTGGAGATTTTTGTTCACTCTTGTCATCATGTCTATTATCTCGAAAACAAATCGGGATAAAAAACGAAATTGTATCATTTTATAGAAATACCATTTCTCTACAATTCTCTACTCTCTAAATTATCAAAATATTAAGATATTTTTTTTATAATAACAAACCACTTGATATTGATCTTACCTAATTTGTTATCGTACTTAGACAACAATACTAATTGGTATTAAAATGATGACAATCTATTCCGCAAAAATATCTATATATAAGTATTAACCAGATATATAACACTTTCATTAATTAATCTACAAAAGTAACAAAGAAAATCGTAAAAATGAAGTTTGTATTTTTCGCCACGTTTTTGCTAATTTTCGGTAAGCTAAAATTTCACTGATTTAAAAATTTTCGAAGTAATAGACAAAAAAATACATATAATACTTGTAATAAATACTTGTAAAATTCATTCATGTAGAATAATAATAAAATAAAATTCTTGTAATATAGTTGTAACGCTAGTTAAGTAACAGGTTTAGTGGAATCTCCGAAATAGTACACCACCGTGAGAACGCTGACTCATCGGTCCCACGGCAAACGACACTTCTGCGGACTTAGAATAGTTCAGTTGATTTTTAGCCTTTCTAGTAATTGTTCAAATCCGATTTTGTAGAAATAAAGTTTTTGAAATTTTTTTTAAAAACGTTTTCGGCTTTTCAACTCGTTTAATTGGCGCAGTCAGTAGGATTGCAAAACGGTTCGACAAAAATCGCGTAACCGTTCCGTTTCAACGGTTTGTATGCAACCAGAATCTGTTAAAATTTTGGGATTTTTGTGACTTGTTCAACCAGGAGAAAGGGACTACATCGCCCGAGGGACTACATCGCCCGTATCCAGTTGGAAGCAGAGCATGAAGATATTCGTCGTACTGTGAGTCGAACAATTCCATTTTACCTATCCTTAAGTAAACTTGAATAATTATAAATTTCGAATATCTTATGAACATTGATAACGACGTAGATAATTTAGCAACGCTATTTGAAGAAACAGTTAAGTTAGAAAATAAGAAAAGTAAAAAGGTACAAAAACCTAAAATAATGGCAACTAACTATCATTTACTGAAATTATATGTTGATTCCATTCCCCAGTATGATGGAAATCCACATACGTTAAATATTTTTATTGATAATTGTGAAAACCTAATAGGTCAATTTTATAGTGCCACAGATGCACAATTAAATAGCTTTCTATTGCGAGCTTTGATGGGAAAATTGGTTGGTAGAGCTCTTACACTGATAGGTTCGAGAACTGAATTGAGAACATGGGAAAGTATTAAAGAAACCCTCCGATTGTGCTTTGGTGACCAGAGAAATATCGATTGTCTCGTCCAAGATCTAATAGTCTTACGCCCAAACAGAAATGAGGCACCTTACAATTTTGGTATGCGCTGTCAAGATGCACGCAGCTTGATCATTGCTCAATTAAATGCTAGTAACGATAATCCGGCCGAAAAGGCAATCAAAATTAATAATTTTAATGATTTGGCGCTTGAAACTTTCATCAGAGGTTTAAGTGGTCAAGTACAAAATAATATCAGACTGCGTAACCCTGACAGCCTTGAAAAAGCAATGTCTTTGTTGATTGAAGAAGAAAATTTCATGTACAGCCAAAACAAGGGTAATTTCTTGAATTATCAACCCTATAAACCTATCCAAAAATTAACCCCTATGAGACAAAACATCCAACATAACCGCCCGAATATACCCCAATACCAGAATCACACTAATTATCAAAGGGCAAACCCCCAGATGGTTCAACAACCACCGTTTCAACCACCCCCGCAACCATTCCAAAATCAACCCAACTACTATAATAATAATTTCAATCATTTCAAACGACCCAACTCTCAGAATACAAGAATGCAACGCGGAGGAAACCCTAATCCATTTTTTTAAAGAAATCAATCAAATTGGCAACCGCATAATTACAGAAATGGACAATTTAACCCAAATCAAAATGCTCCAACCTCTAATTACAGACAATTCCAACCTGAACCAATGGATACGTCTTCTGGAAATACGAAGTTTACCAAGAAAAACGAAGTATTTGTACAAGATATCAATCCACAATTTGAGAATCCATTTGAGACCGAAAACATTGAAGCTGATAACTATTTTTCCAACCCTAATAATTTCCCAGATTTTCAAAATGACGAAAACGAACCGCAAAATTTTCCTCAAACCAGCCTTCCAACCACCCCCACATAATTAATTTAAATTTGTCAAAATCCAATCTACCATATATTTACATTCCCGAGTTAAAAGCAAATTTCCTCATAGATACAGGCAGTTCACGAAGTTTAATGACACCCGAATTGGCTTACAAATATTATAACACTTTAATTAATAAAGAAAATTTTCATATTCAAACCGCACACGACATTAGTTATCACGATGAAGTCGTGGAAACACCAATTTTAAAAATTTTTGAAGTTCCTGAAAACCATAAATTCTATTTGTTTAAATTCAGCGATAAATATGATGGATTGATTGGTATTGATTTATTAAACCAGTTACAAGCTTCAGTAAACTTTAGTTCTAAAACAATAACCACCCCTCAGGTAAAAATTCCAATTATATTTCAAGGTGAAGACGAACCAACAACCAGTGAAAAACAAACCCTTAACTTTCAAGTTTATAATTTAATAATACTTCCTAGAACACAAAAATTGGTCAAAATCCCCGTTACGATAGAAAAAGGAATTGGATTACTGGAATATAAAAAATATGTCCCTCTAGTTGAATCACCAGTAGCGCTCGTAAACATAAAAAACTATTTCGCGTTTACCACCATAATAAATTCGAATGTCAAACCGATTAAAATATCTTTTAAAAACCCAGTAGATGTAGAAGCCCTAAATATTAGTGAAATGAACTTTATGGAGAAAATAGAAACTGACCAAGAACTAGATGACGCTCATGACAGACTCTTAAAAGAAAACTTAAAAAATATCGACCTTAATCATTGCAACACTGAAGAAAAAAATTCTATAAAGAAACTGTGCCTTGAATACCGCGACATATTCTATTGCGAAAAGGTGCCCTTATCATTCACAAATGAGATAAAACACCAAATAAACCTTACAGACGAGACACCCATATTTACCAAAACTTATCGATACCCGGAAGTGTATAAAGAAGAAGTTAAAAACCAGATACAAAAAATGTTAGATCAGGAAATAATACGTCCATCGAATTCTCCTTATTCAGCTCCTATTTGGATTGTCCCAAAACGCCCTAACAAAGCAGGTAAAAGGACATTTCGATTAGTTATTGACTACCGCAAATTAAATGAAAAGACAATACCAGACAAATATCCTTTACCAAACATAACGGAAATTCTTGACAAATTAGGTAAAAGTCAGTATTTTACCACTCTCGACCTTGCAAGCGGATTTCACCAAATCCAAATGCACGAAAACGACATACACAAGACAGCTTTTTCGACACAAAATGGCCACTACGAATTCAGAAGAATGCCTTTTGGACTAAAAAATTCACCTTCAACGTTCCAAAGGGTAATGGACAATATCTTACGAGGATTACATAACGAGACATGTTTAGTTTATCTTGACGATATTGTAATTTTCTCGACATCTTTACAAGAACATATAGAAAGACTAAAATATGTTTTTGACCGTTTAAGAAAATCCAATTTTAAGGTTCAATTAGAAAAATGTGAATTTTTACGCAAAGAAGTCGCATACTTAGGACATGTCATAACACCTCAAGGCGTAAAACCCAACCCGGATAAAATTTTGGCAGTAAAAAATTTCCCTATACCGAAAACGCAGAAAGAAATCAAAGGATTTCTCGGTTTAGTGGGATATTACCGAAGGTACATAAAAGATTTCGCGAAAATCACGAAACCATTAACACTTTGTTTAAAAAAGAATTCGAAAGTAGTTCACGATCAAAATTTTGTTTCGGCGTTCAATACATGTAAGGAATTATTAACGAACGCCCCTATACTCCAATATCCCGATTTTTCTAAACCCTTCGTACTCTCTACCGACGCATCCAACGTAGCCCTAGGTGCCGTGCTTTCACAAGGACCCGTTGGTTCCGATAGACCAATCGCTTATGCATCGAGAACGTTAAACGAATCTGAACAGAGATATAGTACAATAGAAAGGGAATTACTTGCGATAGTATGGGCCTGTAAAACCTTTCGACCCTACCTATTTGGCAAACCCTTCACTATATATTGTGACCATCGTCCTCTCGTTTGGCTTTTTAATCTTAAAGAACCAAATTCTAAGTTACTCCGTTGGCGACTTCGTTTAGAGGAGTATGATTACAAGATAGTGTATAAAAAAGGAACCCAAAATACTAATTGCGACGCTTTGTCTCGAATAACTATTAACGCGCTTGAAAATGAATCAATAATAAACAATCCAGGAGAAATTACAGATCCCAATGAACTGGACCAATTTTTAAATGACCTAATTACAGATCCCAATGAACTGGACCAATTTTTAAATGACCTAATGGACGAAAGAATCTCCAGCGAGCCATCAACGAGTAAAATTACCAGTGACAAAATTAACATTATTTCTGACATACAAATTAAACCCCCTGACATTAACGAACAGGATAACACAGATATGATGACGCAACATACCACTAACAATGAAACAACAAACGATGGAATAAGAACAATAGACGAAATAATTAACAAAAAACCTAACCAAATTATAGTTACACCACACCCCTATCCTAAATTACTCGTAAACCAAGAAACCTATGAGAATCATAAAATAATCAATGTCAAAATTCCCGCAGAAAATAATGAAGAAATAATACTAGAATTCCTAAGAGATTATACTATCACAAAAAGAATGTACTTCCTTTATTTTCATACAGACTCATTATATCACGCGTTCAACAAAATTTACTTACAAAAATTCTCCGAAAAAGGACCAAAACTGATCAGGTGTCTAAAAAGAGTTAATACAATAACAGACAAAGAAGAACAAATTATGCTGACTAAATATAGTCATGAAGGAAAAAGCAACCATCGCGGTATAGACGAAACTTATGAGAAATTGAAAAGAAATTATTACTGGAGAAATATGAAAAAGACTATATCAGAGTATATAAATTCATGCGAAGTTTGTCAAAGAGCAAAGTATGCCAGACATCCGACTTATGCCCCTTTAGTAATAACAGAAACAGCCTCAAAACCCTTCCAAGTAGTTAATATTGACCTTTTCCATTATAACCGTAAAAGTTATTTGATTATCGTAGACTCTTTTTCAAAATTTGCCCAAGCTTATTATGTTGAGGGAAAAACAGCAATTCATATAAGTAGAGCTTTGATAAAATATTTTTCGTCCTTTGGTGTTCCTGAAAAAATAATTCTTGACCATGGAAGAGAGTTCAATAACGAAACACATAAAAGAATTAAAACAACCTCCCCTTGTTACAGGATATCCATCCACCTCTGTGCAGGCGGACCAACCTACCCAAACCTCCACAACCTAAATGATAATCCAGGAATATTGCCCTATAGGTTAGGTAATGCCCAAATAAAAATAGATTATTGGTCTTTTGTACAGATTTTCGACACATCAATCATGACAGATCTATTTGATTCGATAAAAAGTAACTATCAAAAATTACTAACTACAATTTTTAATAACAATAACCCGAACATAACAAAAATCGATTTTCAAAATCTGCTCAATCTGGTTCAAAATTTAGAAAATAAAATAGAAATTCAATTTAAACAACTAGACCCTACTAAACGTATCAGAAATAAACGAGGATTAATAAATGGACTCGGTTCAATCATTAGATCTTTGACAGGAAATTTGGATCAATCCGATGCCGAAAGGTACGATAGAGCTATTGCCCAACTTTCAAAAAATCAATTAAAATTGAAATCAATAAGTGAACAACAAATCACAATCATGCAGAAATCAATAGATACCTTTAAAAATTATACAATCACATTGGCTCATAACGAACAAATTCTTTTGAATCGAATTGACAAATTAGAAAAGATTATAAATGAATCATATTTAGATCACCAATATTACATAACAGAAACAATAATGTCTCAGATTATCCCTGTATATCAACTAATTTTTAATATCTTGGAAAAAATAGAGGTAGCTATTTCATTCTCAAAATTAAACACATTTCACAATTCGATAATCGAACCTAACGAATTATTAGAGGAAATTAAATTTATAAGTAAAAGCTTAAAAACTAACAAACTTCCTTTTGAAGCAAAAATGGAAAACATTTTATTATTCGAAAAAACAATGGAAATTAAAAGCTATAATAAAGGCTCAGAAATCATTTTTATTCTCGAAATCCCAATAGTAGAAAACGAAGTTTATAATTATTATCATATTATTCCTTTACCAACACCCTCTCAAGAGTCCTTTAAAGTTATTCTACCCCATTCCAAATATCTAATTCTGAACGATCACTCCTATACATTTTTCGACAACGAATGTGAAGAAGTCACCCCGAATGAATATTTATGCAAGCAATACGGATCGCTAACAGTCACAGAAAACATACCCTGCGAAATTCAGATGCTGAGATTTGACAAAAATATTACGTCATGCCGACAACTACCAATCCAAATGCCCAAATTGAGAGTTCAGAAGTTAGAAAGGAATCATTGGATTATCATCACCCCGGAAGAAACTGTAGTGAAACAACACTGCGGCCCCAACGAAGACACCATGCCCATCCAAGGAACCTTCATCCTGGATCTTAGTGCGAATTGTGAAGTGAACATCGGCGGAATTCAAATTCGTAACTATCAAAATTTTGAAAGTGAATTTAAATCTATAAGTTTACCCAAGGTGAATTTTAACACTCAAGTGAACGGACACGAAATGTTAAAACCGATCAAACTAAAAACTATTGATTTAGATAAGATTAAAAATATTGAAAATGTTCTCGAAATCGAAAAACAAAATGTTAACGAAATTTCAGAACCATTTATTTCAAAACGTTTAAATGTTTGGACAATAATTATTATTGTAGTATTTAGTATAATTTTTTTTGCGTTAAATTAGGTAGATTTTTCCATAGAAGGACCAGAGGAGGAAATTCAAGAACATCGCCGGACAACAACCCAGTGGGAGAAACTCGAAATCCAGAGGTTATTCCCTCGATTTCGATCTAACGGCGGAGGAGTTAAGTAACAGGTTTAGTGGAATCTCCGAAATAGTACACCACCGTGAGAACGCTGACTCATCGGTCCCACGGCAAACGACACTTCTGCGGACTTAGAATAGTTCAGTTGATTTTTAGCCTTTCTAGTAATTGTTCAAATCCGATTTTGTAGAAATAAAGTTTTTGAAATTTTTTTTAAAAACGTTTTCGGCTTTTCAACTCGTTTAATTCGCTTGTAGTACTTCCAATGATGTATAATTCATCTCAGTTTTTCAAAGCTGTCAAGGCAAAAAAGAATTATAATAAAACATATTAAAAGTAACAAAAACTATTAAATTAAAAATAACATAATTGTAATGTTTTTTTTTTCAAATTACAGGTTTGTTACAAGCCGGTCCTGTACAAGAAAAGTAAGTATTTATTCCAAAAAATTATTATTATTAAATAAATCATTTAAATTAAATTAAAAACAAGAAAATAAGTAAATAATTAAAAAAGGTACTTAATTTTATATTTTCAAAAGTCATGACGAAACTGAAGATCCTTGCGACTTGTGCCAATACGAATTGAAAGTTTTGAAGCAGTCGTTACAGAGTGGAGCATTGACGGTAAATTATTAATTATCTAATTAATTCACCAATTAAGTTACTAACTAATATTTTAATTGATAAACCGGATCGATATACACGAAAATTTCACCTCCATATGTAACTAGAGGACCGTAAATTTTTTCAAAATTCGCTCTGACCCGTCAATTTTTTTTCTTGGGAGGAGCATTTTTGACAGTCAAGATCACTTGATATGTTCACCACTATATGCAAATTGCACGTTTGCATATATCTAACGTTTTCTCAAATTTTTGCATATTTTGAAAAAAATAGCATATTTTAGCATATATGTAGATATACACCCTGTCTCAATAAGGCGGGCATTAGAAGTATTTCGTGAATGGCTATGTATAAAGTTATGAAATTTTGTACACAAGGGTTTTTGGATGTAAGGAATTCATCTAAAATATTTTCAAAAATGGCCGACTTCCGTTTATACCGGAAGTTGTCCGTTACTTCGTTATTTTAAATGGGACACCCTGTATATTCATGTATTTTTGGATTCCAGTCGATAAGCTGATTACAAAAAGGTATTACAGATGGTATCTTGATCTCATAATAAAGGCTGTACAGCCACTCAAAATATATAAAATTTTGAATTTATGTGGCTCTGGAAGCTAAACAGTTGAAAATCGAGTAAAACGGTTTACATGTCCCTATCTTAACTTTTCAAATACTATCTAATGGCATGATATAAATGATATAAAACTATTTAGACAAATGTTTGAAAAGCCAGCCTGCTGCAACGTTGCCGGGTTGTACTTGAAATCCTATATTTTGCAGATTTTCAGGTTATGGTTATTTGAAGGTCATGTTTATAAATTAAAAAAAGGTATAAATAGTTGAATTTAAACAAGAAAAAAAAATCAGGAGGAGATACGAGCTTGCGAGTATTAATATAAATGAATATTATATGATTTTTAAAATAGATAATTACTTTTAACAAATTTAACATAACCTATAAATGTCAATGTGCTGAACGCATCGCAACAACGTATCGGCATTTCAACCACGCGTCGTAAAATTCCCCTGGTCAAATGGCAGAATTAACATTAGCACTAGGGAAATGTTGAACTGCGTGAAAATAACCAAATCTTGCAAATTTGTCTAAATAGTTTGGACGTTGTTTACCATTAGATAGTACTTGAAAGGTTAGGATAGGATCATGTAAGCCGTTTTTCTTAATTTTTAACTGTTCGACTTTCAGAGCCACCTATATTTAAAATTTTTGTGATTTTTGAGTGGCTGTATAGCCTTTATTTGAGACCAAGATATCAAGTGTAATACCTTTTTGCAATCAGCGCATCGAGTAGAATCTAAAAATGCAAAAATATATAATTTATACAATATCCATTTTAAAATAACGAAGTTACGGTCAACTTCCGGTATAAACGGAAGTCGGCCATATTTGAAAATATTTTAGATGAATTCCTTACATCCAAAAACCCTTGTATACAAAATTTCATAATATTACACACAGCTATTCTCGAAATACTTCTAATGCCCGCCTTACGTGGGACAGGGGTATACATATGTAGGGAAAGGGGGGGCAAGACGGGGTCCTTAACGTTTCGAGCGCAATAAACGGACATTTAGAATTATTTTGATAATTTTTTTATTTATAATTACTCTTTCATGAACAGTCTTTAGAATTGAGGAACTTGAGAAACTTTAAACTCATTCAAATAAATAATAATTCTTATTTTTTCAAAAATGTCGAAAACCCCATCTTGCCCCGCCGGTAGAGTAAGACGGGGTACCCTATAGGGCAAGATGGGGTATGGGAAATATATTCTATTTTTGTTCGTAACTCTCGCAAACAAATATTGCCTCGTTGTCCTCCTCGTCAATTCCAGCACAGCTACAGTGTGCCCAGTTCCCACAGAGAGAACATGCGGCCCATCCTTCATCCGAATCCAAGTATTTTCCATGGCAGTAAATGCAAGGGATATCTCTTTCATCGTACTCACTTTTTGGTAATGATTTTACATTATTGTTGGTTTTCTTCTTATTATTTTTCATTGCCAAATTGGTTTTCTTATTCTTTTTTTGTTTTTTTATCTCTCTTCTCCTTCTCTTGTTATCTTCTGCAAGTTTCTTTATTTTAATGGTTTCCTCTAATTCATTTTTGTGGAGAAGAAGTTATGATGGCCGTTTTCCCTAGTTTCCTTGTCACACGTGTCATTTTGCGAGTTGCAGGATATGGAATAAGCTGTTGAGGACTAACAACAGAAAATGCTGACGATGGTTAGTACCCCATCTTGCCCTCCCGCGTACCTGTGAATAAAATAACATGCCTTAAAAAAACTAATCAAAATATGGAAATAAACATGTTCTTATCTGTTAGTGTAATCATTGAAAAACAAGAATAATCTTCAATCAGTCCTGGACAACTAGTGTTGAGGTACAAAACACATGCAATGTACAACACGAAAATCGAACGAATTTGACAAAAATCGGGTTTTTGACGCTAGGGCAAACATGCGTGGACTTACAAGTCGGTTATTACGCTGACTTATACACTAGATGATGACACTTCATCACGAGCCAGAGCGGCTTCGCTAGGTCGTTCGTGTGGCCAAAGAAGTCCGATACCCCGTCTTGCCCGCTACCCCGTCTTGGCCCCCCTTCCCCTACTTACTTCTTTTTGTTTATACCTACATTCAATTTGATAAATTTTTATCATTTTACATAAGTACAATTGGAAAAAATAAAATTTAATTTAGTAGAAAAGAATTTACAATATCTTAGGTATAACACATTTTTCCATAGTTCAGGTCATTTTTTATTTTAGATATTTTTTTTGAAAATCACTGCAAATTTTTGGTAATTTTTTTGAAAATTATTGCATAATTTTGATATTTTTTTGAAAATCATAGAATATTTTTGATATTTTATTGCAAATTTTTGTAATTTTTTGAAAATCACTGCATATTTTTGACATTTTCATAAAAATCACTGCATATTTTTGATATTTTTTTAAAAATTAATGCAAATTTTTTATATTTTTCACTGCATATTTTTAAATAAATCGTTGCGCATATATTAGCAATTTTTTTTGCACGTATTCCGCTCTTTTTTCATCATTCTAACTCCCAGCCACCCTAACTTTAGAATTTCAAATAGAACTACTCTGCATATTTATAACAAGCGAAAAAAAAATCCCCCTGATTAAACTAATCTACTCATTAAATAATTTTCAGATCGCTTTGCAAATGGCGGTAACTGAAGCGTGCGAGATATTGTCATTCCCGGATCAAGTGTGCATAGATGCAGCAAATACAACTCGATCTTTAGCCAAATACATCGGCGATGAAATGCATCCTGATGTCATTTGCAAATTGTGGCAATTATGCAAATAATTAATACGCAATTAATTTACCAATAAAACATTGAATGATTAATTACAGTTGTTTGATTTCGAACGATTCACCCTGTGTAATAAAGATTATTTGACGGAAAATAGGTCACATTTAATTAAACTAATTAATATTACAATTAATATTACGCGTTCATGAGAAACGTTTTAATTTTGGTTTTCCATGTTTTACTCATTATTATTACTATTATTAATATCATTATTATTACTAATATTGTTATGAATTTAGTTTCATGGTAGCTTAAGGCTGTTCTATCGCCCTATATTCGTTACATACAGGGTGTTAGGTAAGTTAATACTTACTTCTTTTTTAACTGTGTATAAATCTCTTAATTCTAAGCAACTTTTTCAAATAAACTTTTTCAATATTATGAAAAAAAAAAACAAAAATTTTAAATTTTTTTTTCTTTTTTTCGAATTTCGAATAATTTCCAATACGGACCTGCTTTATTAAGTATGAAATTTATTTATTTTTCGGCATTTATTTGACAGATGAGTGCCATAAATAAATTTCTTATTTAATAAATCATGTACGTATTGAAAAATTTTCGAAATTAAAAAAAAAAATAAAATGTTCTATCTTCTTTGTTATTCAGAATATTGAAAAAGTTTATTTGAAAAAGTTGATTAGAATTAAGAGATTAAGAGGATACCGGACCTCTTTTTTTTTCATAAAATCGCGAATACTTCTGGAATCGTTAGTTTTTATCCGATTTTTATGAAATTTGGGGAAGTTAGTTAAAAATAATAATTGTTTTGAGGAGACTCATTGAAATTTTTGTAATCGTTTTATTTTTCAAATTTTTTTTTATTTTTTTATTTTTGAATAAAAAGGAGTTCGTGCAATTCTATAGATAATTTAAACAATTTTGTCGTTTTTATATTTTAAAATAGTTTTGTAAATTTTAAATGAGAAGCTTTCCCACCTTTTTTTCATTGGAACCTTATAGAAAGATCTAATAAGGTTGAAATTTGTTTCACATGCGAGAGCTCCGGTACGCTCTTAATACACAGTTAAAAAAGATGTATCAACTTATCTAACACCCTGTATAAAAACGGTTTCCCAAATATCTCCGTTATTTTTCGTCAAATTTTGTTCAAATTTTTGTGAGAAGTCAATTGCGAACTTGCGAAGAAATTGTCAGAACGATATTTTCACTTTACCTCATACTTTTGGAAATATAAATAAAAATCCACCTGAAATATAAAATATTAAAAATTTCATTCCGACCAAAAGACATTAGAATAATTCTAGAATAATTGTAGACAATAGTTTTTGTAAACTTTTTCTTTATAAAATTTTCTGTTAAAGTAAAACATAAGAAATGGGAAACTGATTTCAAATTTGACGATTTTTTTAAACTTCTCAAGGTAAACGACCCAAATTCAGACAGCGTCCGTAATTCCGACATATATTTAGAAAACTGCTCAAAATAAGAAATCTGTAAAAAAAAAATAACTAATAGTTTATCCCAAAAAGAACACTGTTGCCTGTGGTTGTGTAAAAACTTTTCTTCTTTACTACTCTTTATAGATTTTACAAAAATTTATTTATTAATCATTAATGGTTGTCATATTGAACCGTTATTAGAAATTACAGAAATCAAATTTTTTAAAATTAATTCTTTAAAATTTTGAATGTTATTTTTTTCTGTGCTAAGTGGTATGATTAATTGATATATTATTATTGAAAATAACTTAATTTGTTAAAAAGGTGTGATGAAAAATTTTTTTTGTCAATAATGTGCTGAAATGATCAGGATTTCAAAAATCGTATGAATGCCAAAAAGTGAGATTTATCTCCAAAAATATGGGTTTTATAGAAAATTATAAAGAGTAAATAATCATTATAAATAAACCAATAAATCTAGTTTCGTTTCAAAAATTAGATGAATTACATGGACGGAACAATTAGGGCTTTAAGGGGTTGGCCACCCCCCTTAAACCAGAGAGGGATGGACAATTTAATAAAAGAAATTTACATATAAATATGTCAGCAAACAGAGATATTCTGTACAAATTTTCACGATTACAAGTTAAGCCATTCTGGCACAATATCAAAAAATCTCTTTTTAATTCTTAACTTCAAAACACTATAACTTCTTTAATAAGCAATGTTGCATGCACGTAAATTCGGTTAAATCGTCTTATTTTTGTCCGAGCAGGAGTCTGTGGTTAAGCCATGTCCCAACCTTTTTGCGACACCTTTTTGTGTTTCCAACTGTTTGGTTTTCGGAGCCGCCTAAATTCAAAGTTTTGTGATTTTGGAGTGGCTGTATAATAACCTTTATTTTGAGACCAAGATGTAACCAAGTATGTACCCTTTTTGTAATCACCTCATCGAGTAGGATCTAAAAACGCAATATATAGGGTGTCCCAGGTAAAAAATCAAAGTTGATGTTACTTTTCGGTAGAACGTCGCAGCGTTGAAAATATTTGAAATTGGGAGGAGCTGGATCAATAACCTAAATAACCAAATTTTCACAACGATCCTACACTCCGTTCTCTCAAAACGTCTAACCTGCCTTCCACCATTGATCGCCCTATATACATATGCATGCATTTCCCTCTAGAATACATCCGATTGGTATTCGAAATGCAGAAAGTCGATTGTTTTAATTGTTTCTCTGTAGCCGTGTAGCCATCTAACTCTAATTGTCCTAAATGTTGTAATTGTAAATTGTAAATTTATACCCCCTATGTTATTTACAAACGCAAGAGCTTATTAAATTTCATCATTGCATTAAATTAAAGCTTCTCCTCAACTACTACTGTTTTTGCTAATTCTTTTGTACCTTCATTCCTTATTCACACAGATCCAACTAATCACAATAACTCCCAAGATAAACGTACCTGACGCGACCTGTATACAGGGTGTTTTGATGAATTAGAATTATGCAGGGTTTATTAGGGGTGCATTTTTTATTGGGGAAGAACTTGGAGAATTGATGAACAACTTTGTTAAAGTTGAAAAATGTTGGAAGATTATTAATGTGATGGAAAAAAGCGTTATTGTAATAAATACCCATAATCAATCAATCGGTGAATAATTTACATTTGAAGTACATTTCGTTTATTAATAACACTTACGTTAATGAGCACAAAAATTTCGGTTATAGAAATATTTGATCATGTTAAAACATGGCGTGGTGTTGTTGTTTGGTGCAATTACTTTACAATTCAATGGAAATTTATTGGAAGATTGTTTAAGTCATCTTATATTGAATAATGTGAGTGAAAATGAAACTATTCTCTTTGCAAATACCTACGTAAGAAACGTATCACAATTGAAGATGTATTATAATATTGATGAAGAATTTAATAGTATCATCGCAACGCAGAAACCAGATGTTTACATTATTTCTAACAATATCACAGAATCATTAAATTTAATTAACACAAACTACTTATTTGATAACAAAGGCAAGTTTGTATTTATAGTGAACCAATTAGAAAAGAAAATATTAGAAGCAATTAAACGATACTTCGTTTGGAAAGTCACTTTTATCATCACCACAAATGATAAACCAGAATTTTCCAACAAACATTACATTGTAATTATGCTTAAAAATTGCTTACTAAACAAACAATTAAACCTATTTAACGGCACCTACATGGAAACAACAAACGAATTGAAATTACTGTACACAGCGAACAGACCTTACTCCATGACACTCACAGAAGGTATCCTGGTGGAATTCCTCAATTTAGCACTAACCCACATGAAAATTCCATTCAAATACTTCGTGTCTTCGCTGCCTAAAAATTCGATAAACCTACCACCTGAGGTGGGATCGAGGGGGTTTGATCTTTACGCCTCGTTCCCCATAAATTCGGTAACACCAGATTTTTCGAGTTCAGCTCACCGATTTTGGACGACAAAAGCGTTTACATCTCGCCCAACATCGACAATTTTGATCATTTTAAATTGTTCTACGCCGAATTCAAACCGAACGTTTGGTACCTTTTCATCACTACTTTAATCACAGTTTATTATGCGATGATATTTTATGCGATAGTTAATCTATTACCCAGCAGGAATTTTTCTATGCTCATGCTGATTTTAAGCGTGATTTTCGAAGGGGTGACTTCGGTGAGGAACTCGAGCAGGACTTTCAAAATTCTACTGGTGAATTATCTTCTATTCGGTTTGATAATGACGAATGTGTACAAGAGCAAGATGTTTGATCTGATGAGGAGCGATGTTAGTTAATTGGTAAATTAATTGGTTAATTGGTTAATTGGTAAATAAGGGAGCAGATATTTTGAAGTATAGATTGAAATACGGGGTGAATTCGATACACATTTTGCAAAGTATCGAACGGTTTACTTCTAAAGTGAATTTAACCGCTGAAAATCTCGTGTTTGTATGCAAGCAGTACGATGAATGCATTAAGAGGACTTTGTATACCGGGTGTCCAAATAAGAAAGGTCGCCGGCCATATCTCGAAAACTAATAGTCGTAAAGACTTGGGGTAAGAATTTTTATAACTAAATTGGCCAAGAGAAAATGCTGGAAATAATTTTGAAGTCTCTGAAAAGGCCACCAGTACGAGTATTCGCCATCTTGATTTTTAAAAGCCGTTTTTTTCAAAAATTTCCATAGTAGAGGTATCAAAAATTCATTTTATTTTGAGAGTTGAGATAAAAGCGATTCTTTTTTGCTATATATTTATGACTCTAACTTTTAAAATAAAGTGGTGGAGGAAGGTTAAATATGTTTACAAATAAACGTTAATAACTTCAAAACCCCTGAACGGATTTTCATAAACATGAAATCGTTGAAAAGGGCTTTCCTTAGTCTATCACTCACACATTGTAAAATATTATTTCGATTGCTTACTTGGCCACAAGAGGGCGTTTTCCGACATTGCCTCAAATAACATCGATTTTCTCAAAAAAATTAAATGCAACAATATAACTTTTTATTTAGCAAATGATAGTCAGGGAATTGCCCAACAAGCCTGTGAAAACCGCATCACGATATCTCTTTCCTATCCTAAAATATACGTAAAAAAAAGAAAATTGTTAAAAAACGATAACAAAACGGTAAAAAAATTTGATTACGGGGATATTTTCGGCACACCTATTATTATAAAAGCCTCTAATTATCGTTGTTTTATACACAAAATTATTTGGCTTGTTATTAAACTCCAAATATTATATTTAAATCTGCAATCTAATTAATATTCATTTAACATTATTATAGAATCTTCACTTCCGTTTTCACTGAATGCAATCTTCAAAAAAATTAGCATGCCATGGAAAATAGGGCACAAACAATTCTGCACTCACTACACCATCACATGCTGATAGACCAACGACCTTGGTTCTGGATCTTCTGCATTCAGTTTGGATTATGTGGTAACCAATATTGATATTGTGCCTTATTTTCCATGGCATGCTATTTTTTTTTGAAGATTGCATTCAGTGAAAACGGAAGTGAAGATTCTATAATAATGTTAAATGAATATTAATTAGATTGCAGATTTAAATATAATATTTGGAGTTTAATAACAAGCCAAATAATTTTGTGTATAAAACAACGATAATTAGAGGCTTTTATAATAATAGGTGTGCCGAAAATATCCACGTAATCAAATTTTTTTACCGTTTTGTTATCGTTTTTTAACAATTTTCTTTTTTTACGTATATTTTAGGATAGGAAAGAGATATCGTGATGCGGTTTTCACAGGCTTGTTGGGCAATTCCCTGACTATCATTTGCTAAATAAAAAGTTATATTGTTGCATTTAATTTTTTTGAGAAAATCGATGTTATTTGAGGCAATGTCGGAAAACGCCCTCTTGTGGCCAAGTAAGCAATCGAAATAATATTTTACAATGTGTGAGTGATAGACTAAGGAAAGCCCTTTTCAACGATTTCATGTTTATGAAAATCCGTTTAGGGGTTTTGAAGTTATTAACGTTTATTTGTAAACATATTTAACCTTCCTCCACCACTTTATTTTAAAAGTTAGGGTCATAAATATATAGCAAAAAAGAATCGCATTTATCTCAACTCTCATAATAAAATGTATTTTTGATACCTCTACTATGGAAATTTTTGAAAAAAACGGCTTTTAAAAATCAAGATGGCGAATACTCGAACTGGTGGCCTTTTCAGATACTTCAAAATTATTTCCAGCATTTTCTCTTGGCCAATTTAGTTATAAAATTTTTTACCGCAAGTCTTTACGACTATTAGTTTTCGAGATATGGCCGGCGACCTTTCTTATTTGGACACCCGGTACAAGAAGGATGTGGTTACTGTTAGCTTAACTAGGACTGTTCAATATGATTTTTCAACGGTGTTCACGGACGCCAATAAAAACCCATTGGCTCATTTTATATCCACTGAAAGCACCCAAATTTACGTACCAGTTTATTTTCTAAAAGGCCATCCGTTGTACCAGAAAATCAATCAAAAATTATCTGTTCTCAAAGAAAGCGGATTCGCCGAATGCATTTACCAGAAATACAGTCGGGATTACAATAAAGTCGTCGGACTGAGGAAGGATAAAATAACAAAAACGTCGACGTTAACGATGAATTCGTTGAAGAGCACTTTCGGGCTTTATATAGTTTGTGTTGTTTTTAGCGTAATTGTATTCACTTTGGAGTTTATTGTTTATAAAATTAAATAGATTTTTACATGCAAGAGTAACTAATTTGTTATATTGTAAAATTTAAATAAACACCGTTATTACATTACACTGTGGTAACTCTTTTATTAATTTGCAAAACCTTATCCATTTTCATATTTACTTTATTTACTTCTTCATTATCTAAAATTCGTTTCAATTAATTAATTTTGTCTTCTCTTTTACAATCATTAATTGCGCATCAATCAATCAAACTAAACATTTACAATAGAAATGCATTCGGTTTATTATTTAATAATAAATTATTCCATCATGTTGAAGTACTTGGTGGTGGACTCTTTTGTAGCAATTATTTTGCAATTAAATGAAAATTTGTTGGAAGAATGTTTAAGCCATCTTATATTGAATAATGTGAGTGAAAATGAGACCATACTCTTTACAAAAACCTACGTAAGAAATGCATCACAATTGAAGATGTATTATAATATTGATGAAGAATTTAATAGTGTCATTACAACAAAGAAATCTGATGTTTGCATTAATTCTAATAATGTTGTACAATCTTTAAATGTAATTAACAAAAAGAATGTATTTGATAATAAACACAAGTTTATATTTATAGTAGTAAAGTTAGATCAAAAATTATTAGATTGTATTAAAAGATACTTCCTTTTTGGAAAGTAGCTTTCATCATCACCACAAACGTAGAATTTTCCAACAAACATTACATTGTAATTGTACTTAAAAATTGCTTACTTAACAAACAAATAAACATTTTTAACGGTACTTACATAGAAAATACCAACGAGTTGAAACTGATGTACACAGAATCCAGACCCTACTCAATGAATTCACAAGAAGGCATCGTTATAGAATTCCTTAATTTTGTGCTAACAAACATGAAAATTCAATACACTTACACAATGTCTACCCTACTATAAAACTCGATAAAACTCTCACCTGAGTTGAAGTTAAGAACATACGATTCTTACATTACGATCCCATTTTAACATTAAAGTTATGTTTAGCGAACGACTTTAACGTAAACAAAGTCCTTAGTTCCTCCATAACAACAATGTAGAAGTGTCAAGTTAAAGGCGCTCCCTAAACATGACTTTAACTTTAAAATGGGGCGCTGAACACGGGCCATTATCTCTTCAAATTATTCTACACCGAATTCAAAACGAAAGTGGTGCATTTTCATCATTACTTTAATCACACTTTACCTGGTATTTCATGCTATACTTAATCTATTACCCAGCAGGAATTTTTTTACGCTCATGTTGATTTTAAGCGTGATATTGGAAGGGGTGACTTCGGTGAGGAACTCCAACAGGTGGCACATTAGTTATGAAAAAGCCCAATATCTCCGTTACTGTAGATAATATCAAAATAAAAATTCTTTACAAAAATTGTAGGTATACCACTTTTATGATGCATGACTTTATAATTATAAACAGAGTGTTCCGGGAAAAACATGATTTATTCTTTAATTAGGCTATGTATATGAGACCTTCACAATAGCAGTATTAAATGTCTTACATGTTTAAAAAATTTCTAATATATTCTTTTGTATTCAGGTTATTCTGAAATCAATAAGAAAAATATCAAAGTAATGTTATACTTTTTTAATAAATTTTTGCGATTTTATAATTTTTTTAGGAACTAATTGTAACAATTTGTTGAAAATACTTTCCAATTATTACAGATGTAATTACCATACATTATTAATGCAAGTTACCGGATCATCCTAATATTTGAAAATAAAGAAAATCCCATTGCATTTTTGCTATGATATTATTATATGCTCTTCAAATCTATACAGGGTGTTATTTAATAACATGCTAATACTTAAGTAAAAGTAAAAGACAGTAAAAAATTGTTTTTTTTCTTAAAACTTTAATACCCCGTATCTCAAAAGTTAAGAAGTTTAGGACATAGGTTTATATGAAGTTTTTTTCTTAAAATGGGTCCAAGAATCACCCCCTTAAGTATTAGCATGTTATTAAATAACAACCTGTATATTATATTGTCACGATAAGAATGGGGGGTGTTTTCCCTTTCACTCCCTTTCCTCGTGTTAAGGGGTCGTACCTCAAAGGTTTAACTCGCTTGGCTTGGTTTAATTCAAACACTTCGTACTAACAATCCGCTATTTATTTAGACTCCACAATCACCAACAATTAAGTATAGATACAATCTTCCCCAGCAACCCCACTGATCGTACCGAAGACTTCTCCCGGGCGAGAGCCCCGAGAGAAGAGCCCAAAATGGAGAGCCCCGCCGTTATGGCGTACCTTTACTTTATAGATTTACCGATGACCCAATACGTGATATTTGGCGTATTAGAATTATAATACGCCGACCTGCATTCGCGATTCACGGTCGACCGACCTTGCCTATTCAGAAATTATTATAATGTTAATATAATCAAATATAGCAATTAAGAAATTAGTTTACGTATGTTAAAATAGAATAAAATAATAAAATGAATTTGGGCATTCTCCCGATCCGTGACATCCCCCTCCCGTCGCTAGCGGCGCCCCGACGCTACAACGTCATGGGCGTCACCAGCGGCCGGGTGAAACGATCGGATCGGGTTCCCACATGTCGTTCTAGTTGAATCACGAATGCTCACAACGACTTTGTAATTAATACCAGTGGGTCATCGGCTTTTCTGAAATCAATGAATGATCAGTTGGGTCTGCTAGTTTTTTATTTTCCTTAGGGGTACAAACTAATATTCCTTATATACTAACGAAAAAACCCTTACATGCTAACACTACACTTTGGTACGACAATAGCTCTTCTCACTCGCGTCCTCACAACACTGTCCTTTTTGACCCTATGGATCCTCTTCTTGCTCCCGGTCGTGGTCACCCCTGAGGGAATCGGTATAGGTTGCGATTGCTTCTGACCTCCTCCTGCCTCTCCGTCGTTGGCCATCGCTCTCCGTGGCGACGTTGTGTTGTCATTGGGTTTGGTTGGCTGCTTCTGCTCCATTTCCTCCTTGGCGGACTGGGTCTAGACCCTCATTGCGCCCCATTGCCGGTTCTGCCTTAGGGTCGGTACTGTGCCTCCGATACTCTACACCGGTCTTATTTTGGCTCTACGTTGGCCCCTATCATTGCGCTCGCATGAGTCCCCATTGAGTTGCCCCAAACCCTGACAGTTTGCTCGTCTGCCTACGTTCGCTTGGCCTGGTGACGGTTGTTCCTGGAGTGCCCTCCTTTTCTGAAGGATTGAACCTCTGGGAGTTCTTCTTCGGATCCATAGTCTCTTCTTGTCGTGACGAGCGGTGTTAACATGAAACAAAAATACCAAAGGTAGTACGCCTATTTCTATTCCGATTATTGTCTAATTATCTTCTTCCCTATTGTATAAATAATCAAATTATATCTATTCTATCATATTCAAAAAAAATATCCTTTCTTAAAGTTAAGTTCCCTCTACTTTCTTTTGAAATTTCATATTCTAAACTTCATTTTAACTTCTATTCTAATTGGTTTTAAACTTCTAATCTAATTAGTTTTAAACTCATCCCCGCTTTCCAATCGCTCCCATTCAATGCATCTTCCCTATTTCCTATACGCATTTTCTCACTCTCCATTCGAGTAGGTATCGCTCACTATCACACGTCCCATGCACCATTTTCATCCACTTGGACACAGGATTTTACAATGACGTCAATAAATCACAAAAACTTCAAGCGAACAAGGCGAACAAGGCGAATCTACAGCACTCTTCCTTGGTACCTTCTTCCAGATTCCCCTTTGTCTATATACCTCGCTACGGTACTCGCAGCACGAGCTCTTAAATCCCTTTATCGCGTAAAACTCCTAAAATCTCATCACAAAACATAATTCCCGTGGCAAGGCGAATCTTCAGCACCCTTCCTTGGTACCTTCTTCCAGTTTCCCCTTTGCCGATAACCATCATTCCGGTGCTCGCAGCCCGAAGTTTACATTTCATCTCCTCTATGCTCGGAGGTACTCATAAAATCTCATATACTCATAAAAAATCATCTCACATTTCGCATAAAATTGTTTTACTATACGTTCAAAAATCATTACTGTACTCGTAAAATCCTCTCTGTGTCTCTTGTGGCTCCTCTATTTGCTCGCAGGATATTACTATCACCAATTATACATGCACTCATTACCTGCTCATCTCCACCTTTCATCGTACTTCTTATCATTCTCTCCACAAATATCCAAAAATATCTATCAACTACTCCTTAAGCGGCGATGAGTTTATTCCTCATCCTCCATTCTTCCTTGCATACTATTCACTCACTCTTACATCCAATAAACTACTTAATCTACTTATTCCCTAGGTACTTAACTTTTATGCTACGCTGTGTAGCATGGACTCCATGCTTTGTCCCGGTTCCAGATTTGCTATCTTGGGGGTTGGAAATTGTTTCACTACCATTAATTTCTCCTCGTCCATCATCTCTCCTTCCAGTGGTCGCTCCTAGCAAGAGAATACTAACCTCGAGAGATTATGGAGAACCTCTCGATCGGGCCGTTGTCCAACGGCGCCTCCACCATGTCACGATAAGAATGGGGGGTGTTTTCCCTTTCACTCCCTTTCCTCGTGTTAAGGGGTCGTACCTCAAAGGTTTAACTCGCTTGGCTTGGTTTAATTCAAACACTTCGTACTAACAATCCGCTATTTATTTAGACTCCACAATCACCAACAATTAAGTATAGATACAATCTTTCCCAGCAACCCCACTGATCGTACCGAAGACTTCTCCCGGGCGAGAGCCCCGAGAGAAGAGCCCAAAATGGAGAGCCCCGCCGTTATGGCGTACCTTTACTTTATAGATTTACCGATGACCCAATACGTGATATTTGGCGTATTAGAATTATAATACGCCGACCTGCATTCGCGATTCACGGTCGACCGACCTTGCCTATTCAGCAATTATTATAATGTTAATATAATCAAATATAGCAATTAAGAAATTAGTTTACGTATGTTAAAATAGAATAAAATAATAAAATGAATTTGGGCATTCACCCGATACATGACAATATCTTGAATGTATTTGTACACCCTATATTGAAAGACCCATAACCCTCATCGTAAAGTCAAATTCGATGTCTTATTAAAATAGAGAATTTTTTACCATCTTCTAGTAAATAATTTTGAATGTCATTAGTTCGAATTTTTTAGGAATTTATTTTGTTAATATGTAAGTATGGAAAATCTAAATAAAAAATGATTTTTCAAGTGACAGTATAATATTTACAATCAATAATAAGTGCAATATATCTTTACAATTAGTTGAATGTGTAGATTCATAAAATGCTAAAATACATGATTTTATAATTTTTATATTTATTAATCGTTTCGGAATATACAGGGAGTATTTCAAAATTCGCTCCCACGGACTGTGGAATGGTGTTATGCGTCGAAAAGTGAACTAAAAGTTCCTCCACTAATTATTTCGTAATTTCCTTTAATTATAGCTAGAGTAACTGCCCATTGAAAGTTTGAAATTTGGTCCACCCTAAACATATACCTAGAAAATACCATAGAAAATTTCAAATTTTTTCTCGCTTATTCTATTTAAAAAATTTTTCTATATATTTTTTGTTGTATTTTTTCACAGATCACCATCAAGTAAAAAGAGTTTATTTCAGTTTCAGTAGTTTATTTCAGGAACTTCCATGAATAAGTTACTAAAATGTGATGTTAATGAAGAAAAATACTAATAATAACTCACCCTAATACTAAAGAACAGAGCCAACTATCTAAGAACCTCGATGGCCGCACCTGAGAGTACTTATATTGAATTACTATTGCTGACAACGCGCGAGTACTTCGCGTGCAGCCTTCGCGCGTTGTTTTGTTATAAACAATATTTGTTTATGCAATTTCAAATAAAATGTAATTGTTTTGTTCTATTCTCAGGATTGACCCACATTACAATTCGTGACATGCCCCCTCCTCGTCAAAAACTAATATTCACAAAACAAAAAAAAATCACAATGTACAAATTAAGCATCAGAAAGAATTACGTAATTATAATTAAAAGAATATAGTTATAGGTACCTAAATAATAGATATAAATACATAAATTTTAAATTTTATTTTATCTGCCGTGTTGGGATTTCAATACTTTTTCGAGTCATTTTTGTGCGTTGCATAATATTATCTAACAATAATTACAAAAAAAATCTAATTCAGCATTGATGAAATTTCATGTTTAACGAATTCAGGCAAACAATCGCATTAATACAAACAATCTAATTCAATTAGTACAGAGTTATATTTTCTCTGTATATCTAATCTGTCTATAATATCCTATTTTTCCTGCATTTTCATGGATCTATCATTGGGGACCGTAGTAAATTTAATTCATATCATATTAATTCGAATGCAATATCCCTTATACCTGCTTGTTCCGCTCATACAGATTGAATCGTAAAAAACAACAAAAAATTCTCCCTATCCTCGTTATACCTCTAGGTACCTCAGGAAACCAGCTTATAATTCTCATTACTTCACATCATTTTAACTACCTTCGGGTAAGGCGAATTTTCAACGCTTTCCCTGCGTCATCTTCCAAATTCTCCTCCCCCTTCGTGAACTTCCCTTGTTCACTCTACTATACTCTATTTAAACTTTATACTCTCTTTAAACAAAATCTCATCACGTCATCCTGATGGTAAGGCGAATTTTCAACGCTTTCCCTGCGTCATCTTCCAAATTCTCCTCCCCTAACGTGAACTACCATGTCGCTAATGCTCCTTTCTCCTAGGAGTCTCCTTAAAATTCCTCATAGAATTCTCTTCTACTTCTCATAAACTTCGTAAAAAATTTAAAAAACTCATACTAATTCCCATAAGAATTCATTTCCTATTTTTTCTCATTTCTTTCAAGCAGATATAAGTTTCCCTTAAAAAAAATCCTTAATCGACTTAATTCTGACCTTCCCCACTGATATTCCTTCTAGCTATCAACTATCCAAACCTCTGACGAACCTAACTAATACTTATTTACCCATTCCATTTTCCCCTATATCCTAGTCCTATCCATATACTTAAATCTAGACACTTAGCTTAATCTTCCTCTCCTTGTTCCGCGTTCTCCTCACACCTCGCAGCGATGGCTCCCAGGGCTCGGCAGGACTCTTTCCCCGACCGTGCCCATCTCCTGTCCCGGTGTCCAGGTTGGCTGAACCAGGGGTGCTGGATGCATGTCGTCTCAGGTAGCACCGATTTGGGGTCCGAATGGCTGGTTCCGGGTCTCAGAAGGTGCTTCGGATTGCCAATGTCCGGGCGCTGTTAAGTTTCTGAGTAACGCCCGTAGTCTTGACAAAGACTGTTAGATAGTCCTGAGAAGGACTGTTGACTGGCACCAGCAAATCCTTCCTCCACCTCCTCGTGGTGGACCCTGGAAACGCGTGGAGTACTCGAAGTACTCAACACGCGGCCAACGGAGAAGGGTGAAAGGCGAGCTTCCGGCGCCTTAAAATAACGGGAACGGATTGGCTAAGGGAAGGAAACCCTGACAGAAAACCCGCAACCCAAGGTGTCATGCGACCCGTGCCGATGGGTGAATGGCCATGCGTAGTTGGTCTCGAACGGAGCCTCCGGGATACCAGGCGACCTCCCGGAGTATGTAGCCTTAGCGGGGTAAGGGAGCACTGCCCCGCCGGACCTGAAGTTCTGCCCATCTCGTGGGAACAAAATGAAGAGACAAAAAAAACAAGCTGGGGAAAAGTGGGAAAATGATAAGAAGGCAAACAAGGCAAGTGCAGGTACAAATGTTGAAAAGGATGAAGAATGGTTGAGATAAGACATCAGTATAAGGAAGACCGCCCTGAGGAGAACTCCCCCGAAGTAAGGGTGCAGGAGACGAGGAGCAATATAGTACTCCCAAAGGAGAAGGAGCCTTTTCTAATAAATTTGTACCTGGTAATTCCAGCCCGCAATTCGGGTGCGCCCCATTAATTTGGTGGTTATAATATTACATAATTTTCCATAGTATTATTATTTTATCAAAAGAAAAAATTATTTAATTAAAAAATAATTTAAACGCATTTAAAAATTATTTAACAGATTTTAGCGGTTCAAACACAAAATAAAAATAAACACACAAAAACAAATTATAAAAACTGTAATGTTATATTATCTTACGTTGATATTTTGTAACCTACTGTTACGTTAAGTAATAGTGATGCTATAAAACTAACGAGTATGAGCAAAAGACTTCTTATCTGAGGTGCGTGAGTAGGCTTTAATTTAGGAGGACGGCTGCGTTAAGGGTGAGGTACAGAGTTTGATGGGCGCCAGGAATTCTCTTTAGCAAGTCAGGAGAATTGCCTTAAACTGACATAAGATTTTCAATGAAATAATATTGCAAATTAATATAGTTAACTCGATATTCAACGATGCGAAGAGAATTTTTGGTTCCACTATAATTGATAAAAAAAATTTAGAAGAAATATCTAAATAATCTATTTCGGCAATATTAATATGAATTTAAAGGTAAAATTAACTTTAGTATACAGCAAAGCTAAAGTTGATAAAAATGTGAGTATTACACAAAATGTAATTCGGTATAAATGCGAATACGAATATAAAATTTACGAATATAACAATAGCAAGTATAAAATTAGCGAATATCAAATTAACGTACGTAACAATAGCAGGTAGAACAGTAGCGAATATATAAAATTAAGAAATCTAAAATTACGAAATCGGAGACCATACAAACAAACGACATAAATGTAAACGGGACATTCACAGATCTGTGATTACATTGGTTACCAAACCTGGTTGATGAACTGCGAAGACTAAGTCGTCTCTTTTTGAAATACGAAGACTAAAACGTCTCTACTTAGAGACGGAAGCTACTGCGTAGTCCCAAGTAGTCCTGGAGTTTTCCAGAGGCGATGAAGATTTCGGCCGGTAGAAGATATGACCACTAAAGGTCAGTCGACATCAAGAAGCGAAAGTTTTCTTTTTATAATTCCAAAATATACGAAAAAATCTGTGAGCGCATTCCACTGCAAAAATGAGACGCTAAGTCTTAATCCCAATTGTGTAACATGAAATTTAGTCTGCGATTTATGTGCGAAAAAATATTTTAAGTTTACAAATTTGTTACATTTAGCATAGTTTAAAGAACAAAATATTATTTAACAATATTAGGGAAAATATATATTGGTGAATGAAGTTCGATTTTTAAATCACAAAATGGCATCACCATGCCGTTAAAATTATAGGAATTCAAATTTAAATTTAATGATTCTATTTAACATTTACAATGATTAATTATTACGCACATACCCATATAGACTTCAATGATTAGATTTATTTATCTACAAGAAGAATATTGAAATTACTTACATTTAATGTATATCACAGATGTAGAATTTGAGGTTTGGTAACGTTCTGATTAATCAACGCACATTGGAAAATGAAGAAGGCGAATTTGCGCAGAAAATTTGATCATGTACAGTAGTGCCTCTTAACAACAATTGTAGAAAATTTATAATTACATACATCTTTTAACAGAAGATGGCGCTAACGTTAATTTTCAATTCGTTATTTAAATGATTTAATAAAATTAAGGCAAAACATGTTGAACATGTTACAAAACTTGAAAACGCACTATAAAATGACGAAAAAAACACTTTAATCACACTCCGAACACAGATCAATTGATCCCGGTTTTAACACCGTGTCAAGTCAAGATTTTTCGTTTATGCAACGCAAAATATGACTAAAGTCGCATTTACATGATGCCAATTGGTGGGACAATTGTCTTGGCCAATTGGCCAAAATATCTTGCGGGATCATGTAAATTGACATCATGTAAATGCGACTTTGGCACGGGATTAACACAGGATCAATTGATCCTGTACTAATTTCGCACTTTTTGGCGTTCGAGCAACACTTGACACGAGTGTCATATTTGATATCGGTATCAAACACAGGATCAAAATTTGATCCGCTTTCGAGCATCCGGCCCTTAGTGTTGTTATCGCACAATTTTTGTGTGGTGCATCGCACATCGATATATCGTATATTTAATGGCCACCGTGTTGTTTTTCACCCTCGATGGATCGCATTTCATCTCGTCCGAGTCCCTCACCGAATCGCAGTAATAGTGGGAGGCGATGCACGTCGCAAGCGGCCTTCTCTACGAACATTTAGACAGTGTTTTACAAATTAGTATTTACGATGTAGTAAACTACAATTACAACTATTATTAAAAATTATTAAAAAAATGTAATTAAATAAGGGCTTAAATACAATGACCCGTATTCAGCGCCCCATTTTAACGTTAAAACCATTTTAAGCGAGCGACTTTAGCGTAAACAATGTCCTTATTAGTTACTCCATAACAACAATGTAGAACTGTCTAGTTAAAGGCGTTCGCTAAACATGTGTTTAACTTTAAAACCATTTTTAGCGAGCGACTTTAACGTAAACAATGTCCTTATTAGTTACTCCATAACAACAATGTACAACTGTCAAGTTAAAGACGCGTTTTTAACTTTTAAAAAAGAACGCTGAATACGGATGATTGGAATTGTACGTATAGTTAGAGCTGAACCGACAACGTCGCGAGGTGTTTGTTTATAGCTTTTCTCGATTAAAGTAAAATATTTTGGTGTATCATAATAAAATATATACTAGAATATAGTGCGAAATAGTGAATAAATGACTAATAAATACTACACTTGAAGGCAAGCCGAAAAATTAGATAAAAATCCCATTAGTATTTGGTGTATTGTTTACCACGTGGAGAGTATTGGACAGAAACACTGTTGTCACATTCAACTACGGAACCTTCCGGTTAATCAGAAGACGTAAACTTCATCATGTCGGACAATTGTAATGTTTGTTGTAGAAATGTGAATGTTAACGAAGAAGCACTTTACTGCGAAAAATGCGAAAATTGGTCACACAGAAAATGTCTGAATATGGGAAAAACTGAATACAAAAGGCTAGAGAAATCAAAAGATCCATGGTTCTATCAACCATGCTCAACAAGGGAGAGGAACATTGGGGAAGCAGCCCAAACAAGGGATTATACCAATGCGGACATCATTGCCAAACTTATGGAGATGGATGAAAAATATAATAAACTGTTTAACAAATATGAGGAGCAGCTGAAAATTAATGTTGATCTAAAAAAGGAAATACTTGCCATAAAAGGGCAGCTCAACAACCAGGAACAATTAGCATTAAACAACAACGTTATAGTCCAAGGAATACTCTACAATAAGACAGAGAATATTGGAGCAGTAGTAGACAAATTGGCCACAACTCTGGGAGTGCAATGCAACATTATCTTAGTGCTATTTACCGCCCACCATCGTATCAAGTTAGTGACTTTCTGCAGGAATTTGAGAGTAGATTACATAACTGCCGCGGTAATCACATTATAATCGGTGACATAAATATCAATCTACTAGATAACTGTAATATAACCAAAGAATACAAAAATGTAATAGCTTTAAATGGTTTCGCACTAGTCAATAAGATAAGGATAGATCAGGCAACTAGAGTGACTGATACCACAGCTACTCTAATAAATCATGTGATAGCTTCCTCAGCGATTAAAAATAGATGTAGGGTTAGGGTAGATGATAGTCCATTATCAGATCATAGGGAGCTAAAAGTCTAGAAATACTAGAAAAAGTACAAAAATTCAAAAGAAAGATAAATTATCGAAAACTCCGAAAAATTTTAAAATAATTTCGAAAAAAATCTTGCCAATTCTGATATAAATTCTTTTCAAAACCTCATAAATATTACAAACAAATCAAAAAAAGCATCGCAATCTATAATACGAATTAAATATTATGAAGGTAATGATTGGATAAATCATGAATTACTTCAACTAATAAAAGAAAAAAAACAAGCCTTCAAAAAATATAAACAAAACCCAAAAAGCATTTAAAATCTTGTTGCGTTTAAAAGATTAAAAAACAGTTTCAACAATAATATAAAGTCACTGAAAAAAAACACTTCAAAAGTAAATGGGAAAGGGCCGGAAATGATTCAAGGAAACAGTGGAATATCATTAACCTTCCGCTACTGGCGCACGGTCTCTGAATCCGCACGTACTTATAATTTCAGTTTTCTTGAACAACTTGAACACTCAATTAATAAGCCCGCCTGTGTATGCTTTGATTGGAACCACTTCAGTATTAATTCAACTTTTTTGTAAAATAAATTTTATGTTTTTCACCCATTTGAATGATTTTGTTTTATTATAAAATGAATACGCGGAGTCTCAGTCCGCCGCCAGTAACCATGTTCAAAAAATGGGCGCCAGTAGCGAAAGGTTAATTCTTTGGTAAAAGGTAGCTCGAGAGAAAAATTTACTGTGACAAGTGGAAATAGATGGGGGTTCCATAAATAATACAAAAGACATTGTAACTACCCTTAACTCATACTTCTCACAGATAAGTACCAATATAATCAAAGCTATAGAGACTGAAAAATATTATGTAAGAAGCAATATGACTTTTCCTGAAATACATAATAATAATAGTTTACTGACTATAATAAAAAAAATAATATAATAATAATACTAATACATAATAGTAATAGGCAATTGACTTCTCACAAAATTTTAACAAAATTTGACCATAAATAACGGAGATAATTGGGAAACCTTTTATTATACGCAACGAATAATAGGTGATAGAATAGCCTTAAAATGGCAAAAACATCTCGACTACGACTAACTTTACAAAAAAATCATCTATAAAGCAAGTGTTTAATATGTTGTTCTTTTCATTTCACGAAAATAAAATAAGTCTATTTTGAAATTCATTTTATACGTTTTGAATGGCATTTTTAGACCAGACACAACACAAAATTCCATAACGGTGAATTAGCCGACGAGGTCCACTGGAATAGCCTGCCCGGTCACCAGACATGACCCCCCTTGATTTTCCTTGTGGGGATATGTAAAATCAATGGTTCACATAACACAACTACAAACAATTGATGAACTAAAAGACAGAATAAAGGCAAGTTTGTGCTAATATTTCCCCAGAATCATTTCAAAATGTACGAAATGAGTTTCATAATAGACTGTTTTATTGTCAGGAAGTAGAAGGACAACACTTTGAACAATTACTTAGATGATTTTTTTGTAAAGTTAGTCGCAGTCAATGGTCGGTATTCAGCGCCCCATTTTAACGTTAAAGTCATGTTTAGCGAGCGACTTAAACGTAAACAATGTCCTTAGTTACTCCATAACAACAATGTAGAATTGTCAAATTAAAGGCGTTCACTAAACAGTTGTTTAACTTTAAAATGAAGCGCTGAATACGGGGCAATATGTTTTTGCTGTTTTAGCTATTGTAAGCTGAATAAACAATTTATATTTATTTTTGTCGTTTCTAAGCAACCGATTTTAAAAAACAAGTCGGCGTTGAATGGAAGTTGAAAATACCTTTCATAAATCAACTAGTCAACTAGAATAAGTATAAATTTCCTATAGTTTAAATTTCCTATTATTTAACTTTCCTACAGTTTAAATTACCTATTATTTAACTTTCCTGCAGTTTAAGGCCCGGTGGTAGACGCATAGTTCAACTGTGGTTCTGTGAGATTGAAAGAGAGGTTGAACCGAGATTAATTGCAAATTTGAACGTCAGTCACTATTTTTCTATGGTTCACAGAGAAGTTTACCTTTTCGGAGGTCTTAAACGTTGTCAAAATTGAAAAAATTTGCAATATTGTCGCGAACAAAATTCCAAAAGTTCTGCAAACTTGTAGTAGTGATTAAATGTGTTATTTCATATCACATATTATCAGATTTGCAACCAATTTAAAGCTACAGAACACTGTTTTAAATTAGATAATAATGTTTTTTGTTAATAAACTAACCGACAAAATTCTAAAAGTTCCGCAAACTTAACAAAAACATCAGAAAAGTGTCCTAAACACTTGTGCAAATTTGCAACCTTTTCCGTTTTCCAGAACATCTTTATTTATACAGATGTTTATATGTGACCATTTTTTTGAGCAAAGTCGCCTCGAAATAATAACAAAATTTTTAAATTTGGGTTGCAAATGCTCATAAAATCGATTGTGATGCATTTACAAGTTTGCAACCTCTTACGTAATTCGGAAATAATTTGAAATAATTTACAGATTAATGGAGATATGTTAATTTGCAACCAAATCCAAGATGCCGAAAATATTTTAATGATAAAAATTTAAAATATAATTTTTACGCCACTGAAGCGGGAGCCGCGCAAAAACTTTTTTCGAGAGTGATAAAATTCAAAAAGTCGATATTTGGACATTGCACGAGATTCCGGATGGCGTTTGGGATGATTATTTCAGTGGATGGAGTTCACTTGGTCCCCGCGGTCAAATTTACCCAAATATAATCCTTTTTCGACTCGAAAGCTCTACCAGTCACTTGGCCACCAATACCGAATTAAGGGTTTCTAGGAAGGACCGATGGGAATATTTATAAGTTCAAAATGCTGGTAAATTTCGATTATGTATTTCCATTTCATAGTTACAATTTTTTGACTTCGGTCTTTTTTTTCTATTTCAATATAAGGAAAATCCCATCCCTTCCAATATACTTCTAGAAAATTAGGTGTATACCTCGTATTGATTGATTGATAAAATTTGATTTTTGATGGTTGCATCTTGGGTTTTAGATCATGCAGAACTTTTTGTGAATAATTTTGTTTCGTAAAATTAATAATAAAAAGTTTCCCATATGTTGTCAACTATGAATTACACGAATTTTTGAATTCCGTTTGTATATTAAAACTAAAATAATTCTTTTTTTGTATAGAATTTTTCTTTTAATACTCGATTAAATTTGCAGCGATCTGTATGTATATTGTACCATCAATTGTATACTATATTTTAAATTACTAATAATTAGATATTAAATATTTTTTAACACTAAAAACTGTATTTTGTCCAAATTCTCTCAGCTAAGTAAGTACATCAGAAGATGTTAGCCAGATGATAGTTAGTCATGTAATGTAAAATCTTATCTAATCGGATTAGGAATATTTTGATCGCGGGGACCAAGTAGCCCATTAAATTTTGAAACTGGGGACCAATCGACCTGTAGGATTATGGAACCCCCGCTGATAAAAATGACCGTGGGGACCAAGTGACCAACACCGATTTCAGTAGTGATATTAAGGGCGCCACCTCATGGTATTTTTAAATGGGAAAACATAGGTTCAGCAATTCCAGTGAAATTCAAATTTGGCTTCATCAATTAATTTGATTCTTTTTTATACCTAATATAGAGAAACCAAACAATGCTATCTCCTATTTTTAATCTCACCTACATCATTGCATATTCAAGAAAAATGAAATATTAACAAGTTAAAAACTGCCATTTATTTGCAATGCTTTTTAAATGGCTAATCGTAATTCCAGTGAAACTCGAGTTTCATAGAACAGATGTTTGAATAATTGAAGCAGGATGAAGAATATTTATTACAGAATGAAGTCTTCTAGTTTATATTGATCCTTAGACGGTATTAAATAAAAAAAAACATGTTTAAAGTATGTTAACAAACGATGTGTCACTATTTAGGTAGGTTACTGTAGAATTTTTAATAATTTGTAGTTAGCAATTGTCTAAAAGGTGCTACCTGTCATAAAAGTCAAATCACAGAAAAGGAATTTGCAAATTTGGCTAGCAACAGAGTTGCCAGTGGTTTCCGTTTTTCGGACGGGTTCGAGTTCTCTCCCAATTTTCAAAATCTTACCTGCACGAAAAAAGGTCGTGTCCGAGTTCTCCCCCGTCTATTGTTAACGGGTAGATGTAGCTTATAAGGGGCTAATTGCCTGATAAGGAGGATTACTGTTCCTTCCGTGAACTTATGGGAAACTTTATTATTAATTTTACGGAACAAAGTTATTTATGATCTAAAACCCAAGATGCAACCATCAAAAATCAAATTTTATCAATCTTATACGAGGTATGTCAAAAAATGTGAATTTTGCTCAAGAGTAAAGTACCTTGATATTTTACAATATCGAAATTTGTTATTATGGAAAGTACACCTAATTTTCTGGAAGTATACTGGAAGGGATGGGATTTTCCCTATATTGAAATAGAGAAAAAAAGACAGAAGTCAAAAAATTTCCCCTAATCATAAAATCCTCATTAAATTGTACTACGAAATGAAAATACATAATCGAAATTTGCCAGAGAAATTTGAAATTACAAATATTCCCATCGGTCCTTCCTAGAAACCCTTAATCTATTTTTATAGAGTAATACTTAGATAGTATTTGTGTTTTATATTAAATAAATTGTATATCATGTAAAAGGAAATTTTAGTTTTATTTAAATTGTAATACTTAAAATGTAGGTATAGGTAGGTACTTACATAAAGTGAAGTTATAACTACAAAAAATATCTCAAATTTAAAAAAGTTTGAAATAATAAAAATTAAAAGTTGGTTACTTTTAATAAGTATTTAGGGTTTCAACGAAGAAGGATTAATCGGAAATTAAATGCTACCTGCCGTACCGGAGAGAACTCGGACACCCTCGGGAGAGAACTCGACCCATAAGAATTTACCTGCTCGAATACGGGAGAGAACTCGGATACTCCGCGTTTTTCAGTAGATTTTCTTAATAATGATTTTCTGAATAATGATAATTAGTCTCTAGGTCGTAACAATGTCCATAGTTACTCCATAACAACAATGTAAAAATGTCAAAATGTTAGCGACTCTCTAATTTTAAAGAGAGGCGCTGAATGCGGGCCAATATTTTCTCTGGTGTTTTTAAACACAGTAGCTGCAAATGTTGAATTTGTACAGCGCCATCGAATTTCACCACTTTTAGAAGTAGGTACGAGTATGTGCGAGCCGAAATTTAAAATTTTCAAAAATCAAGTATTTTTCGCCTTTATTGGAACTTGTAACGAACGCCATAGTTTCTCACCTTATAACAAATGGCAACTAGCTACATCTTCTATAATTCTATAAACAAAATAAGTACCTACAAACATCCTAAACAAGAATTAGTTGATTTTTCAGAATAGCGAAAGGAAAGCCGGAAAGGGTACAAATTGCAAGCCTAATGAATAATAATCGTCGTAATTTAATCCGAGAAAAGGATTAACGGGCATCAGGTAAAATTTTTGCGTGATGGCCCTTTTGGGCTGTCCTAAAATTAGATGATTTTAAATAAAATAAATATCACATCAAATGTGGCCCTTTTGGGATGTCTCCCTTCAAAAATCTCATAATCATTTCATAAATTCTGGAAAAACCGTCACTTGAGCAATTTTTGTTCTCCACAATAAGTCCAATATACTTTCATTGAGTATACATAATATAAAATTTGCATAAATAAATTATATAATTATGTTAAAAATAATGTTCTATTTATAATCTATTTTTTTACCTATACCGTAATTTTTTAAATTCATGTTTCAATTTAAAGTACATTTGCTTTTGCTTAAATACAAACTTGTAATTTTCAAAGTTCCGCTTTTGAAAATTTGTTAACATCTGTAGGACTTTGTGTAACAGTTTTCTAAATATCATAATCCATGAGGCATTATCTTAATTACCTTTTCTTAGAAATTGGTCTACCCTCCTTAGATTAAGAAAAGTCAACCCCTTTGCAATTGGTCAGGTAATGGAGAACAGGTACCACTAATCCGGTAATTGAGTTTTGATCGGTATTGAACTGCATTAGTCCAATTAGGGCAGAATAAAAATAGTATATAAAAGGCTCGTTTTGTTGGTTATCTTCAGTTGCAGTCCAGTTCAGCCTGAACAGGCATCACATAGCAGTTTTGGTAAGTTCATCAATTTATATTATTTTTTAATTGTTTCAATTTTCCTTCCTGACGCATTCTTATATTTTAAATTGTAATTTGTTGTTTGGAAGGTAATTGGAGTCCAGGCTCGAAGTGATCACGAAATTCTTTCGCTTTACCTATCAGAATTTACAAAATCGTCCGATCATCAACTTTACATAAATCAAAAATTTGCAAATGAATTACATTCGATCTACATAAACATAGCCTTTCTTTTTCTGGATCAGCACTCTTCAGGCTGATTGAATTGTAACAACACTGGGTGAATGTTATCCACAAAACTGAAAGCTCTCGCTATAATCCCATCGTTCTCTAAGCCCTCTAAGTGGTTCCATAAGCCCTCTGTAAGCTCTTGATGCAGGAGGGAGTTATATATAGATTACATAGATATAGATATAGTATATAGATAATTTATACGAGTATGTAGCTTTTTTGGGCATCAAGAGGTGAATGAGCTTCTTCGCATTATGGTGGCATAGGGACCTATGCAGTACCTCATTCGATCCAGTGATCATTTCTGGTCTGCGACTCTTCGCTTAACTAGCTTTCATGTTTAATTAATGATGCTTCGGTTTCAGAATTTCACAATTTCTCGTAGTACGGCTAATAAAGGGTCGTGTACTTAATTTCCATCACATTAGCAGAGGATCAAATACTTTTTATGGGCCGACATTTGCCCAACTAGTTCATTTGAAACCTAGGGTCAGTGTTAATGTTGAAACGGAATATTGAAACCATAGGCACCTAAATAGGTTACTTCGCTGACTCTTGTTTCTACTTACGTTTTGTGAGCGATGTAGGTTCAATTGTCGGTGGAGTACTCTTTTTAACAGCGTGAAACTCCAGCATAGATGAAATTTAATGTGTAAACATTTACTGGGTATATGTCGTATCTATGTACTTTATATCGTAGTACGATCGTTACAACAGTGAATGATTTGCATCTAGTATTACTTCGGGACCAACAAATCTCCAAGAAATGCAAACATTTGACTGGTATTAGTCTGCATAACGTAGTTATTATCCTATGACGATCAATAAACGTTGGCAGGCATATAATAATTTTGAGTACAATTTTACACATGTAATCACTGTCAGGTGGGCTGGTAGTTCCTATGTTGTTGAATCATAGTAATCACATGGCTGCTCCACCCTGCATAGGTAGGTACAACTACAAATAAGTAGGTACTGAGTTTTCTTACTCCTTGTAGAGTGCAATAAATAATTGTTAAGTCGTATTGTAAATTATTGTAGGTATACAGGAGTTAAAATCGAAAAAAAATTCATTAATGGCGACATTTAGAGGGCAACTGAATAAACCGAGTTTGGATGGCTAGCACTCCTGCCACGCCTCCTGTCGCCTCCACTCATCAAGACTCGTGCGAGAGCCTCCTGGAGGCGCCTATGGACTAATAACTAGGACTAATAACACAAGTTTACACGGTTTTTGACCTGAGCAACCAAAAGCTATTTTTATGGTAAATTGGGGAGCTGAATCCAAATCTGCAGCAATCATCTACGAGTATATGATTTTTCTGTTCTCTGCAGATACTACCACCAGTGCGAACTCGAAAACTGGAACCAATCTTGACCAAAGGATTGAAGATCTAAGTTCAGGGCATCAAATAACATTAAAAATCGTTTTCATCTGCTCGGGTCAAAAAGTTGACTCGAATTGGTAAACTTGTGTAATGCTATGGAGCAGAGTTTTTAAATTTGCAAAACTTATGGCGTTTTCTATGTCGGTAAAAATACTTAGAACAATGTCTAAATTTAATTTTATTTGGTTCAAATTTTCGTTTAATTCAATGTAATGAGTTTGATCATATTGGATAGTCGTTTTAATCGTTTTAATTCTTTCAGTTTTGTTAGCAATCAAATTTCGACTTTTCGTCGTCAACCTGCAGAAGGTTATTCGTTACTTGTCTAGGAGGTTTAAATATTTGTTTGTGGTAGATTTTTGACTCCCTTATTATGAGACCAAGATACCAAGTATGGCCCCTTTTTGGAATCAGTTCATTGAGTAGAATTCAAAAATGTATTAATATTTGGGGTATTCCATTTAAAAAAACATAACTTTGTATATTTTCTCAAGCATACACATACTGTGTAACTGTCCACCATTATCCTTGCGCAGGTATAAAACCTGGGGAAGGACGTCACTAGATCCCAAAGATGTAAGTAAAACAAGGGCATCAGAACTGGTGAGGTTCGCAAATATCTGTGACCTCTGACAGAATCATGACCTTAGAAAACAACGGGAAATTACAGAGGATCCTTAGATCTAGGTGGTCACGGGGCTGAAAAAGACCTGCCCGCAAAACAACAACAATATTTTCTCAAAATTGGGACAACCTGTATATGTCCAAATAATTTTAAATTGTGCGTCTCAAGATGTCCCACATTTTTTCTATTTATCATTTTTTTGTATCTGTCATAATAACGGAGAAAATGAGCTTTACCGCACTATTGGGACACCCTGTATATTAGCAATATTTTATGCATACATTCCGCTCTTTACTTATATAAAATACTGGCCATAAAAACAAAAAAAATACTAGATTCTTCACGAATCCTCTTAATTACAGCGGATGTACAATACTCTCGGCTTATCGCGCGAATTCTATCGAGTGCTTTGCGATAAGCTCCGGCTAGATACTCTGTAGTCGACCGCGACCTATCCTACTATTTCTCGCGAATTTGCAAATTCTGGCAATTGCTGAAATGTGTTTTATTTTGTTTTCGAATGTCAACCTTACCTTTTATGCCCGATCCAGACTCTCGCGAGGCCCCTCCTGGAGGCCCTCCACGGGTCTTGGAGAGTGGAGGCGACAGGAGGCGAGGCGAGGCGAGTGCACCGTCCACACTCTCGCACTCGCGTTCCCTCGTGTAGCCTCGTGGAGAGTCTGGAGCGGGCATTAGATGTCCTTACAATAAATTACAATTTTTTGCCACAACTGATATTTGCTATTTTTTTTTTTCGTCAATATTAGTCAATATCTGGATAGAATTTTTCCCGATAGGTGGATTAGAAGGCGAGATACTATCGAGGGGCCAGCAAGGTCTCCAGATCTTACACCGACGGATTTCTTTTTATGGGGACTTTTTATAAAGTTTACTTTCAAAAACCCAAAAACATAGCAGACCTACAGGAAAAGATAAGAGAGGAAATCAATAAAATAGCATCGGAAACGTTACATAATATTCTCACGAGTTGCACCCTGAGAGTATAACCAAACATAATAATATTGGCCCGTATTCAGCGCCACATTTTAACGTTCAAACCATTTTAAGCGAGCGACTTTAACTTGACAGTTGTACTTGTTGTTATGGAGCAACTAAGGACATTGTTTACGTTAAAGTCGCTCACTTAAAATGGTTTTAACGTTAAAATGGGGTGCTTAATACGGGCCACTATATTTTTATCTTATATCTATAATTGAATATCAATACTCTCAGGTGTGACCATCGAAGTTCTTAGCTTTTAGTTGTTAGTTCTTTGGCTCCTTTGGGTTCTCTGGAGCGTGAAGTGGCGAGACACCCTTTCGGGGTGTCGAACCCATTCGCCCCTTTCTTAATGAGCCATCAGTAATTGTTATAGTTATAACAATTATGTATAGTAGTGTGGATAACAATAAAGATTGTAATTATAAATATCCGATTCTCTGAGTAAACCCGTACCTAGGCCCACAAAGCGAGTAACCCCCAGAAGAGACGTTAAAACCCTTCTCGGCGTGACAGTATAAGAGACGAAACATACCACAGACTGGGATGTTTCTAACAAGTGCCATGAATGTTGCACATTTTGAGCAATAATTGTTACGTTGAAAATAAAATAAACTTTAAAATTATCCGTATGCTTATCTGTAGCAGATTTATGATCTGGAAATCGAGATCTACAAGAGGGTAACATATAGGGTCTTATAATTGTCTTTGCTTATATTTATCTGCTTACGCATTCAACTGTAACATAAGTGCCATTTATCATTTTTTCTATAGATACATAATTTGATTATATTTTTGTCAGCACATATTACTTCAGACGTAATATTTCAACAATACCTAATAATAACTACATTCCAAGAAATTAGTCTATATTCTCTTAGTTTCAAAGTATGGATATTTGAAAGAAATAATCTGGAAATAGGGATTGCTTTTCTTTTTTTATCTGACCTGATAAGCTAATATTTCCTTTGGTTTCAAAATTTCTCTTCGCAAAATTTCATAATGTATGATACATACTCGTAATGGCACACCGAAACCGTTATATCGGTTACCGTTAATTTGCGGACATATGTTTATTAAGACTTTTCTGCACATTTTGGGCCATACTACTCCCCATTTAATTTTTTTAACTCTTTTTTAACACCCTGTATATCTCCGACTCCTTACAAGTTATCAAAATTTACCATGACTCACAATATAGCTTGATTCCATATGCAGCTAGATAATTTAAAACGGGTAGAGGCCTATTTCACCGGGCCATGTAATAATCTTCGAATTTTACGACTATTTAACGACTCTTCTAGCGGACGGTCGGCTCGCCGGGTTACTTCAGAAGCGTCGGAGAATATTGACAATTTTGAATAAAATAATTATTCAAAAATTATTTTATTTTCATATGCAGTTATCGGTTATCTGCATCCTATCGGTTTTTTTTAAATACGATTTTACCGCGCTCTTGCCTGAGAATTACTTAAAATTCTTGTTAATTATTTTTGTGTAAATGATAATCTATAGGGTAAGAGATTAAAACAATTAACATTCAACAAATATGACGAAACACGAAATTTAGAATTAATTGTGTTTTGAAGAAGTTAGCGTACATATAAAAATTAGAGTAAATTTGAACTTTGAATTTTATATTGAAATTTTGTAAAAATGTTTTTAATTCATATCGGAATATACAATATTATTTTCAAAACTTTTAAGAAACAAGAAGTTCTTTATTTACAATACAAATTTTATTCTTTTTATTTAAATAATATCTATTATCGTAAATGTTAAATTTTTTCTATTTCTGTTTGGGCAGGTAGCTTTCGTGTATGTAGCTCCTGTGTATATAGCGTCTGTGTAACCTGGAATTTGGCCAATTGATTGATTTATTACTCCGCGCCTTTTATAAATAGACTTTAGTAAATAGATAATTATAGTTAAAATCTTTGTGTAACAGTTTTCTAAATATCATAATCCATGAGATATTATCTTAATTACCTTCCTTAGAAAATGGTCTGCCCTCCTTAGAATAATAAAAGTCAACTCCTTTGCAATTGGTCAGGTAATGGCGAGCAGATACCACTAATCCGGTAATTGATTTTTGATCGGTATTGAACTGCATTAGTCCAATTAGGGCGAAATAAAAATAGTATATAAAGGGCTCGTTTTGTTGGTTAGGTATCTTCAGTTGCAGTCCAGTTCAGCCTGAACAAGCACCACATAGCAGTTTTGGTAAGTTCATCAATTTGTATTATTTTTTATTTGTTTTAAATTTCTTTCCTGTCATATTCTTATATTTTAAATTGTAATTTGCTGTTTGGCATACCATTGGAGTCCATTCTCTAAGAGCCCATGAAATTCGTTCGCTGTACCTTTTACAATTTACAAAATCGTCCGATCATCATCTTTACATAAATTTAAAATTTGTAAATGCATTACATTCCATCTACATAAACATAGCCTTTCTTTTTCTGGATCAACATTCCTCAGGCTGATTGTATTGTAACATCACTGGGTGAATGTTATCCACAAAACGAAAAGCTCTCGCTACAATCCCATCGTTCAATTTTGTGGTTCTCTAAGCCCTCCAAGTTCTTGATGTAGGAGGAAGTTATATTTAGATAATTTATATAGCTTTTTTGGGCATCAAGAGGTAAAATAGCTTCACATTATGGTGGCATAGGGACCTATGCAGTCCCTCATTCGATCCAGTGATAATTTCTGGGCTGAAACTCTTCGCTTAACTAGCTTTCAACTTTAATTAAAGTTTAAAGCTGGCTTAAGTGATGATTTTCGGTTTCAGAATTCAGTAATATCTTATAGTGTCAAATTAAGCATTTCTCCTGCTATTGCCTGTACCTACGTAATGCATTTCTCGTAGTACGGCTAATAACGGGTCGAGTACCTAATTTCCATCACATTAGCAGAGAATCAAAGGCAGGATGTCTAATGCTTTACTTTTTATGGGTCGACATTTGCCCAACTAGTTCATTTGAAACCATCGGTTCAAATTTAGGTTACTTCGCTTGTTTCTATTTACGTTTTGTGAGCGATGTAGGTTCAATTGTCGGTGGAGTACTCTTTTAACAAATAGTGAATTTCCAGCATAAATTTGCAGAAATTTCATGTGTAAACATTTACTGGGTATATGTCGTATCTATGTACTTTATATCGTAGTACGATCGTTACAACAGTGAATGATTTGCATCTAGTATTACTTCGGGACCAACAAATCTCCAAGAAATGCAAACATTTGACTGGTATTAGTCTGCATAACGTAGTCATTGTCCTATGACGATCAATAAACGTTGGCAGGCATATAATAATTTTGAGTACAATTTTACACATGTAATCACTGTCAGGTGGGCTGGTAGTTCCTATGTTGTTGAATCATAGTAATCACATGGCTACCCTGATAGTTTTCACATATTCATCCAGACTATTTTATTATAATTACTATGATCGTATCCTGTCCTATCGACAATACTCCAATATGCTGTCGGTTTCAGCAGTGGAATTCCTCAGTTTAGTATATGGTGGAACATCCCTGGTTGAAATTTCACTAGTCAATAACTAATTAGTAATTACGAAATATTCCTTCAGAAGGAGAGAAGGGCTTTTCCATTTACACCGAGTGAATCATTTTCATTTCTTGGGTAATTGCCGTAACTACGTATTTTTTTCTTTGTAGTATGACATTTGACAAGGAAATGCATTTGTGTACCTTTCTCCTTACTATCATAACCTTACGTACGAGCTTACTGACAGTTATTGCTTCGCCAGTTTTAGTGTTCTTTATCAACATAAAGCTGGAAGAAGTGATAATTTTCGGCAAGGAAAGACCGATTGAAAATAGATCTCACTGAAGTAGAACTATATTTCGTTTGTCCATTTGGGTTGCAACAACAAAAGAAGTTGTCGACGTATCTTTTCGGCATTGATTCGAGTTTTTAAAACTTATTTGACCCTTCTTACAAAAAGGGAGTTATGTTAGTAATTATGCATAGCTTTCTAGCGTAAGAAGAGTTCGATGAGTTCATCTTCAGTATCACCAGAAGATTTGGTTACTATCAGGCGAGTCGTCGGGTACTATATTATGGATCATAATATGAACTAAGATAATATGTCGCTCCAGTTAGTAAGTTCTGAATAGAAAATCATCCAGCTCTCTGTACATCAAGAGATTATTGTTGTATGCAAATTGTACCAGGTATTATCTCTGTAGTAAGACAGATTTTAGGAGTTCCTGAAGAGTTACGAATTGAAAATTTAGGATTAAGGTGTAGTCAATGTTGTGAGTTTTATTAAAATGTATATCTTGAGGCTAGACTTCAGTACCCTGCAAGAAAATCATAGAAAAAACGTTCGACCGTTTTTCGTTTTTCGACGTGTCGACCAATTATCGATAAAAAATGAGAAAAAACGTAAGTAAAAATATTAGTTTATTTAATTCGGCGGTTTTGGCTACCGGAATGTTCGATGAAAACAGCTGGTTTATTGATAGTTGCGCTAGTAACCATGTAAGCAACAATAAAAATTGGATGAAAAATTTTAATCCTTTTACGGAATCTACATTCTGCACTGCAGACAACGGAAGCCTTACAAGTAAAGGTTCCGGGGATGTGGATACTGGTTTATTTAATGCCAATGATGAAAGTATTGTTAATGGTACTCTTACAAATGTAAGATACGCGCCTAATGTTGTTGCTAATCTTTTGTCTGTAAGCCAAATGGCAAATAGAGGTTATGTATTACTTTTTAATGAAAGTGGTTTTGAAGCTTACCGAAAGGATAAGGTATCTGTAACTGGTGAGATTATATTCACTGGATCGCAAATCGGTGGCATTTATAAATTAGATAGGTCTTCTAGTGGAAGTTCAAGTATTATTGAATCAAATAATGTTCTGTTGCCCGTTAATTGTAAAATTAGTAAGGATATTTGGCATAAGCGCCTAGGTCATATTAGTTGGGCTGCTTTTGATTTATTAAGAAATAATCTTAGTACTGGCATTGTTTTTCAGGGTGACAATATTTACGTGCGTCCATTGTATTGAGGCCAAACAAACTAGAAAATTTTTTCCTAAAGGGCAAGCTAGAAAGGCCGAGAATTTATTAGAGCTGGTAATAATAATAATAATAATAATAATAATAATAATAATAATCTTTATTAATCCCCTTGACATAGCAAACATGTATAGGATAGGTCAAGTTTACAATAGTAAAAATGTTATACAATATTAGAGAAGTTCAACAAATAGAAAGTTTCACAAAATATAAAAGTTTTACAAAATAGGAAGAAACAATTTATTCGGGTTGATAATCCCTTTGATATTACAAACAAATGTTTAGGACAAGTCAAATACAAGATTATGAACATTATACAAAATTGGAACGTTTTACAAAATATAAAATCTTGACAACAAAGGGAGAAACTTTTCATTCAGGTTGTCAACCCTTATACACTGGCGGCAAAAATTAGGGGATATTGCTACATTTTATATATCCAAATAAATATCGGCAATTTTGGCATATGTGCTAGAATGTAGTACAAGAGGCTTCTTATAGCAAAAGTTTTTTTTTCATTTTTCTGTTACCGCAACATCAAATAAGTAAGTTTTTGCCTTGTGCTGTATTTTGCTAGTTTCGCATTTTACATTTAAAATTCGTTTGGTATGTTCAACTACGGTGGTCTGCTATTGTTGATATTTTTCTAATGCCGTTAAGACATTTGGCACCTTCGGAAGCCAATAGAGCAGTTGAAATGCTTCAAGCAGGGTTACGACAAGTAGACGTTGCTCGTGAGCTTAGGACATCGCAAAGTGTTATAAGCAGGCTCTGGAATCGTTATAATGAGACTGGAACAACTTCTAGAAGGCGCGGTCAGGGGCGAAGGAGGTGTACTACAAAGCGACAAGACCGCTACATATCCCTAACTATTAGACGGAACCCCATTCTGCCTGCAACACATTTACGCCGTCAGCTACAAGACCAATTTGTGCTTCCAATCTCTGTAAGAACAGTAAGAAATCGACTGCATGAGATTGGATTATCTGCCCGAAGACCATTTCGAAGTGTGCCACCGAGTCGAAGACATAGAGCACAGAGATTAGAGTGGGTACGTGAAAGAAGCAATTGGAATGTAGAATGGAATTCCGTACTTTATACAGACGAATCTCGTTTTGGTTTCCATAGTGACTCAAGGCGTATACGAGTGTGGAGGAGTCATGGAACACCTCGACATCGCAGCCATGTACAAGAAGTGCATCCCTTCAGAGGTGGCACTGTTATGGTTTGGGGAGGAATTACACTAGGGCACCGTACGCCTTTGTACGTTTGTGAAAACAACATGAACGGAATGATTTATGCTCGTGACATCATTAGAGGTAAGTCGCACCAATGGCTCAAGTAATCGGAGATCAGTTTATTTTTTTGGACGATCAAATAGACTGCATGCAGCAGTAAGGGTGGATTTTTTGCTTCTAAAGCCGTGCTGGTAGATTGTTAGTTTCGAGAAAATTTATCATTCTATCATACACTATTTTTTCAAAAATTTTGGAGATGACACTCAGTACCGAAATTGGTCTATAGTTAGCTATATTTGTAGGATTCCCTTTTTTAAAAATGGGCACAACTTTAGCATGTTTGAGCGAACTCGGGAATGTACCTTCGCTTATAGACAGATTTATGATATGACTTAAAGAGGCCGAAAGTGAGTCTGCCCCAGCCTTTATGATATTTAATGATATGTCATCCACGCCTCTACTAGGGTTATTTTTAAAGCTTAAAATTAAGTTTTCAACCTCTTTTGGTTAGCATTTTAGTCTTTGGTTAGAATTTTGTAGCAATAATTTTTTGCATTACGTTAAACAATTTGGTATTATTCATCAATTAACTGTACCGTATACACCCGAACAAAATGGGGTTCAAGAACGTTGTAATCGTACTATCATTGAAAAGGCAAGAACGTTATTACAGTATGAAGAAAGACGCACGAGTAGGGATAGAAAATCCGAAAATAGAAGTGATTGTTATGATGATAGACGTGGAAGCAAAAGAGATGTTGTTTTCTATGAATCAGATGAAGAAGGACAACGTTATGTCAATAGAAATTTGTGGCAGCGCAGAGACGAACATTTAGAAGATGATGAAAGACGGTACAGGAAAAATTCAAGGGATGGATTCAGAACAGATTTAGATGAAGTTGATGACCACATGAGCAGTTTGAATATCGGACGAAAATTCGCGCTTACATTCAAAGACGTTGAGGACACCATTCGACCGTTTGATGGGAGAGATGGATATCCAATGAAGAGGTGGATTTCGCAACTTTGAAGAAGTTGCCAGCTTGATGGGCTGGAATGAGCTACAGAAACTTATTTTTGCGAAAAGATCACTAAAAGGATTGGCCAAATTGTTTGTCCAGTCAGAAAAATGAATCAGATCATGGGGGGTGCTGAGAGAGCTGTTAGTGGAAGAATTTGAAGTTAAAACCAGTAGTTCTGAAATTCACAAGAAATTGATGCAACGGAAAAAGGGAGATAAGGAATCAGTTCAAGAATATGTTCTAATTATGAGAGAAATTGGAAGTCGAGCAGGGTTAGAGGCTGAAGTTATTATCCAATACATAATTGATGGGATTCCTGATGGAAGGATGATTCGGCAAATAAATTTATTCTATATGGGGCCAGAAATTTTATCGAATTTAAAGAAAAAGTGAAAATTTATGATCGGGCGAAAGCTGGAAAAATTATTACAAGCCAAGATCAGAAAATAAGACGAGAATGGAAGAAAAGGGGAGGCGAAGATGAGCGAATAGAAGATAAAAGGTCGAGTGAAGTAATGGAAAGAAGAAAAGCCAGAACTTGCTTTAATTGCGGGGCAAGAGGACATATGTCGCGTGATGGTCCGGAGAGAGCCAGGGGGCCTAAATGCTTCAAGTGCAATCAACATGGCCATCTTGCTAATCAATGCACCAGAAGAAATGTGCGAAACGATTCAACAACCAACACGTATATTCGGGTGAATGTAATTGAAGAGACGCCGAAGAATAAATTGAACCTGATAATTGATTCGATTGAAATTACTGCGTTATTTGACACAGGTAGCGACATAACTGCACTTCGGAAGAACGTTTATGATACATTTTTTTGCGAACAGTATAATTCTCAACGAAGAGCGCATCCATTTGAGAGGACTTGGCGATAGTAAGGTGGAAACGCTAGGATTCTTTACCCGCAAAGTTATCGTCAATGATGAGGAATGTATACTCGACATACATATAATACCCAAGAGTGCTTCTAATTTCAGAGCCATAATAGGTAACAAATTGTTGTCTCAATTGGACATAAATATCAGGGATGGTCACATAGAGGTCTACAAGAGAGACACGGAAAATTTTTTAATGCATATTTCCGAAGAGAAGATTCAGGAGCTGGATTTGGAACATATCAAATCAGAAGTTACAAAGGAAACGGTAAAGTCCTTGATGTATAATTACAGACCAAATAAGATTAGGACAACGGATATTGAAATGAAGTTGATTTTAAAAACCGAAGAGCCTATTTATCAGAGATCTCGAAGGTTGGCGCCTACGGAAAGAGAGGAGGTAAACAAACAAGTGGAAAAATGGATTGAAGAAGGCATAGTTCGACCGAGTCATTCTGACTTTGCAAGCCCCATTGTTATTGTAAGAAAAAAGGACGGAAGCTCACGAATATGTTGCGATTACAGGAAATTGAACAGAAACGTCATCAAAGACCGATTTCCTTTGCCTCTTATAGAAGACATTTTGGATAGACTTCAGGGAGCAACGGTGTTTAGCACTATCGATTTGAAAAATGGGTTTTTCCATGTACCAATGGAGTCAGACAGCATTAAATATACATCATTTGTGACTCCTGATGGTCAGTTTGAATTTTTGCGGTGCCCATTTGGACTTTGTAATAGTCCTGCCGTTTTTCAAAGATTTATTGCAAGTATTTTAAATTCCTTGACATTGAAGGGAATAGCCATTTATTATATGGATGACATAATAATACCTAGCAAAAACGACGAAGAGGGGCTAGAAAGATTAAAGATATTGTTGGATTTAGCGCGAGATTATGGATTGCAAATTAAGATGAGTAAGTGCCAGTTTTTGAGGAAACGAGTTCAACCTTCGGTGGAAAAGTCATTAGCCTTCAGAAAGTACCCTATTCCAACTACAATTAAACAGTTGCAAGCATTTCTGGGTCTTACCGGATAGTTCAGAAAATTCATTTCATCGTATGCCATAATAGCTAGACCACTGTCCGAACTATTGAAGAAAGATGCCATTTTCACGATGGGAGATGATCAAATTCTCGGTTTCAACACTCTTAAAGAACTTCTCAGCAGTGAGCCGGTGTTGTATATTTATAGAGCCGGATATGAGATAGAATTGCATACTGAAGCACGCGAGTTTGGCTACGGGGCCTGCTTATTGCAGAAAAACGACGATGGGAAATTTCATCCGATATATTTCATGAGTAAGATGACTTCACCAGCCGAACAAAAGTACACCAGTTACGAATTGGAAGTGTTAGCCATCATCGGAGCGGTGAAAAAGTTTCGTATTTATCTCCTGGCTACTAGGTTTAAGAAAGTAACTGACTGCCAGGCATTCCAGAAAACTATGGACAAGATGGATCTTACCACAAGAGTTGCTAGATGGGCACTTTTGTTGGAAGAATATAATTATGAGAACATAGAAGAGGAAGTCGTATGCAGCATGTAGACGCGTTAAGTAGATGTCATGGTGTTATGTTGATGAAAGAGGCAGTGGAAGAGTCGACGTTAAAAAGAATTAGAATGGCGCAGGAAAAAGACGAAAATATTCTGGCAATAAAGAAAATTTTGGAAACGCATGATGCTTATAATTATTTTTTAAAGTGTAATGTTCTCTATAAGCACATGGAAGGAAGAGAAGTTGTAGTAGTTCCAAAACCGCTGCAAACCGAGTTAATCAGGAGGGCACATGAGATGGGACATTTTGCAGTCAAGAAAACTAGAGAAGTTTTACAGCGAGACTTCTATATTACAGGGATTGTGGAAAAAATTGAAAAAATAATACGCAGTTGCATCGCATGTATACTAGGAAACAAGAAAGAAGGGAAAAAAGAGGGATTCTTGCATTCGATACCAAAAGACGAACCGCTCAGTACTTACCATGCTGATCATCTAGGACCCATACCATCTACTAGTAAAAATTACAAACATATTTTAGTCATTGTGGATGATTTTTCTAAATTTGTTTGGCTTTACCCTACGAAATCAACGACGACAAAGGAAGTAGTTAACTGCTTAATAAAGCAGCAGAAGAATTGTAACCGACAGAGGAACAGCCTTTACCTCTAAAGAATTCGATGAGTATTGTAAAACTGAAGGTATTCAGTATATTCGTATCACTACTGGTGTTCCAAGAGCGAATGGACAAGTAGAAAGGATAAACAGGATACTGATTCCTGTTCTTACCAAGCTTACGTTAGACGATCCTATGAAATGGTATAAAAGAGTGCATATAAGTGCATAGAGTCTTGAATTCGACATTTCATAGATGTGTAAATTCTACACCATTTGAAATTCTGTTTGGTGTTAAAATGAGAATCCAGAACGAAGTAAAAATTAAAGAACATATCGAAGAAGAGATGATAGAAGAATTCGACGAAAAGAGAAAAGAATTGAGGGATGATGTTCGACGACAAATAGCCAAAGTTCAGGAGGAAAACAGAAGGGGTTTTGATAAGAAAAGAAAGGCTGCACAGAAGTACAGAGAAGGTGAGTTAGTCGCCATCAAGAGGACTCAGTTCGGACCGGGTTTGAAGCTAAACAGGAAATTTTTGGGTCCGTACGAAATATTAAAGGTAAAAAGAAATGATAGGTATGACATTGCAAGAGTGGCAGTACACGACGGTCCTGCAAGAACATCCACTTGTGCTGAATTTTTAAAACCCTGGGTTGATGGAGATGAAGAATCCGAGTCGGATTCTTGTCAGGATGGCCAAATGTAGGGTTTATTATTCAAAGTACGCGCCTCGCGTTTATCTGTGGGTGGCCGGGGAGAGAGGATCATTGGAAAAGAAGACGTTAAGACGCTCGGTTGCTTTTTTGCTACCGAATCTCTGCTCTGTTATAAAGTTATGCTTTTTCGAGTTACATTAAATGTGTTCTTTAAACGTGTTTTAAATAAGAACCCTAGACAATTCATAAAAAGTCTACATTTATCAATCATTCTCTCCTCAAAAAAACTAAGTATATCTACTATTCTTTAAGCGGCGATGAGTTTATTCCTCATACTTCATTCATCCGCGCATACTATTCACTCTCTCTTACATCCAATAAAATACTTAATCTATTATTTACTAGGTACTTAACTTTCTATTTAATGCTGTGCACCATGCGCTCCATGCTGCGCCCGGATCCAGCTTTGCTGTCCTCTGGAGGTCGATTTCCTCAATGACTTTGGTACTCCGTAGTTCCATCATCCGTTTCTCCTTGTCTATTATCGCTCCTTCCAAATGGTGCTCTCCCAGCGAGAGAATACTAGATTCGAGAGATTTTGAAGAACCTCTCGATCGGGCCGTTGTCCAACTGCGCCTCCACCATGTCACGGGAAAAAGGGGTGGTGATGTACCTTACAGTCCCTTTCCTCGTGTTAAGGGTCGTAACTCGAAGATATAACTCGCTTGGCTCTTTTAATAAAACAGTTCGTACCAATAACAACATTTATTTAGATCCACAAATCATCACTAGTAACAACTATAATCACCCAGACTTCTCCCGGGCGGGAGCCCCCGGAGAAGAAAGCTCCGCCGTTCTGGCGTACCTTTCATTTATCAGTTTTCCGATGACCCAATACGTGATAATTGGCGTATTATAATTGTTAGAATTATGGATTTACATACATCGTTTATTTACTAACGGATTTATTGTTTGACAACGACTGACCAACTGACACCTCAAGAGCTACAGACACCCGTATTTTTAAGATTACAAAACATAACAAAACAACTCCTTAGATACGTATACGGCCTTCTTCTAATATTTTATTATATTGATGAGAGCCTTATACGTTAACACTAACTTAACTAACTAACTTAACTGTCATTGTTTTCTACACTCCCCCTCAATGACGCAATGTTCCAAACCCATTCTTTGGCAAAACTTTACAAAACTAGCCTTTGCCAAAGGTTTGGTGAATATGTCGGCCAACTGACTTTCGGACTCAACGTATTCAATATCGATTACATTATTCCGCAATTTGTCCCTGATGATATGAAACTTTATGTCCACATGTTTCAGTTTTCTGTGAAATTGTGTACCTTTACATAATTTTATAACTGACTGATTGTCTTCATAAAGTCTCACCTGAACATAATCTTTCACAATTTTTAAGTCGTGTACAACATTCCGAATCCAGCAAGCTTCACTCGCAGCTAAACTTAATGCCACGTATTCTGCTTCGGTAGACGACAAGGAAACTGACGTCTGCTTTCTAGAAGCCCAGGTGACCGTACAGTCTAGTACTTGGAAAATATATCCAGCTGTGGATTTTCGATCCACTCCGTCTCCAGCCCAGTCTGAGTCGGCGTACCCTATAATGAGGTTCTCTTCTAGATTTTCACCATTCGGAATCCTGTACACTAAACTCAAATCTATTGTATTTTGTACATATCGCAAAACTCGTTTTAAGCATTTCCATAAATCATAACTCGCACATGATTGATATCGACTCAAAATATTTAAACTCAAACATAAATCTGGTCTTGAACCTAGCATGGCGTACATTAGTGATCCTATTAATTGTCTACATTTTTGTTCAATTTCATAATTTTCCGATTTTTCTCTTTTCAAAAACTCATGTCTAAACATATATTCCATAGGAGTGCTCACCCCCTTACACTTGTCCATATTAAATTTTAATAAAACATTTCTTAGGTAATTACTTTGATTTAGGTAAATTTCGCCCTTATCTATATCCTGAACAATTAATATTCCTAAGAAATATTTTACCAACCCCAAATTTTTCATTTTGAATTTTTCGTTCAGAACATTCTTTACTTTTGTTACCTCTCCTGGTTCAGTTCCTGCTATCAACACGTCGTCTACATATATTAAAAGAAAAATTTTAGAGTTGTCATCAGCCTTTATATACAAACAGTAATCAAAATGTGATCGAATAAAACCAATAGAGGTAATTACGCTATTAAACTTATCATTCCAATCTTTCGGCGAATTCTTTAAACCATATAATGATTTTTCCAATTTGCAAATAGTTCCTTCCTTTTCTTCAAACCCTTTTGGTAGTGAAATATATACATCATCCTTGATAATTCCATTTAGAAACGCATTACAAACATCTAACTGATAGATTGGAATTTTTAGGTGATTACAAATTACTAACAAAATTCTTACCGACATTAGTTTCGCTACAGGACTGTAAATGTCCTCACTCAGAATTTCCTTTTGTTGGAAACCTCTTGCTACTAACCTTGCTTTGTAACTCTTTACTATGTTTTCTTCACCTCTCTTTTTCTTGAAGATCCACTTACAATCGATAACTTCATGGCCGCCAGAGTCGCCTACTACCTTCCAAGTTTCATTTTCAATCAACGCGCTCACTTCATTTTCTACTGCTTCCTTCCATTTTTCAGCATCATCTTGTAACAGGGCTTCTTCATATGTCTTTGGATCGTTATCTTCCTCTAAGAAAGTCATAAAAGTCATATCATAATCATTAAAACGACATGGACGATTAATATCTTCTCTATTTCTCAAATCATACTTTCTTCCTACCGGTGGAACATTTTGACTTTCTGGAGTATCTTGAAGTTCTTGGTTATTGTTGTCCTCCTCTAGACCTCTATCTTCAGGATTTAATTCACTTTCACTCGTCACTTCCTCTTCATTTTCTGAGTCCCAGATTTCAACAACATCTACAATTTTTTCTTGATTTATACTTGTATTTTGGGTATATTCTTCTGGAAAAAATACGACATCTCTGTAGCAACCAACTGTATTTGTTTTTGGACAATAAATTCGATATGCCTTGACATTTTCACCATATCCCAAGAATATTCCTTCCTTGTTCTTTGGATCCCATTTTAGTCTCGTTTCCTTTGGTACGTGTACAGACACTCTCTGACCGAAGGTTCTAAACTCATGTAAATTCATTGATTTACTCGTATTACTCCATAACTCGTAGGGCGGTTTGTTTTCGACTGAACTTTTACCTGTTCGATTCAAAACGTATGCTGCATTATTTACCGCTTCTGCCCAGAACTTCTTTTCCATCCCTTGTATCATGGTTCTTCCGGCTTCGACCAAGGTCCGTACCTCTCGCTCAGCCCTTCCGTTCTGTTGTGGGGTGTAAACTACTGATCGTTGATGTTTGATTCCTTTCATCTCTAACATTCGTTTAACTTCTTTATTTATAAATTCCAACCCGTTATCTGTACGTAGAGTTTTCATTTTATAACCGGTTTGTCGTTCCGCGAGTGCAATAAAGTTTTCGATGTTAGATTTTGCTTCATCTTTACGTTTCAAAAAATATACTGACCTATATGTAGTGTAGTCATCCTTCAATACTAGGAAGTACTTTGCTCCCCCTAGAGATGTGTTTTCCATTGGGCCGCACAGGTCTCCATGAACCAACTCTAAAGGTTGTGTTGCCCTTGACTGACTTTTGCAAAATTTTAACTTATGCTGCTTCCCTGACAGACATTTCTCACATACAAAATTCTTCACTTTATTAAATTTTATTTCGTGTTTCATTAGAACTGATTCTACTTGCCTTATATTTTGATGTGCCAAACGGTTGTGCCAAGTTTGAATATCCTCTACTGACTCAGCTATATTACCAGTTAATACCGCTTCTTCTTGCATGAAATTCATAATGTACAGGTTATTATTTACTCTTCTTGACGTTGCTCTTACTCTACCCTGTTCATCTATAAATTTACATAAGTTATTATTCGATATCATTGAAAAACCTTTGTCTAACGCTCGTCCTACTGAAAATAAATTAACTTTCAAATTTGGAACATACAGTACGTTTAATAGTTTGGTTCCGATATATGTTTCTCCGTTGTAAGCCATCACGTTGATTTTTCCCGCGCCTTTTACTTCTAGCGTGGACCCGTCTCCTATTTTCACCTGTTTGCCGACGTTTTCTTCCACTAGTGACTCGAATGATTCTCTTCTTCCGCACATGTGTTCGGTAGCTCCCGTATCCATGCACCAATCATTCGGTTTAAGAACCCTTGATGTTCCTACGAATGCATTTGTTAGGTTCGCTGTTTCAGGCTCCTTCTTCTCCTCTTTATTCTTCTTAAACCAACAGTCCGCTGCAATGTGTCCCATTCGTTTACAGTAATTGCATTGTTTCTTCTTATTATTTGCTTTTCCTCTCGCTCTGCAGTCTCTCGCCTTATGCCCCTGCTTGTTGCACACGAAACATTTTACAGCTTTTACATTTCTGTCCCTGCTAAACATTGAGCTCGCCAAAGCAGTTGTTTCTTCGTATGAAGTCGCTCGTTCCTCTTCAATTAGTAGTCTCCTAGTCAGTTCATCCAAATTTTGTTTTTCAATTGACACTGATTCCCAAGCTGATCGGAAATGTTTGTACTTTTCAGGTAGAGCCATCAGAATTTTCGTTATTATCATCTTATCGGATATTACTTCTCCTGCTTGTTTTAATTTATTACGTATCTCCTCTATCTTCGAAATGTACGAAGATACGCTCTCGTCGTTGCTGAATTCCATTGAGAAGAATTTCTGTTGCAATAAATGTACACTTACAATTGATTCTTTATCGTAAACAGACTTTAATTTGGACCACATGTCTTTCGAAGTCTCACAGGATAGTAAATGGGTCATTGGTCCTTGTTCAATCCTCGTGACTATTATTTCTTGTGCTTTCGCATCCTTCTTGTCCCAGGTCGCTACTTCTGGAACTTCCATGGGTCTTGGAATCTCGCCATTTGCGATTTTGAAGCAGTCTTTGCCTCGCAGTATCACTATTGTTTGGAACTTCCACACTATCCAATTTTCTGCTCCTTTTAGTTTAAACGATGATTGTACTACTTCGTTATCCATGTTTATACTCTGTCTTTTTACACTTTTAATTTTACAACGTTTCTGGGCCCATAACCTGTTAGAATTATGGATTTACATACATCGTTTATTTACTAACGGATTTATTGTTTTACAACGACTGACCAACTGACACCTCAAAAGCTACAGACACCCGTATTTTTTTAAGATTACAAAACATAACAAAACAACTCCTTAGATACGTATACGGCCTTCTTCTAATATTTTATTATATTGATGAGAGCCTTATACGTTAACACTAACTTAACTAACTAACTTAACTGTCATTGTTTTCTACAAGAAGCATATTTCGAACAAGTAGAAGTAGCACAATCAATACCTTTTAGGGTTATAATTATGCTTAATTATAATTGAGAGCCCAATTTTTTGTGTAATTTTTCAGACATTAAATTGTTCTGAGAACCAGTGTCGAGAAGATCGCGAACGATAAACCATTTATCACCGCTTGATATTTTGATTTGGACCGTAGACAACAACACCTCCGTTGACCGCGAAAAGCTGCAAACCAGAAGAATCTCCAGAGACGTTAAGAGATTCTGAAAGAGACAACTCATTGGAACGCTCCTTAGCACTTATATTGACAGCAGACACGTGGGATGTTGAACTTTCCCTTTCCGACGAAGGCTTCGGCGACTCTTGGCGAGCTTGCTTAAAACAGAGCAAAGAATTGTGCCTCTGATTGCAAAACCTGCAATCCAAAACAGATGAACACTTGGTTTGACGCTTATGTCGAAGACACACCGCGCAGTAGTTCAATTGCATAACTTTGTTGAATCTCGCTTTTACAGGTAGCTCCAGAAATTTTGATTAATGGTTCAAGAAGTGCTCGTCGCTGCAAAATGGACAAGAAGTAGCGCTAGTTTGAGCCAACGAAGAGACCCGAGAAAGAATTAGAAGCCCCCTTTTTTGTAGTCATATTACTCTTCACCAACTGCTTGCCGTTATCGATAGTGTCACACCTGTCAGATAAATCAGAGTGTCATCCACTGTCGGGATAGTTTTGGGAAACTTTCGTGCGAAATCAGAAGAAGTTTTAGCATCGGCCTTCGTTTTGACAACATAAGCTATGACAGCAGCCTTAAACTCTGCATCAGAACTGCCCTCGTTGACAACTGTGTCATGCAAAGAACGTACTTCAGACTCTTTTCCCAATTTAGGAAATTCGAACAAGCTATCCAGATAACTAAACATAAGCAACTTTTTATTATCGTAGCGTTTCTTCAATAATTCAACGGCTAAATTATAATTAGCTTGCGTTGACTTCAGCTCTTCGACGATTTGTGCAACAGGACCTTTCAATGAATTTTTCAAGTAAAGGATTTTCTCAGTTTGTGAAAGATCGGCATTAGAACCAACCAAAGAATCGAACGTATCAAAAAAATTTCGGAAATTTTGGAATTCGCCGGCGAAGTGCGGCAGCGAAATTGTGGGAAGCTTCACGTTGTTGCGAATCGTTTGAAGCACAAGACGTAACCCGAGACTCGTACTGCGCTAGCCTATCATCTACCTTAGCTGACAGCGTAAAAAAATCCTCCTGAAATTCTAGAAAGATTGGTAGATAACCTGTTCCCGTATTATCGGCACGAAGCTGCTCACAAATAATTTTATATTCGTTTAAAAACGGTTTAATGACTTCGAATCTGCGTTTAATATCCCTACAATTGGCATCCGCCAAAGGTTCTGTCATGTCAAAAAATAAAATCGTTAAATTGTCCTAGCCGTTCTAACACAAGGTTAGCCTTTACGAATAATAATTTCGTAGCTTTAGGGGCAATTGAAAAAGCCTTAAAAAATAAAAACTATTAAAAATTGCACGTGTCACCAATATATGTCAAAATAAATGGACAAGAGGCTCTTATGATGAAATTAAAATGAATTCGTCGTAAGGACGTTTTAATTTAAATTTAGAGCACTAGCGAGCAACCGTATATGAACTCTGTATTCGATGCAGCGAACCCAAGCAAATAACTCGGCAACAAAGTACCGATGAATAAATTTTACCGCAAGTAGATTCAGGGACAACACCCGAAAAGAGAATCAAGCGGACGCAAAATAGGAGTAAACAAATGAGTTGAATAGGGCCAGTTCAAAATGGTACTTACCCTCTCAAAACTCCTAGACCGTCTGACTCTGACTACTGTTCGGGCTGTTCCTGGCGCTGCGTAGACCGTAGACTCCGAATCCGGCTCGAAGGACCACTTTGTGGAGTCGCGGGACTGTTACACGCCCTTGCACAAGATTGCCAAAATGGGCGAGACCTGTTTGACCAACAGGGAAGGTACCAAATAAAGCTCCTGCTGGAACTGGGGCTCGATGCTGGAGCGTTCGTATTCAATACGAATTCGTAAAATTACGAAGGGATCATTTACGCTTTCGAATTAGAATTGGTATCCTGGAGACCCACTCGTAATGAGAATCGTAATCGTGTTTTGAATGCGATCGCATATTTGGCAACGATGCGAAATCTGTCAAAAATACTTCAAAACAATCTCAAAAACTCAAACGTTAAGTACGAGTGGTATAGTAAAATAGTTAAAATATTTGTATATAAACACCCTGTGGTGTTTTCGAACTTGGGGTTTAATGGGTAGATAAATGCGGTCGTAATTCAGAGTATCCAAAAGTTGTCAATAAATGAGTATTCAAAGAGTGTGCAAAAATTATATCCCAAAAAAAGCTATACCACTATTAACCACAAGCGAGACTATAGAATAATGATTGTAAAAACGATGTAAACATGAGATTTGACGTTAGGAAAACAATTACGAGTGCCCAGCGTCACTCGCAGCTATCGCTCGCATTGAATACGCGCACGCACTAAATGCGATCGGTCAAGAAATGTCATGAATACGAAATACGATTGCGAATGCAAATGCGACTTCGAATTTGACTTACGAACGCTCCAGCATCGAGCCCCTGATCTAATTTTGCAAACAAATAATATAAAATTAATTTTTCGTGAGCAGCTTCATTTTTACAAGTCCTGCAAAATTTTCCTCTTCGAAAACTTACGAAAATGGCATCTAAGAGAGAGCTCAGGTGTTAAACACGTCACTTCGGTGATGGACAAAAAAATGATTAATAATATTATATGTTTTTTGTTAATCTTAAGATTATTTTATAAATAATCAGAAATAATATTTGTCCTAAAAAAAAAATGAGTCCATCAAGGTTGTCCCCCATCCTAAACATGCAGACAACTAGAAAATAAAAAATGAACAATACATAGATTGATTTTTTTTCTATAGCTTGATAAATATTGGCCTAATTAAATGGCCATTAATTAATTTTATATTATTTGTTTGCAAAATTAGATCTGGGCTCCCGGTCTATACAGGACATAAAAATCTACGGAAACTATCCAACAAACTACAATAACAAACAGATTCCAAACGCTTTCGAATGACAACACACAAGAAGTTGAAGGCGCTAAAGACAATCCTTCCAGTGGAAATAAGAGCCAGCCACCAAATCAAACACAAAGAGATCCCAAACCACCACCTATTTATTTGTATGGAGTTAAAGATTATAAACTGATGTTAGATAGTTTAGCTACAGTAACACCAGAAGAAGCACTGCCTAATAATGTAATAAGGATTAATGCCCATGTTCCAGACACTTATAGAAAACTTCTCACCTATATGAGAGGAGAGAACATAGTACATTACTCCTACCAAATAAGACAGGAAAGAGCTTACAGAATTGTCATCCGAGGACTACATCACTCTGTTCCACTAAACGATATAAAAAATGAACTATCCGAAAAAGGCCTCACAGCAAGAAATATTATCAATGTTAAACACAGACTTGCAGAGGAACCACTTCCCTTATTTTTTGTACGTCTTGAACCAAAGAACAACAACAAAGTAATATTTAACCTGGAATACATCTCACACACAAAAATTGATATTGAGCCACCAAGATACGAAAAAAGTATTACCCAATGTATGCGTTGTCAAGCTTACGGGAACTCCAGAACTTATTGTACAAAACTATGTGACTGCATGAAATGTGCAGGTCCACATGATACCAAAATTTGCAAAAAACCTAAAGATACACCAGCTACTTGTGTGCTATGTAAAGGTAAACATCTCCGGGGAATACCCTGCAGCACCTTTTAGAGTACCTCGGTTGTAAAGCAGTCGGGCGGGAAGGGTTTGAGGTGGAACGTGTGGAAACACACCGACCACATAAGGGGGACTATCACCTGGCAAAGGAATTAGTTACCTATGAGCGGAGTACCTGGGTTATACGTTCGTTTAGGCCTTATAAATCTCCGGGGAAGGATCAAATATTCCCGGCTCTGCTTCAACATGGCTGGGAGTCAATTGATCCAACCTTGGTGCATATCTTTCGGGCCTGTTTGGCAAGCAGATATGTACCTGAACAGTGGAGACAAGTGAAAGTTGTCTTCATACCCAAGCCCGGTCGTACTACCTACATCGCGGCTAAGTCCTTCAGGCCTATCAGCCTAACATTCTTTGTGGTAAAAACACTGGAGAGGTTGGTTGATCGGTATATGAGGGATAAGGTTGGGCTTAGGCATCCTTTGCACAACAACCAGCATGCGTTCCGGTCAACAGAAAGTGCCGTACACCACCTGGTAACCCAGGTGGAAAAGGCCCTGGAAAATGGCATGATCGCCCTGTGCGCATTCCTTGACATACAGGAAGCTTTCGACAGCACACCTGTAGAATCAATGTTTCGGGCTACGGCAAATCATGGAATAAAGCCGATGTTAATTCATTGGCTTGGGGCCATGTTACGCAACCGCACGGTAGAGGCCACATGGAAGTACCATGTGGCTAAAACGGTAGTCGATTAGGGCTGCCCACAGGGGGGCATTCTTTCCACCACGCTGTGGAACCTGGTAATCGACGAACTAATATCCCTATTAAAAACGGTGAGGGTTTTCTAGCAATTGGGTATGCCGATGATATCATTGTCCTGGTTGTTGGAAGGCATATTACCGTCCTCAGGGACCTAATCCAAAGGGCTCTGAATAGAGTACAGGGGTGGTGCAATGACCACGAACTTGCAGTTAATCCTGCCAAGGCTGAGGTAGTTGCCTTCACCAAGAAGAGAGGTGTAAGACCTGTGGATCTACATCTTGGCGGTGTACCACTTCCAGTGGTTGAACAAGTGAAATAAATATCTGGGAGTGATCCTGGATAAGACACTGACATGGAAGGCTCACCTTGATAGTCGCCTAGGCAAGGTGACTAACACGTACTGAGCCTGCAGAAGAGCCATTGGACTGAAATGGGGACTAACCCCCAAGACAATCCTATGGTTCTATAAAGTGATCATGCTGCCTATGCTCACATATGCGGCTCTGGTCTGGTCTGGTGGCCGAGGGTAACCTTGGCAACGGCTAGGTCGCAACTGGCACGCCTTCAAAGGGTGGTCAGCTTGGGGGCAACTGGCTGCATGAAGACTACACCAACGGCTGCACTGGAAGTGATTCTTGGACTTCGGCCTCTTTACCATGTGATTGAGGCTGAGGCTGGGAAGGCGCTCCTACGCTTGCAAAGTTTGGGATACGTGCGAAGTGGGGAAGGGAACAGGCACGTCAACAAGCTTAGGCTTCTGGGAGATATGGCTTCAGCGGCTGATGGCTTCATGCGCAGGGACTCCTTCGTAATCCCCTACAGGGTTAAGATCCGGAATAGAGAATTCTGGGAGAGAGAGGGAAATTCAAAGTCTCATGGGATGGCCTGGTACACAGATGGCTCATGCTCCAGCGATGGGGCCGGGCCTCCGAGTTTACTCCAGGAAGCCAAGGACACAAGTTTGTGTTCCACTGGGTAAGGAGGTATCTGCATATCAGGCTGAGATATACGCTATCTTTTTAGATCCGCGGCTCCTTTTAGCGGCACGGGCCCGACCTTCGGCCTTACAAAACAGACAATCCGTAGGGAGGCGAGAGATTGGCTGAGGAATCAACACCTCGCTCATTGGAGCACCTTACAGGGTCTTAGACAGTTCAAGCTTCCATTATGGGCATGGACTGATGGACATGCTAAGGCGGCTCTAGGACTACCAAGGAGTAGGTTAAGGAAGATAGCAGTGCTCCTAATAGGGCACTGCTGTCTGAGAAAACACCTCTATAACCTAGGTTTAAAGGAGAATCGCCTATGTAGGGGTTGCGGAATGGCTGATAAAACATCGGACCATATTCTCCTAGTGTATCCCTATTGGGCTGTGTTGCGCAGGCGAATCTTCGGAGTCCCTGCTATGGTCCCTGGGGACATAAACAGGCATTCACTGAGAAAGATCGAGTCCTTCATCGAAGGACTCGGCTTCATGAATACATAAGCAGCAGGAATGGCACAATGGACCCGTCGGTGGCCTCAGTACCGGAACCTTGGCTTGAACATGGCTCGGCTAAGGGTCGCCTGCGACTAAGTAGTAGTAGTAAAGGTAAACATCCTGCTAACTACAAGGGTTGCTCCATTTATAAAGATTTAATAAAGGCAAGAAACAAAACAAGTTCTAATAAAGTAGATTCTCCTAATATGCACACTTCTAACAACACAAGAATCCCTCCAAACACACAACAACAACAATACTTCAATCAACAAACATATGCACAAGCAGTAATGGGGAACTCTAACATCAATAATGGCGAAACATGGCACCAATCATCTGATCTTGCAGCACAATTAACCACCTTCCTAAACGAATTTAAAGCAATGTTCAATTAACTGATAAACCAAAATAGCCTAAACATGGTCCTAAACATGCTAAGCACAGTAATAAATAAAATAGCATAATGTTCAACTCTCTGCGACTAGTACTCTGGAATGCCAACGGACTTCCAATTATAAATTGGAACTAGAACAAATCCTTCATGAAGTCCTTCAAATAGACATTGCATTAATCAATGAAACTCACTTCACCACAAGGACTATGATAAAAATTCCGTAGGGGAGACCGGGGCTTTTTGCCGCAGGGGTAAGTCGCCGCACCGGGTTTTTCTTTTAAACGATAGGTATAGCAAATCTGCATATTATATCTACGTGATGCTAAATAAAGACCGATACTGTGTATGTACTTTCAATAATGTAAAAGCAATATTATGGAGTTTACGTGGAAAAGTTCAAAATATTAAGGGTAACGTAAGTTTTTATACACAGTATATTTGTAATATCTTTTGTTACATTTATTATTTGAAAATTGGAAATACCTTGTTTTAATCGGTGGACTATCTGTTTTACTAGACAATTATTGAGAGAATGTATTTATTTACATTTTGTTGTGTTGTTAATTATTAACTCTCGAATTAGGTTTTATAACGTAACGTGTTTATTATCGTTAAATATAAGGTATCGTAACATAAAAGGTAACATGACATGGCGTCCGTATCTCTGACGTTGTTGACGTTGACATCCCGGTTGACAGCTGTCGAACTGGTGCCAACATAAAGACATGACAGTTTCTCCCCCACTTAATCTGGAAACTGGGGAGTATTTCTAGTAGCGGATATAATCGTCTAGGCGTGCCGGTGCTCTACGTATCCGACGAACTCGTTCTTCTCTTGGTTCAGGTGTAGGTGGTTCCCCCAACGGCAGTTGCGCAGGAACCGCTCTTGGCACTGGTCTCGAAATGGTCCTTGGGACATCAAATGAGTTAGTTGGCCCAAATGTTACTTGCTTTTTTGCAACTAACGTAGATCGAAGTTGGTTAACGTGTCGTTTTATACTTCTTCCTGAGTCCATGAAAACTTGGTAATGTCTGGACCCGAATTTCTTTTTTATTACTCCAAATTCCCACACGTCATGATTGTTCTTGAACATTTTTACTTGGACTCTCTCCCCCACATTGAATGAACGGCAGGTTTTTTCTTGATTCGTTGAGGTTTGAACTTTCTTTGGAAACATTGCATCTAATCGAATTCGAAATTGTCGCTGAAGGTACATTTCTGCAGGCGACTTGCCACATGCCAGTGGTGTCGCTCTGTATCGAAATAGAATTCTTCTTATCTTCTCGTGGATCGGTACATTTTCATTTGAAACTGCTTGAAGTTTCTTCTTTAACGTTTGAACATTGCGTTCGGCAAGTCCGTTCGTGGCTGGATGGCCCGGTGCTATGAATTTTTTAAATATTCCTCGGTCCTTACAATACGTACGAAATTCATCACTCTGGAAAATGGACGCGTTATCAGAAACCATTGTCTCTGGATACCCATGCATTGAAAACACATCGTCTAATAGTGAAATGGTTGAAGAACTACTTGGAGCAACTTTCGAAATTTTGATCTCAGCCCACTTTGATTTTGCGTCGACAATTACCAGGAAAAAATTATTTTCAAGTGGACCCGCGTAATCAATATGAATCCGTTCCCAGTTTCTCTCTGGTGGATCCCATGGATGGACAACTACTTTCACCGGATTTGTTCTAGTCTGTGCGCAGCTTTCACAGCTTTTGACCAGTCTTTCAATATCTTTGTCAATATTATGCCAGTATACATATCGACGTGCAAGTTGTTTCATTTTAGTCATGCCTATATGCGTTTGATGGAGTTCTTCTAAGATCCTTGAACGTAAGTTGGATGGAATAACAATTCTGTCTTGTCGAAAAATAATACCGTCGCTTAATGTATATTCTGTATCTTTCGAATTCTGCTGTATTTCATGCATTATCTTACTTAATTCTGGATCTTTCGATGTCTCCTGCTGGATAGATTTAAACGTAATTTCTTCAGTTGATATTTGAAAAATCGTTTCGAAATATATTTGATTAACTTCCTCGCCAATAGATTCATCATGTGACGGACTGGAATATGGCAAAGGCGCTCTAGAAAGACAATCTACGTTCTGGTTATCCTTCCCCTTCTTGCATTTCACACTGTAGTTGAATCCCGATAGAAATGATGCATATCTGAGTAGTCTAGCTGACGTCATTTGAGGTAATGCTTTTTTCTGGTGGAAAATTCTTGATAATGGTTCATTATCTGTAACAAGTTCGAAGTGTGTTCCGTATAGATAATTATAGAAATGGTTAACTCCAAATATTATCGCTAATGCTTCGCGATCAAGCTGGCTATAGTTTTTTTCGGATTCTGTTAATGATCTTGAAGAAAATGCTATGGGTTTTTCTATTCCCTCTTCGAGATGACTCAGAACGGCAGCAACTCCTGTCGGCGAAGCGTCCGTTGTTAAAATAAGCGGTATTACTGGATCGAATGGTGTGAGAACACGGTCGCTACAAATCTCACTCTTTAATTTCAGGAATGCTGCTTCGCAGCCGGCAGACCATATCCATCGGCTATTTTTCTTTAGTAGACATCTCAATGGATAAGACATTGTCGAAAAATCTGGGATAAATCTCGAATAATAGGTAATGAGTCCCAAAACTCTTTTAAGCTCTTCTACGTTCGATGGGCGTGGCAGTTCTTGTACAGCTTTGATTTTCTGTGGCGATTTTCTTATCTGGTTATATTCAATCACGTGCCCCAGGAATTCAATTTTCTCTTTGAAAAATGTGCACTTACTTTTGTTTAAATGAAGATCATGTTGAAGTAGTCTTTGAAGGCAATATTCGAGGTTCTTGGTGCATTCGTCTTTCGTTTCACCATGTATGATGATGTCGTCGAAGTAAAATTCCGTTTTTGGTAATCCGTGTAAAATCTGCGACATTTTCTTGTTGAACTCCGAAGGCGCAGTTTTAATTCCAAAACTAAGGCGGTTTACTCGATATGTGCCCCTGTGAGTTGAAATGGTTTGAACTAAACTACTTGATTCATCCACTTTGAAATGTAAATATGCCTTGTACAGGTCCAGGACACAATAATATTTCGAATTTCGAAGGCTATTAAAAATATCATCGATTCTTCGAATTGGATAATTTACTTGGACTAATCTCTCGTTAACTCCGCATTTGTAGTCAACACATAGGCGTACTCCTCCATCTCCTTTTGGTATCACCACTAACGGAGATCCCCAATCTGTTGTAGTTACAGGAGAGATGATTTCATTCGCCAAAAGATCGTCCAGCTCTTTACTTACTCGTTCTTGAAGTGCATATGGGACAGATCGTTCTCTAGTGAATATAGGTGTGGCTCCCTCTCGAAGTTGAAGACTTATTTCATATCCGGGAACACACCCAATTTTTTGTTTGAATATCGAAGAGTATTTTTCCATTAGACTTCCGATTGTATGTACTTCATTGGTTGAAAATACTTCGTGCGTTTGTCTATCCAGATCCTGGAGTTCTACTCCTAGGCTTCTAATCCATTGTCGTCCGAACAAAGCATCATGGCCATTCGGTACTATGTGTAATTCACCCAAAATTTCTTTATTCTTGTATTTGACATTTACGGACACCTTCCCCAGGGATTGAATAACGTTGCCGGAGTATGATTTAAATGCAATGTTTGATTCCTTTATAGGTAAATTTAAATTAAGTTCATCGAATTTATCTTTAGACAATAATGAGTATTTGGCCCCAGAATCCACTTCAAATTGTTGGGTTTTGCCATCGAGTTGAACACAAATTATATATTTATCCGTATCTGCAATCTCAAATAAATCAACTACTGTTACTATTTTATTGAGACCGTACTGGAGATTACTTGTCGAAGGATATACTGTTTGAATAGAATTAGTCGAAATCGAAGTATTGTCCTTATTGTTAGATCTTTTCATTAAGGTAGTAATGCAAACTTTAGCACAATGTCCTACTCTATCACAGGAATTACAATGTAATTTGTTTTTGTTTACTCGACAATCTTGAATTTTGTGGTTGTTTCGTCCACATCGAATACATACATTTTCAAGACCTAGCTCTTTATAATCGATATGTGGTTTTCTGTACCTGGATGACCTTGAGCTTGCTACAGATGAGGAACGCTCTCTTCTTTTGTAATGATTTGAAGAAGTCTGTACCTTATTCACGTCGTATGTACTGGAATTGGAGTTATTCGTACTCGTCGAACTTGTCGTTTGAACCAATTCTCTGCTTTCGATCTTAGATGCTTCTAAACCAATAGCTTTCGTCAAAATATCATCGAACGTCGTTAAATTGGACTGTAAAATATGCTCCCTTATCCAGTTATCTCGTAATCCTCGTATAAATTGGGCTCGAAGAAATACATCAGCAATCGACATTGTTTCGTTGCAATTACATTTAATTGTATACTCGCAATCTGCTAGCTTATCTCGAAGTGCTGCAACAAATTCGGATATAGATTGATTCTGGCTTTGAAAAACATTTAAAAAGTAGTGTTGAGCAACTACGACGTTTTTCTTCGGTGTCAACATTGTTTTGAATAAACTGGTAAGTTCTTGTAATTCTAGGTTTTTCACAGGCTTCTCAGGTCCTAGAAAGGCAGCTAGTTTGTTGTAATGTATTGATCCTACGCTTACACATAATAGTTGAGCTATCTGGGTTTCATCCGTAATTTTCTTCATCGTATAATAATTCTCAAACCTTTCAAGGTAACTGGAAAATTTTTCTTTGTGTGAATCGTATGCCTCAAACGGTGAAATACTGGATAATGAATTGTTCTGTTGCGGTTGAACATGCGTTGCAAGCTGAGTTAGCGTAGTTTGGAATGTTGTCAGGAACTGTTGAAATTGTTCTGGATCCATTCTGATGCGATTTTCACCTCGTCGCCAATTGTTGTGTTGTTAATTATTAACTCTCGAATTAGGTTTTATAACGTAACGTGTTTATTATCGTTAAATATAAGGTATCGTAACATAAAAGGTAACATGACATGGCGTCCGTATCTCTGACGTTGTTGACGTTGACATCCCGGTTGACAGCTGTCGAACTGGTGCCAACATAAAGACATGACACATTTTAAGGTAAAAATCAAAAACTTTGTCAAAAACACCATTGGGGCTATTTGCCGCATTATTTCAGGGGTAAGTTGCCGCCGTCATTTACATGCCCCTGGGTGCGTTGCAATTCATTAATTTGTAAAATTTCCCTTCAATAGAGATATATTCCCAGAAGAAGAATTTGTATCATCTTATTCTACCGATGATCCAGTCAAACAAAGTGATTTAAACAAAAATGGAGATTCTCAAACAGGAAGTTGTACTCAAGGTCAGGGTAATCAAATTGGTAAAGTTAGTCTCGAAAAAGAATCTCAACCAGGTACCTCGAACGATGGTATAAGAGAACATTTTCTTAGAGAATTAAGAGAATTTTTTCTTAAAAAAGTTACAAGCAGGTCCATCACGAAAAGGGTCAAGACGAGGAAGAGAATGCCTTAGTACCTTCTTAGACTCGCTGTGTTTGTAATTTTAAAGAAAAAAGAAGTCCGCGGCAACTTACCCCATTCCTGCGGCAACTTGCCCCAAAGCGCGGTAGGTTGCCGCACTGTGCATCTCATTGCAATTTTATGTTTATTTCAAAAACTTGTGTTGTCTAAAAAAATTAAGAATGTCAGAAGGCACCTAAGACATGAAAGCATTCGATAGACCAATGTACAGTTGTTTATATTGAACGCATAAAAAGATATATTAAAAAAATTTAAAAGTGCGGCTACTAATCCCCTATTATAAAATCTACCAAGCACTCCATCCAGACGACACAATCTCTCATTATGAACTAAATCACATACAGACAAATAAATTTCAAGCTACCACCCATAACCGTTTTTCGTCGGAAAGATTACAAGTGGCGCAAATCGGTCAAAGACCTAATTACGGGTTTGCCTCGGGCGCCAGGTTTTTGGTGGTTTTCTCCACTTACCTTCAGAAGCGGCGTTGAAGGACCTGGGTAGCTACAGATGGAGATACGGTGCTTCCAGGGGTCGAAGAAAATTAATAACCCATATACGGAGTTACTAAGAGTAGGCTTTAATTACTTCCAACAATGCGATGAATGCGACCGGTAGCTTTTCGGTTATGTCGGACAGGGAAAGGAAATAACTTCGAGTACGACTATAAATTACTAAATTATATTTATTCTCGTCTAAATAAAATAAAAGCAAATGCGGAAGATGCAATCAAACTTGCAATCAACTTTCAATAACATTGGCTTGCAACCAACTTTCAATAACATTTCCATTAACAATATCGGCCGTCTATTGTCCCCCCTCTATTGTTTTGGCTTGTTGCTGGATTGGTCTTGTTGGCCATTGAGAATGTTTTGCGTTCCAATCGCCACCTGCTAAAAACCTGTTGCCCAGTTTTTAAAATATTCTTCATATTCTTCATTATGTATTGAATGCCTCCCCAGGCAAAACAATCACACGAATTGAAGACACACGCCAAAAACAAACTTACGCAAACATAGTAAGTGGAAATAGAAAACCAAATATACCTAATGAAAACCCTATTACAACCAGCAACGAAGAAATGCCAGATAGATTTACACAATTTTTGAAAGAATTTAAAAGCATGTTCTCCCAACTAATTAACCAAAACAGCATGATACTAACCATGCTTAACACAGTAATCAGTAAATTGATGAAGTCATGGCTCATTCCATAAGAATTTCTGCCTGGAATTCCAACGGACTGGCAAATCATACCCAAGAAATTATCACTTATCTAAATACAGGGTGGCCCAGAACTCGCGCCCCACCGGGAAAGGACTTATGGAACCAACAATGGATATGCCAAAACTGCAGATGAAGACATGAAAAAGTTATTCCTTTGGCAAATAAAGAGGTTTAAAATCGACCAATCCCAGTAGCTGTTCACATATGCGAAAATGACGTGAATTAGCTATACACCAATTTGACATTAATGAAAGATTCTATGTCCTTTTCATATTCAAGGTTAACAAAAACTGCCAAAATCAGCTGCGACTATTAATCAACAGAGAAACATTACCACAATTTTGCAACAAGAATACGGATTGGAAGCTATTTAAAAACAATATAAATCAATCAGAACAAATCTCCTTAAACCATCAAATTAAGGATATATTAGAAATAGAAGAAATTGTAGAATACTTCAACAAATTAATTCAAACTGATGCATGACAATCAACACCACCAAGAAATGCAAGTAACCCAAAAAATTGCAACATACCACTCTATATTAAAAATCTTATAGAAGAAAAGAGAAGAGCACGTAGCAAATGGCAGAGGACCAGGAATCCCAACGACAAAACCATCCTAAATATACTCACACATAGATTAAGAGCAGCCATACATGAAAACAGAAACGCAATTTTAATGTTGATTTAACAATATGGAAAGCCACTAAAAAATTTAAAAGACCAGTACAAAATGTTCCACCTATAAGGAAATTGCATGGTACATGGGAACGTTCCCCTGAAAAAGAAGTAGAAGTTTTTGCAAATCATCTTACTGAAGTATTTACTCCACTAGAATCTGATAATTACGATAAAGAAATAATAAACTATCTCGAGACTCCATGCCAACTCTCACCACCAATGAAAGCATTTACTCCAAAAGAAGTCTTAGTCAATCAAATCAAAACTATTAACCCACACAAAGCACCTGGATACGATTTAATAGTAGGCGAAATGCTAAAACATCTTCCAAGGAAGGCAGTCGTACTATTAACTACCATATTCAATAACATGCAGCGTTTATGCTATTTTCCCAGGTAGTGGAAATATGCAAACATTATACTATTTGCGAAACCAGGTAAAAATCCCACTGAGGCTGCGTCCTATATACTGATAAGTCTTCTACCCATCACATCAAAATTGTTCGAAAGACTGCTATTAATTAGAATAAAACAGGTTGCACCTACCGAAGACCTAATCCCCAACAATCAATTCGGGTTTAGGGAAGAACACTCCACCATACAACAATGCCAACAAAATCAAAGAGTCGTTAGAAAACAAAGAGTTATGTGGAACTGTATTCCTAGATATACATTGTGGCAAATTTCGGGCGAAGCAATTTATAGAAAGAGATAACGCTCAATCAAAATGTAAGATAGTGAGGAATAGGAAATCAAACGTAGTTAGTAGGCGTGGCTTCGGCGCCTCACACGCGACGATGAATCGAGAATTCGGACCGTGCGCGCATCGAGAGAGCCGAGACCGATCCAGTTCGATATCATATCGATCGAATAAATTTCCTCATTACAGAGAAAGGTAATTAACGCGTGGTTTGTTGTTAAAAATTGCTTTGGGTATGAATTTTACCAACGAGGAATGTTACCAAATCGTGCTTTGGCACGGTACTGGTACTAGATGTCCTCGAATAATACAATTATTTCAACAAATGTTTCCAGGTCGGCCACTACCAACACGCAACATAATTATGCGAATTGTTAGAAACCTAAGGGTGCATGGGCGTTATTCTTTGAGTAACCAGAGAGACCCAGTGGTGCCAAGAATTTTAAATCCAGATCGCGAACTGCGGGAAATAATGGTATGTGCAGCCATAGAAGAAAATTCGACCCGATCCACTAGGGACATTGCCCTAGAATTTGGAATTTCTCGAACCACCGTAGAAAATATTTTACGGCGAAATGGGTACCGTAGTTTTAGACTACGGAGGGCGAATAAAATTTTTCCCGAAGATACGTATCGTCGAATGGAGTTTTGTGAACGCGTTATGGAAATGGCGAATCGCGATGAAAATTTTATTCCCAATATTATTTTCACCGACGAGTCGACGTTTCCTATACACGGTCGTCACAATCCCTCCATTTGTCGGTATTGGTCAAGGGAAAATCAACATCGAACATACGCTGCACGCACGCAGTACCCCCAAACTCTCAATGTTTGGGCTGGTATAGTAGGGAACCACATTGTAGGGCCTTTTTTTTATAGAAGGTGCCCTCAATGCCCAAAGACCTGGTACTGCTGCAGGACCATATTATTCCCGCTGTGCGCAATTTGGATGTACCATTTGCATCTCTTTTGTTCCAACAAGATGGATGTCCTGCGCACAATGCCGCTGCTGTCAGGGAATATTTATTGGAACTTATATTAATGTTTCCCAACCGCTTAATTGCAGGTTTTCGCAATTTTGCGGGAGACGGGGAGATGAAAATTTCCTGGCCGGCGAGATCACCGGATTTGGCTCCTTGTGATTTTTTTATGGGGATATGTCATATCTAGGATCTACGGATTTCAAGAGCAGCGGGCTACAAATCTCGATGAGTTGCGATTGCTAATCGTTAACACATTGAGGGCCATTAGCCCCGAAATGCTTGCGAACGTCCGGGCAGGTTTTTACAATAGGCTTGGTTATTGTTTAGCGGAGGGTGGTGGCCGATTTGAGCATTTATTGAATTAATTTTAGTTTATTTTATTAGAATTTTCATTTTAAGTTTTTAAGAATTTTGTTTTATTTTTATTTTCAAAATACCTTGAAGCTTTTTTTAGTTGACAAATTTATTTGCGTTAAACTACTTTCTCGATAAATAATCTCAACTTGTTTTTAATTACGATAGGAAATGATAAACAACTACGGGGAATTCCGAGCTTCGTTAATGTTAAGAGATGTACACCCTACCAAATATTAATGATTACTAAAATTCGCTTCGCACAAATCATCGGAACTAGACGGAATAATATGGTAGGCGGGGACTCTTGCTATGCTCTCTTTGTTTTTTACACAAATTAACTGTCCAGGTAGTCAAATTGCGTCGCGGCAACTTTGCCATATTGTAGACAAATACTTGTATACAAATTTTCAAATTTTAATTACCACTACTTTTCCATATACTTCTAATGGCCCTCTACGTGACACACCCTGTATGCGGTTTGTTTTATTAGTTGGAAAAAACTACGCTAGTTATATCTATACTGTATATTTAATCATATATAATATTATTTGCTGATTCGCTTATATTAATTTATGCAAGATTGCTTTTTCAGTTATTATTGTAATGAGATAGACGGAGCGTAGTAGAGTTTAGTAATTCGTTCGATATAGTTGTAATTTTTATTCGTTATTTCGGCTTCCAATTAAAGTTTGTTTTTTTTTTAAGAGTTTTACTACCAACGAACATAATTCGCTTAAGAAATTTGTATTCATGTAAATTTTTCGTAAATCTAACAGTTTTCGAGATTTGAGCGTGTAAATTATAATGAATTATAATTAAACTATTATTTCCTATAACACCGCGACAGTTATTTTGATTTTCCCGCGGTTTGCGGGAGGTAATCGATATTAGTTTAAAGAATATTTTAGCAAAGTTTGAGAAAAATCGTTAGAGGATTTTCCTAGAAAATCGCGAAAAACCCCAAAAATACCCTAAAAATCCGGAAGAAAAAGTTTCCGGGCTTCGAAATGTCGATTTTCCGATAGATCTCGTCGAGTTACGTAGGTTTACGTAGAATAACTTTTTTTCCACGACGTTTTTCTTTCGCGTACGGCCGTAAAAAAGACACGCCAATGAATCAATCTGTGAATGAATGAATGAATTATGTTGGTTTCAGCTGTATAGTTAATAGGAAGTAGGATATTAATTTTATTGAACTTTTTCAAAGTAAAAAATAATCAACATGGTTTTCCCTACTATAAATTTGCAAATATTAAATTTCACATTATAGGTAATAAATAACGTATGTAATAATAATTTTGCAATTTCGTTTTTCGCTATTTTAATGAAATTTGCATCAAAAGCTATAGGCCCTCTTTGATAATATTTTCTTGAAAATATAAAATTTTTGAAACGACTAAAAATTCATTTTCATTTTTACGTATAGCCCTGTCCTTAACATTATAAAGATAGATAAAGATAAATTTTGAGATTCTAATTTAGTTCTCCAAAGTATTACCGTTACTCATAGTATGAAATGTACTCATCAATATTTTCAAAATTGCTTTGCGAAATTGTTGTTTGTATTTTATTTGAATATAATTACTGATGTTTACAATTTGCATGTTGGCAAATTATTTTAAAACAATTTGGGAAAATTTGTTTCGCAACATTTTAATCGCTTATCTACATGCGAAGTGGCAAAGTTGAACCGCAGCAATGCGGTACAGTTGATTATTTTGCAATGCATCGAACAGAGCGTGTATGATACTATGACGCGCTGAAGCCACGCCTGCTGTATGTTTTAGTATTAAAAGTATATTTTTTATTCTCACTATTTTACATTTTAATTGAGAGTTTCTTTCTATATAGTGTACCGATAAAAATTTGCCTCTATGTATAGTTTACTTGGTGTGTCACGTAGAGGGCCCATTAGAAGTATATGGAAAAGTAGTGGTAATTAAAATTTGAAAATTTGTATACAAGTATTTGTCGAAAATTTTGAATTTAAGCGGCTCTGATAGCCAAACAGTTGAAAATCGAGAAAAACGGCTTACATGGTACTATCCTAACTTTTCAAGTACTATCTAATGGTACAAAAAAAATTGCTAAAAATTTTGAAATTTTTGATCACCCTGTATACATTTTGTTTCACGTCATTAGATAGCAAAAAAATACTTGAAAAGTTAGGATAGGACCATGTAAGTCGTTTTTCTCGATTCAAAATTTTGTGATTTTTGAGTCCTTTATTATGAGACCAAGATACCAAGTGTGAAACCCTTTTTGGAATCAGCTCATCGAGTAGAATCCAAAAATGTAATAATATACGGGTTGTTCCATTTAAAAAAAACATAACTTTGTATATTTTCTCAAAATTGGGATAACCTGTATATGTCTAAATAATTTTAAAGTGTAGCCACTATACACATACACATTTCACCCGAAGGAATTTTTAAATTCTCTTACCGTTTGCCCTATATTATGAATGATAAATTAATGATTATGTATTATAAAATCCGGTAATGGGTTTTGTCAAATTATTTCTGTCAAGTTTCTAAATATATTCAAGTTGCACCCACCACTTTAAAAAAGTTAATTAAGTTCATAAATAACTCCGCAATGGATACTTTGTTACTACGCTTAAGAGCTATAAAAGTATGTACTTACAGTTCCTCAAGACTCACCCTGTATTCTCATTAAATAGATGATATTCAGTTTTATTATACAGGGTGTTATTGAAATGAATGTACATATTGAAACGGGCTTATCTTTACACTTTTCTAGAATGGGGAAAATATTATTTTCTAAAAATAACTATTATTAAATTTTGAAAAATAATTTTAAAATGGACGTAAGCCGCTGCATTATAGAGATAAGTCCGGGAATGACATTGTAACTAAGAATTCAACCAACCAGGTACGTCAGATACACCGCATAGAACTAGGCGTAGTGTAAAGGTCGGAAAAGGGGTATTTTGCCCCAGATTTATTTGTTTGAATTTAATAGTAAAATTAGTGCCATTCATTTTTTGATATCAAATAATCTTCACTGTTTAAATATGTACATTCATTTCAATAACACCCTGTATTTTCGGTTAATTAGAAAAAAATTAAAACCGTATTTTAATAATGTTTTTTTAATGAAAGTGCATATTACAATTACCACGTAGATAATTTGTAATTCATGTGATATGTGATACAATTAAACAATTCCACAGATTCATCTTCAACGTTTCCTTCGTCATTTTTTTCAGGTCCGCATCTTTCCACAATCTCATTCGCTGTCGATTCCTGTACATCCAAGATATCCATAATAATATTTCTTAAGGTGTCTTTATCGATATTCCCATTACTATTTTTGTTGGAAATTTTTTCGTTGGAAATTTTTGTTGTATTGCTGTATTGCCCATAATAAAGGCTATACAGCCATTCAAAAATCGTTAAATTTATAATTCAGGCTCTGACAGCCAAATAGTTGAAAATTGAGAAAAACGACATACATGTTCCTATCCTAACTTTTGAACTACTATCTAATGATATGATATAAAATGTACACAGAGTGATAAAAAATTTCAAAATTTTTATCAAAAAAATTATTGTACCGTTGCTACAAAAAGTTAGGACAAGAACATGGAAGTCGTTTTTCTCGATTTTCAAACTATTTGGCTATCTAAATTCAAAAGTTTGTGCTTTTTGAGTGGCTGTATAGCCTTTATTATGAGATCAAAATACCAAGTATGACCCTCCTTCTAATCAGCTTATCGATTAGAATCTAAACTTGCAAAAATATACAGGATCTCACATTTAAAATAATGAAGAAATGGCCAACTTCCGGTATAAACGGAAGTGGGCCATTTTTGAAAATATTTTTAATTAATCATTTACCCAAATACCCGTATAATCAAAATTTCATAATTTTATACACAGCCATTCACGAAATACTTCGAAAGGCTTCTAAAGCCCTATATTTCTGGACAACTCTCATTTCAGAAAATACATAGTTTCTAAATTTTACAAGCAGTTTCGGGTTAAGATAGTAATTTGCAACAGAAATTACCCATTTGAAAGAAAACTAGATATGTACTTCTATAGTAATAAAAAGTATGATTATTGATTACTTAACAAACTTGCAACAACAACATCAATTACTTACCCGAACAGTTCCAATAATAAAGCACAAAGCGGCAACAATAAAAATTTGTTTCATGTTGTTCGATTCGTTTGATTGGTTCTGATAAATGCAATGCTCTATTGTTATTTATATTCATATACGCATTATTTTTACAAATCGTAAAAGAGATAGGTCCGTCCCCAGTAGACAATATTTATTAATTTTAATTTCAAAATATTTATTTTAATTAAACGTTACCATTAATTTCATTTATTTCACTAATTTCGATGTCAATAATGATAACGGAATGTATTTAATAGTAAGTAAATAAGTTAAATACAAGGTGTCCCAAAAATCCGTGTATATAGATAGAGCTACTGTTTGTTGTTGAGATCAAAATAAGTCGATTGGGCCAAAATTACCTATGAAAATGACCTCAAAAATGCCAATCTAGACAGAAAAAGCATTTGAACATAGAATATTGAACAGTTATTATTGTAAAGAAATAATCTTCTCTTTGAATTCTTAATTTTCAATAGATTGATGATTTTTTTTATTGTAATACCGTTAAAATCGACAACGTTCGGGTTGCTTTTACACTTCCATGATTTCAGTAGGTGTAATTTTTGCTTTGAACAATGGTTCTTCAATTAAAATAGCTACATACCAAATTTTACAAAAATCGAACGAACCGTTCTTGAATTATTAAAAAAAAATATTTTTTTCTCAACTTTGAAGCTTTTTCGCCAACAAACGAAATACTTTGTGATATAGGTAATTTATGTAATTCTATGTAATTGTTTCTGTAACTGTAATTAATTCATATATACACGGAATTTTGGGACACCCTGTGTTCAATACTTCTCTAAACTTGTAAGTAGTAATGCTAATGAATTAGACTTCTATTAACATGATTGTAGTAAGTAACTCTGCAATGGTTACTTTGTTACTACGCTTAAGAGCTGTAAAAGTATGTACAGTATGTACAAAAAAATTAAAACCGTATTTTAATAATGTATTTTAATGAAAGTGCGTAATTCCAATTACTACGTAGATAATATGTAATACATACTAAAAAGTAAACCTTAAAGTTACATGATTATAATTTATTTAAAACATCACGGTGGATACACTTAAACAATTCTACAGATTCATCTTCGACGTTTCCTTCGTCACTTTTTTCTGGTGCGCATCTTTCCACAATCTCATTTGCTGTCGATTCCTGTACATCCATATCCAAGATAATTTTTCTTAAGGTGCCTTTATCGATTTTCCCGTTATTATCGATTATACCCAATTTGTTGAAAAGGCAAAACATAAGAGCCCCATTGCTGTCTTCAGTTCCCTTTGGAGGGTCCAGTTTTAGTTCTTTTTTACATTGGTTCAATGTGTTGGGGAAAGGATGTCGGTCATGTTCTTCCACTGGTTTTGACTGAAACAACAGGGTTTGTCTTACTATCGATTTTAAATGTATTGACCTTTTTGAACTGTCCAAAATCTGGATATGTCCAGAGCCCTTTAGAACTGTCCAGAATCGTTCGGAACTGTCGAGAACCATTTGGGACTATCCACAGACGTTTGGACGTTTGTTCTCAATAGTTAGGAACTTTTCTGATTAATTAGGACTTGGGGCACGATGCTAGAGCGTTCGCATTCAATACGAATTCGTAAAATTACGAAGTGTCATTTACTCATTTGAATTACAGTTGGTATTCTGGAGACCCATTCGTAAATATTGTTTTGAATGCGATCGCATATTTGGCAACGATGCGAAATCTGTCAAAAATACTTCAAAACAATCCCAAAAACTTACAAATTTCGCATCGTTGCCAAATATGCGATCGCATTCAAAACACTATTCGATTCTCATTACGAATGTGTTTCCAGAATACCAACTGTAATTCAAATGCGTAAATGACACTTCGTAATGTTACGAATTCGTATTGAATGCGAACACTCTAGCATCGTGCCCCTGTTCTGAATAGTATAGAACTGCCTAGAACAATTAACAACCGTTCAGAGACGTTTGGAATTGTTCTGAATTGGTTTGTAATGGCCCAGGATATTTTTTGAACTGCGAGCAGATCCGTTTGGAACTGATCTGAATTAGTTTAGAACTGATCTGAATTAGTTTACAACTGCCCTGAGCCTTTGGGAACTGTCTAGAACAATTTGCTAAGCCGTTTGGAAGTGCTCTAAATGCTTCAGAATTGCCCAGACCTTTGGGACCTTTGACACCTTTGGGAACAGTCCAAAGATGTTTGGGAGTATTCACATCCTTTTTAATAATACATATTGTTTTAATAAAATGAAGATGTAAAAATGCAGTATTTTTTTATAAAGGGTTATTCACGGTATACGACTCGGTCTATATCTCAGTAACGCTACATTTTATGAAAATTTTGTAAATATAAATTTTGTGTATGTCTAATAAGGGTATAATTTAAAATTAGTTTCAAGTATACAGAATGTCCCAAAAAAAGTTACATATCAAAGTTATGTTTTTTTAAATGGAACACCCATTATTACATTTTTGGATTCTACTCGATGAGCTGATTCCAAAAAGGGATCACATTTGGTATTTTGGTCTCATAGTAAAGGACTCAAAAAACACAAAATTTTGAATTTCGGAGGCTCTGAAAGCTAAACAGTTGAATATCGAGATAAACGGCTTACATGGTCCTATCCTAATGTTTCAAGTACTATCTAATGACATAATATAAAATGTATACAGGATGATCAAAAAAATTTAAATTTTTTATCAATTTTTTTCTGTACCATTAGATAGAACTTGAAAAGTTAGGATAGGACCATGTAAGCCGTTTTTCTCGATATTCAACTGTTTAGCTTTCAGAGCCTCCGAAATTCAAAATTTTCTGATTTTTGAGTCCTTTATTATGAGACCCAAATACCAAGTGTGACACCTTTTTGGAATCAGCTCATCGAGTAGAATCCAACAATGTAATAATATACGGGGTGTTCCATTAAAAAAACATAACTTTGATATGTAACTTTTTTTGGTACATCCTGTATACTTGAAACTAATTTTAAATTATACCCTAATTAGACATACACAAAATTTATATTTACAAAATTTTCATAAAATGTAGCGTTAATGAGATATAGACCGAGTCGTAAGTATACCGTGAATAACCCTGTATATCTATTTCAAGCGTGTATATTTTCATGAAGTGTTCTTTTCATAGCTAAGCATATTGTAATACTGAAAATTTAGATACAAATACAAATTTTTGTTATTTAAATATTATATTACTGTACTCATTTCAGAAAATAGATAGTTTCTAAATTTTCACAAACATTTTTGGATTAAGATAGTAATTTGCAACAGAAATTACCCATTTAAAAGAAAACTAGATAGTTCTATAGTAATAAAAAGTATTCATATTAGGTAATTACTTAAAACAAACTCGCAACAATAACAGCAATTACTTACCCGAACAGTTCCAATAATAAAGCACAAAACGGCAACAATAAAAATCGGTTTCATGTTCGATTCGCCTGTGATTTGTTCTGATAAATGCAATGCTCCCTTGTTTATTTATACGTATTTATACGTGTAAGCATTATTTTTATGAATCATAAAAGCGACAGGTCTGTCCTCAGTACATAATGTTTATCAATTTTAATATAAAAATATATTTATTTTATTTCAACGTTACCATTAATTCCATTTATTTCCTCAATTACGATGCCAATAATGATAACGGAAATAATTATTTTTTAATAGTAGGTAAATAAATAAAGTACAGGGTGTCCCAAAATTCCATGTACATAGAGCTACTACTGTATATTAGTGATATCAAAATAAATCGATTGAGCCAAAATTCACTATATCACAAAATGTTTCGTTTGCTTGAGACAAAGCCTCAAAGTTGAATGAACATTTTCATTTTTTTTAGTAGCCCAAAAATGACAATCTAGATTGAAAAGTAACAAAGTCTAAGAGTTGGCCACATTGTTGTACATTTATTGTAAAGAAATCTCCTTTACTTTGAATTGTTAATTTTCACTAAATACCTATGCTTTTTGATGTTATGACCACAAACTTAGTTTTCTTGAAAATTTTAAGTCACTAACCATCACTCCATAAACTTTTTTTACTCAAATACCATGAGGGATACTTGGTTCTTGCAAGAGACAAAGAGTGCTACAAATGAATACAGCTCTCCATAAAAAATGGGGATAGAGGGCAGGCCTAAAAAAAACATGTCATTTATTGTAGGAACAGGGTGGTTTTTACCCTTTCGTGATTGGTGGTCCTTGAGTTGGTGTAATTTTTGCTTTGAACAATGGCTCTTCAATTAGCTCGTAAAGCTACATACCAAATTTTATAAAAAAACGAACAAAGCGTTTTTGAGTTAATATAAGCCTTCTAACAGCCAAAGGAAACATTTTGTGATATAGGTGATTTATATAACTATGTAACTGTTTCTGTAACTTCAATTAATTTATGTATCTCTATATACTTACAGGGAATTTTGGGACACCCTGTATTCAATCTAAAATAGTAGTAAGTAGTAATGCTAATGAATTAGACGTCTAATAACATAATTGTGTATTTTTATTATTAGTATTTAGCAAAAACACAAAGACAAAAAAAATCTTTCCCTAAAACAATTATAACACAGTACGTTCCTGGACACGCTCATCATGTATTATTCAAGATTACATGCCTTTAAATAATTTTTCTTTGTTTGTTTAAAATTCGCGCAAAATTTGTTACTGTGGGAATTTCCGAGGGAATTTATTTTTATATTTATAAATAGATGCATTTTTATTTTGTTTAGGTAGGTACATACGCTTCAAAGAAATGTTTGTTTGTTATTGCAATGCTATATTTTATAAAATAATGCATTTTTTTTTCAATATAAATAACCAATTGTTTATATCTATTTTCATGCAATTATCTCAATAATATAATCAGATTAAAACTGTACGCATATGCGAATAAATTACGTTATAGTATAGTAGATATACAGAGTGGCAAATTTTTGTCTGTATACTCTATAGAAAAAGACTCTCAATCAAAATGTAAGAAGAATAAAAATAATTTCAATACTACAAAATAGAGCAGGTGTGGTTTCAGCGCGTCATAGTATCATTATGCGCTCTTTGTTCGATACATGCAAAATAATTAACTGTTTCAACAGCTGATTTTGACAGCTTTTGTTAACCTTGAATGTGAAAAGGACATAGAATTTTTCAATAATGTCAAATTGGTGTATAGCTAATTCACGTCATTTTCGCATATGTGAACTGCTACTGGGATTGGTCGATTTTAAACCTCTTTATTTACCAAAGGAATAACTTTTTCATGTCTTCGGCTGCGGTTTTGGCATCTCCATTGTCGTTTCCATAAGGCCTTTCCCGGTGGGGCGTGAGTTCTGGGCCACCCTGTATACGAGGTGTATCGTTGTGTCAAGTGTTGTGTCTGGGCGGCTCCACAAAATCGGGAACCCTCAACTACAATCAACGATATATCGGGGATTGGAACCAAATCGTCCAATTTCGCAAGGAAGACCATCTGCAGCGAAGACAAAAATCGCGGACCTGTGGTGGACATCATCCTTACAGTTAAGAGAGATATGTACAAGATTTTTCTACTAATGTGAGTACAATTTATGAGTTTATGTCAAATTTAAATAAGTGGAAATTGGCCAATTAGAAATCCAAAGGAACTTTTAACTGACTCAGACGAAGAACCAATTAAAATTGACCCAATTTTTAAAGCATTCGAACGAAATCGAAATCATGACCCAATTCAAAACCGATTATTTAGATTGTATTCCCGAATTCGACGGGAGTCCAAATGATTTAAGTAGATTTTTATCAACTCGCGAATCAGTGCTAGCTGCATTTTATGATGCAACAAATCCGAATAATTTTCTAAACATTTATCTATTAAATTCTATAATCCAAAAATTGAAAGGTAACGCGAAAAAGATAGTAAATAATGTGACCACTTGGGACGAATTAAAAACAACTTTAACGCGAAGTTTTGCAGACCAAAGGGATGAAGCATGTCTAAATCAAGATTTGGTTATGTTTCGTCAAGGCAATGAAAGTCTCCAAGAATTTTACGATAAAGTTTTAAATATATTGAACCTATTGTGCAGTTACGTTGATTTGCACGAACCAAATGTTAACGAAAGGCAGTCGAAAAGAGTTCTTTACAATAGTTTGGCCCTAAAATCGTTCCTATCCGGATTAAGAGAACTATTAGGAACTACTATCCGTTGTATGCAAGCCCAAGATTTAAGTCAAGCCCTTCAAAAGGTTTTAGAAGAAGAAAATACCCGATACTTCCAAAATTTTAACCTACCTAACAGACAATAATTTTTTATTGTTAATTAAAATTTTATACAAACGTATAAAATCGTTATAAAATTAATATTTCAAGGTGGTGTGGAAATGAACTACAAAAGTACTCTTTAAACTATTTTCTTTGCAGCAGTACGGTCACATTTATATATGTTGCTAAGATATAATAATAAATATGCAATTATTTTATCTAATATTACTGTTTAGTTAAATTATATTTTATTTTGTTATTTCTAAAAAGTACGCTTTCATACTGTTTGTATTATATGATTCTGTTTTATTTGTAAGAGAGGGGTTATTCTTGTTGACTTTATCCTTTCCCCTTATTCGAACCAATAAATTTAATGTCAATCAATTCAATAAAATCAAATTTAACGATATATCTTTTATTTATTTTCAATAATGCTCTTTGTAGGCTTGTACTAGTTTATCAAAGAATTATTTAAATAAATATAATAAATATATATATAAATATATGTACATTGCAAGTGTTAAAAGTGCAATATAATATGAATAATATAACTACATTTTTTGATGTATTTAACTACCATTACAACTACTTTAAAGAAAATGTAATTAAATAAAGGCATAAATACAATTTATTCGAAAGTATTTAACTACATTAATTCCACGAATTGAGGCATTTATAACTCAAATTTAAAATAATATCGTTTCCAATAAGACAATAATGGATTTATATAAGAGAGTAAATCGTAAAAACCAATTCAGGTTCCTAAATACTTTTAATTTAGAGGGTAAAATCATATTTTCTAAAATTTCAAAAACATTACCAGCGAAAAGAAGGAAAAAATGATTTGAAATGTATTTAAATTTAATTTAAATGTATTTAAATGATGTAGTTGTATATTATAAAAATGTAGTTAAATGTATTAAAATTAACTACCTGGTCCTAGAAAAGTAGTTAATTGGATTTTAAATACTTTAATTAGTGGTTGAACTTTATTTTTAACTACTTATATTTAACTACTTAACACTGTAATATTAATATGCTTTTTAGGGTGCAAATAGATGTGACACTAAAATATCGACACTTTGATCTATAGAGCAGTCTTAGAGCGAATGTCGATGTGTGTACAGAAGCTAGACCAGTGTCGCTAGAGCGAATAGCGTCAAAACTGTGTCGATACATCGAATATTCGCTCTAACAACACTGGTTTAACTTCAGTACATACACTGACATTCGCTCTATAGAGCAAAGTGTCGATATTTTAGTGTCGCGTCTATATGCACCCTTACACAATTAACAATTACTAGAAACTAGCATTGCATATATTGTGTAACATTTGTTGCATGTACTTCTTTTTAATGTCTTTTAAAAACGCTACTGAAATTTTTTTATCCAAATCTACCTCCACCGTTATAAATGAATCATCATATGATGCATATATTACCAAATAAGCTTTTAATAAATTTAAAGCGCTTAATCCCAGTTGAATTTGGAAAAAATATTTATGTCTTCTTTTTAAAATGTACTTTTCATTTATATTTTGTAAATAAGGTAATCCTTTCTACACCTCATTAATAGTCATTTAATAATAGTCATTTTTGAGCCTAAAAAATTAAAGCATATATATTCTGTTTTCATATTCCAAAATAATTACCTTCAAAAGCACATTTGATCTCCAATAATGCCAAAGGCTCATCGGCGGTGGTTAATTGGGCGCAGAAATATATTTATTACCTGAAAGCTTAAAAGGGTATTTTAATCCTAATAGGTAAATTGGGCACAAGACTATTACAGGTAGAAAAAGGGATTATTTGAGTTTATTGGAAACTTATAGGTATAATTTCAATTTCTTGTATCTAAAATCTAAATAACCATATAGCTGTATAGGATTCATTCATTCATTCATTCACTGATTGGCGTGTCTATCTTGTATACAATAATACCATGTATACACCGATTCATGGAAATTCGGTAAGCAGTTCCTGTGCATCCACATTGGGTAAAACCCAACATATTCCGTGGTAGTTTATAATATCCCATTACGTAAATATGTAAATAAACTTAAATTTTGAATTTAGCTATCTGTTATTCTTCAGTTTTTACAGTTGTTTTTCGCAGTTTTACTTCGATAGTATTACTTACGAAAATGTCAGCTTCTATAGTTAAAAGTGAAAGAGGGAAAGACTTATTTTTATTCGAAGGTTTTAAATTTTCAAAAGACAGAGACTTAAAAAGTGGTGAAGTTTCATGGAGGTGCTGTGAAAAGAAATTAAAGTGTCATGCCAAGGTTTATACAGTGGGCCCTGATAACTTAATTTCAAAAAAAGCTGGAGTTCATAATCATAGAGGTGATGAGAAAAAACTAACAAGACAAATGGTTTCGAATGCTTGTAAAAGAAAAGCGGAGGACGATATTTCCGAGAGGCCTTCCAAAATTATTTGCAAGACATTAGCAGCTAATTTGCCACCATCTATTACAACGATCGATGTAAGTTACATCCGAAGAAATTTTTATAATTGCCGCCGAAAAATATTGCCTGGTTCGCTTCCAAGGAATATGGAAGAAGTGCACGAGGTTGTCAGAAACTATAGCGAAACATTGAAGACTTGCAGAACCGAAGATTTGGTATCGGATCAACGACATAGATTCGAATATTATTGTGTTTACATGTGAAACGAGTATTAGTGTTTTAACTAAAATGGACACATTGTATATGAATGGCACGTTCTCATTTTGCACTAAATTCTATCATCAATTTTTTACTATTCATGAGCTACAGAATGGCCACTATATCCCATTAGTTTTCTGTTAGTTGCCGAATAAAACCGTTGCAACATATAAAAATTGCTTTTCACTACTGCAGCATAAAATTTTTGATAAATTTGGCCTTCTTTTAAATCCAAAAGAAGTTGTCGATTTTGAAATAGGTATTCATACAGCCTTACAAATTGTTTGGCCCAGAGTTAAAATTAATGGTTGTCGGTGGTTTCATTTACACCAATCTTGGTTCAGGAAGATTCAAAAAATAGGATTATGTTCTGACTACAAACAAAAAACTGAACTGGGGCGGTGGCTGAAAACTACTTTTGGACTAGCTTATCTAAATCCAAATGAAGTGGAAGACTGTTTTATCTTCGATATGATGTCGTCCAAACCACAAAACGATTCATTAGATAAGTATTGCGATTATTTGTTAGAGACATATATTGGTGAAAACGCTGTATTTCCGCCGTCTCTTTGGGCAGAGGAAAGTGCTTCGATTGTCAGAACAACAAATTGTTGCGAGTCCTTTCATGCCAAATTTAACTCATGTTTCTAAACAACACATCCATCTATATATGTTTTTATTGAAAAAATAAAAGATTGTCAGTTAGATACGTATGTAAAAATTCAGAGTTTAAATGTACCAAAAAATATTAAAGATACATCTGTCAAAGCGAAATTGCAATCTTTGTCAAATTTAATATTTTAATATAGGTCTGGACAAATAACTAGAACTCATTACATAAAATGTTCTTCGTATTTATCTTTGGAACCCATGTAACTTGTACATATATCGCTTAAGAAAATAAATGGCGTTAGAAACTATCTCCATTGTTTAAAAAAATCTTTACCAATTTATTTAATTAGAGGAAAGTAACTAAATGTGGGCTAGTAACCATTCTTTATGAACAATTTTGTTCAATGCTCAATTTTAGGTCGTGTCCGAGTTTTCCAGTATTGTTAACGGTTATTTGTGGCTTATAAGGGTCTAATTACCTGATAAGGAGGATTAGGCACTGTTCCTTCCGTGAACTTAAGAATGTTTCAGGTTCGCGACATTTTCAATTGGAGCTGTTTTTGATTAATTGTTAAATGAGAATTTTTACCCTTATACCTAACAGATGGAGTAGGATGTGTTTATTACTCCTACACGTATTGAAAATTTTAAATCGCATTTTAATGATCGTATTTCAAGGTATAGTTCCAGTGAAATAAGGTAATCGTTTCTTTAATATTGGAGAATTTACGCTACACCCCCCCCCCCCTACCCTACCCTGCTGCGTAATAGTATTTGCTTTTTATCATATTAAATAAATTGTACATCCTATATATGTATGTAAAAGGAAATTTTAGTTTTATCTAAATTGTAATACTTAAAATGTATAAGTAGGTACGTACATATTTAAAGTGATGAAGTTATAGGTACTACAAAAAATATCTAAAATTTAAAAAAGTTTGAAATAATAAAAATTAAAAGTGGCTTAGTTTTAATAAATATTTAGGGTTTTTCAACGAAGAAAGCTTAATCGGAAATTAATTTCCGTATCTACCTGCCATACTGGAAACAACTCGGACACCCTCGGGAAACAACTCGACCTATAAGAATTTACTTGTTCGAATACGGGAAACAACTCGAACACTCCGCAATTTTAATAATATATTTTATTTATAAATAACAATATAAGACTGTTCCTATGTAATAAAAAAATATGACTGAACAATGACTGCATATGACTGAAAAAACAATTGATTTTCAAACACTTTTTATCTTGGTAGCATATACATAGGTATACTATATTAAAATGGTAGAACATATTTAACTACTTTCTTCTATTACTGAAAGGGAATATGTGCATGAAAATACTTTGTTGTAAATAAAAATTCTTAATCGTCAAGAGAATTAGGTATTGGTGGCTATTTTCTGGGAACTCTGTGCGCCCAATTTACCTCTAGGATTAAACGGACCTTTCGTTCTCCGCGCCCAATTTACCTGTAGGATTAAAATTTATAAACCCTGTTGCTCCCAATTTACATCCGCCCAGGCTCATCATGTACCGGGTGTCCAAATAAGAAAGATCGCCGGCTGTATCTCGGAAACTATTCATCGCTTTAGTTGGGGAAAAAATTTCTTTGATAAAAGTGGCCGAGAGAAATTGCTGGAAATTATTTTCAAGTTCCTAAGACTACTGCAAGATGGCGTATCAGCACGGCAAATTCAAAGAATGAGGTTTTCTTCAAAAATGGGTAGTATTAGGTACAGATTTGAAATCATCAGCATAAACCTTGGCCAATTCTGCGTCAATTTGGTTAATGAGTTTTTGTCGAATTTCCAATAATAAGGGTGGGGGAAGTTGATATATAATGTAACTTTCAAAGAGCCCTATACCCTATAATTTTTATCAAAACTGGTTCAAGTGGGTACTCGTTGGAAAGATAATTTTAAGCTCTCTCAGAAGACACACTTGTCGGTGTCATTTTGTTTTGAGTAAACCACCCAGACGCCGTTATTTAAAAGAGTGGCGGTTTTACTACATTTTCTCTGTAAAGTTAAATGCAACGGTATAATCTTTTAACTGTGGGTTAGAAGCCATCAAAAATAACTACAAACTGGCGAAAACCGCATTGTGATATCTGCATTCGTTTTCGAGTTATTCCAAAATAACTTGTTTCTCAAATGATTATTATTATTAACAATTAAAACAAGCAGCCTTGGACACAGTAATAGAAAAACAACTGCAAATGATTGAAAAGTCATTGTTGCAAAATCGTTCTTCTTCAGTCTGCTTGAAAATGATAATTCCAAATGAAGTAGCGTATAATATGCTAGCAGTTTATTTCGAATGCAACCAGAACTCAACGATCGCCTCTAGAATATACGCTATGCGCTATCCAGACCAGAGACCTTACACGAAAAATACATTTACAAGATTAGCTACATGGGTGCGAGAAAATGGCAATATCCATTTGCCTCACAACCAAAGACATCGCTCTGGTCGTTCTGAAGAAAATGTTTTGAATGTGCTGGCATATATTGGATTATACCCTCATATAGGGATTAGACAAATTTCGTTGGATTTGGGCATCACTAAATCGACTGTGCATAACATTTTAAGAGACCACAGGTTCGTTGAAAGTTTACCCTTAACTAAGGGTAAGGATTCTTCCTTGCCTACCTTGGGGATTTTCCAGGTTACTGTCCAATAGTGCCTCAAAGGAACAACTAGACGTAGTTCAAAACAATGTTTATTCCAATAATAAATATTACTATTATTATTTTAGGTTGCATCCCCATCATCTGGTGCTCCACCAAGAAATAATGGGAACCGATTTTGACAGCCGACTCAGCTATTGTCATTGGTTCCTGAATATGGTGGAAGAAAATCCTCAGTTTGCCTCAAAAATTTTGTGGACAGACGAGGCTACTTTCACCAGTGTTGGTAGTGTAAATTTGCACAATATGCACTACTGGGCTCCAACAAATCTCCACTGGATGCGAGAGGTGCAATACCAGGGTCGGTGGTCGGTCAATGTTTGGTGTGGAATAATAGGGGGAAGAATTATTGGTCCACATATTTTTGAAGAAACCCTTAATGGAAACGTTTACATAAATTTTTTACGAAATCACTTGCCTTTGCTTCTCGAAGATGTCTCCCTCCTTACCCGTGCTACAATGTTCTTCCAGCACGATGGTTGTCCCGCGCATTTTGCTCTAAATGTGAGGAACTTCTTAAATCTGACATATCCAGATAGGTGGATTGGCCGCGGAAGCCTATTTCCGTGGCCACCACGATCTCCCGATCTGACTTGTTTAGATTTTTATTTATGGGGCAGAGTGAAGAACATGGTGTACCAAACAAGACCTACTACTCGAGAGGATATGGTCGCCAGAATTCGAAATGCAATTGCAAACATATCAGTTGCCGAAGTGGAAGCTGCAGTTGCAGAAACTAATCGAAAGGTGGCTGACTGTATCAGAAACGACGGTGGCCATTTCGAACATTTGGAATAAGGCGTTGACATCCCTTTTTGTTGAGTTATTTATTTTTTATTTAATGTTAATTTTGTGTTTATTGTTATAATAGTTTAGACATAGGCAGATAAACGGTTACTGCCATTTTCTCGCATCCGTGTAGCTAATCTTGTAAATGTATTTTTCGTGTAAGGTCTCTGGTCTGGATAGCGCATAGCGTATATTCTAGAGGCGATCGTTGAGTTCTGGTTGCATTCGAAATAAACTGCTAGCATATTATACGCTACTTCATTTGGAATTATCATTTTCAAGCAGACTGAAGAAGAACGATTTTGCAACAATGACTTTTCAATCATTTGCAGTTGTTTTTCTATTACTGTGTCCAAGGCTGCTTGTTTTAATTGTTAATAATAATAATCATTTGAGAAACAAGTTATTTTGGAATAACTCGAAAACGAATGCAGATATCACAATGCGGTTTTCGCCAGTTTGTAGGTATTTTTGATGGCTTCTAACCCACAGTTAAAAGATTATACCGTTGCATTTAACTTAGAAAATGTAGTAAAACCGCCACTCTTTTAAATAACGGCGTCTGGGTGGTTTACTCAAAACAAAATGACACCGACAAGTGTGTCTTCTGAGAGAGCTTAAAATTATCTTTCCAACGAGTACCCACTTGAACCAGTTTTGATAAAAATTATAGGGTATAGGGCTCTTTGAAAGTTACATTATATATCAACTTCCCCCACCCTTATTATTGGAAATTCGACAAAAACTCATTAACCAAATTGACGCAGAATTGGCCAAGGTTTATGCTGATGATTTCAAATCTGTACCTAATACTACCCATTTTTGAAGAAAACCTCATTCTTTGAATTTGCCGTGCTGATACGCCATCTTGCAGTAGTCTTAGGAACTTGAAAATAATTTCCAGCAATTTCTCTCGGCCACTTTTATCAAAGAAATTTTTTCCCCAACGCTGTGCGATAAATAGTTTCCGAGATACAGCCGGCGATCTTTCTTATTTGGACACCTGGTACATTTACAATAATGCCATCTGGTGAATAACCCAACCATTTATTGGTATGTGGCACCACCAACCACATTCTATTACTTTTAACCCTAGAATGAATCATTTTTAAATTCAAATTATTATTGTGACTATTTATTTACCTGTACTAGAAACAAAAACTTCGCGAGCACAACGCTGAAATTTCTGTCCATGTTTCACATGTTTATTTGTGAAGGTTTTTTGCCAACAATATTTTATTGATTTGGATTTCCAATCCCCTTTAAAAGTAAAAATTTCGTAGCACCTTGAACCTGTCACCCTATACTGCCTCAAACTGAACCACTTCTTAGAGCCTTGAATTACTTTGATGACTTCTTTGGGATCGTCATCTAATTGCCTTTCACATAATGCAGCACATATGAAGATAATGAAGATCGTACAAAGTAGAATGAATGTCAAACATTATAATTGACTGTGTAGCATTATTTGTATAGTAAAAGTGCATTGTAAAAGCATTGTAAAAGGGATTAGATTGAAGCGTCTCAGGTTCATATACATTATGGGTCACTATTGATGATCTTCCCAATCTGAAAATAAAACAATATAATGAGAATATTAGCAAATGGGCTAAAAACAAGAAAATAATAATTTTATCTGAACATACTAGTGTTGAGCTAAGGCAGATTCAGGTAATCTGGTTATAAAAAATTGCCTCATCTACTTTTCATCTCTACTGAAATTTATCTCTACTGATTTGATTTTGTTTCTGAAATAAGGCATTTCATCAATCGGTATTGGTTGATACTTTTCTTTAGTTTCATATTGTTGCACAGCCCACATGCATTTTACGTCAGTTTGAGAGACTAATTCCATATTTACGAGGTTCTCTCTAAAACAGAAAAAAGCGACAGCAAAAAAAGAAAAACTAAAATAAGTTTAGAACATTAATGTAAAAAATCGATTTAGCATGATAACGCTTTTTTATTTTTGGAACGTCATACACCTGGTACACTTTATTAAAACAGCAGCGATGTGTTTACATGAACCACTATTTCCTGCCTTGCAAGAACACAATCTTGTATGATAACTGAAGCCATGCTATCAAATTGGAGAACCCCTTGCACTGTGTGAGGATCTGAATTTAATGCACTTGTTTGCAAAACAAGAGCATAAACCAGCATAAAATCATCGTTGTGATCGGATTTGCCACAAAGAACAATATGCCCAGCATTAAAAATAGATTCGCCTTCTTGAAAGGATCGGGAATTTTCTGTTCCTCCGAAGAATTTAATAACATCTAATACACTGAAATAAATTTCAGCCATTGTCTGAAAATAAAGTATTCAAATTAATGTCCATTTCAAATATTTACCAAATCACTTACCAATCAATAAGTGTAAAATAATTATAATATGGAAACTATAACCTAAAATATGTTTAAAATGTTTTTAACTATTATTGTCTATGATACACACACAAGCACTCAAAATATGGTCACAATCCATTATATACAATTCACAAAAGCTAAATAAAATGATAGTTCGATAAAAATCGTCGAAATAAACTAAATTCAAACACAAATAACAACAAAGCCTTCAAGAAATCATATGATAAACACAAAAAGTACCCTCTTTGTGTAGTTCCACATTTTGTCACACGGCACTGCGATCTTATCTTTAGATCCCACAACACAAAATAAGTGCAGTTCGTACGAAAATATCAAACTGATTTGAAGGCTCAACGGACGAATTCGTACGAATTCAGATGTGTTTGTGGTTGCCACTGTCACCACTCTCATTGGAAATAAGACGTTTGTTAATTCGAACGAATTCGTCAGAACACGTCAGAACTAATTTTCGTCAGAAAACGCATGATTAGTAACCGTAGCCTTTTATCCGAATGTTTTTACTTTCGGAAATACTGGGTGTTGAAAGTTAAAATTTTAAATCGTTTTCTTACCATTACTCTGAAATTATAGGAACTTGAAAAATTGTGCAGCTATGTTTTTTTAGGTGACGAACAAGATACGTATTAAATTTTCAGCGTTGCTGTGTACAGTTAACAAATTTTTACCCATGAAATTTTATCCAAAACCGGAAAGTTCAATTATTTATACATTAATTATGTGTTCTTGTTTCATTTCGATATTTCTATCCGTTTTCGTGAAATATCGATTTAACGATCACTATCTGTGGCCCCATTTTAACGTTAAAAACGGTAACTCGGTAAAACGGTAAAGTAACTCTAAGTCCTAACAAAGTCCATAGTTACTCCATAACAACAATATAAAAATGTCACTTTTTTTAGCGGTACCCCAACTTTAAAATGGGGCGCTGAATACGGGCCACAGTCTTTTAAAGAAAAATATAGTCTTCTTCGTTATACAGTAGAAACCGGTAAATATATCAAATGAATAAGAATTTTATTCATTTTTATTATGAAAAATACATATTTTTTAAACTTTCTATACACACTAAAAACCGAAGAAATCCAGCCTCTCTGGCCGAATTTAAAATAGGTCTTCCATTTAAGCTTATTCCTTTAATGTAATTTTTCATTTCTTCCAAAAAATTTAAAAACACCTGGGAAGTGTGATGAGACAACGGTCTTTTGTAAAAATATTTATTAAATTTATTCCTCGAATTGAAAATATCAAATAAATTATTAAATTTTAAAATAAAGTACCCTCCGAATTTGAAAATGAATTAATTTGGCAATCCCTTGCAAAAGTTATTGCATTACTAACGCTCTTGCTTAGAGTTTGGGTAGCAAGAAGCACCTTCATTTTTTCCCTATCCCATTGCAGATGTCGCAAACGAATTTTGGTTGCTGCATGCAAACCTTCATTATTTTGCAACTTTACTAGTTCGCTAACAAAATCCCATTTAATATCCCTGTTTTTTACATCTTTCATCCCATCTTTGCTAACAAAACAATTGCTTACCAATTTTAACATATGGCACGGGTCTAAATAAAAATATACCCTTTCTTTTGTTAATGAATGTAAAAAAAAGTCTTTAAATTGTTTGTGCTATGAAAATGTGCTCCTAAATTTTCAGCCATTGACAAATTAACTGGAGCCCCATCAAATGTTAAGGATGTCACTTGGATACCACTTTTGTGAAGAATTCGCAAACATTGTAAAACTAGATTGGCTTTTTCATTGGCTGCCAATCCATCCAGAAGAAAGTATCCTACTGGTACCTTCCATGCGCCATTTAAACACACCAACATAAAAACCAGCACTTCCTTCGCTTTTGGAAGTATGTCCCCCTCAATGTTGGTACCAATGTCGACATAGCCACTAAATTTGGTACCAGTCCATTCGACTTGGCGCCGAATTGACATTTCATCCATAACTAAATTGTATAGTAGGGGATATTGCAAGCTTTTTTGCTTGTTTTCTAAAGCATTAAGAGCTTCAATAGAAAATCCTGGACTCCCATTTATTGATCTATACCAAGACGATATAGTACCAATGTGCGGTAAAGATTTATTAAAAGTTTTTCGCACGAAATTATACGCTCTTGGCGAATAAAAGGCCAAGGTAAGGGCAAATGCCTTTAAAGAATCATTGTACCTCCTTTTACCCTGAATCATATTTTCAAAAATGTCTGCAGCCGGTCCAGTAACAGATGCCTAAAAAGAAATATTTTTACTTTATTTATACAGGGTGTCCGGAAATTCCGGTTACAAACTCCGGGGAGTTGTAGGGGGTGGTTAGTCAAGTAATTTGAACATAGGAACTTGGGGTCGCCGGCGTCTCCTGACGGCGCTAGGCATCGTCAAAGATGCTTCCATCCAAACTCAATAATATTTAAATTTTACAACATATTTTCAAAATGTCCCCCACCCCTTGCAATACATGCGTGGCAGCGCTCAGGAGAGACGCTCTTACTGACTGGTAAATTCCAGGAGTGTCTCTGATCTCACCAGCAGCAGCAACAATTCTGGCCACAAGCTCTTCGTGGTCTTGGATGGGTTCGCTTTAATACACCAACGATTTCATGCGGCCCCAAAGAAAAAAATCGAGGGGCGTCAAATCTGGCGATCGCGGAGGCCATGGTATGGGTCCTGCTCGTCCGATCCATCGATCTGAAAACATTTCATCCAGCATTGCCCGGACTTCCAAGCCAAAATGTGCTGGTGCACCGTCCTGTTGCAGCCACATTTGACCCCGAACGTGCAGAGGTACGTCTTGTAACAGTTCCGGAAGAATCTCCCGCAGAAGCACTCCGTAAGAATGGGCGTCCAGTCTTGGGGGCAGAATGTACGGGTCAATCAGATGTTCATCCACGATACCCGCCCAAACATTCACTGACATTTTGAAAATATGTTGTAAAATTTAAAAATTATTGAGTTTGGATGGAAACATCTTTGACGACGCCTAGCGCCGCTAGGAGACGCCGGCGACCCCAAGTTCCTATGTTCAAATTACTTGACTAACCACCCCCTACAACCCCCTGAAGCTTGTAACCCGAATTTCCGGACACCCTGTATAAGAATAAATTTATTTAGCATTCAAAAAATATTGCTACTACTTTGCTATCTATGTCATAAATAAAACATACATACCTTTACAGAAGATTCTGCTGATTGAGACAAAGCAAATTTTTCTTTTAACATTTTTATCAGTTCAGTTAATGTCTTAATTCGATGTTGGAGACGTTTAACTTGTTTTTTAAATTTTAAATTTTTTTGCTTTACTTTGTGATGGTAGATTTCATTGCTTTAACATTTTTTCTCCTCTTCTCGTGAGTGGAAAGTCGCTACTCGTCATGTCCCCAATATAACGGCTCCTTCTAAAAAATGAAATTTTAAAATAAACCCTAAAAATATACTTTTAATTATTATGTTAGTACCTAATTAAACTATTGGGGACTACCTGAGTTAATGCCTTTCCCGTCTTGATCCGGATTATATTGACCACCGAGTTGTATCACCACGTAATGACGTAATTATATAAAAATTATATCCGAAGAAGCCAAATTTCCACCAAAAATTTGGGAATGTTAAAACACAAGTCTGTCAGTAGAAGGAAATATGAGTAGGTACCTAACTTCATTAATGAATCAAATTAAAGAAAACAAAATTACGAAATTTGATTTTGTTAGATTTTTGAGTTATTGTTATTTACCTTAGTAGACCATTGTACCTTTTTATATTTTACATTTTTTATAAATTAAACATTTTATGTAAGCATTAGACCAATGTAAATTTGTATAAAATTTATTTGTATGTATCTATTAGTCTTTTTACATGCAGAGTCGAACCCGTGTTCAACCGGAGATCGACTCTCATGTAAACACGGATTGAGTTTACTCGCCGAAGAAAAAGATACCTCAACTCAATCTCGGCTTGATCTTTCGACTCTCATGTAAATATACCATATAATTTAGAATAATTATTTTGCATTGTATTAAATTTGTAATAAAATTGTAAAGGTTATTAAAGTGTAGGACTTTATTTTTAAATCGCTAATCCTCTCAGGAAATTCGGTGGTACAACTCGACCGTAGGATTATACCTACCTGATATCTTGTGGTACAACTCGGCGATCCCGAAACTATTATATTGGATTACAATACCTTTTCCTAGACTTAGAAGTTTCAATTTCCAATCCTTTTCCAACAAAAGGCTGAAATTTTACTTCTGATGCAGTTTCAGTCGCCGAGGATGATGATACATTATCAATTTGTGGACTGTTTATTCTAAAATGTTTTCCAAATTAATTAAAATTCAAATGTACTTTCATCCCAATTAAATTTAATAAACATACATATACTATGGTATTACTAGGTACGCCTACCGGATTCCTGAAGGCCCGGGAACAGATATTAAGTTTAAAACACTAGTTTCGGGTCTAAAAGAAAAAAAAAATTTTTTACGAACAAAAAGTGCCTACATAAGAAATAAAGCTAATGAAAGCCATGTTTAATGTACCGACACCTTCAATTATATGTTTATTATACATAATTTTGAATATCAGGAGAATTCTCAACAATCTCAGCAAATTCATCAGTACCCAGGCGTAACTTGGAGATCCTAAAGATTTTTAGAATAACGTTTTAAATATATTAAATTCCTTAATTTTATTAACTAATATTTCATTATTTTTTTTATGCATAGCTATGAGTGTGGTTGCATACTGTAATGGTTTTTTTGTGGCCGGCGATGGTGTTCCAAAAACACTTGAATCCGTTGAATCAGAACTAAAAACCCATTCATTGGATATACAGACATAGGTACATACATATTTTAATATAAGGTAAAAAAATTGTATTTTTACCTGCTGGATAAGTCATCCAAAAATAGAATGCCCTCACACCGTCTGAGGTTTGCACCTTTTCTGATATGTATTTAGCACCATTTGTACGAACTAAAATATCTTCCCGAAAAAAGTGATCGGAACACAACTCTGGGTTTTTACGAAGGGGTTTATTTTCAAGGATCCCTACTAAAGAAAACCACAGTTTTCTTTTCTTAGGATCTTGGGGAAATCTAAATACATATTTAAAAATTTGTAAACCGAATGGATGGGGGAAGACTGGTCAAAATAGCAAGGGATAAATCTCCACTGGGATGGAGAAGCATCAGAAGACTAAGGAAAAGATGGAACTATAACAACACCATTGATGGAGATTAGGCATGGAGACGAAGAAGGAACAGGCTTTGTGTCTATATACGAAGATAGAAGAAGAAAAAGAAGAAGAATAATTTAATGATTTTTTAAATACTCTCGGGAGTCCTACTCCACTGGTTCAAATAAAAGCAATATAACTTAACCTAAAAGTACTTACCGATGAAAAGACAAATTTGGATTGAAATGATCCACTTTTTGGCACACTGCACATGCATGCACCATTATTGTTTATAGTTTTGAAAAAATTTAAACAAAAACACTAAGATTACTCACGAAAATGCACATAAACACAAAATAGTCGTTAGGACTTACTGGCAACGCTGTGGTAATTTTTTGTTGCCGTATTTACATAGATGTTTACAATCTTAATATTTCTTTAATTAAATATTGATTTATTTTTAAATTTTTACCTTGTATTAAAAACTTTAAGGAATAATTTGATTAAAAACATATAGTTTTATTTATATATTATAAAATTGTAGATAGGATATATCAAATTCCATTTTTTTAAAGAATTTTTTCAAATAATTATTACAGACAGATAAAATCGACAACGATGCAAAAACCCGCACATGCGATAATATCGGGTGGAAATTAATGATTTGCCACATAAAAATGTAAACAATTCGGTCTCTTTATTCTAATGTCTTTGGATTCGGTAGACCGTTACTTCGAGCGGTATTGCCAAATTAAAAAATGTGATATCTTTCACCCGTATTCAGCGCTCTTTTTTAAAAGTTAAACATGCGCTTTTAACTTGACAATTGTACATTGTTGTTATGTTGTAACTATGGACTTTGTTAGTACTTAGGTACTTTAAGGTCGTTTTTAACTTTAAAATGGGGCGCTGAATACCCACCTTTGAATCTAATGCTAATTGTCCATTTGAGAGATTTCCTCAGAGCAACTCTCGAGAAGTTTTTGTCCATTTGAACGCAAACTTGATAGTTGCCATAATGCCAGTTGCGAGTTTTATAAAATCATTACTCTCAGAACTGTGTCCACTAAAGGCTCGTGTCGATTAGCAAGTGACTTGCGACAGTTTTTACGATTGCGTCCATATTAACGTGAGTAAACCACGGTCGTATATAAATGTCTTGACACTACAGGGGTTTTGTTGTCGCGATTAAAGATGCACGGTTATTCGCGTTGCTGCCGCTTGGCGCTAGTTTCGATTCCTTTACTTAAGAATATCCACATACCACATAACCTTACAAATATAGAGAGAAGCAAAGACATTAGAATTAAGAGACCAAATGTTACAATGATAAATCTCATAAAATTGCGGACTATTATTGTTTTAAAATTGTTAGTGAGTGGGAGAGAGAAAGACTCTTAGGACTCGCTGGCAACGCTGTAACGGAGTGTCAATGAAGTGTCATTATGATCGCCAGTGGGGTAGTTTTAAACTTAACAGTTTGTAACCAAAGACCATTCAATTCAGACCAAATTGTTTACATTTTCATGTGGTAAATCATTAATTCTCACCCGATATTATCGCAGATTCGGGTCATTGCGTCATTGTCGGTTTAGAAAAATGGAATTTGATATATTATAACTACTCTACAACTACAATTTTATATTATATAAATAAAAGATATATGTTCTGGGATAGTACAAAGCATGGGAAGACCAAGGAAATGATGGAGCGATATTACCATTGATGGAGATTAGGCATGGAGACGAAGAAGGAACAGGCATTGATTGTATGTATAGGAAGGAAGAAGAAGAAAAAGAAGAATGATTTAATGATATTTAAAAGAATATCCGGTACCCTACTCCACTGATTCAAATGAATGCAATATAACTTAACCTAAAAGTACTTACCGATAAAAGGACAAATTTGGATCGAAATGATCCACTTTTTGGCACACTACACACGCATGCACCATTATTGTTTATAGTTTTGAAAAAATTTAAATAAAAAGGCTAATATTACTCACGAAAATGTACATAAACACAAAATAGTTGTTAGGACTTACTGGCAACGCTGATTTTTACAATCTTAGGTAATATTTCTTTAATTGAATATTGATTTATTTTTAAATTTTTACCTTGTATTAAAAATTTCAAGGAATAATTTGATTAAAAACGTATTGTTTTACTTATATAATATAAAATTGTAGTTATAGGATATATCAAATTCCATTTTTTTAAAGAATTTTTTCAAATAATTATTATAGGCAGATAAAATCGACATCGATGCAAAAACCAGAACATGCGATAATATCGGGTGGAAATGAATGATTTGCCACATAAAAATGTAAACAATTCGGTCTCTTAATTCTAATGTCTTTGGAGAGAAGAGAGAAGGTAAACGACGCTTGTTGAATAAACAGGTCAGTCCAAATTAACAGCTGATAAATGTCAAATGGCTGCTGGAACGTACACAATCAAGTTTACCATTTGACTCTGTGTTGTTTTTTTTTTCGTTTTTCTAAGTTTTTTTATGCTTTTTGTGCGTTTGTTTGTTTTCTCTTTTTATCTTGTACCAAAAATAAATAATGGATTAACTATTTTTATTAATAATTATAAAGTTCAAATATCTATACATCAAAATTTCATATACAAACTTAAACATTATAATTTTTGATAGAGAATAAACATAGATATGATTCAAAAGGGTAAAATATTTGAATTAATAATAAATCTAGATAAATCTGGCAACAAGATATATTTTAACAGTTATCTAATTCATACGTTCAAGTTTTCAATGCGCATGCTCCATTAGCTGACCAAAACAAAGATAAAGCTATTAGAAATTCTACAAAGCAGAAGGAGATAATGTGAAAAAGGCATATTGGAAATGTTGGAACCGGGATGTACATTCAGTTCTTATGGTATTGAGGCATCCATTTATGTATGATCTAAGTTGCCACCCCTTTAAGGGGATGACCGTACAGCTATGAGTTAACGATCAAAAGTTGTCCCCCTCGAAAACAAAATCGTTGTGTCTCGGGGTTTGCCGCAAAACCACCCCGCCAACAATATTTGGGGTGGACTGTTTCTAAGGCGCCACCCTGTATACTTGTATATTCGATCCCAAATATGTCCATGGATTATTAAAAAAATCGTTACGGGAACCCATTCGACCTTTTCTCCAGGAGCTTTTTTAAATTGCGGCAACATGGCGAACAGTAAAGACGCATGGTACAATTGAGCTCAAAAAATTTACAAAAGACTTGTTAATTGAAATGATAATAAGTAAAAAAGTTCCGGGAGTGATCAGTTTAAGTGAAAATCTAAAAATGCACATTGAAGGGGACCTGGAGGATCAATTTTTTGATACTAAATTGGAAATGAACCCGTCTAACCTAAAAATCTCTGATGACGCTGTTCAATTAAAAGCAAGTCTAGAAGTGATGGAAACGAAATTAAAGGCATCTGTGATTATTCTCAAAGAAAAAGAAAGACTCATCCAGTCACAACAAGCCCTAATAGACCAAATGGGAAAATCTCATAACTGCAACACAGCATAACTGAAAATAAAGAGAATACTGCGCAAGTGCTTGGTGACGACTCTGAAACGGCTGACACTTCTCAATCAAAACAAACAAGAATAGGTTATCAAACATCTCAGAGTTCTAAATCAAAAAATAGACGAAGGACTGTAAAAAAGGTGTTTGGAACTGCAAAAATAGGTAATGAAAATGGAGCAGCAGGTGAACTACAGGCCGCAGATGGAAAACTATGGATATATCTTGGCAAATGCAAGAAAACGACCACCAAGGACAATGTATTGAGGAATTTAAAACAAAAATTTCCACAGAATGATTTTGATGTTGAACAATTACAATCCAAGGGTGTATACAGTGCGTTCAAAATTGGTGCTAACAATGATCTCATGGATGTAATTTATGAACCTGGTTCCTGGCCGGAAGGCTTATTAGTAAAACAGTTTGTATTTTTTCGGTAGAAAAAAGTGACTCTAGGGAGCTGTAACATTTCAAAGCAAAATGACATTAATACTCCTCCAATAATAGAACATAGTAAGACAAATATAAAATTATTTTATGTAAATATTCAAAATCAACAATCAAAAGTTAATTTAATTGATTTATTTAATAGCTTTCATAATCCTGATATACTTTGCTTTGTAGAAACCTGGGCATGTAATTAAGATAATTTAAAAAGTATGCATATTGATGGATATTCACTTATGGGGTATCTCATAAGAAGTACTTACCAACATGGTAGAATAGCTGTGTATTCTCGTAATGATTCCAATATTACAATTGAATTATGTTGTGACATGAATCATCTGATAAGGGAGATGCACTTTGAGTGTCTATGTTTTAAAATCAATGATAACACATGCGTTTTAGTAATATATAAGTCGCAGCTAGCAGAAATAGATATATTTTTATCTAATTTGGATGCTATGCTGGAATACGCTAGTGATTATTTTGCCCAAATTATATTAGTGGGTGATCTAAACCTTGATAAGCATAAAAGTAAGGATAAAAAACATTATAATAATCTAATTGATATATGTGAATCGTATATGCTAACCTCATTAGTTACGGAGCCCACCAGAATTGCGAGATAGCTCTTTCGGATCACAAAGGTATATTCTTTAAATATTCCTTATAGACTCAAACTTGGATTGGAATGCCTAATATTGAAGTAATTTTGGGAAAATTAAATAAGTTTTTTTAATTAATAATTTGAAAAATAATTTATCAACGGAATTTCTTACTAATGTTTACTACTCAAACGTCTATTCTTTATTGGCGTATAATATTGTTTGCTGAGGCCTGTCAGTTGAATGGGAGCGTATCTTTAAATTACAGAAAAGGATTATTAGAGCGATGTTTGGTCTTGGATTTCGAGACTCTTGTCGAGACAGTTTTAAAATAAATAAAATTCTTACAATGCCTAGTATACTGATTTTGAAATTGCTTATATATGCCAAGTATAACAACAATAACTGGAAAAAGCTAAAGGAAATACACAGCTGTCCCACCAGAAACAACAATAACTTCAGTGAGATGAAATTTGTTAGATCCTTTTATAAAAAATCGCCAAAATATGCTGCAATACATCTTTATAATTTGCTTCCCATAATTTGTTTTCCCAATTCAAAAAAAGAACTTGATATAAAACAATTCAAATCAAATGTCAAAGAAATGTTGCAAAATAATATATTCTATTCAATACTAGAGTTCACTGAGTATGTCAGGAAATTGCGAAATATATAAAAAAAAACTTTTTTTTGTAAATTGTTTATGTATATCTATTTCTCTAAGTGCATGTATGTTAGTATATTTATAACTTTGAATGTTTATATGTAAAATTATTCTTATTGACTTACCATTTTATATTGTAACGAATGGCTAATAAACATCTTATCTTATCTTATCTTATCAATAGGTACCGGTATTTGTTTTTTTTTTGGTACATATCAATTTCAAAATCTCATCATCAATTTCATGCATTCAATTTCATACATTTCAACTTCTTTTCTTATTATTCTTTTCTCATTTGCATTACAACTTCTCATCCTAATATACGTATCAATTTGTAGTTTGTTAAAAATGTCAATAATATATATTGATGTATTTGCATGAGGCGAATTAAAATACTTATTAAAACTAGATGGGAATGATTCGCATACATTTGTACTGGTACTTTGTACTTGTACTTTATACATTTGTACTGGTACTTGTACTTGTACTTTATACATAATGCACTGGATTCAGCAGCCCACATGGTAGGAGGAAATAAAGCATCTTCTTGAATATAGTTTTATATCAAGTAGTCCTACCAAGATACCAAATGGGTCCTGTGGTCTTTCTGAATCGCTAAAGCTAATTTTTGTAAAATGCAGGTATGGATTTTTGGCGATGTAAGTGTAGATCGCAGTCCACTAAACCAAACACCACACCGTATAGGTAAACCTAACACATATCGCGGCAATTGAAACGAAAGGCGTCCTTCACATCGTTTTGGACCCTGCTGGTTATTCTAGCAAACGATCTGTGAATCGCTTACGATCCAAAAATTCACTTTTTTCAGTCGTAAGGCTGGTGAAAGAACACTGACAATAACAATGAGGATAAAAGGACAAGAATGTCATGACAAACCCACAAACTAAAAGTAGTACGGGTTGCTTCAGCTAAAAGATACTACAGCGGTGATGAAAAAGGGGGTGATCATGTGCGTTGTCAGGCGTGTTCTCTCCCACAAACGGATCAACAAGTGGTTCTACGGAAAGCTAGCTAGTATGACCAGTGAAATATAAACCAAACATAAAAAACCTTAACCTTTACGTGGTGCTTTAGCGCCCAAACGAACAGACCATGTAATCATTACAGGTATTCCTCTAAGGCCCGGTTATAGATGCATAGTTCAATTGTAGTTCTGCGTTGAACCGGGTTTAATAGCAAATTTGTGTCGTAAGTCACTATTGATCTGTGGTGCAGAGAGAAGTTTACGTGAACGGTTCATGAACAGTGTTCAAAGGCGGTTCAAGAAAGTTTTTACATTTGACGTTGAGTTGTTAACCCAACCAACTACTTTTCTAAGCCCAGATAGTTAAATACATTTAACTACATTTTTATACTATTTAACTACATCATTTAAATACATTTAAATTAAATTTAAATACAGTTTCAAATCTTTCTCTATGCAGATAATGTTTCTGAAACCTTAAAAAATATAATTTTATCCTCTAAATGAAAATTATTTAGGTATAGTCGGATTCAAATTACTCTGGAAAAATGTGTTATAAGTCACTGAGTTTACAAAAACCCCTTGCTGTTTCAAAACAGCCGGTCCAAGTAATGTTGAATAGGCAGGGCCATATTTTAACTTGCATCAATTGTATAAAAATTACTAAATGTGTACAAAATTTATTAAATATCTCGTGAATTATATGAAATTTCGTTTTTAAAAAATTGAACCGTCCTGTTTCTAAATTCAACATTACGATTTCAACATAAAAATGGTCATAGCTTTAGGAATACTCACTATAGTCATATGAAATTTTATATTGAGGAACTCGAAAAAACGAAATGAAATCCTTATGAAATAAAAAATATATCATTGCCTTTAAAAAAAGGTATGTTTGGTTCGGTCCCGATTTTTAGAGCACCATGTAGGTATACCTATTTCAAAATAATTTAGGATTATGCGTCTCAAGGTGCCCCACATTTTTCGTAGTTATCATTTTTTCGTATCTATCATAATAACTAAGTTCAATTTTTAATCATCTCATGAAAAAACAAAAAAATTTTATAAGTCATATTTAATTATTAATTGAATAATACAAATTTTAGTTGTCATAAGTACGGATCTATAATTGAAATTTTATTGGTTTATGTGAATGATGGATCAAACATAATACGTTTATATCTGTAAGTATTTTCATAAAAATGTTAGATAAATTTGATTTTAATAAATAAAATTTTATAAGAAACCGGCTGATTACATTGTATCAACAAAATTACTCGTAATTTACACTATGACGTTAAAATTTTAGTAGTAAAACGGCATGCGAAAAAATAAAAAGTTAATCAATGTATTCAGTTTTTCATGATCTTTTCAAATGTGAACTTCAATTTTTAAAAATTCGATGTACAGGGTGTTGTTTTGGAGTTGCTAGAATTTTAATAATTTTTGTCAATCCGCGCCTGGATTTTGAAAATTTTTAATGGGTCGACAAATTGTACTAAATGTGTAGATTACTCATGCCAAATATCAAAAAAATATACTAAGTGATTCAAAAGTTGTGAGCCATGAAAGAAATGGGATAAATTCAAAAAACACCCTATAACTTGGTTATAAGGGCCGCAAGACCCATACTACATAGGTTTTTCATAATCCCCTATGGTTGTCTCAAACTTTGATGATTTATCATTTATAAACTAATTGGCCAATCATAATTATCTAAAGATTTTTAAATGTTGATTATCTTTTTTCAATATTAGTTTTTTACATATATGTACCTACTTCCGAAAACGGATAAAAGGAAGACATATCTTATTTTATAGTTTGACTGTTACTGGGAATCAACTAAATAGAGTTTCTATTAATATCTATAATGAAGCTATACATATTTTTTGAATGACAAAAAATTAAACATTTCAAAATTTATGGTCATCTTCTCTGCAGTTACAAGCGTGTTTATCGTCACACCATCCTCCCGATTTTTCTTTAAGAAGGCAATGCACCGCGCAAGCTGCATGATTCAATTTAATAACATTCAATTCAATGCTGAGTACGTCACACGTGAATCTTTTTACTCGATGGTGATCTGTGAAAAAATACAAAAAATATATTGGTAAATTCATAAAATAATTTAAGCGAGAGAAAATTTGAAATTTTCTGTACTGTATATGTTCAGGTTGGATCAAATTTCAACGTTTCAATGGGCATAAATTTTCAATTTAAGCATAAAGTTTTCGTTTTTCAAATGTAATATGCAGTAGCTTAGGCTTTAAAAAATATTTTGTAACAATGTACAATAAACAGGGTGCTCATGCAATATGCACAGATTTTCAAATGACATTGAAAAGGTTTTTTCTTAATTCATATATGAATATTTAAATTACAATTTAAAAATATTTTGTGTTATATGCTCCGAATCAGCTAATACATAAATATTAAAATTATAATTTTTTTAAATAGGAATTCATGTATATTTTAACATTTTATAAATCTACACAGGGGTAGGAGTATATTTGTAATAATTGGAAAGTATTTTCAACATACAATTTGGTACAATTAGTACAATTAGTTTTTAAGACTGGTTTAGTAATATGTTAATCCAAATTCAATAAAACTCATTCAATAAAACATTCTTCTTCATCGTCAGTGTAGTATTCTGTTTCAGAATCAATATTCAAATTTGCCACTATTTCTTCGAGTTATTCGTATGTTAAGCACCTTTATAGTTCCCAAAGACTCATCATTAACGAAAAATTTGGAAGAAAAATTAAATAGTATAAACAAATACTTGGCATAACCTCTCATGCGTGAGGCTAAAATTGATAAATACCGTAAATCTACTTAAGCTAGGAGCTCAAATAAAAAAGTTCTGCGAAATTGTGCAAATTGGGTACCTGAAGGATCCCTCATTGGAATTTAAGGGTTTTAAACATGTAAGACATTTAATACTATACTATTTTGATGGTCTCATATAGCCTAATTAAAGAATAAATCATCTTTTTCCCGTTTCGTCACTTTTTTGTCAACATTCCTTATTTTAAAAGTATGACCAACAAAATTCTCTATTACTCCTATAGTATAGTATTTCCCAAATTTCCTTAGGTACCTTATACTAAGTTAATATTACTAGTACTTACCTGTTTGTTGTAAATTATTGGCGATCTCTCCTTTGATTTTTCCGTCGATTTTTTCGTTGATTTGTCTGTCGACTTTGTTAAATTCGATGACTGGAGTAGTCAAGACGCAAGCGAGAAACGCGCAGAAAAACAAAACGCTTACGATTGACTTTCCCATTTAGAAATGAGTTTGAATATTTTTATCGATTGGGAGTTAACTAATTGATTTGCGAATGGATACTTCTTTTTATATGCCTTAATCACGCGCTTACAACAAATTAGTGAGGGGAATTATTATTAGTAAAAATTCATATCGAAGTCATGCGATGCGTATGCTAAATTCAGTTCAATTTTTTCTGTGGTTTGGTCAAATTTTACTCGATATATACGAGTACATATATTATGTAATATTTTTGGAAATACTCGCGCTATTTTCGCAAGACTAATTTGTATTTTTCTACAGGAAAACGATTGTCGGATCAGGGAATCTGACGCTCAAATACCTATAAGTTAAAACGACCCTATCGCACACCTACGATCTGATATCGGATCGGATGTCCGACTCGGATATGCGAGCAGTGCGTCCGACTATCGGAAGGTATTGTTTATATTGTTTTAGCATAGCCTACCGCACACATACGATTATTTTTGTCCGTTTCATCAGTTTTTTGACTAGGACTTGTAGAGAAAAGATTGGTGAAATCATGTGCGATACCGAAAATCGTAAATATTTTGTCGGCAGTGTGCGGTAGTGGTCCGATTTCCCTGATCTGACAATCGTTTTCGACAATCGGATCCGATTGTCGTAAATGTGCCTTACACGAGACAACGTCGAATGTTCGATCTTATTCTATTGTATAAAAAATGCAAACGAAGCCGATTAGAGAGAATTGCCAATAAATATGCAATCGTTTGAAAATAAAATAATTGATACCGTTGCGGTCGGACGGGTTTGCATAAAAAAAATAATTTATTGAATTATTTATATATTATACAGGGTGAGTCAGAACTTATCCGAAAAAATTTAAAGGAATATAGAGCATAAAATTCTAAACCCATATCGCTAAAAAAATTGTAATAAATTCCCTTTAGTTACGCCGGAAAAAATTAATAAAGTTTTACACATAGCGAACATAATTTATTTGGCCAACTGTAAGCACCCTCTCAGCTGATGCAAACGAAAGCAAAATTCGTTCATGCGCGGGCAGTGTCCTCTACGAGTTGAGATAGGTCACGAGATGAATTTCGTTCTATTAGAAATTAGAAAATATTTTCAATTGTAGTAAGTCATTAGAGCCGTTATAAATTAGGTGTGATTAGTGAATTTGTGGAAACAATGTTTACAAACGTTGAATTAATGGATATGGTGTTAGTAACTAGGAAGAAAACTGGATTAGGAGAGCCCAAGTGAGTCCTATTGTATGGTTTTTTGCATATGCCTCGTAAAATGGCAACGCAGTCGCCGGCGTTTATCAGTCTAAGTTTTCTACAGTCGTCCAGTTTTCAGAGGCGTGCTAGGGGTATTTTTAAATTAGTTTTTCACTTCGGCATTTTTCCTCAAAAATCGCACTACTGGTTTTCTATGATGCTATATTACATCCCGTTTAATTTTTTCGGATAAGTTCTGAATCACCCTGTATGTTATATACAGGGTGTTTCTGAAATAAGTGGTCAAACTTTGGGAGCATGTAGAGAAACTCAAAATATGACAAAAACTTAAATGACATTTTTTCGAAATGTCCTTGGTCAATATACAGGGTGTTAAAGATGGATTCTTAAGAGTTAATTTTATTAATAATTTCATTAATAGTGAAGGTATATTGATGAAATTTGGTACACATACTAAGTAAATGGCAACATATAATTGGGTCAAAAAATTGTCCAGGGGATGGTCAAAATGGGGGGTCGTAATTCTAACCTAACGATTTTATTTTAACCTTTTTAATTGATTTGTTTAAAGAATATGAAGAAATGAAGTTCTGTACATAAAAAAGGTATACTTGTTGAATTTCCGTAAAGTGAACCGTTTTCACGAAAAATGACTTATAAAATTCTGGTATACGTTAAAATTATTAAATTATTGTCAAGTTAGGAAGACATTCTTTCAAAAATTTGACATTTAGTGACAACATGCTTTCTTAACGGTTTTATGTGTTTCTCAGAAACGTCACTGTCACGGACTGTCAAGTTTTTGAAAGTATGCCTTCCTACTTGATTTTTAAAGATGACAAAAGTTTTATTTTAACGTGTACCAGAATTTTTAAAACTATTTTTTGAGATAACGGGTCACTTTGCGGAAATTTAAGAAGTATACCTTTTTTATGTAGAAAACTTCAATGTTTCATATTCTTTAAAAAAATCAATCAAAAAGGTTAAAATAAAAAAGGCTAGAATTACCCAACGACTCCCCCATTTTGACCCACCCTGGACAACTTTTTTGACCCAATTATATGTTGCCATAAGACATTTCATTTACTTAGTATGTGTGCCAAATTTCATCATTATACCTTCACTATTAATGAAATTATTAATAAAATGAACTCTTAAGAATCCATCTTTAACACCCTGTATACTGACCAAGGACATTTCGAAAAAATGACATTTTAGTTTTTGTCAAATTTTGAGGTTCTCTACATGCTCTCAAAGTTCGAACAGTTAATATTTATATAGTATTTAGTTAGTTTAGTTAGTATCAGTGTTTATATTTATATATTTATATATTTATATATTTATATATTTATATATTTATATATTTATATATTTATATATTTATATATTTATATATTTATATATTTATATATTTATATATTTATATATTTATATATTTATATATTTATATATTTATATATTTATATATTTATATATTTATATATTTATATATTTATATATTTATATATTTATATATTTATATATTTATATATTTATATATTTATATATTTATATATTTATATATTTATATATTTATATATTTATATATTTATATATTTATATATTTATATATTTATATATTTATATATTTATATATTTATATATTTATATATTTATATATTTATATATTTATATATTTATATATTTATATATTTATATATTTATATATTTATATATTTATATATTTATATATTTATATATTTATATATTTATATATTTATATATTTATATATTTATATATTTATATATTTATATATTTATATATTTATATATTTATATATATTTATTTAAATTCCATGCGGGTAATAGGGCGAATTTGCCTATAGGAGGAATAAGGTTAGCTTCCAATTGATTCATAAATATGAAAAAGATAAAACAACCGATCGCCTTCCTTCCACTATAAACATCGCTCGCTTCTCTCGCTAGTTCTATTGTCGTCCTATTGACCGCATACAACTGTCCAATTCTGTATATTATTATTTATAAATTATATACAGAACTAAGCAACTTTTTTTGATCTATTTTCTATCTATCGATCCTACCTCTATGATCTATTCTAATATTAATAAATTCTCTGATACCTACATCCTCTGTTGATCAATCCTGATCTATCATCTGTCTATCTATGTATCTCTCTACACCTATCTATTTATCTTTCAACCTACCTATATTGATCCTTCTATTTATTTATTCTCGAGGAATAAAATGCTCCTCTATTAATCTATCCTCTATTAGGTAATCTATCCTCTATTTTTCTACCCTCTAGCTGCCTATTGATACTTACTCTCTATTCATTTATCTCTCTTCTAATCCCTACTCTATTCATACCTCCTCTTTTTATCCCTTCTCTTTTAATCTACAGGGTCTTCCAACAAAAAATTGATACCTTTGTAACTAGAGAACCGAATTTTTTTTCAAAATTCGCTAAGAACGTCAATTATTGTTCATGCGAGGAGCATTTTTGACGGTCAAACCACTTGATATGTTCATATCCCCCTAAACCAACTCCAACCCCTAAAGCAACTCCAACTTTTGAATTTCAAATGTAACTCCCCTACTTCTAATACATCATATGAAAGCCCTTTCCGTTGCGAATAGGGGTTAGGCGGATGATCATATCAAGTTGGCATGACCGTCAAAAATGCTCCCCTCAAGAACAAAAATTGACGGGTCTCAGCGAATTTTGAAAAAGTTCTCGGTTATTTAGTTAAAGAAGAGTTTCGTTGGAAGACCCATTATAGATCGCCTATAGTATCTATAGTATCCCTATTATTCAGGGTGGTATAGTCTAATCGCGGTAATACAGACCCTTTGAGGCTACAATATACAGTGTGTCCACTTAATTCGCACCATATGGGAAACTTTTTTATTGTTAATATTACGAAAAAAAGTTATTCTTCATAAAAAGTTCTGCATGGTCGAAAACCTAAAACGCAATCATCAGATATCAAAATTTAGAAGTCGTACACGAGTTTTGTCAAAAAATGTGATTTTTGCCCAAGAATAAAGTACCTTAATTTTTGAAAATATTAAAAATTATTATAAAGAAAAAATGTTTAGAATTAAAAATAACTTTCAAATGTTCAATAGGTATTGTGAAATGTGAAATCCGGTGCTACTTTTAAAAAATGCCGGTGCTTCCTAAATTAATTATGCAATAAAGAGCAAACTTACATTTTCAACATTTTCACAGAGAATATGTCGAAAAAAATATTTTTATAAATAAACAATATTGAATATTCGAAAGTTATTTTTAATTCTTAACAGTTTTTCTTTATAATAATTTTCGATATTGTCAAAAATAAAGGTACTTTACTCTTGAGCAAAAATCACATTTTTTGACAAATCTCGCATACGACTGAAAATTTTTAATATCTGATGGTTGTATTTTAGTTTTTCGACCATGCAGAACTTTTTATGAAGAATAACTTTTTTTCGTAATATTAACAATAAAAAAGTTCCCCATATGGTGCGAATTAAGTGGACACACTGTATAAATATTTTGAGTTATACAGGGTATTCTGAAAATAACAATAAACATCAAAGTTATATATTTTTTTAAATGGAACACCATATACAGGGTGTACAGAAACTCTCCTGACAAACGAAGACCGGAGATTCCTCAGATGATTTTAAGACAATTTAACCCAATTAACCTAGTCCGAAAATGCTTCCTAAGGAGCTCTTTGAAGATGGTGCCATGTAATTTTTTATAATACCTCCAGAACGCTTCTATTTAGAAAAACGAAAACTGGTACAACAATTTAACAACGAAAAACGTAGGTTTTACTTCTGTTGAAACTTCAGAGCCAACTAGTACAAATAATAATAATTGAACTTTAATGACGAAAAAACGAAAAATTTTCAAATCGATTTTTCATGAAAACGGTGTATCCTACCGACTTAAAGTAAGAGTACCTTTTAGTACTAGAAGACCTGAAAATTTAATAATCTAGTGTCACAAATGCTTAAAAGTTAAAGAAAAAAAGTTATGCGTTAAAATAACCGTTGACCTACCCAAAACGGACGCCTATGACCTGTACTAGAAATTCGCAATTGATGGAATCGGTTCATTTATGGACGATAAATAAGCGTACCAGTTTTCGTTTTTCTAAATTGAAGCGTTCTGGAGGTATTTAAAAAAAACTAATTACAAGGCGCCACCTTCAAAGAGCTCTAGCTCCCTTAGGAATCGTTTTCGGACTAGGTTAATTGGGTTAAATTGTCTTAAAATCATCTGAGGAATCTCCGGTCTTCTTTTGTCAGGAGAGTTTCTGGACATGCTGTATATTATTATGTTTTTGAAATCTACGTCAAAATTTAGGGTAGCTTTGTGTAAAAAACTTTTTTTAAATAATGCATACTTACTATTTGTGTTATTCATTTTTTGCAAAACACATTTTACCAATGCTAACCTTTGTAAACAATTTTTACGACTATTCGCTTAAATATTTGGAAACAGTCTTTGAAGGGTGGCTAAAAGACAGGTCAAGGTATTTCAACGTATGGTGAAAAACTTTTTATTTTATACAGGGTCGTGTGTATAAAAAGCATGAGAAGTTGAGCTGAATTATATTAAGTATTTTAAAGGATATTTAAGGAAAACTATTTCCTGCGTCGTTCTTGGAGACATATATCTCCGTAGCGACGGCCTGTAGGGAAAAACTTATACAGGGTGTCCCGTAAGGAATGGTCAATATTTTAACCATAGATTGAGGACCTCAAAATATGAACATTTTACTAAATAACTATGGGTCAAATGTTATCTACTACTAAGGTACAGGGTGTTAAAGTTAAAATTTATTTTTGTTCTTTTTTTGCAATAATTCCTTTATTATTTAACCTATTGACGTGAAAATGTTGTACAATGATATTAAGTTTATCTTCTTATGTTGGTAGGGCCGATCTGGCTGAGTGAATTGAGCTGATTCAACTTTGTAACCTTTTATGTTCAAACACATGAACGGTTTTTCTGAAGAGTTAACCTAAATGTATTGTTTATATTTTATTAGTTATTGGGTTATCTCATTGCGGCATATCAATCTAGCAAATGACTAAATTGCTTAAGTTCTTATGCTCCGCTAATTAAATAAGATTAATGTGAAATGGTTCTTTTTCTTTTCTATTTTTTATTGCTTATCTTTGTCTTCATTAAATGTACAAACTTATCTTAATACTCTGTTATAAATATTATCTATCTCAAATGATTCATAGGTCTGTCTGTAATACACTTGTTTTTAACTAATTATCGCATTTTAACAGTTGTATTATAACTACTTTTTTCTCATCTTTAGGGGCACGCCAGTAAAATGAGTGCCTGTGTGCTTTGAGTGAGGTTTGTCATCTCTTATATCTGAGTTCTCGTATAGCATTGCAAGCAGTTATAACCCACGGTACTCAGAGAAACAGCGGCTTTACACATTTGTACTTACTTAACTAATACCTATTGTTGTAACTGACGTAGCTTAACTACACGAGCTACTGCGGTTAGAGAAAATCATTACAATGCTATTGCTGCATAGCTGATTAATATGACTAGACTACGAAGAACCTGAAAATAGACCATTTGGATATTCGATCATTATACCCTAAATTGTTGGAAATTCGATCAGTAATACAGGATTACGATATATTTGCTATTACAGAGAGTTGGTTGTCCGATTCTGATACACATTTGGTTGTAATTGATGGGTATAAGTACATTGGAAGAGGAAGGGGGACCAGGGGGGGGGGGGGGGGGGGGGGTTGGATTTTATTTGAAAAACTCAATTAAATTTGAAATTATGAATATTTCTGCATATCAACATGAATCTATGGCCACTGCTGTTACTATTAATAAAGTAAAATTTATTATCTGCGTTTTTTATCGAACTGAAAAAGTTAAGGTTGCGACAATTCGAAGACCTATATCATAATTTCTTGTCGGTATCCTAAAATATGTTTTTCATGGGTGATGATAATATTGATTTGATGACTCCAGCGACTTCCAACGAAACGAAATCATTAAACTCTTTGATGAGAGATCTGGGACTATCGCAGATTATTACATCTCGTACAAGAATTACTGCTGACAGTATGTCGCTTATAGATCATCTTATTGTTACAGATAAGAAAATATGCATTGAGAATGGCACCCGCCCGGTTGATTTTTCAGACCATGAGTTGATATTTAGCCTACTTCGGCTTCCGAGACCGAAATCATTTAAAACCTCAAAAAAATGCAGGGACTTCTCTAATTTTGATCATGCTTTATTTGAGCGTGCTTTATCTGACTTTGACATGGATCGCATTTTCTCCGTTGAAAAAATTGATGACAAAGTTGCACTTTTTAATCATACCTTCATTGAGATAATGAATCTATTGGCACCTTTAAAAAAGTTCAATTTTACTAAAGCACCAGGTCCTGTGCTAACGGATAATATCAAGGCTATGATGAGGATTAGGAATGTGGCAAAACGAAAATTTACATTTTAAGACAAAATGTCAAAGTGATTGGGATTATTACACAAGTCTGAGGAATTATGTAAATAGGGCCATCATTCGGGAAAAAAATGCCTATTTTGATTTTAAAGCCAAGCAGTTGAGTCCTAAACAATCTTGGCATCAGTTAAAGTCGCTTAATATTGGTAGTAACGAAAGGCCAGAGCTCCCACATCATTTATCGAATGTCGAAGATTTGAACTCATTCTTTTCACAGAAACCGCAATTCTCTGTAAACTGTGCCGAACCTTGTGATAAATATGAGAGGGAATTATTTACTAACTTTCCATCTAAATTTGAATTCACATTGGTCTCTGATGAAGAAATAAAAAATATTTTGTATAAAATTAAAACTAACTCTACAGGATCCGATGGAATTAATGTTAAAATGTTGTTACTGGGTTGCCCTTCGGTTATCAAATACGTCACCCACATAATCAATTCTTGTCTTTTGGTTGGTTATTTTCCTCGAATGCTGGAAAAATTCTTTAATAACTCCCATACCTAAGGTCTCGAGTCCTACAAAATTTAAGGACTTGAGACCCATTAGTATTTTACCTACACTATCCAAAGTACTGGAAAGGGTAATGTGTGATCAAATTCTCTCACATCTTACAGTCTTTGATATTTTGTCGAAGGAGCAATCTGGATTTAGAGCTTAACATAGCTGTACGACTGCGCTTATGAAGGTCACAGATGACATCATTTCGGCCAGCGATCAGCATTTATTAACAATTCTTGTTCTCCTCGACTACTCTAAGGCGTTTGACACGCTAAGCCATAAAATATTATTGTCAATTTTACGGCACATTGGATTTGGTGATCTTGCCATGAGTTTGATGAGTAGTCTGAGCGCTTCCAAAGAGTACGAGTAGATAATGATGTATCCTCAAAACGTGAGCCTTCCTAGGGCGAAATATTAAGTCATGCCAAAAGCACTTTTATGCAGATGATACACAGGTTTATTTGTCGTTTCCCTGTTCGCAAACTGAGAATTCTGCTCAAAAAATTAATTCAGAGCTAGACTTGCCATATACATCTGCCACTGAGCACTCTCTGATACTTAATCCTGAGAAGTCAATGGTGCTACTTTTTGGTCCTAACAAAATATGTCAACAAGTCAAGGAGAAAGGCAATATTGTTATTAACGGTGTCCAATTACCAATGGGAAGTAAAGCTAGAAATCTCGGAATAATTATGGATAACTCCTTTCGGTATAGTGAACACATATCAAAATGTATTCAAGTTGCATATGCTAATCTTAGGATGCTTTATCCACACAGATCTTACTTATTTCATAAAACAAAGGTCGAACTGTATGAGACGTTAGTTCTAAGCCGTTTCAACTATGGTTCACCTTTGTATTCTCCTGCATGCAGCAAACATGATATGCATAGGATTCAGAAAGTGCAGAACTCGTGCATAAGGTTCATTTACAGATTTCGAAAGTATGATCATGTGTCACATAAACTTGAATGTCTTCGCTGGCTTAATATGCGAAATAGGTTTATTTTGCAGCAGTCCTGTCTTTATTATAATATTATTCGCTACAAGAAACCATCATACCTTTTTGACATGTTGATCTTTCGAGTTGATGCCCATAACGTCAATACTAGAATGAAACATCAGGTTCGTCCTCCTAGGCATAGAACTGAATTATTTGAAAGAAGTTTTACTTACAATATCTATAAGATATATAATAGATATTTCGATATTATAAAGCTTTGAAAGTTAGTTTCTTCAGGACAGCTATGTCCAGGATCCTGTTTAGCTCGCAACATCCCAATCAAAGTTAGACCAGACCCTATTCTGGTTCTCCTCTCACCTCTTCCAGTTCTTTTACTATCAACAGACACACAAAGCCTTCTTTGGTTCTTAAATATTTTCCGCTTTATATTATTTACGTGTGCAGCCGCAGCTACTTCCTCTGGGTAATCATGTTGAATTCTGAATAAAAAATATGATGTACGAGATGATAAGCGTCTATTATGCGCAAGACTTAGTAACTAAGGTTATGAAGAACATGCGATTGCATGAATTTGCGACCCTTTCCCCCATATTGTATTGTATGTACTTTTCATGTTCTTGGTGAATAAATTGATATTTATTTATTTATTTATTTATTTTTTTGAGATTAGATAAAAAGGGCGTCACATACCCATAACTGGATGAAGAAAAGTATCCATATTTTTTAATCCTGCCCTTTTTAAATTTTTTCAAGTTCATATGATACACCCTGTAATTAAAAAAAAAGGTATACTTGTTTTAAAAGCATAAATTCAGTCTGTATCAAGATTTTTGCATTTTAAATATTCTAGTCACGCTATTTATTTAATTTACTTTACCATATTTCAACATAGTAGGCTTGAAAACTAAAATGACAATGACAGTTGTCAAATAAATAATTGTTAGATTTAATTTAATGACTGCTGTATTAATTTTGTCTTGATCAAATTCCATCTAAAAGTAGTAGTGAAAATGCCGCGACACAGCCATTTCTCCAATTCGGAAATGAGATACTTATAAGATATGATTTGTGTTATGCACAAATAATTTTTTTTAAATCTTTTATCATTTTTTTCATAGTTTTCAGGCCTACTTTGTTGAAATATGGTAAAGTAAATTAAATAGATACCGTGGCTAGAATATTTTAAATTCAAAAATCTTGATATTGGCTCAATTTATGCCATAAAAACAAGTATGCCTTTTTTTCAAAATTACAGGATGTATCATATGAACTCGAAATAAATTGAAAAAAGAGCAAGATTAAAAAAATATGGATACATTTCTTCATCCAGTTAAGTGTATGTGGCGCCCTCTTTATCTAATCTCAAAATTGAAAAGATGGTCATGATTTACTAACTTAAATTCCAAATTTGAAGTCAATATGTTAAATAATAAAGGAATTATTCAAAAAAAAAAAAAAACAAAAATAAATTTTAAATTTAACATCCTGTATCTCAGTAGTAGATAACATTTGACCCATAGTTATTCAGTAAAATATTCATATTTTGAGGTCCCCAATCTATGGTTAAAATATTGACCATTCCTTACGGGACGCCCTGTATAAGAACCGATTATATGTATAGGAACTGATCATCTTATTGTTTCATGTTCTATCTGGATCCGAAAGATTTCCCACATTTTCTGGGTCACCCTATAGATACTAAAGGCGAACTATAGATTAATAGAAAAGGGATATAAAGAGGAGGAATGAATACCTAGAGTAGGAAATAATAGATGGATAAATCAATAGAGTATTGATCAATAAATAGATAGGCAGAGAGAGGGAAGATAAATAGAGGATAATTAAATAGAGGATAGTTAAATAGAGGATAGAATACTTAATAGAGGTTAGATTAATAGAGGATGAATAAACCGAAGATAAATAAAAAGAGGAAGGATAAATAGGTATGGGTTGAAAGATAAATAGATAGGTGGAAAGATAGATGACAGATCAGGTTTGATCCACAGAGGATGAGATATCTATTTGTATCAATAGAGAATTTACTAATGGAACAGGTCATAGATGAAGTATCGATAGACAGAAAATAGATCAATAGACATCATTTCAACAAGACGTTTGGAATAAGAAGTTAATGATTTGATTCGACATTAAAATGAACATACCTACAATTAAAATAAAATAAATAATTAAATAATTCAAAAAATATCTTTGTTTTATGCAAACCTGTCCGACCGCAACGGTATCAATTGTTTTATTTTCAAATGGTTGCATACTTATTACCAATTCTCCCTAATCGTCTTCGTTTGCATTTTTTTATACAATAGAATTAAATCGTAAATTCGACTTTAGGCATTCTGCACACGGAGCGTGTCGTCATAAACGCGTATAAGTTACGTCAAGCGTTTACGACTCAATCGATTTTCAAGCGTACCACATCAGTTTCTTTTAAGATTTTCTATGATTTTAGGACAGTCGTAAAGTTTTTAAGTGATGTGGAGGACATATACTTTTGCTAACGTATCTTCGTTGCCGTAAATTTAAATTGCTAAGAATCAATTTCTCGCGATATTTTTGACCAAGCTATTTCAGTCATATCATCTTTCCTTGAGTAAATTTTCGGGTATTATTCTATTAACATTGATTATTCTTGATGCTTCAGTTCAAGATGCACGTAGAGCAAGTAACTGACACTGTCGTACGACAAGCGTATTGCAGCTTGTCAGCTTTGACGAATACGCTCCGCTTACGTCTCGTGTACAGTTCTCTATAGAAATACAAATTAGTCTTGCGTAAAGCGAGCGAGTATTTCCAAAAATATTACGTACATAATACCTAATACTCGTATATCGAGTTAAATTTGGCAAAACCACAGAGAAAATTTAAATGAATTTAGCATATCGCTATGACGCATCGCATGACTTCGATATGAATTTTATACTAATATTAACTCCCCTCACTAATTTGTTGTAGAAATAAGTGATTAAGGCACATAAAAAGAAGTAACCATTCTCAAATCAATTAGTTAACTCCCAATCGATAAAAATATTCAAACTCTTTTCGAAATGGGAAAATCAATCGTAAGCGTTTTGTTATTCTGCGCGTTTATCGCTTGCGTTTTGACTACTCCAGTCATCCTATTTGACAATTTCGCGGGAAAAATCGACGGAAAAGTTGAAGGAACAATCGACGGAAAAATCGACATTAACATCGGCGGGGAAATTGCCAAAAATTTACGTGTTCAACAAATAGGTAAGTACTAGCAATTTTACTAAGTGTAAGTAAATAGGTAGGGAAATACTATATTATAGGAGTATTAGAAAATTTTTTTGGACATAAAATAAGGAATTTTGACAAAAAAAAGTGACGAAACGGGAAAAATGGTTTAATTAGGCTATATGAGACCTTCACAATAGCAGTATTAAATGTCTTACATGTTTAAAAAAATTAAAATTCTTTGGTATTAGGTATACCTATGTTATTCTGAAATTAATTATAAATATCAAAGTAATGTTATACTTTTTTAATAAGTATGATACCGCGCATATTTTTGCGATTTTGGAATTTTTTTTTACGGAACTTTAGTAGGAACTGTATTATATGTTGAGAATACTTTCCAATTGTTAAAGATTACTGCATTATTATATAATGCAATTTACCAAATTATCGTAAAAATAGAAAATCGAGAAATTCCCCTTACATTTTTGATGACATTAGCTGTTTTCGCGGAGCACATCCTGAATGCATTCGGAGGGACTTCACAGGCGCACTTAAAATTTGAAACCGGTGTGAAGTTAGCAAACCGTTCGCCGAAAACAGCCGAACTCTTAGGTCAGTGGCGTGCCGATATACTAAAATTATTTCAAATAAATACAAATAAAATAATGTAAAATTAACAGAAGTACATTATACAGGGTGTTTCATTGGGAAAGGGCAATATTTTAACCATATATAGAGGTCACCTAGGGGATTATAAAAAAACCATATAGTATGGATCTTGCGGCCCTTATAACCGAGTTACAGGGTGTTTTTTGAATTTAGCCCATTTCTTTCATGTCTCATAACTTTTGAATCACTCAGTATAATTATTTGAGATTTGGTATAGAATATCTACTTATCTATTCACCCTGTAACTCGCTTATAAGGGCCGCAAGATCCATACTATATGGTTTTTTTATAATCCCCTAGGTGACCTCTATATATGGTTAAAATATTGCCCTTTCCCAATGAAACACCCTGTATAAGAATATTAAGAAACATCGAAAAGGAAAATAACTTTGGAAAATTTTAAGAGGTAAATAGCAGCCCTCTTAAAATTAAAAAAATCCTTTGACAATGAAGGAAATGAGGGCCCTTCTTCAAATTCATGAACTACATAAGGATACTAACCACCATTCAAAAGGAAAATGACTAGGGAAAACTTAAGGGGTACATAGCAGCCCTCATAAAATAAAAAAAATCGTTTGACCATGAAGGAAATGAGGGCCCTTCTTCAAATTCAGCAAACATGAACTACATAAGGATACTAACCACCATTCAAAAGGAAAATGACTAAGGAAAATTTTAAGGGGTAAATAGCAGCCCTCTTAAAATTAAAAAAATCGTTTGACCATGAAGGAAATGAGGGCCCTTCTTCAAATTCAGCAAAAATGAACTACATAAGGATACTAACCACCATTCAAAAGGAAAATGACTAGGGAAAACTTTAAGGAGTAAATAGCAGCCCTCTTAAAATTAAAAAAATCATTTGACAATGAAGGAAATGAGGGCCCTTCTTTAAATTCAGCAAACATGAACTACATAAGGATACTAACCACCATTCAAAAGGAAAATGACTAGGGAAAACTTAAGGGGTACATAGCAGCCCTCATAAAATAAAAAAAATCGTTTGACCATGAAGGAAATGAGGGCTCTTCTTCAAATTCAGCAAACATGAACTACATAAGGATACTAACCACCATTCAAAAGGAAAATGACTAAGGAAAATTTTAAGGGGTAAATAGCAGCCCTCTTAAAATTAAAAAAATCATTTGACAATGAAGGAAATGAGGGCCCTTCTTCAAATTCAAGAACTACTTAAGGATACTAACCACCATTCAAAAGGAAAATGACTAGGGAAAACTTTAAGGGGTACATAGCAGCCCTCATAAAATAAAAAAAATCGTTTGACCATGAAGGAAATGAGGGCCCTTCTTCAAATTCAAGAACTACTTATGGATACTAACCACCATTCAAAAGGAAAATGACTAGGGAAAACTTTAAGGGGTACATAGCAGCCCTCATAAAATAAAAAAAATCGTTTGACCATGAAGGAAATGAGGGCCCTTCTTCAAATTCAGCAAAAATGAACTACATAAGGATACTAACCACCATTCAAAAGGAAAATGACTAGGGAAAACTTTAAGGAGTAAATAGCAGCCCTCTTAAAATTAAAAAAATCATTTGACAATGAAGGAAATGAGGGCCCTTCTTTAAATTCAGCAAACATGAACTACATAAGGATACTAACCACCATTCAAAAGGAAAATGACTAGGGAAAACTTAAGGGGTACATAGCAGCCCTCATAAAATAAAAAAAATCGTTTGACCATGAAGGAAATGAGGGCTCTTCTTCAAATTCAGCAAACATGAACTACATAAGGATACTAACCACCATTCAAAAGGAAAATGACTAAGGAAAATTTTAAGGGGTAAATAGCAGCCCTCTTAAAATTAAAAAAATCATTTGACAATGAAGGAAATGAGGGCCCTTCTTCAAATTCAAGAACTACTTAAGGATACTAACCACCATTCAAAAGGAAAATGACTAGGGAAAACTTTAAGGGGTACATAGCAGCCCTCATAAAATAAAAAAAATCGTTTGACCATGAAGGAAATGAGGGCCCTTCTTCAAATTCAAGAACTACTTATGGATACTAACCACCATTCAAAAGGAAAATGACTAGGGAAAACTTTAAGGGGTACATAGCAGCCCTCATAAAATAAAAAAAATCGTTTGACCATGAAGGAAATGAGGGCCCTTCTTCAAATTCAGCAAAAATGAACTACATAAGGATACTAACCACCATTCAAAAGGAAAATGACTAGGGAAAACTTTAAGGAGTAAATAGCAGCCCTCTTAAAATTAAAAAAATCATTTGACAATGAAGGAAATGAGGGCCCTTCTTCAAATTCAGCAAACATGAACTACATAAGGATACTAACCACCATTCAAAAGGAAAATGACTAGGGAAAACTTAAGGGGTACATAGCAGCCCTCATAAAATAAAAAAAATCGTTTGACCATGAAGGAAATGAGGGCCCTTCTTCAAATTCAGCAAACATGAACTACATAAGGATACTAACCACCATTCAAAAGGAAAATGACTAAGGAAAATTTTAAGGGGTAAATAGCAGCCCTCTTAAAATAAAAAAAATCATTTGACAATGAAGGAAATGAGGGCCCTTCTTCAAATTCAGCAAAAATGAACTACATAAGGATACTAACCACCTTTCAAAAGGAAAATGACTAGGGAAAACTTTAAGGGTTACATAGCATCCCTCTTAAAATTAAAAAAATCATTTGACAATAAAGGAAATGATGGTTATTCCTCCAATTCAGTAAACATTAACAACATAAGGATACTAACCACCATTTAAAAGGAAAATAATTTTGGAAAACTTTAATATTTAAGATTATATAATCTAATAGAAATTAAGAGTAGTTCAATCTGCACAGGTCACACATATTATTTTCGGTTTTTTCGTCTATTTTTTTGATCTCTTCAAGTTCCTTGACTTTTAATAAGCACTTGTGATGGAATCCTCTCTTACAAATTTTACAGTAAAACACACTTTTATCCTTTAATTCACGTTGACAAAACATACATATATCTTTACTATTGGAACTATTTTTAAGTAACAGCCATTTTAAATTTTTTCTGTATTGGATCATATTAACTGGTGTCATTAAATCTTTACATTTTGATATATTTTCGAAGAAGTAAATTATATACGCTCCACAGTTATAACTATCGACTTGAAGTGTGTGTTTTACGGTAGTAAGTGAAAACGTTATTGGAATTTTTTTTAACATGAAAAAGTCTGTTATATATTTGAAATACATTCGTTTCATCAATAATTCGTTCCCAAGTGGGTCGATCAGTAAAATATTCTTATTTGAAAATGAAACAATTATTAAAACATAGTGATTGTGTTTTAAAACAGGAAAAACTATTAAATCATTCCTAAAAGTAATGCTATCCAAAAAGGCTTTTAAAAGCTGCTGTTCTTAAAAATTATTGATGTTTTACCTACAGATATAATTTGATATTTACTTCCATTTATTTAATTAAATATATGTAGTATATGATCAATAACGAAACTAGATATATATTATTTATTATTAAGTGTTAAAAAGTCACTGATTAATATTGCCCCAAAACTGAATCTAAGTCATTACTTGAGGACAGTACGTATCGTCTACCATTTGATAGTTCTTTATAGTAGGAAATATTAGAAACTAATCCATTTTCTAAAATATCTATTTTATCAATAATCGTCCGTTTTTTCAGATATATTGGTAAATCATTTTCTTTAATATTTAAATTTTCATGAAATGTACAACTCGTAGATAATTTACACAACTTACAATGAAATACAGGGTGGCCCAGAACTCACGCCCCACCGGGAAAGGTCTTATGGAACCGACAATGGAGATGCCAAAATTGCAGCCAAAGACATGAAAAAGTTATTCCTTTAGTAAATAAAGAGGTTTAAAATCGACCAATCCCAGTAGCAGTTCACATATGCGAAAATGACGTGAATTAGCTATACACCAATTTGACATTATTGAAAGATATTTTCTCTTTTGTTAACCTTGAATGTGAAAAGGACAGAATCTCTCAGAATCTCAGCGGTAAAAATTTTTTGAGAATTCGCTTTACAGTCTCATGACTTGGTTTTGGAAGATTTGGATAACTTGCAGCAAATAATACACACTTTCTATTAACAACTCTGTCACATTCAACATGTTTTAAAAATAAATTTGCATAAGATTTTCTTGAAGTTTAATTTCATACTAGACAAATTAGAACCAATATCACAACTACTAGGTTTAGGTATATAGGAAAGTTAATATGAACTGCCCTTCTTTTTTACCGCTGATTTCAATAAAATAGAAAAAATGGATAGGGTACCAAAGTACCAAAGTTAACAATTAATTATTATTTTTAAATTATGACAGCAATATCTGTCAGAACAATTTACATGGCCATCTTATAAAACCGAGTTAATTAAGAATAAGGCAGAAATCTAAGTTTTATGTAAAAAAATGTAATATCTTCGTAACTATTAGATTTAGGTATAGGGAAGTAAACATGAATTTCCCTTATTTTTTACCGCTGATTTCGATCAAAGTGAAAAAATGGGTGATTCCATTTAAAAAAATTAAAAATTTTGATATTTTTGAAGCTTAACTTTTCACACTTTTTATACACATCCTGTATACAAGAAAGAGGTTTTGAGAACATGTTCAAATACCTTTGACCTTACTAGTAGCCCCCATACAGAAACCGTTTCCATAACTTTAAAGGGATCCTCGTAAAAAAATAATTTTTTATAGGGGTCTGCATCTGTCAAACTTTTGATAAAAAAATTAATAACTCAAAAAGTATGCATTTTTTGAAAAACGTTTTTAGACAAAAGTACCCTAAAATTTTACGTAGATTTCAAAAATATATTAATATACAGGGTGTTCCATTTAAAATAACAAAGTTACTGCCCACTTCCGGTACAACCGGAAGTGGTACGACTGTCAAAATATTTTTAAACGATTCGTCTTATTGCATAATATATGCAAACAAAATTTTATTTAAATCGGCCCAGTATTTTCCAATATATAGATAGTTTAAGCTCGTCGTGACATACCCTGTATAATGTACTTCTGTTAATGTTACATTATTTTATTGTATTTATTTTAAATATTTTTAGTATATCGGCACGCCACTGACCTAAGCTTTCGGCTGTTTTCGGCGAACGGTTTGCTAACTTTGGTTTGCTAACTTCACACCGGTAAATTTGAAAGACGCCTGTGAAGTCCCTCCGAATGCGTTCAGAATGTCAAAAAATCAGCTCCGCGAAAACAGATATTATATGCTCTTCAATTGTAACTATTATTTTGAATTGCCAGTATTCAGCGTTCCATTTTACTCCATAATAACAATGTACAACTGTCGAGTTAAAGACGAATGTTTAACATATAAATACATAATAGAGTGCTGAATACGGGAGATTACCATACCCTACCCTACCCTACTTCGGCTCGACGGTGGGGCTGCGGAGACGGGAGGGAGGCTGATTTAGGTGCTACCGATTTGAGAGTAAATTTACATAGTCCATACTTACACACATACGAGTATGTAAAAACTGTTATCAAGTTGATGTTATTAACTGTTAGATATTAATTAGTATAGGTTAGGTGGAAGACCGAGCCGCGGTCAGAGATATATCTTATCGTAGCACGAACCTCGCCCTTTTGTCATCCTAGGCTCTACTGTTTAATTTTTGTTTACTTTTTATGTTTACAGGGTTGGCAAATAAAGTCATTATTATTATTATTATTATTATTATATTTATAATACACCCTTTATTGATCATCAAGATCTCAAATTTCGTGTCACTAGTTCGAACTTTTCAGGAATTTACTTTGTTAATATGTAGGTATGGAAGATCTATAAAAGAAATGATTTTTCAAGTGACAGTATAATCTTCACAATTAAAAATACAGTGTGACCACTTAAGTTCGCACCGTATGGGAAACTTTTTTATTGCTAATATTACGAAAAAAAATTATTCTTCATAAAAAGTTCTGCATTATCCAAAACCTAAAATGCAATCATCAGATATTAAAAATTTTCAGTCGTATACGAGGTTGTCAAAAAATGTGATTTTTGCCCAAGAGTAAAGTACCTTTATTTTTGAAAATATCAAAAGTTATTATAAAGAAAAAAATGTATAGAATTAAAAATAACTTTCAAATGTTCAATATTGTCTATTTATAAAAATATTTTTTTTACATTTTCTCTATGAAAACTTTGGAAAGTGAAATGTGAAGTTCATACCATTTTCACGAAATTTTTTCAAGAAATAATGTCGAAAAAAATATTTTTATAAATAAACAATATTGAATATTTGAAAGTTATTTTTAATTCTAAACATTTTTTCTTTATAATAAAATTATTATATTTTCAAAAATAAAGGTACTTTATTCTTGGGCAAAAATCACATTTTTTTGACAAACCTCGTATACGACTGAACATTTTTAATATCTGATGATTGCATTTTAGGTTCTGCACAATGCAGAACTTTTAATGAAGAATAACTTTTTTTCGTAATATTAACAATAAAAAAGTTTCCCATATGGTGCGAACTTAAGTGGACACACTGTACATTACAATATACCTATACAGGGTGTTAGGTAAGTTGATACTTCTTTTTTAACTGTGTATGAATCTCTTAATTCTAAGCAACTTTTTCAAATAAACTTTTTCAATATTCTGAATAACAAAGAAGATAGAATATTTTATTTTTTTTTAATTTCGAAAATTTTTCAATACGTACCTGCTTTATAAATAAGAAATTTATTTATGATATATCGATTATATAGATTTATTTTTGATAATCAAAGACATTAGAATTATGAGACCGAATTGTTTACATTTTCATGTGGCAAATCATTCATTTCCACCCGATATTATCGCATGTTCTGGTTTTTGCATCGTTGTCGATTTTATCCCCCTATAATAATTATTTGAAAAAATTCTTTAAAAAAGATGGAATTTGATATATCCTATAACTACAATTTTATATTATATAAATAAAACAATATGTTTTTAATCAAATTATTCCTTAAAGTTTTTAATACAAGGTAAAAATTTAAAAATAAATCAATATTCAATTAAAGAAATATTAAGATTGTAAACATCTACGTAAATACGGCAACAAAAAATTACCACAGCGTTGCCAGTAAGTCCTAACGACTATTTTGTGTTTATGTGCATTTTCGTGAGTAATCTTAGTGTTTTTGTTTAAATTTTTTCAAAACTATAAACAATAATGGTGCATGCGTGTTCAGTGTGCCAAAAAGTGGATCATTTCAATCCAAATTTGTCCTTTATTCGCTTTTATCGGTAAGTACTTTTAGGTTAAGTTATATTGCGTTCATTTGAATCAGTGGAGTAGGGTACCGGATATTCTTTTAAATATCATTAAATTATTCTTCTTTTTCTTCTTCTTCCTTCCTATACATATACAATCAATGCCAGTTCCTTCTTCGTCTCCATGCCTAATCTCCATCAATGGTAATATCGCTCTATCATTTCCTTGGTCTTTTCATCCTTTGCACTATCCCAGAATATATTGTTTTATTTATATAATATAAAATTGTAGTCGTAGGGTAGTTATAATATATCAAATTCCATTTTTCCAAACCGACAATGGCGCAATGGCCCGAATCTGCGAGAATATCGGGTGGGAATTAATAATTTGCCATATGAAAATGTAAACAATTTGGTCTGATATTTGAATGGTCTTTGGTTACAATGCTTTTAAGTTTAAGACTACCCCACTGGCGATCATAATGACACTTCATTGACACTCCGTGACAGCGTTGCCAGCGAGTCCTAAGGGATATGTCTTTCTCTCTCCCACACACTAACAATTTTAAAACAATAATAGTCCGCAATTTTATGAGATTTATCATTGTAACATTTGGTCTCTTAATTCTAATGTCTTTGCGAAAAATAAATAAATTTAATATTTAATAAAGCATTGGAAATTATTCGAAAAAAAGAAAAAAATTTCAAAATTTTTTGTTTTTTTTTCATAATATTGAAAAAGTTTATTTGAAAAAGTTGCTTAGAATTAAGATATTCATACACAGTTAAAAAAGAAGTATCAACTTATCTAACACCCTGTATGTATGTGTTTGAAATAAGTGTGATTGTGTATAAAATGCTAAATCATGTATATACATGATTTCCTATTTAAAAATTTATAATTTTAATATTTATGTATTAGCTGATTCGGAATATACATATAACATATTATTTTTAAATTGTGATATTAAATGGCTCACATATCTTATGTATATTCCTATATGAATTAAGGAAAAGAGGCACAAAAAAAAATTGAAATTTTTGATCACCCAGTATACATTTTATACCATGTCACTAGATAGTACTTGAAAAGTTAGGATAGGACCATGTAAGCCGTTTTTCTCGATTTTCAGTTTGGCTTTCAGACCCACCTAAATTAAAAATTTTTTGATTTTTGAGTGGCTGTATAGCCTTTATTATGAGACCAAGATACCAAGTGAATTACCTTTTTGTAATCAGCTCATAGTGTGGAATCTAAAAATGAAAAAATATACAGTATGTCCCATTTAAATTAACGAAGTTACGGTTAACTTCCGGTATAAACGGAAGTCGGCCATTTTTGGAAATATTTTTGATGAATTCCTTACATCCAAAAACTCTTGTATACAAAATTTCATAATTTTATACACAGCCATTCACGAAATACTTTTAATGCCCGCCTTATGTGGGAGAGGGTTTATACAAATAATTTTGCAATAGTATATTCACGAATAAGTATAAGGAATAGTCTATTATTAAGATTCAAGAGCAAACTAATGTTTAGATTTTGAGATATTCAATTTTTCCCAAACATTTTCTTAAATTTTCTGAAATATCCAAATAAATCAGAACACAGTTGTATTTAGGTATATTTAGGTTGTAATCTTTATGAAAGTAAAGCTCATTTTTCAAGGATAATACAAAAATGTTGTCAAATGTAGGCTGTTCCATAGAAAAAATATAACTTTCATAAAAAACGCTTTTCTGGCGCACCCTGTATGTTTTAAAATATTTTTAAAATATAGACCCTTAGCAGAAATCGATCATTATATGTATACCGTTTAGCTATAATATTCCACGTCGTCCGTCGTTACTCACCCTGTATAATAAATTTTGTATTTTGTTTTTTGTTATGTTTTTGTATTTTTTCACAGATCACCATCGAGTAAAAAGATTCACGTGTGACGTACTCAGCTTTACAATTAATGGTATCGAATTGAATCATGCAGCTTGCGCGGCGCATTGTCTTCTTAAGGGAAAATCGGGAGGATGGTGTGACGATAAACGCGCTTGTAACTGCAGAGAAGATGACCATAAACATTGAAATATTTAATTTTTATATCTTTTGAATCATTGAACTTTATAATACACTGGAAAAAATATATGGGTATACTAACAGGAAAGTGAAAAAAATTTGTCATTCAATAAATATCAATAGCTCAATTATATTAATGGAGACTCTATTTGGTTGATTCCTATAGTAAAGGCCAGACTATAAAATAAGATACAACTTCCTTTTATCCTTTTATTCCTTTTTGTTTTATCCGTTTTCGGAAGTAGGTATATGTAAAAAATTGTTGAAAAACGATAATCTCCATTTATAAATCTTTAATTATGATTGTCCAATTAGTTCATAAATGATAATCATCAAAGTTTGAGAAAACCATCGATTGAAAGCCAGTTTTTGTCCATTTGAGAGCAAAACCCGCGAATTTTAACTCGCCGAGAGTCGCCAAAATGCTAGTTACGAGTTTCATAAATTCACCACTTTTTCTATCTGCACAATTTTTTTGACCACTAGACGCACCGAACGATAAGACGGACCTCAAATTTATAAGATGATTTTTAGAAAAATAAAAATTAATGTTATTTCCGGATAATATGTGATTTATTGTTAATATCTATAACTACTATCATACTATACAACATATTAGCAATAATCAGTTCATCTTCACTGTCGGTATTACCAATCGTCTGATAATCGTTCAGTTCATCTATACATTCGTTGCGTCATATGTACCTCAAATTTTGACGATTTACTGGAAAAAATATTTTAATGTAACCCACCCAAAATTTGAATCTATTTTTCAAGAATTTATTAGGGAAGAAATGGTGAAATCTGGAAAGGTGTCAACTCGGCACGATGAGTACAATTTTCGACATGCCGAAATGGCGCGATGTTATCTCCTCAAGGCGAGATACCAGGAAGATAGAGAGAATTTTAGTTATTCTTTAAGTATACAGGGTGTAACTGTACTCGATGTTACTGGAAAAGGTGTCTGTATTGTCCACTATTGTAAGCATTTTGACATAGGTTGCTGACGCCTAGTAAGCGAGATAAACCTTATTCCAACTAAAATGACAAATTTAAAACGAGGTTACGATCCCAACGTTACCGGTTTGCAGTTGAAATCCTGTCTATTACTGATTTTCAGGTTATATGGTTATTTGAAGGTTATGTTTAATTTCAATGTTTACAAATGAAAAAATTTGTAAATAGAGGAATTTAAATAATAAAAAGAGGATTAGGATGACAATATGAGCTTGCGAGTATTATATTACTTGAATATTATACGATTTTTGAAATTATATTATATTAATACTGAAATTTGCAAAGGCATATGGCAACAGCGTATCTTCAATATCTAAGATTTCAACCGCGCGCCGTAAAATTCCCCTAGTCGAATGGGAGAATTAACATTGACACTAGGGAAATTTTGATATGCGTGGAAAAACAGGAATATCACCAAATTCTCATTTTAGTTGGAATAAGGTTTACTAGGTGTCAGCGACCGATAGGGACTACTAGGAGTCAATTAGCGTCACTGGGAGTACGATGGGCCGAGTATTTTAGGACGACTTACCTTCTTGTGAAGATGTTGACGGCAGTTAATCCATCAATTGTTATCCTTCACAACTTTCACAAGGACACCAACCAACACACCACAACGAAAACGTCAGCTCCCGTCCAACCACTCCAACTAGGCACACTTGGACGGAAAACACAGCCGACCGCACACACAGAACCACTTTAGCAAAATCGGGAGGGTCCACGGATGGAACAGAGTCCACAGCTGCAGCACCCACGCAGGACAGGCGACCAATCCCAGTAAAGATGTGGCTCTTATACAGAAACAAAACTTGAGCCGAATCTCAAGGGCTCGAGATGGACTCCCACAGTCTTCGAGAATGGCATCCCGCAGATTCAGCAGTCTGGCGAAAAGATAACTCGCTATCAGCTTTCAGGGAACGACAACAAAGTGGTTACAAAACTAAAAGTGTTCGTGCTTTGCGAGCGTGATATCATTCGTACAATCAAAGACGGGATGCGTAGTGTCCGATTACGTGAAGACACAAGTCGCGAAACGGATACATTACACCCTGTACATATACGCCTATCCCAGTTTTGTTTATTTTGTAAATCACGGCCAAGTTCTGATAATTTGTTTGCTCATTTTTTTGTCCTTAATTGTTTTGATCTTACTTGTTTAATTTCAATTTCAATTTAATACTAATTTGTTTTTCTTTACATTGTTTTCATTATTTTTTTTTGTTCTTTATACCATTTGGTAATAATTGGGAAAAAGCCAGGTGCTGGCTTAAGCGAACGCCAATGGGCTCGCGTTCAGGCAGGACAAGCATATGTTGAACCGGTGAGACTTGATGACAAATATTATGCACTGTAATTAGGAAAATAGCTAGGACATCAATTCCTAGTTAAGGTATTACACATAGATTCAAAAGTTTTGCATCACCCTATCTCAATAAGTAATTTTTTCTTCGTCAAGAACGGAGTGTATACTAATTAATTGATTACTTTTATGTAAAAAAACATAAGGCAGGGTTTTTGAAAACATTTTTTTATTCACTAATAAACTTCTTAAGCGGCAAAACGTTTAGAGAAGAATTGTAACAGATTCGGGATACGAATAAGTACGGTTTTGTGTAGTACCGCTGAATCTAGGTTAAGCCTGGTGAAACAGTATAGGGTGATATAGAAGTGCGAAATCAAAGAGATCGTACCGGTATAGTGACGTGCCTCCGAGTCTGCAAGAACTTCGAATTCGTTAGGGCAGTTCTAGGGCTTTGTGTAAACTGTTTTATTCCTTGTTAATATAGTTTTATTTTTGTTCTATCTGAGTATTATTCTCTGGTATCCTTTTTATCCTATTTCAGAGAAAGAACTAAGGCTCTATCGCTACACTACCGTAGCACAGAGGTCCCGCCGATAAGGGAAATCGGCGAAGCACGGTGTTACTACGCCATATAGTTATAAATTTTGGCAATATACACTTGTGAAAAACAGAGAAAATATCGAAAAAAATATTTTTATAAATAAACAATGTTAAATATTTGAAAGTTATTTTTAATTCTAAACCTTTTTTCTTTATAATAATTTTCGATATTATCAAAAATAAAGTACGCGGGATTGACCATTCCTTACGGGACATCCTGTATAACTTAAATAGTTACCGACTGGACTGATAGAAATTGTCCTATTATCAAGTGCAGTCCTGTCGCTTTTCTATTTACTTCGGCAAATTAAGAAGGTGTAGGCGAACGCACGGTGATTCATCACTTGCGCGCACGGTCAAGTTTTCTTACCTGATGGCAATAATCTGTACAGTCGATTCGGAGGGGCGTATATCATTTGCGCGCAGCGGTCAGTTTTGTCCTAATCCCGCAACTCATTTGCGCGCAAGGTTGCAGCAGGTAGATAGTCACTTGCGCGCAGCGGTTAAATTTAGGTAGTTAAGTACTTTAGCCGAACACTTAAATTATTCCATACTATCTTATGTATTTAATAATGGAACCGAATCTGAAAAATGCCAATTTGGAAATAATACCTACACAGTGAAGTATGAAAATAAATCTACTATATAGGTTTTTGTTATAAGATTGGGACATGGCTTAAAAACAAACTTCTGAGATGAAAATAAGTGATTTAACCTAACTTACCTATATACAGAAGTGCTTAGTAAAGAAGATAGGTACAACGTGTTAAAGTTAAAAATAAACAAGTGGGACGAACGGCCCAGTGCGCCGTAGAGAGACTTCTAACTAATGTAACGTTAAGTGTTTTTTTTTTTTTTTTTTTTTTTTTTTTTTTTTTTTTTTTTTTTTTTTTTTTTTTTTTTTTTTTTTTTTTGAAACGGGAGAGGTTTGAGACTATGCTGAATCGAATGCCGTTGTCCGTTTGTCTCTATCTATAACCGTTTAGCCGCTGAAACTCGCGACAGACGGACGGACGACAAAGCCAGATCATAAGACTTCGTTTTCGAAAAATTCGAAGAATTTTCCGTTGTTAGAAGTCTAAAAAGAGGTTTTTAGGTGCCGGTATAGTGTGTGCTCTACATGAAGCGGCGTTCTACCTGAGTTTGATTCTAGTATAGTGTGCGCTCTACCGCGGCGTATCTTATGTTCTTATGTACTTTAGCTTGCGTTCTTTTGATTCTACCCAGTCATAGTTTGGTTATAATATTTTAGTTTTCTTCTGAAATAGTCATCGGGTAAACAATAAAATGCAATGGAACATTATTAAGTCTTACATAAATATATTTACGTACACATAATTACAATATTTGTACATATGTACATTGTATAAAGTACAAATCATACGTTTTATCCTAACGGTAAACAGAGCGCATATCCCTTAAAAATGCTACAAATAAATCTTGTTCCATTTGGTTCATTTGTTTCCAGGCAAGAAAATCCAAATGTGACTGCAAATGTTCATTTGGCACACCGCGCATTGCTTTCATAATCTTTGTTTTGGCATCTAACCACGATCGCTCAATCTTCTGCGTGTTAGCCCCAGTATCAGGATCCACATAGTTGACCTGATGGTTGACCGTCTGATGTTGGTATCCATGCTCATTTAAAGTCCTGTATGCACACAGGCCACTCATCGGAATGAATAGTGGAGCCGGTTTGAACTTCCCTTAATATAATGGGCAACAAAGTGTCCCTGTCGCGACGATGGACCAGAAAATATCGCGATTCTGTTTTGGTTGCTAATCCAAACACCCAGGTTCCATCAATTCTTCGGCCATGGTTGCGATTATTTTGAACTTCCACATCACTATCTTCCGATTCTGGTACTGCATTGCCCTGTAGAAGTCTTCCTCTATTGTATTTCCGCCGACCACTAAAATATGATTCGTCAATCTGCACTGGGTTGGCGGCTGTTCCGATGAGTTGTCCTCGAAGATCCACTGATACAACTTGGCTGCATATCTCCCGGCACATATTAAACCAATCGGAGATTGTGTTTTTACTTCTACCCGTCAGATTGGAAACAACATTATGAGGTACTTCCATAATAAATAAGAAAACAAGTTCCAAAATTTCACACAGACTTAGGTTGGTGTGGATCTTATTGTTGAGATCGTTATAATGGAAAAAGCGGTTTCCATCGCGAACAGATCTGGTAGTCTGGCATCCTTTTCGTTGACATCGGAAAGTCGGTGCATATTCTCCGTTTTTCATTTTCCTTCTCTTTTGGAGCATCGGGCCTCCGCACTTGTGACAGGGATCCGTTTCGTCTTCGGAATTCAGCAAATTGTGGCGTTGCAGAAAATTGACGGCAGTAGTTTCGGAGACTATTACAGTCGAATAAAAATCTCGGAGCTTCATGATTAATAAAATATTTTAGATTTAGAAAGACAACGCAAATTAACCGCACCTTATTCTAGGCGAAAGGTAATGCTAACTGAAAAGTGTAATTACCTACATGCATTTATATCCAAATACACCCGATCAAATGGTACTTACAATCTCATCAATACAAATTCACAGTGGTTTTTCGGATTAAAAATAAGAAACGCAGTTAGGGGTACTTACAATCTCATTATCTAATACAATTAAATTCATCAGAGTAGTTTTCGGATTAAAAATAAGAAAGGCAGTTTCTCGTATGGGTATGGGCGTAATCTCGTATTTAAAATCTCATTAATACAAATTCAACATACTATTTCGGGTTAAATTTAAGGGAATGGAAAGGATTGTTACTGGTACTTAAAATTTTAATAATGAAAATTCTTAGTAAACCTGAGGTACATTTTTTCAGGTAGAGCACACATTATACTAGATAGTAACCGGTAGAGCACACGCTATACCGGCACCGGTTTTTGATTGAGCCGTAACAGTACAATACAGAAAATTTGTACATAATTTTTGTGTAATTTTTTTAAACCTCCTTCAATCCCTAATTGTTCCGCCCAAGTTATTTAACTAATTTTTGAATTGAAACTAGAGTTAACGGTTTATTTATAATGATTTTTACTCTTTTGGCGTTCATATGATTTTCGAAATTCCTTATTTTCAACAAAAATGTATTTATTATAGTCACATAAAACTTGTAGAAAACAATAAGACATATTACTTTAAACGTTAATGTTAAAAATTTAAAAAGCTTGAATGAAACAACGTCCAGTTGTATATAAATTGATTGAATTCTCTATATGAACTGAACTCATTATAATCTCATTAGAATAAGGGTCGTCGGATTAAGGGATTACTTCAATTTGCGCGCAAACACGCCGTTTGAATAGGGATTATTACCTGGGCATTGCCGGACCGTTTCCCGAACTTTTATTGATGTCGTTGGGTCGGGTAGCAAATACTATTTACATTTTCAGGCAAGGACTTATAAAATTTGAGGAAACATTAATTGATAAGAATTTTATTTTTCACTGAAGATTAACGAGGCGATTTACGAATGCACCACTTTAATAAAGGTCGGATTAAAATTTGTAACGATTGCACCAGGGCTAATACAGGTAGTTCGCCCGATCAACGATTGTTCACAAGGTTTATTGTTTTTTGATCGTTTAAATGTCTCGAGAAGTTTATAAAAGGACTGATCCCAATTTTCATCATTGTATTAGCGCTCTGTTTCTATACCTAGTTGGCTAGAAATTGTGTTCGTTTAAGTTGTGAAGAGTTTATGCACAATTGATGCTAGGTAAAATGCGGCCCTGCATATTCGGCAGTTTCTTCGCTCGGGCCGCTCGGCTAAGACGGCGTGTTTTGAAACGGCATGGGGTAGTCATAAACTCATTAACTTAAAAGTCAAATTTCCAGCCGATCTCCGAATCGACTGTACCCTTCACTTGCGCGCAAATTGAAGTAATCCCTTAATCCGACCACCCTTATTCTAATGAGATTATAATGAGTTCAGTTCATATAGAGAATTCAATCAATTTATATACATCTGGACGTTGTTTCATTAAAGCTTTTTAAATTTTTTATCATTAACGTTTAAAGTAATATGTCTTATTGTTTTCTACAAGTTTTATGTGACTAATAAATACATTTTTGTTGAAAATAAGGAATTTCGAAAATCATATGAACGCCAAAAGAATAAAAATCATTATAAATAAACCGTTAACTCTAGTTTTAATTCAAAAATTAGTTAAATAACTTGGGCGGAACAATTAGGGATTGAAGGAGGTTTAAAAAAATTACACAAAAAATATGTACAAATTTTCTGTATTGTACTGTTATGGCTCAATCAAAAACCTCTTTTTTATTTTTAACTTTAACACGTTGTACCTGTCTTCTTTTCTAAGCACTTCTGTATATAGGTAAGTTAGGTTAAATCACTTATTTTCGTCTCAGAAGTTTGTTTTTAAGCCATGTCCCAATCTTACAACAAAAACCTATATAGTAGATTTATTTTCATACTTCACTGTGTAGGTATTATTTCCGAATTGGCATTTTTCAGATTCGATTCCATTATTAAATACATAAATTAGTATGGAATAATTTAGGTGTTCGGCTAAAGTACTTAACTACCTGAATTTAACCGCTGCGCGCAAGTGACTATCTACCTGCTGCAACCTTGCGCGCAAGTGAGTTGCCGGATTAGGACAAAACTGACCGCTGCGCGCAAATGATATACGCCCGAACGCACTGTACTCGCCGAATTTTAATTATATGTTAACTATACTACAAAAAAAACACTTAGACAAGGAAAGAGAATGGACGCGTAGCTGTGCTTCTAAAGTTGTTACTATCTGCCACATCACCGATAAATGCAGTGGCGTAACGTAAGATATTAATAATTATTGTAATGGACTGCTCAAATGAAATAGTATTGATATAATTAGTATAATTACAATTTTTTATTCTGAGGAGTCAAGGCTTCATCTAGTTTTAACCCGCTAACTTTCAAAATATCTAAAGTTAAACACGTTTTTGGCGAAATTTAAAATTTATTTGCCTACACCACTGGTATAAATGTCATTCTGAACAAAAAAATATGTTTAATATGCAATTCTTAAAATATTATTCATCTGTGTTATTAGAATATTCTAATTAGGTACTTTATAGACTACATAATAATATATTTAAATACAAATGCTCACAAACTACTCTTTGATCAACAAAATAAACGTAAAAATAGAAGCGTCATTATCCATAGTTGTTGATTTACCTGTGAAAAGAAACTCCAGGCTCCTTTTTCTCGCTGCGGCTGGGGCATCCGTAAGAACAACAATTCACCATGATTATAACTTAAAAAAATAGTCACTATCTAAAAATTCCACTTAAAAATTCACAAAATAAACACCGGCTGTTTTCTGTTTGTCTGCCACGTTTAAAATGGCCGCCGTTAAAAATCGGTAACAATGCGCAAGTGCGAATCAAGGCAGAGCGCGGTATCCATTCTCTCTCCTAATCTAAGATACTACATAACGTTTAATTGAGCATGATTCCGAACAAATTACACTTTGAATTGTACATCAAGGACAGCCAGCATCAACCGCGAATACAGATTATAAATAGGTTGATAACGACATTTATTATGAGATGCTCGTTTATAAAAAATTACTATTTACTAACACCATTTGGAGTTTGAAGTGCGTGCATGCGGTTATAAGAATTATTAAGTTTATTTTATTAAAAAAAACTCTGAAATGTGGATCGCGTTGGCCGGGATCGCTTTGGTGGCGTTTTCGTGGTTTATTATCGATCAGTTGAATTATTGGCAAAAACTGGGAGTTCCCCAGCCTACTTTGTTGTTCAACTTCAAGGAAATGATCAATCTGTTCGTGCAGAAGAGAAGTTTCGCCGAAACTGTAATGATGCTGTACAACATGTTTCCGGACCAGAGGTAAGAAATACGATTTTAAATAAATAAAAACGCATAAATTCGAATTTTGTTAGAAATGATGGATGGAGAGTGATGGACAAGCCCATTAATATTTTTTTTTCATTTTCAATCTGAAAGCATAAATTAAATTAACCTCTTGTTAAATCTGAAAATCAAATTAGAATAATTTATGGAAAATCTCTCAACCAGTTTTCATTTATAAAACATTAGCAGACATTAAGGGGACGATAATTAAGTTTCTATTGGGAGCTGTAAAGTCACGAAAGATTTTTCTAGCTCATGACGTCATCGAGGCCAGAACGCAATACCTATTCAATTAATCCAAACTATACAGAGTATTTCACGACGAACTTAAACTTTCTATATATTGGATATTATACAGTGAGCATCACCTATCTAACCCGTTACTGGATAGGAAAATCACCGAGACATTTTGATTTCTACAATGAACTTTTTTGTAGGAATTGGTTATCCCTAATTTCATCCCTTACTTAAGGATAGCAACCCTTAGCTGTAATTTAAATAGCATGGCTATCACTCAATAGCTTATTTGAAATGTGGTTTTATTCTCTATTCAACTGTGCTTTGCACAGAATTTCAATCGGCACCATTAATTCTCGAGTCAAAATTGTTTCAGAATAACGAAAATTAACGTTTTACTCCCTTCCAGTAATAGATAAAATTAGGGATAAACTATTAATACAAAAATGTACATTGTAGAAATCAAGTGGACGTGTCTGGGCGATTTTCCTAACACTATTCCAGTAACGAGTTAGATAGGGGGGGCATTCATGATGCTCACTGTATATTTATTATACATTTCACATTTAAGAGTATTGTTGTTGGGTTTCAATGAAAAGTGTAGATTAGGATCGTCATCAGGACCCCTTTTTTCTGTACGAAAGCTTTGATATCGGAAATTCGAAAATATTTAAATTCTTCTAGTCGTTTACATTATAAGCGAAACGTATAAAACATGTTTAATTCAAAAAGAAGATGTTAATGTGTAAGATTATTAATCTAATGAAAAACCATAAAGCATCCTTTAAAATGTAAAATTTAAGATTTGTTGTAAATTTTATTTTAGTTAAGGCCATTTGCATTATGTTGCTCAAAGTTAAATATCTTCTTTGTTTTGTAAAATAACAGGTACAAATTATACTTTTTGATAAGTAGAAGAGTGTATCTTTCAGATTGCGTCAATATACAGGGTGTTTCTAAATTCAGTACAAAGATTTTAAGGGCGTATTGTAGAAGTGAAAATAAGACTTTTTTTCCTATAAACATATGTCCTCAAATGTACCCCCTGGGACTTGCAGCTATTTAAAGTTGCAACAAAAAAAAAGTTTTTATTAAACTATGGCTACAGTTACGTATCAAATCTCCTGAAAATATGCAAACCCCTGTTTTTTAGGAGCTCTATTGATTTTTTATCTCAAAAAGTTCGTAAAATGAATATTAGGGGTTGGGGGTGGGGGACTATACCTTTGAAGTAAGTCCGAGGGGGTACATTTGAGGACATATGTTTATAGGAAAAAAAGTCTTATTTTCACTTCTACAATACGCCCTTAAAATCTTTGCACTGAATGTAGAAATACCCTGTATACAAGGTGTTTCGTTTGATATGATTTGGTTAATGTGATGTGAAAATTTTACACCGTTATATTCGATAGTTCCTAATTTTTTAAATTCATCTTATAATTAATGCCAACGGAATAAAAGAAGCAATTTTAGAAAAAATAATTTTATTGATTCTATTTTACTTTTAGATAAAAGAGTTAGAGAAGATAAAAATTCGGGGGCTCTAAATAACCTGAGTACATTTCTGTACCTACTGAAGGCCTAGGTCGGCCAAATAAGGATGGCACTCGGCCATATCTCGCAAACTAATAGTCGTAGAGACTTGTGGTAAAAAATTTATGACTAAATTGGCCAAGAGAAAATGCTGGAAATAATTTTGAAGCCTCTGAAACGGCGGCTAGAGGGAGTATCCGCCGTCTTCATTTTTAAAATCCGTTTTATTCGGAATTTTCCATAATAGAGGTATCAAAATTACAAATCGTTGAAAATCGCTTTTCTTAGTCTATATCATGCACATAATGTAAAATATTTTTTTTCTGCTTACTTGTCGACAAGAGGGCGTTTTCCGGGGTGGAGTTCAATTGGTCCCCGCGGTCAAATTTACCCAAATATAATCCTTTTTCGACTCGAAAGCTATCAGTCAATTGGTCCCCAATACCGGATTAAGGGTTTCTAGGAAGGACCGATGGGAATATTTATAATTTCAAAATTCTCTGGCAAATTTCGATTATGTATTTTCATTTCGTAGTACAATTTAATGAGGATTTTATGATTAGGGGAAATTTTTTGACTTCTGTCTTTTTTTTCTATTTCAATTTGTTCTATTTCTATTCTTATTTGGTCTCCAGGCTTGACATAAACCCCAGGATCCATAAGAGACAATATGATTCAGCGAATTACCAAATTCGAATTACCTATTGTTTGAACACAACGAAGAATCGAATGTTGCATTCAAAATGATGGGCGTCATTTCCAGATTTAAAACAAAACCGGTTCTGGATCTTCTGCATCCAGTTTGGATTTTGTGGTGACCAATATTGCATAGTGTGCCTTATTTTCCATGGTATTTCCTTATTTTGCATCCTAATTTTTTTTGAAGGTCGCATTCAGTGAGAACGGAGTTGAAGATTCAATTATATTATTGAATGAATATTAATTTGTTTGGACAGTTTAATAATAAACCAAATAATTTTGTGCATAAAACAACGATAGTTAGAGGCTTTTTTTACGTATATTCTTTATATACGTATTCATTCAAGTTATATTGTTGCATTTAAATTTATTGATAAAATCGATGTTTGAGGCAATGTCGGAAAACGCCTTCTTGCGACCAAATAAGCACTAAAAAAATATTTTACATCGTGCGCATGATAGACTAAGGAAAGCTCTTTTCAACGATTTCATGTTTATGAAAATCCGTTCAGGGGTTTTGAAGTTATTGTCGCGAGTTGTAATGTGGGTCAATCCTGAGAGTAGAACAAAACAATTATTTTATATTTGAAATAGTATAAACAATATTGTTTATAACAATACAACGCGCGAAGGCTGCACGCGAAGTACTCGCGCGTTGTCAGCTATATGATTGAATATAAATACTCTCAGGTGCGACCATCGAGGCTCTAAGTCTTTAGCCTTTTGGGGTCGAGCCATTCGCCCCTTTCTTGCCAGCCAGGCGATATTGTGATGGTTGTAATCAAGTATATGAGGAAAAATAAAGATTGTGTGTAAAGTTTACCCCTGTGTATCTCTAACTAACCCCGTACCTAGGCCCACCAAGCGAGTACCCCCAGAAGAGACGCCCAAAACCCGTTTGGCGTGACATTAACGTGTATTTGTAAACATATTCAAACTTCCCCCGCCACTTTATTTTAAAAGTTAGAGTAAAAAATATAAAACAAAAAAGAATCGCATTTATCTCAACTCTCAAAATAGAATGTATTTTTGATACCTCTACTATGGAAAATTTTGAAAAAAACGGCTTTTAAACATCAAGATGGCGGATACTCGCTCTAGCGGCCGTTTTAGAGACTTCAAAATTATTTCCAGCATTTTCTCTTGGCCAATTTAGTCATAAAATTTTTTACCGCAAGTCTCTACGACTATTAGTTTGCGAGATATGGCCGAGTGCATCCTTATTTGGCCACCCTGTACACTAATAGTTTGCGAAACACGCCGTAGAAATAAGAGCGAAAGCGATAGAGTTTCAAAAATTCGTAAAATTTGAAATCGGTTTCCCATTTCTTATGCTTATTTTTTACTTTGATAGAAAATTTTATCTAGAAAAACGTTTACAAAAACTATTGTACTCGTAGTTAAGCGTTCCGGAGCTCTCGTAGCAAACAAATTTCAACCTTATTAACCCTTCCCCCTACATCCCGCTCCGCGCCGACAGCCCATAAGCTAGTGGACGCACGTCCTACTAATAGAGCGTATGTTTGACTAATAGATAAATAAGAGACCTACCTTTATTCATGTCGAGTATTACATCTGTGGTTCTGGCGACTTGAAGATCTGTAAATACACGAGCGCATCAAACTTAAACATTTATAAATAAGATATATTTTTAATATTATTGATTTTCTCAGAAAATGTATGAGATTTTGTTTGTTATAAAATCCAAGAATATAAAATTATTTTGTGGGTAATTTATAGGAGTCATGGAAATTATTATATGATTTTTTAGATGAATAAAAACAAATGAAAAATATTATGATTATTATTAACATGTTACATACTTACCTAAAAATTAATTTTATACTTTTGCGTTTTGTAACAAAACAATTTTTGTCAAAAATATTTTTTTTATGTTCGATTGCATATCCTATATACAGGGTGAGTCGTGAGGAATTGTACATACTTTAACAGTGTATAGAGGCACATAAGGGTAATATCAAATCAGCATTAAAAGTTGCATCCGCCTCTTCTTTAAGGAAATACAGGGTGATTTATGAATTTTTAGGAAATTTTCTTTCGTTTATATCTTCTTTGTGGTTAATTCGGTTTAGTTCATTTTTTGGTAAAAGTATGCATTTTGAACAAGGAACACACTGGCATATTAAGAATTAAAATCCTTGAAACCCTAAAACGTTCCATCTGCAAATTTTTTCCGAACAAGATATTGTTAATAATCATTTTCTTACGAGAATGCCGTCGATTGTCTGAATCTGAGGATCATTTTTCACGATTATACTCCTTTCACCGCCTTCTATTTTCATCCTTAAATTCTCATTTAGTTTTATCGAAGATGTATTTCCAAAACTATAATTCCTAGCCAGTCCACAGGGTGCTGCGCTTATGAACAAGTGAAAATCCACGCTATGCTTATAAGCTTGAATTTTCCAGTGAGATTTTGAGTGTTTCAGCAAATCTAGCTGGTCATATAAATAGTACAAGCATCTTCTGGATAATATCTCGGCGTGCATGTCGTTTAGGGAACCCCCAGACAAATCGATGTGCTGTCCCGAGATGTACTTGGTGCCCGTCGCTACGCATATTACTCGCGGGGGTTGTCGAAATCGTCGTTGGTTATCATCATTAATAGTACCTAATTAAATTAATAGTACTCTAGATATTCGAAAATTTCTCTATAAAACTTTCTTTAAAATGTTTTTTCTGATTTCAGATTTGGCGGAGTCTATTCGTTCAAGCAGCCGATCTTGATGATCCGAGATCCGGATTTGCTCAAAGAATTGACGGTTAAAAATTTCGATCATTTCACGGATCACACGAACATTATATCAGAGGTGGCCGAGCCTTTGTGGGGCAAAAATCTGTTCTCCTTAAAAGGTAAAAACAACATGTTCTATATCGAGAGAGACTCTCAAAAATCTCAAAGAATCAAGAAATAGTCGAGGAAGGCAGGGAAAAAATTATAGAGATGTTACTTAATTGTTGTTAATTATAGAGAAACAAGGGATGATAGAAAATGTTAAAAAGCAGAATTAAATCATTCAAGAATAATTATACAGGGTCATCCAACGAAAATTTGATACCCCCTGTAACTAGAGAATCGAAAATTTTAACAGAATTCGCTGAGACACATCAATTTTTATTCTTGGAGAGAGCATTTTTGACGGTCAAGCCAACTTGATATGTTCATCCCCTTAACCCCCAGCCACCCTAAATTTAGAATTTCAAATGGAAACTACCGAACTTCCAATATATCATTTGAAAACCCTTTTCGTTTAGATTACATTGGCGCATCGTATTTGAAAATCGATTAATATTTGGCAAAGTTTTTAAATTTTTGGTAATGGGTTTGTTAAGGGTGTTTGTCAATTTTTTTTGTTTATTTTCAAATGTTCTTCATCTCTAGAAACCTTCTTTCTTGACAATTTTAGAAAATTCTTAGATTTTGTAAACTTATTGAAAGTTTGTCGAACGTAGTCTATTTGTGACGTAATTACGTGTTTACGACGTTTACGTATTTGTGTGACGTAAATTTATGGTGACGTGAATGTAATTTTGCTTTGAATGAACTATATCTATAGGGTGTTTCTCAATAACATGCTAATATTTAAAAAGGGGTGATACTTGGACCCATTTTAAGGAAAAATGAATACATCCTTCATTCCTACATACTTCATATGAATACATGTCCTAGACGTCTTAATATTTGAGGTACAATTCTGATCACTATAATCCCCCAGGCCAATAAAAGCTTCCTTGTTTAACTCGCCCTACCACCTATTTAGATTGCCAGCGCCTCGAGAGTGCATTGTAAAGCTGGCAACATTGAAATCGGCTGTCGTATTGTTCGTTTCGGGTCCCGTCTCCGTATATCGGGCTTAATCCATTTGTTTATACCTTCGATGCAATAACAGGAATACTTATATTATGTTTTCACTATTTCTATGCAAAACGGAAACACCTGAAAGTGATTAGTAGAAATGCGCAATTCGCATTAAAAGATTTCTAGGTAATTTTTACTCTCAGATAATAGTGTAAGGTGACATAACATCTGAGCACATAAATTATGTCTGCACAATATTTTGAATTATAAAGGGTGGTTATCATCTATAGCGACAAAATTCCAGAGGTCACCTATTGAACCCTTAATCAGTTGAATCAGGTGAAATCAGGTGAACCCTGATTTTAAGTTATCAGAGCATTAACAGAAAGTTTTTGCATTATTTCAACTGACAGCATTCTACAAAAATTTGATGATTGGATTAAGATCACAGTTGTGTATGATTACAGATATCTGAGAAAATATGCTTTTTCAGAATAATCCACGGATAGGCCGATTTTTTATTTAATCCTAATTAAATTTAATGTTTTTTCTTTTAAATAACTTGCTAGCATATGTTAATAACTATGTATTTTAATATCCAAGCGAAGATGATATATAGGACCACGTTAAAGAATATTATCGATATTGCATCGAAGCTATAAACAAATGGATACCCGATATACGGAGACGAGACGGGACCCGAAACGAACAGTACGACATCCGATTTCAACTAGCCCAGGCCATATCAATGTTGCCAGCTTTACAATGCGCTCTCGAGGCGCTGGCCTGGCTCTGGCGCTGGCCATCTTTATTGGCCTGGGGGATTATAGTGATCAGAATTATACAGGGTGTCAAGTTATAAGAAGAAAACATTTTTTTAATAATTTTCGCACCACTTAAATATTTTGATGAAATTTGGTGTATATGGCGTTTAAGCATTAAAGTGCATTTTTTGAGATAAAAAACATTTTTTATTTCCAACAGTGGCGTCCGTACTGCACTCAGACTAGATTTTTTTGATGGAAAAACCAGGACGCCACTGCTCCCTCTTAAAATAAAAAAAATTTTTTGGAGTCACAGTTCAATCTACAACAAATTTGAATACATTTGTACACTGCCGCTGTTATGAAATTAGGTAGTAATAAGAATTGAAAGCTTCCCATCATCTAGTAAACTTCTTAATTTAGGTAAAAGATGGCGGGAAATGCGGCCGATTTTGAGCCCCTCGTTCACCAGCAGCAAAATGCGAGGAATTTTCACGTTGATATCGGAATGTGCGGAAAACTTCACCAACTACTATCGAAATTTCAAAGAGGAAACGGTCGAAATCGAATTGAAAGACAGCTTCACGCGTTTCACCAATGATGTAATCGCCACAGCCGCCTTCGGCGTCAGATCTGATTCCTTGGCAGATCAAGATAATCAATTCTATATCATGGGCAAGGAATTGACCTCATTCGGCGCGAATACTTTATATGGCACGATGAAGATGTTGTTCTTGATCGCCTTCCCCAGTGCGTTCGAAGTGAGTTTTCTGGGAATTTTCACTGGACAATTTACAACTTTTCCTCTTTCGAGCCAGCAAATTTACGGTTTTTATTTCACAGGCCTTGAAATTTAGGATATTCAAAAAGGAAGTGGCGGATTTCTTCATAAACACGATAGAAGAAACGGTAGAGACGAGAAAGAAGGAGGGCATCATCAGGCCGGATATGATTCATTTGTTGATAGAGGCTCAAAAGGGCTCCTCTGGGACCAACAAGGAACCCGAAGTGGAAGATGAAAGTTTCGCGGCTCAAACGGAATCGGATTTAGGCGAGTATTCCCAAAATCACATTTTTTTAAGTGACTTATGCCAGATTTCACCAACCAATTCTTAAAATTGGGTGACACTTAAACCAGATTTAGGAAGTTCTAAGTACAATTTGCGTTTCACCATGTTCTAAGCACTACTATAGGAAATACAGGATAGGAAATACCTAAAATTAGGATCTCTCACTGCGCTTGCCTAAAGCATTTAGGGAATACTTAACCATACTTTTCATCTTTTGTAGGCTTTCGATGAAAATCTCACTTGAGATTAGTAGATTTTATAGTATTATTTATTGATAGTTTAAAGAATGTTTGTTGTTGTTAATCAGAAAATATGCAAGCTGTACCAGATGAAGTTGAAGTTTGAAGTTTGAAGTTTGAAGTTTGAAGTTTGAAGTTTGAAGTTTGAAGTTTGAAGTTTGAAGTTTGAAGTTTGAAGTTTGAAGTTTGAAGTTTGAAGTTTGAAGTTTGAAGTTTGAAGTTTGAAGTTTGAAGTTTGAAGTTTGAAGTTTGAAGTTTGAAGTTTGAAGTTTGAAGTTTGAAGTTTGAAGTTTGAAGTTTGAAGTTTGAAGTTTGAAGTTTGAAGTTTGAAGTTTGAAGTTTGAAGTTTGAAGTTTGAAGTTTGAAGTTTGAAGTTTGAAGTTTGAAGTTTGAAGTTTGAAGTTTGAAGTTTGAAGTTTGAAGTTTGAAGTTTGAAGTTTGAAGTTTGAAGTTTGAAGTTTGAAGTTTGAAGTTTGAAGTTTGAAGTTTGAAGTTTGAAGTTTGAAGTTTGAAGTTTGAAGTTTGAAGTTTGAAGTTTGAAGTTTGAAGTTTGAAGTTTGAAGTTTGAAGTTTGAAGTTTGAAGTTTGAAGTTTGAAGTTTGAAGTTTGAAGTTTGAAGTTTGAAGTTTGAAGTTTGAAGTTTGAAGTTTGAAGTTTGAAGTTTGAAGTTTGAAGTTTGAAGTTTGAAGTTTGAAGTTTGAAGTTTGAAGTTTGAAGTTTGAAGTTTGAAGTTTGAAGTTTGAAGTTTGAAGTTTGAAGTTTGAAGTTTGAAGTTTGAAGTTTGAAGTTTGAAGTTTGAAGTTTGAAGTTTGAAGTTTGAAGTTTGAAGTTTGAAGTTTGAAGTTTGAAGTTTGAAGTTTGAAGTTTGAAGTTTGAAGTTTGAAGTTTGAAGTTTGAAGTTTGAAGTTTAAAGTTTAAAGTTTAAAGTTTAAAGTTTAAAGTTTAAAGTTTAAAGTTTAAAGTTTAAAGTTTAAAGTTTAAAGTTTAAAGTTTAAAGTTTAAAGTTTAAAGTTTAAAGTTTAAAGTTTAAAGTTTAAAGTTTAAAGTTTAAAGTTTAAAGTTTAAAGTTTAAAGTTTAAAGTTTAAAGTTTAAAGTTTAAAGTTTAAAGTTTAAAGTTTAAAGTTTAAAGTTTAAAGTTTAAAGTTTAAAGTTTAAAGTTTAAAGTTTAAAGTTTAAAGTTTAAAGTTTAAAGTTTAAAGTTTAAAGTTTAAAGTTTAAAGTTTAAAGTTTAAAGTTTAAAGTTTAAAGTTTAAAGTTTAAAGTTTAAAGTTTAAAGTTTAAAGTTTAAAGTTTAAAGTTTAAAGTTTAAAGTTTAAAGTTTAAAGTTTAAAGTTTAAAGTTTCAAGTTTCAAGTTTCAAGTTTGAAGTTTGAAGTTTGAAGTTTCAAGTTTCAAGTTTGAAGTTTCAAGTTTCAAGTTTCAAGTTTGAAGTTTCAAGTTTCAAGTTTCAAGTTTGAAGTTTCAAGTTTCAAGTTTCAAGTTTCAAGTTTCAAGTTTCAAGTTTCAAGTTTCAAGTTTGAAGTTTGAAGTTTGAAGTTTGAAGTTTGAAGTTTGAAGTTTGAAGTTTGAAGTTTGAAGTTTGAAGTTTGAAGTTTGAAGTTTGAAGTTTGAAGTTTGAAGTTTGAAGTTTGAAGTTTGAAGTTTGAAGTTTGAAGTTTGAAGTTTGAAGTTTGAAGTTTGAAGTTTGAAGTTTGAAGTTTGAAGTTTGAAGTTTGAAGTTTGAAGTTTGAAGTTTGAAGTTTGAAGTTTGAAGTTTGAAGTTTGAAGTTTGAAGTTTGAAGTTTGAAGTTTGAAGTTTGAAGTTTGAAGTTTGAAGTTTGAAGTTTGAAGTTTGAAGTTTGAAGTTTGAAGTTTGAAGTTTGAAGTTTGAAGTTTGAAGTTTGAAGTTTGAAGTTTGAAGTTTGAAGTTTGAAGTTTGAAGTTTGAAGTTTGAAGTTTGAAGTTTGAAGTTTGAAGTTTGAAGTTTGAAGTTTGAAGTTTGAAGTTTGAAGTTTGAAGTTTGAAGTTTGAAGTTTGAAGTTTGAAGTTTGAAGTTTGAAGTTTGAAGTTTGAAGTTTGAAGTTTGAAGTTTGAAGTTTGAAGTTTGAAGTTTGAAGTTTGAAGTTTGAAGTTTGAAGTTTGAAGTTTGAAGTTTGAAGTTTGAAGTTTGAAGTTTGAAGTTTGAAGTTTGAAGTTTGAAGTTTGAAGTTTGAAGTTTGAAGTTTGAAGTTTGAAGTTTGAAGTTTGAAGTTTGAAGTTTGAAGTTTGAAGTTTGAAGTTTGAAGTTTGAAGTTTGAAGTTTGAAGTTTGAAGTTTGAAGTTTGAAGTTTGAAGTTTGAAGTTTGAAGTTTGAAGTTTGAAGTTTGAAGTTTGAAGTTTGAAGTTTGAAGTTTGAAGTTTGAAGTTTGAAGTTTGAAGTTTGAAGTTTGAAGTTTGAAGTTTGAAGTTTGAAGTTTGAAGTTTGAAGTTTGAAGTTTGAAGTTTGAAGTTTGAAGTTTGAAGTTTGAAGTTTGAAGTTTGAAGTTTGAAGTTTGAAGTTTGAAGTTTGAAGTTTGAAGTTTGAAGTTTGAAGTTTGAAGTTTGAAGTTTGAAGTTTGAAGTTTGAAGTTTGAAGTTTGAAGTTTGAAGTTTGAAGTTTGAAGTTTGAAGTTTGAAGTTTGAAGTTTGAAGTTTGAAGTTTGAAGTTTGAAGTTTGAAGTTTGAAGTTTGAAGTTTGAAGTTTGAAGTTTGAAGTTTGAAGTTTGAAGTTTGAAGTTTGAAGTTTGAAGTTTGAAGTTTGAAGTTTGAAGTTTGAAGTTTGAAGTTTGAAGTTTGAAGTTTGAAGTTTGAAGTTTGAAGTTTGAAGTTTGAAGTTTGAAGTTTGAAGTTTGAAGTTTGAAGTTTGAAGTTTGAAGTTTGAAGTTTGAAGTTTGAAGTTTGAAGTTTGAAGTTTGAAGTTTGAAGTTTGAAGGTTGAAGTTGAAGTTGAAGTTGAAGTTGAAGTTGAAGTTGAAGTTGAAGTTGAAGTTGAAGTTGAAGTTGAAGTTGAAGTTGAAGTTGAAGTTGAAGTTGAAGTTGAAGTTGAAGTTGAAGTTGAAGTTTTCACTATACAGGCTGATTCAGAACTTATCCGAAAAAATTAATCGGGATGTAATATAGCATGATTGAAAACCAGTAGTGCGATTTTTGAGGAAAATGCCGAAGTCAAAAACTAATTTAAAAATACCCCAAGCACGCCTCTGAAAACTGGACGACTGTAGAAAACATACTGATAAACGCCGGCAACTGCGTTGCCATTTTACGCCATTTTTATGCTGAATGTACACGAATGTAATATGTCGTAATTTATGATGAGGTGACTTGTTAATAAAAATGAAAAAATTAATATAAAATAGTGCTCACTTGGGCTCTCCTAATCCAGTTTTCTTCCTAGTCCATTTTGTCCCTCCTCATCTTACACTAACACCATATCCATTAATTCAACGGGTGTAAACATTGTTTCCACAAATTCACTAATCACCCCTAATTGCTGCTCTAATGACCTACTACCTACTACAATAGAAAATAATATTTTCTAATTTCTAATAGAACGCATCTCGTGACCTATCTCAACTCGTAGAGGTCACTGCCCGCGCATGAACGAATTTTGCATTCGTTTGAATCAGCTGAGAGGGTATTTACAGTTGGCCAAATTAATTGTGTTCGCTCTGTGTAAAACTTTATTAATTTTTTCCGGCATAACTAAAGGGAATTTATTACAATTTTTTTCGCGATATGGGTTTAGAATTGTATGCTCTATATTCCCTTAAATTTTTTCGGATAAGTTCTGAATCACCCTGTATATGTTGTGAAGGCTATTTATTTTCAAATCATTCTGCTTAGTTTCTACAGAGTGGTAAAATTAGTAGAATTTTCATGGAAAAGTTGTCATAACTTTTAAACCACTCAGTACGACATTATAAAATATTATATTTTTGGAAAGCTGAAGACGAGCTAAATTCAATTTTTGAATAAAAAACAAGGGATTCAATTTAAAAAAATATAATTTTAGTCAATTTATAATATTGAACCACTCTGTATGTGAACCAAACAATTGTTATATTTTAGGGGTCACCCTGTTTAATTTAATTGAGGAAGATCAAATTATTGATATATTACTAGAAGAAAATAATGAATAATATTTTTCAGCTCGAGAATTGATGAATATTTGGACACTCTGTATATTTTAGCAATTTATATTCGATTCGATGAGCTCATTACAAAAAGGTGTCGTACTTGGTACCTTGGCCTCATAATAAAGGCTACACAGCCTTTCAAAAATCACAAAATTTTGTAAATTAAATTAAATTTATGTTTTTTACTTTATAAATAAATATTTTTGGGACATGTTGTACATCATTAAAAAGGTCTTTTTAAGGGTTATGTAACTAACCCGAAATTCAATAGGGCTGCCATATGAAAAACAAAAGTTAGCAATGATAACTTGAAAACAAATGAAAATCGAATGAATCCCATAACATCAAACAATTTTTCTTAAAAAAGTGTCTATAGGTACAATGTAAAACTTAAAAAAGGATTACGTTATTTATTTTAGAGTTATTGGGGAAAAGTAAATTCCTTCGATATTGGTTTTTTCAAATTTTCTTAAATACTATAAAAAAATATGGAAATTTTGAAAGCTGATCTATTAGAAGCATTTAATTCTGCAAGACATTCCCCTCTTAATCGTTACTGTAATGAGCCTCAGATGAGAAATGTAAAATTTGGGATTTATTTACCTCATTTCTCTTCTTTTCTGTCCACTTATTTCAGTTATGACCTGCAATAATTACTGGAACAGAAAACACACACAGAAAGCTGCCAAATCAAAATTTTATCTTTTATACATATAAATTATTTCTCAGAATGGGACTTCATGTGTTGGTGAAATTCGATTTAAGTACTTCCTACCTTAGATATTACTTAGGTAAGAAATGCCTAAAGGCATGTTGATGGTGAAATCGGGCGTGACTCGCTGATGGATTGATCAATCAGTCAATGAGTATTACGGTTTTAAATATCTCTTGCTCTTGATTTAGGAAGAACGCAGGCTGTTCAAAAGGAACTGACCAATATGGATATCGCAGCTCAAGCTATGATATTCTTCTTCGCCGGTTTCGAGTCCGTCTCATCCATGATGTGCTTCATGGGATACGAATTGGCTGTAAACGAGGAAATCCAGGATAGATTGAGGGAAGAAATCCGGGATAGTTTGAACAACCATAACGGCAAATTAACCTACGAAGCTCTAATTAAAATGAAGTACATGGATATGGTAGTATCAGGTAATCAGGGATTTCATAAATATACCGATTTTGGAGTTTCTGTATACACCTTGTCCCACGTAAGGCGAGAAGTTTATGAAATTAACTTCATTTGATTTTTTCGCCAATTTGTTGGTTTACGTAAAGGAACAAGCTCTTTCAAATTAAAATAAATCAGTGTCTATGCTACTTCCGGTTGTAACGGATATGGTCACTAACTTCGTTATTTTAAATGGAACACCCTATATATCATATTTGCTAATTCCACCACTAGGCGTTTTATCGTTATACAATTTTTTGAAAAATTTTAAATGCCATATAAATTTTCTGAAAGTCGCTTTTCTCAGGCATTATTTCTATCAGATACTTAATGTTTTAGCAGAAGATATTAATAGGATTACGAGTATTATACTTTATAAAAATATTCATTTATTCATCGTTTGTTGTACAGGATGTTTCAAAATTCATTTTAAAAATAAAATATTGACAAACTCATTGTCTTATTTTAAATGGAATGTTTTTGTGTACAATTAATTAAAAAATTATGTTGATTCGATCTGTATTAGCATTCACTATACCTATCTCTTATCAATTTTGAGTAAATTGAAATTTCAAAACATTGGCGATAGAATCGATATTCTATCAAACTTTTCGTTTTTATTCATTTGTCGTAATCTTTTATAAAATAATCGGCAGATCCTACTTATAAATTAATAAGTCGATTACATTCTCCATGGATATAAAATAAATTTAAAATATATTGGTTAGTAAACACTTCATGATCCTCCATTTTAAAAATCAAAAATAAGATTGGACAACTTAGATATAAGAATTCAATACATTTGACAGATTGTCATTACATTTCCATAGCACACTAAGGAAAAAAATATTATTTAAGATAATTCAATATGATGGTCAATTAATGTAATTTATGTGATGAATTTGCAGAAGTTTTGAGGAAATGGCCAGCAGCTGCAGCTGTTGACAGGCAATGCACCAAACCTTACACCATAGAGCCGAAACAACCGGGCGAAAAACCGGTTCGCATCCAGTTGAAACAAGCCATATGGATACCGATTTTCGGGATACATCGCGATCCTTCCATTTATCCGGATCCGGAGAAATTCGATCCAGAACGTTTCAACGACTACAACAAGAACAACATCAAACCGTTCAATTACATACCGTTCGGTGCCGGTCCAAGGAATTGCATCGGTTCCAGATTCGCGTTGTTAGAAATCAAGACAGTATTTTTCCATTTGCTGGCCAATTTCAAGTTGTTTCCCACGGAAAAATCGCGGATACCGCTCAAATTGTCGTCTAAGAGCTTCAATTTGACCGCACAGGATGGATTTTGGTTCGGTTTAGAGAAGATCAACAATTAAGTAACTTTCGTTTGTATATACAGAGTGTCGCAAATAAGTTGGGACATGGCTTAACCACAGACTCCTCAGACAAAAATAAGACGATTTAACCGAACTAACCTATATTCAAAATTGCTTAGTAAAGGAGTTATATCGTAGGGTTATGAAGTTAAGAATAAAAAAGAGATCTTTCGATCATGTGCCAGAATGGCTAAACTTTTTTTCTTGAAAATGTGTACAAATTTGTAAAATTTATAATATCAGGGTGGATCTCCGAAATTAAAAAACTGTTTTTATTTGTCCCTATTAATCGTTATTTTGTCCTTAGCTATCATTTCGCAAGTTTATGCGTATAGGTTAAGAATCACCCTGTATATTTTCCCTAGATGATTTAATACGGCTTTTAAACATTTTCTATCATCCTTTGTTAATATTAATTAAAAGCAGATATTAAAATTAATCTGTTTTATGTGTTTATTTTTCACAGTTTCACATGCTTGGCAAATATGGCCATATTATAGTGACTCGCGGAAAGGTTGGAAAGGGTTCTTCGACCCCTTTCGGTCACGGTGGCTGCGCGGGCTCGACTGGACAGTTGGGTAGAGGGATCCTCGCTCGCTTCGCTCGCTCGGTGACATTGACGGGCTTTTTAAAGTTAAAACACCCTGTATATCCTTTTTATTCTTTTCTAAAAATAAAAACACCCTGTAAACGATCGGAAAACTATACGTACGTGAAATTACATGAAATTTTCTTCATTCAATTCTCGATCGTTAAAAGCGACTAAATGTTTCAAATAACGAAATTTTCTTGCACTCTGGTATAGTTCCGTTCGGACGAAACGAACGCGTAAATTTAGACACGGATTTTTTTCGTAAAGCTTCACTTTTATATTCGAAATGCGAACGAAAAAGAATTTTTCGCCGGACTTCTGCTAGATTTTCGGAATCGGCGAATTTTTCTGCGTACCCCCTCTACCTCTCTGTACCCGAGGAACTTTTTTTTCAATTTTATATTCTATCGAATTACAGTTTTATATAGCACTTTTCTTGACAAAAAACACCCCGTAATTCAAACGTCACATCCTCGTACCCTTGGATACGTGAATGATAACTTCCGAAAATCATAAATTTATTCATCGCCGCTGTCATCGGTGTAATTTTTTCAAAAATAATTTCATCATTTCTCGGAGTTTACTAAACGGATCGATCGGAAACTAAACGTGTGTATAAGTTTATGCATTCTCTTTAATTCTCGACCGTTAAAAACGACGTAATGTTTCGATTAACGAAATTTTCTTGCACTAAGATGCAGTTTTGTTTGAACGAAACGAACGCGAATCGTCGGATAACATTGGACACGGAATTATTTTCGTAATTTTTCGAAATTTTCGTTTTTAAATGCGAATTGCGAACGAAAACGATTTTTTCGACCGACTTCAGCTAGGTTTTCGGAATCGGCGAATTTTTTCGCGTCCCCCCTTCCACCTCTCCATACCCCAGAAACTTTTTCCTTTTCGAATTTTACTTTTTATCGCCAATCAGTCTCTATCACCTGGGGTTTTTTATATACAGGGTGGCCCAGAACTCACGCCCCACTGGGAATGGCCTTATGGAACCGACAATGGAGATGCCAAAACTGCAGCCGAAAACATGAAAAAGTTATTCCATTGGTAAATAAAGAGGTTAAAAATCGACCAATCCCAGTAGCAGCTCACATATGCGAAAATGACGTGAATTAGCTGTACACCAATTTGACATTGTTGAAAGATTCTGTCCTTTTCACATTCAAGATTAACAAAGGGCATAGAATCTTTCAATAATGCCAATAGTATTTTTACATTTTCTCTGTGAAACTTTGGAAAATGAAATGTGAAATCTGGTACTACTTTTAAAAAATGCCGGTGCATCCTAAATTAATTATGCAAAAAAGTACAAACTTAAACTTTCAACATCTTCACGAAATCTTTTCAAGAAAAAATGTCGAAAAAATATATTTTTATAAATAAACAATATTGAATATTTGAAAGTTATTTTTAATTCTAAACAGTTTTTCTTAATAATAATTTTCGATATTGTCAAAAATAAAGGTACTTTACTCTTGAGAAAAAATCACAATTTTTGACAAACCTCGTATACGACTGAAAATTTTGACTGATGATTGCATTTTAGGTTTTGCACCATGCAGAACTTTTTATGAAGAATAACTTTTTTTCGTAATATTAACAATAAAAAAGTTTCCCATATGGTGCGAACTTAAGTGGACGCACTGTATGACACTAATGGCATTTGTCTTTGTCGCACCTATGGACCATGTTCCGAGTAAATTTGCAGCGATCTGTATAGTGACTCGCGGAAAGGTTGGAAAGGGGTCTTCGACTGCTTTCGGTCACGCTCAAAAGCTCGAAGCTCGAATTTTTTTGGAGAAGATATTTTTATTTATTTTTTTTGCCCGTCTATCTTCTTTGTTAACCATTTACGGCTAGATAAAAACTCATAGATATTTCATTTGTATAGTATTTCTTTTGGGAATCGATTAAGGGTTAAACATAAACGGGTAGTAGAATATTTTTTCTTTTTATTTCGGAACAAACTATCATACAATAATAATTTTTTTTTCATTTTTGTAATTTTTTCATTTTTGTAATTTTTATATTTTGGTAATTTTTATTACTTTATAATTTTTATATTGTAGGTATTCTTTTTTTTTCACCCTACATTTTTTTACACCTAATCTACACATTTTTAACCTATCCTAAATTACAACCCTACACGCCGACTAAACTAAAATGGCTTAGTGAAATATCTGGTATGTCTACTACAGACATACTATATTACATACTACATCTAGACTAGGTAGATAATTCACTTACCTTCTATTCCACAACCGAAACGGGTTGGCATTTGCAGTAACGCCGGCCCAGGTACACAGGAAGACAATTGACGACAGGATCCAACTTATATAATTTTCCTGATTTGCTCCATATTTGTGACATTCCTCGTGACACCTGACCTTCCACCTGACATACAAGACCATTTCCCTGGATCACCAAAAGACGCAGAAGAGGGCAGTCACGCTCCCCCCCACCGAGTTCAGGACGAACCATTCACCAGTAGAATCGACCTGTAAATGACACAAAGACCACTTAGCGAAGCACAAGAAGATGGTGGGTAGATAACCTCGTCTTAATATTAAATTGGTTAAATCGTCTTATTGTTGCCTCAGGAGTTAAGCCATATCCCAATACTTTTGCGATACCCTGTATACTTATGGCATATCCTATAAGGATTATTTTTAACAAGAATATTTTGTAGTTATGAAACAATTGGTTATTGTAATAAATACTCTTCAGGGAGAAAATCAGTTGTATGTAGGATATGTGTATTTCCAAGGATTTTTCATTTAATTCATAACTAACAAAAAATTCGAAATTTTGTGCTGAGCTCCTCCAGGATTCAATTGTAGCAAAAGTTAAAACCGATTTTCACATATTTTAGATTTTAATTAATTATCCAGCATATCATACGTTTTGAGCAACTTGTTCCTTATCACAGTTTGAACTAAACTGGATGAATTCCGACAAAGATACAGGCATTCATATCACAGTTAGAACTCTTCATTAAAAAAGTTAAAAAACACTTTTTTTCCTTCAAATGATAATCAAATTCCTCCCGAATCACATCTAAAATCTAACGGTCCAATTTTTAATGATATGGATACTCCAAAGCTAGGTGATAATATCATAATTGATGTTTATTTGAAATTACACCAAAGCGTGTAATTTACAAATTTACATAATGCAATGGTAATTAATTGACCCGTGTCATGTTAGCGGCCAATTAACTAGCAAAATGTTACCTCCTTGCTGGGATAGGTAGAACATGACATGAAAATGAGTTGTCATTGTTATCAACAAGTTATTTTGGCATGCTCTACCTATACTAGCAAGGAGGTCACCTTTTTTTGAATCACTTTGTACAAGAGGATTTTTTGAAGATCTGTATATATTCGTATACCGAGTGTCCAAATAAGAAACACCCTGTATTTAAATATATAGTTAAATATTTTAGAATAAATTGTGTTCATGGCACATTTAAATACTTTTTTCAAAGTATTTGTAGTTGTAGTTTACTACATCTCAAAACGTGGTTTTAACTACACTCCTTACATTTGTACATTTTTGCATTAAAATATCACCTTCAATTTTCAATCAACTACCAGCCATAAAGATATTGTTAAAATTTTCTGAAGTAACTGGTATATTGATATATCTTGAGAATATACTATAATTATTACTCGCTTTCGATCGGATGGAGGCTGCGCCCCCTTTCAACCCCCCTTTTCCAGCGCGTGGCTTCGCCGTAGACAGTTCGCCAGCCGGATCGTCGCTCCACAGAAAAGGCTGTTAATTAAATGGGTCTCGCTCGCTACGCAAGCTCGAAGGCCTACGGCCTTCTACGCAAAGACAGTTGCATAGAGACGTCCCGTTTGATTTACGTTACCTAAAAAATTAATCACACAAAATCACCCTGTACAACAAATGCAATGTCAACATTTCCGTAGTAACGCAAATGACACTATTGACACTGAAGTTTGTCCTTCGCAGCTGGCATCGGCGTGTATTTTTTTAAATAATAATTATCATTTCGTGGTTATTAGACAAACGTACATAAAAAACGTAAGTTTGAATGTTTGATTATATTTTCTTCAATTCCCATCCACTAAAAGCGACGAAATTGTCAATATAAAGAAAAAGTCTCTAAAACCTGCGTAGTTTTGTTCGAACGAAACGAACGGACAATACTTATAAAGGTAAAGGACTGTGCTTTTAAAAAACTAAAAGTTTGTGAAAATCGGTTTAACCATTTAAACAAAATTCGACTTTACTTTTAGTGCGCACTGGCCAAGTGAGTCGATTTTTAATTGCACGTAAGTAAACAGGGTGGAATCTAAATAAGTCTCGTAACTTCAACCGACGATTCTATGTCTTATGACTTGCAAAAAAAGTTTATTACAACATAGGTCCCGAAACCTACCGTTTTCGAAAAAATTAACTTCAAAGTTTATACATACAGGGTGAATCATTAACAATGGGAAATCCAAAAAAACTGGAGATACTACACGTCAAATGGTGACATTGATTATACATGAAAATTTGTTCTGACGAGTACGTCCGAAATTCTCGTCAGAACGAAGTGGTTTCACTGTGCGCTTTTTCTGATATTATTAATGAATTAAATTGTTTTGATAATCCGTTAATGAAGTTATTATTGCTAATTGGTCGATAAACAGAACATGCCAACCAGTTATTTCCTAGTAGAGACGACAAAGAAGAGTTTAAAATGCTGTTTTAAGAATTATGGGACCAACCGGAAAAGTGTTTCAAGTAATTCTGGGATGAGACCAGCAGTCAATTTTAATCAAGTTATCTACAGGGTGATTCATTAACAATGGGATATCCGAAAACTGGAGATACTACACGTCAAATGGTGACTATTGGCACCAACGTGCCTTATCCGAATGTTTATACTTTCGGAAATACAGGGTGTTGAAAGTTAAAATTTTTAATCGTTTTTTTGCTATTACTCTGAAATTATCTAAGATAGGAACTTGAAAATTTGTGTAGTTATGGTTTTTTAGGCGATGAATAAGATGCGTATTATATTTTGAGCGTTGGTCTTAGAGAGGGCTATTTACACCCGTTTCACCGACATTTACAGTTAATAAATCTTTATCCTGTGTGGGGGCGCAGGACTGTTACACGCCCTTGTACAAGATTGCCAAAATGGGCGAGACCTGTTTGACCCACAGGGAAGGTACCAAATAAAGCTCCGGCTGGAACTGGGTTGGATTCAGGACACGATCGGGATGCAGACACTTAAATTTTGGGGTTAAATTTATTGATTCGCTGGATATTACATAAAGGCGAACGGTCGGGTTATGATGTTTAATGTGCAAAAAATTTGGAAAGACTGCCTCTTTACATTTGTTGATTTTACTTATATAGCTCAATAACTGACAACTCAATACATAACTACGGAGTCCTGTTGCTAGGATATTAAGCGTTGTTCACCAACGAACCAAATTAGCCAACAGGATTCCGTTTTACAAAAACCTTGCGGAGACGAGACGAAACACGGTTTATTTATAATGATTTTTACTCTTTTGGCGTTCATATATTTTCGAAATTCCTTATTTTCAACAAAAATTTATTTATTAGTCATAAAACTTGTAGAAAACCATAAGACATATTACTTTAAACGTTAATGTTAAAAATTTAAAAAGCTTGGATGAAATAACGTCCAGTTTCTATATAGTGGAGTTCCCAGAGCGTTAAAAACATGAAAACCTAGGACTTCTCATACAGTGAATGGAATTAAAAAAAATATATGCAATGTGTACCTAAAAAAATATGTAAAAAATGAATGAACCGTTTTTGAGTTAAAACGATAAAAAACAAACTTTCCTTCGCGAACGAAAAATTTATATTTTACAATTACTCCAAAACTAGCCGTTTTTTGAAAATTTCTCAAGAATCGAAATTTGTAAAGAATAGTATTTTGTATAATATATGTAGATGGGGTGATTCGATTTTGAGCGGTTTCCGATTTATAGCGCGATATCGATTTTTTAAAATAAACGCGATTGGCAAAAAGTTTAAATAACTCGAAAAAAGATGCGATATCGAAAAAAAAATTATTCTTTGAAAATTGTAGAGGATGTTTTTTTACATAATAAAAAGTTTACGGGGTGGTTCCAACTTTAACGGTTATTGAGTTACGACGAAAAACCTGCGATATTACTGGGTAAAACCGAGCTGATTGGTGTTTTTTTATTACGTCCGTACGCGAAGGAAATTCGTCGCGGAAAAAACGCCATCTTTACGAATTTTGACGAGATCTATCGGAAAATCGACATTTCGAAACCCGGAAAAGTTTCCTTCCGGGTGAAAAATTCCGGATTTTTAGGGTATTTTTAGGGTTTTTTGCGATTTTATCGGAAACGAAGAGATCGATTTTTCTCAATCTCTCCTAAAATATTCGTCAAATTAATATCGATTATCTCACGCAAACCGCGGGAAAATCAAAATTTCCTTCGCGGAGTTATGGCAAAAATAATTTAATTATAATTAAATTCTTTATTATTTACACGCTCAAATCTCGAAAACTATTAGGTTTACGATAATTTTACAAGAATACAAATTTGTTAAGCGTAGTTTTTTCCAACTAACAAAACAAACTGCATATGTTTATCTTGAACAGTTCAAAAGTTATAGGGGTAAATCTAAGTCGCGAACATGAGACTCGAGCGACGGATTTATGGTTCAAATTCGTGCAGCAAAGGGATTCCCGAAACCGGTCTCTCCGTAGAGAACAGGGACGGATCGAGAAGGAATTACTTTATGAATAAATACATTATTATCTCCGAAACGGAAGGTTTACGAAAATTTTACAAGATACAGAAATTGTTTAGAATTGATTTTTCTATCGAACGGTATATTTTCCGAACCTCGCGAACAAGCCGTAACAAACATCGTTTTTTCCGGAATATTCAAAATCAAATATCTCCTAAACCGTTAGATTTACGAATTTTTTTCATACTAGGTGATTTGTACTGAATATTTTTTTACATCGAGTAGTAAATTACAAATTTTTATCCGGCAAATATAGTTTTTGAGTTATTAGAAAAAAGGCTAAATATCGAAAACTAATAGGTTTACGAAAATATTACAAGAATACAAATTTGTTAAGCGTAGTTTTTTCAAACTAACAAAACAAACCGCATATTTTTAACTTGAACCGTGAGAGGGCATTTTACTTTGAAACGTTAACTTGAAGCGGTCGAGAGTGGGGTGTGCAATGTGCATTAATATTTTGGCATTTTGGATTTTGGCCGAGCGATTATTAGCATTAGCATATGTTAGAAATGGGGACGGCACTGCGATGGATATTTATTTAAAACGAAAGAATTGTATCGAAAATGTATGATTCACGGAGGGACTAGTTTTTATGTTGATAAGGTGGAATCGGATGATGTATTACTTTACTTTGTTATTTTGTTCTTGGGTGTTAATAAAGAAAGACTTACAATTATTTATTTTTCGGGGTGCGTTTATAAACCTTATTTGATTTGAAGAAATTAAGATTTCTTATCAAAAAATGTCGGACTCGATTAATACTGTTTGTTCAAACGACAGGAAACACTGAATTGTGAAAACTAATACCAATTTAAAAAACTTAATAGATATTTAAATACAAAAATAGGATAAAAAGAATAGGAATTAAAATGTGAAGTTAGTAACAAACATAAAAACACAACATTTTTAGGTTAGAATTTATTCCGAATAAAATATCCCTTCCTGGAACATATCGGATGTGTTACGAACATATTCGGAACTTGATAAGAGAAATCCTCCACGAACATGGGATTTTTTATCCTGAACACATCCTCAACATAATTTTTTCGCTCTGCGAACAGTCAAATTTGAAGTACGCATGCGCATTCTCCTCTGAATGCGTTCGGAATATTAGCGAGAACAATTAGAATATTAGCCAGAACAATATTTTTTTCAATTTTTGTGTTGGACAGGTAGCTTCTGTGTAAGCCGGAATTTGGCCAATTGATTGATTTATTACTCCTCCTCGTTTATGAATAGAATTTAATTAATACATTTTCTACTTCAGAATTCACTGAAGCAAAATTTACTCGATGATATCTTCAGTATCGGTAAAACAACCGATTCATTATGCACAACTTATTATTTCTGGTAAGAAAAACAAACTTAAGTTTTCTTATAATACATGGTGTTCGAAAAATAGACGGAGATATTTTAGAGAGTGATTCCTTGTTAAAAAATATGCAAAAACATTTCTATAAGCATGGGTACGAGTTTTCAAGATACAGAATGTTAAATTAAAAAAGCGATTCACGGTCGACCGACCTTGCCTATTCGGCAACTATTATGATTAAAATATTTGTGTACAGTAAGCAGATATTTTTAATAAAGAGATTAGAATAAATATGTAAAAATGTTTAATAACTTTGGGTTTTCTTCTCGATCCGTGACAATATGGGAAACTTTTTTATTGTTAATATTACGAAAAAAAGTTATTCTTCATAAAAAGTTCTGCATTGTGTAAAAACTAAAATACAACCATCAGATATTAAAATTTTTCAGTCGTATACGAGGTTTGTCAAAAAATGTGATTTTTGCTCAAGTGTAAAGTACTTTTATTTTTGACAATATCGAAAATTATTATAAAGAAAAAATGTTAGGAATTACAAATAACTTTCGAATATTTAATATTGCTTGTTTTGGAAAAATTTTTTGACAAACCTCGTATACATCTAAATTTTGATATCTGCTGATTGCATTTTAGGTTTTGCACCATGCAGAACTTTTTATGAAGAATAACTTTTTTTCAAAATATTAACAATAAAAAAGTTTCCCATATGGACAAGCATGTTAGCAAAGGACCATCAGCCTGACATATGATTGAAGATTGTTTGGAAAAAAAAAGAAAAGAGAGGTTAGGTTTAGACATAAATGAGATGTAAGAGACGCACGTGAATAAAGAGTCGAATTTGTTTATTGTATTATAAAGAGCCAAGTATTATTACCATTGAGAACTTAACGTCCTGACGAAGTACCGAGCCGATCGTTAGCGGGAAATAGCTAACAAATAATCAGATGTGGGATACAATAAGATAAGATATCATAGAGATAATAAAATACAAAGTAGAATATTAGTCGATAACCTGCATAACCGATTCTAGAAGTACCGATACTATATTCGAATGTACCATGAGTCGTCAACGACAAGTTTCTGACGATTTTGAGAGATTCCAGAGACGTTATAACGAAGTTCCATTGATACCCAATGATGATCACTCAAGTGAAATCGACGAAGAAGCGACGCATCGTCCTAGTTCTAGGGACAATGAGGGGTTATTGTTCCATTCAACCCCAACTAAGATTTTAATTAACACAATTTTTAAGGAGAATAGACGGAGGGATGAAATGTTAGAGCGAATGATGACAAGGATACTTGAGAGCAGCGCCCAAAGCCCTCAAAATACCATGCAGACGTACCAAGTGATACCAGATCTCTCCAAGGGTATTGCGAGTTTTGACGGGGAAGGCAGCAGTATTGGAGCTAAGGAGTGGCTCGAAGCGTTAGAAAATATGCGAAACTTACACTTCTGGACCGATTGTTTAGCGTTGGAGACGGCAAAATCTAATCTGAGAGGAGGAGCAAAATCTTGGCTACAAACCAAACTGAATTCCATCCACAGTTGGGAAGATTTTACGAAGCAGTTTCGAAATACCTTCATATCCACCGAAAGTCTACCGGAGAAGTGGAGAAGAATGGTTGGTCGAATGCAACAGAAGTACGAGACAACAATGACTTACTTCTTCGATAAAGCTAAGTTATGTTCCTATCTAAACCTTAATTTTGAGGACACTAAGAAGCAAATACTTGTAGGAATCCGTAGTAGGGAATTGTGTGCGATAATAACTGCCATGACGCATTATGATCTAGATGAGCTACTACACGACATAAATCGACAAGAAAAACTAATAGCTGAAAGGCAGAATAGAGGCAGAGAGTATAATGAAAGGCCAGATGTAGCAAAATCAGACTCGCGAGAGACAAGTAACAACAAAAGTCGAAACAATAGTTCAACAACTCCGAGAGAAAATCATTTCCCTTCACGCGATTCAGAAGGTAAACCGTTGTGCTTTTCTTGTAAAAAATATGGACACGTTGCGAGACATTGTCGGAACAGCAACCCCTCCGGGACAGAATTATTCTAGACAACCCGAGTTACTTCAGAATTCAACAGACGATAGAAATACTCATCCAAACCGTTCAGAAAGCCAACTCCCGAGACAGAATGTGATTCAGGAAGTTTTACCGAGTCAATCGAGCAGTATCGAGAAATACATTAAGAAGATTACCGTAAACGGAGTTAGGGTAGCAGAAACTTTCATTGATCCAGGCAGTGCAGTATGTACCGTCAGAACATCGTTTGTAGAAAAACATAACCTACCGTGTCGACCAAATCAACAAAGATTATTAGGCTTCGGAGATAATAACGGACTGGAGTGTGACTCTGTGACTACGTTTACCCTAAAAGTGGATGAGGTTGAGGGGATTGTCGACTGTTAACATTCTGGTAGGACGAAATTTTGCGGAACACTCATCTGAAAGGATCCTACTCGACTCACCCCGTATAAAATTACTACAAGGATTCCAAATTATTTTATAGCATCTAATAATCGACGAATAACCAAAAACTCAGGCGTCGTAAATCAGGAGATAACGCTCGGTTTTGAGGCTGAGAGGGGCGAGTTTAAAGAAAACAAACACATTCTTAGGGATCGGTGGGAAATAAACTCGAGGGCTCGGGGAAATGATTTAAAATCGTGGTCGACACCAGTTGTGTTTTAGTAAGCGAATTCTTTTTAATTTAACTAGTGTTTGTGCGATTGGGTTCGAGCTGACATTTCTTTAAGGTATATTTTCCCGTGTACTGGGTGCCCGCCTATTCGTTTAAATTATTTATCCTTTGTACTAATCTCCGATTTATTACAGCACTAACCATTTGTTCCTTACAGCCTTGTTATATTTTATTTAAATTTCTTAATATTTATACACTTTTAAATCGATTTTATTCTTTTATTCTGCTTATTTTTATTTTGCCACTGATCGCATTTATTTCAGATACTTCGAAGGGTTTCTCAGGTATATTAAATCTGAGGGGCGTGTGTGTTTGTGATATATTTTTGGTGTCTTTAGTCGTTGTGGATTTTTAGTCGTTGCGAAAGAGGTAATGATTCTGAATGGGCCTTGTTGATTAAAACTAATAATTTCATCCGTGATGGATCTCATCCCAATAAAGCGATCGCTTCTGCGGTGAGGTACCAGCCATGTGCCAACTATATTAGGCGAGACTTAGCTCGTTACAGCTCGTTTCCTTTTACACCTAACACTTTATTCTTCTCTTGAATGTTTGGGATTAAAGACACCTCTAATATTTGATTTATTTATTTTATTTATTTATTTTATTTATTGATCTATTTATTGCGTTATTTATTTATTTACCTATTTATTGATTTATTTACTTCGATATTTGTTTATTTATCTATTTATTTCTCTATTTATTTATATATTAATTTATTTTATTGATTTACTTGATTTACTGATTTGGGTTATTTATTTGGTTTATTTATTTTATTTATTTACTTGATTTGATTTAGGTACTTTATTTATTTATTTATCTGTTTTTCTCTATCTATTTTTTTGCTCTTTGTTTGATTATTTCTATAAAGAGAGGGTTTTCTTATTGGTTCTTTCTCCACTCTTCGCGTTTAGAACCAGTTGTTAAGGTAATCCCCAATAAACGTATTATGGGATAATTATGTAGTTTACTTTGAACCCAGTCCTACTTTAAATTTTCGTAACAATGTACAAAAGAACAAGGGGCTGTCCGAACTACGACGATCACGTGATTTCACTTTAAGGCCAAAGTAGGTATTTTTAAATAAAGGTGGTTAAAGGGGGGGGGGTGGTTACATTACACATCGATAGCTTATCTCAAGTATGAAGATCAACTCATATTCGGTTATGAAGGTAGTTTCCCTTTCGCAAATCTTACACTAGACGAAAATGAAGGTAAAACAGCTGTAAAAGTTGCGGAAACCACAACTCTATACGCAAATCGAATAAATTTTATTAATGTTATCCTAGATGAAAATCGAAGAGAGGTATGGCCGATGATGAATATCACTATGAATGAGGTGACTGTACAAAAAGGTGATGGAATCGGAGAAATACGCGATAATCAAATGGAGGTTACCTGCACAGGCAAGAAAACTGATATTGAAACAAGTCAGGTGATAGTAGAAAGCTCCTTTGACACCGAACAAGTAAGCACACTAGTTACCTTGTTGAATTTATACAAAGATGTGTTTGCGACTTCACTATCGGAGATAGGATGTAAAATCGTGCTCACCATAATCCCCCAGGCCTATAAAAGCTTCCTTGTTTAACTCGCCCTACCACCCATTTAGATGGCCAGCGCCTCGAGAGCGTATTGTAAAGCTGGCAACATTGCTACAGCCTGGGCCAGTTGAAATCGGATGTCTTACTGTTCGTTTCGGGTCCCGTCTCCGTATATCGGGTATCCATTTGTTTATACCTTCGATACAATATCGACAATATTCTTTAACGTGGTCCTATTATAATATATCATCTTCGCTTGGATATTAAAATACATAGTTATTAACATATGCTAGCAAGATATTTAAAAGAAAAAACATTAAATTTAATTAGGATTAAATAAAAATCGGCCTACCCGTGGATTATTCTGAAAAAGCATATTTTCTCAGATATCTGTAATCATACACAACTGTGATCATAATCCAATCATAAAATCATACACAAAATTTACAATTACCTTACCCTAAGAATAAGAATAAGAAAATAATTATCTAAAATTAGATTATATAAATTAATTTAAATTAAATTGGGCATTTCTACTAATCACTTTCAAGTGTTTCCGTTTTGCATAGAAATAGTGAAAACATAATATAAGTATTCCTGTTATTGCATCGAACGTATAAACAAATAGATAGCCGATATACAGAGACGGGACCCGAAACGAACAGTACGACATCCGATTTCAACTGGCCCAGGCCGTAGCAATGTTGCCAGCTTTACAATGCACTCTCGAGGCGCTGGCCATCTAAATAGGTGGTAGGGCGAGTTAAACAAGGAAGCTTTTATTGGCCTGGGGGATTATGGTGAGCACGATTTTACTCACTTAATGGAAGTTGAAATTAAAGATAATGATATTCCTGTTAAGCCATATCGTACCAGTTTGTCTGACCGAGAAATAATCAAGAAAATAATACAGGAATGGCGAGACAATAATATTGTTCGTGACAGTATTTCCAGTTATGCTTCGCCAGTATTATTAGTTCCGAAAGCCTCAGGAGAGAAGCGACTAGTCGTGGATTTCAGAAGATTAAATCGACAGACTGAAAAACAGAATTATCCGATTACAAATTTGGATGATTGTTTCGAGTCGTTATCGGGAAGTAAGCTGTTCTGTTCCTTGGATTTGATGTCGGGATATTTACAAGTGCCACTTCAGGAAAACAGCAAGCCAAAAACCGCTTTTATAACCCAAGATTAGAAATTGGAATTCCAGAGACTCAGTTTTGGATTGGTTAATGCGCCATACGAATTTTCACGATTAATGACGAAAGTATTGGGACATTTGAGTCGAGATACGGCGATTTGGTATCTAGATGATATTCTCATACCATCTAGAGATTTTAATGGAATGTGCGCAAAATTAGCACTTGTTTTTGAAGCGTTACGCGAGGCGAAGCTAACTTTGAATCTAGCGAAGTGTGTATTTGGGAAAAAGCGAATAAAGTTTCTGGGTTATGAGCTATCGGAGGAGGGTCTGCAACCGAGTGATACTAAATTAAGAGCAATCTCAGATTACGCTACTCCCAAGAATAAACACGAACTAAAGAGATTTTTAGGTATAACAGGTTTCTTCCGGAGATTTATACCAAGGTATGCGGAGATCACCAGACCTATGACAGACTTAACTAGGGGTAAAGCAGAGTATATTTGGAGTACAACTCAAGAAGACTCCTTCCAATTACTGAAGAACAAGTTGCAAGAAAGGCCGATCTTGCAATTATTCAATCCAGAAGCGAGGACAGAACTACACACAGACGCTTCGTCTCTTGGCGTAGCCGGCATTCTTCTACAGGAGGGAGAGGATAAGAAGTTACATTTGGTTTACTGCGCGTCAAAGAAAACTAACGAAGCAGAAGAGAAATACCATTCCTCAAGACTTGAATTATTAGCCATCGTTTGGTGCGTTGAACGATTTAAACATTTACTAAAGATTACGCAAAATCATTGACATACTGAAAAAATCAAAAGAAGATAGAACCACTGACGAGCACAATAAAGCAGCATATTACGAAATCCAGGAAGGAAGATTATATCGAAATGTAAGAATCAATCAAGAAGAAAGATGGTTGTACGCATTACCGGACAGCATGAGGAAAGCCATGTTAGTTAAATATCATGACCAAGCGGGACACTGGTCGATGGATAAAACCATAGCACGCATTCTACAAAAGTTTTGGTTTCGAGGGATGCGGAGATATGTTCGCCAGCATATTCATGCTTGTTTCGAATGCCTATTAATGGAAACTCCAGGAGGGAAAAAGCTGGGAACTCTTCATCCAGCTTCCACTCCGGATAGGCCGATGTTAAAGATACATTTAGATCATTTGGGTCCTTTTCCGACGAGCCATAGAGGAAGAAAACATTTACTGGTGATTGTAGACGCTTATACGAGATACGTTAAGATTTTTCCGAGCAGATCTACGGGTGCTAAGGAGGCGGCGAAAAACTTAGGAGAAATTCATAAATTATTTCGGTGCGCCAAAGATTGCAGTTACTGATAGAGGAACAGCCTTTGCAGGGACAGAATTCAAGAATATGTGTAAGAAGTCCATCATCCATTATACTACCGCAGCGAGATTCCCACAAGCAAATGGGATGGTAGAAAATAAGATGAGAAACGTTGTACCTGTAATCATAACTGATTTGAAGTTTGAAGATGACCGGTGGGATGATAATATGGAAGAGATCGAGAGAAAGCTCAACACGACGTTCAACAAAATTACTGGCTTCACCCCTTTCAAGTTACTCTACGGTTACATACCAAATTTCGAAGATGCGAGGATGGCTAACTTCGCAGAAAGAAATGAGAATCAAGAAACGAGAGAATCGGAAAAGGAAACGATGGTGAAGAATGTAAAAGAGAGTCAATCGAAATATAAAGCTCGTTATGATGCAAAAAGATTTCGAGGAGTGAATTACGAGATCTGGGATATAGTTGCCGTAAAGACAGTACTAAAAGCCACAGGTGAGCCAACGAAAACACAGCCAAAATATAGAGGGCCATTGGTAGTGCTAAGAAAATTATCTGGTGACACCTACCAATTGGGCAAGTTAACACAAACGACTGATGACCTCAACACAATGAAGACTGTAGCACATGTATCTCAACTAAAAATTTATAGAAATCATGACGAACAGGACGACATCTTGGAAGAAGGTAACGAAGAGGAAATAGATTTGGAAATTGTGGAACAAGAGCAAAGAACCGAAGAGAATGAAGAAGATAGTGGGGAATTAAGTGAAGATACTAACGACGAAGAAGAGTGACTATTAATCAACGATTTACTTTAAAATCGAACAAAAAATCGATCATTCGATTTGAAACACTTTTGAATCATTAAATCATTAAATCGTCATTAAATAGTTACAGTCGCAGCTGATTTTGACAGCTTTTGTTAACCTTAAATGTGAAAAGGACATAGAATCTTTCAATAATGTCAAATTGGTGTATTGCTAATTCACGTCATTTTCGCATATGTGAACTGCTACTGGGATTGGTCGATTTTAAATCTCTTTATTTACCAAAGGAATAACTTTTTCATGTCTTCGGCTGCAGTTTTGGCATATCAATTGTCGGTTCCATAAGGCCTTTCCCGGTGGGGCGCGAGTTCTGGGCCACCCTGTATATTAAACAAACAAAACATTTAATTTACAATTAACGAATTCAATCTATATTTAATAACGAATTAGAGAGATCGTCATAATTGTCATTAAACATTTAAAATGAAAGTAAATGAAATTAAATCACTAATATATCAGCAATGATTAATTAGATGCTTCAATAACAGATATTAATTTACCTCCTCAGGAACTCCTAAGGAACAGAATCATAATCGAATAAAGACTTTTACGTATTTACATTTATTATTAAAAAACTTCTCTTTCTTTTAGGTGATTTTGCTAGAAGTTTTGTACCTAAATTGAGTATTAAAAACAAAAATGATAGAAATGTCAAAATCTAATCTAATCTAATCTGTTAGAATATTTTGATAAGTATGATAATTATCACAAATGTGTAGTCTTTATTAAACTTGTTTACGAGTCCCACATAAAATGATTGCAGTTTTAATTTCATTCGCCCTTTTTACTTCAGTATTTTCCGATGAAAATATCTTGTGTACAACCAAAAGTTGCAAGGTAGGTAAACATATATTTTTTTACTATTTACATTTTATATTTTCTTACAATATTTATAGGACGTGAGTTGCCCAGAGTTGTCTGAAAAATGCAAAGCTCAAAACGCCACACACAATGGCGTATTTTTATTATCCCCAATCACTTGTAATTGCTGCAAATATTGCTTGGACAATTTAAGTAAGTCGATATTTTATCGATCGTTCGAAAAGATCAATAGCATTCGGACGAATTAAAATGTTGATTTTGTTTGTTTTTTCAGGCGAAGGAGAAGATTGTACAATAGGTGATATTACCGATCCTGTACCAAAAGAAGTTTGTGGACCGGGACTGGTTTGTAAGCCGAAGAGTAAAGATTTTAGTGACGGAGTATGTGCAAAAAGTAAGTACGTTTAAAATAACATTACAACAGAATTACAGAAGGTTTACACCGTTTGTCAAGTGGATAGTATTGTCTATACAAGTGCCCCTACGAGGATCTAATTGGCTCCCAAAATATGAATGGTTTTAGTGAATATACAGAGCTTTCGAAAAGTAACGAATAAATTCATTCGCCCGTATTCAGCGCCCCATTTTAACGTTAAAACTATTTTATGCTAACGACTTAGCTAACGTAAACAATGTCCTTAGTTACTCCATAACAACAATGTACGATCCCTGACACTATGATCGGGCGGTGAGAAAACGAGCTCCTTGTCTAGCCATGGGTGGTAGGGCGCGTTAAACAAGAAGCACGTATTCTCACTGCCCGATCATAGTGTCGGGCACAGTACAACTGTCAAGTTAAAGCCGCTCGCTTGAAATGGTTTTAACGTTAAAATGGGGCGCTGAATGCGGGCCGTTATTTCTGAAATTGAGGGTGTTTTGAAAATTTCCTCTGACATATCGATTTTGTTTTAAACAAAGACACTTTTTGACATACAACTCATATTTGTCACGTAATCGTTATTCGAGATATGACGTCATCAACAATTTTATTAAATGGAACACCCTGTATATTTTTGTATTTTTAGATGCTACTCGAGGAGCTGATTAAAAAAAGGGTTCATACTTGGTATCTTGTGATATTGTAATAAAGTCTATAGAGCCACTCAAAACTCAAAAAATTTAGATTTCTCAGAAAACCAAACAGTTGAAAATCGAGAAAATCGGCTTACATGTTCTTATCCTATCCAACTTTTCATCAAGTACCTAGTACCTAAAAATTTTTTTGATAATGATTTAGAAAATTTTTATCACCCTGTATACATTTCATATCATGCTGTTTGTCTTTCAGAGAAATTCCAAATTTTCTGATTTTTGAGTGGCTGTATAGCCTTTATATATGACCCAGATACCAGTTATCAACCATTTTTGTAATCAGCTCATCGAGTATAATCTAAAAATGCAAAAATATACGTCATATTATCTCGAATAACGATTACGTTACAAATATGGATTGTTTGTCAAAAAGTGCTTTTGTTTTAAACAAAATCGATGCGTCAGAGGAAATTTTCGAAAAACCCTCAATTTCAGAAATATGAATTTATTCGTTACTTTTCTAAAGTAAAAAAAAAAGAAAAAAATTATTTAGAAAGAAACATGTTTTCAATATACCGGGTGTCCAAATAAGAAAGGTCGCCGGCCATATCTCGAAAACTAATAGTCGTAAAGACTTGCGGTAAAAATTTTTATAACTAAACTGGCCAAGAGAAAATGCTGGAAATAATTTTGAAGTCTCTGAAAAGTCCACCGGTGCGAGTATTCGCCATCTTGATTTTTAAAAGGAGATCAGAAAAAAAAGTTTCTGGGGTACGGAGAGGTAGAGGGGGGGATGCGAAATGATGCGGCGATTCCGAAAATCCGGCAGAAATCTGGCGAAAAAATCGTTTGCGCGAGCAATTCGAAATTAAAAGCGAAAATTTCGACAGATTACGAAAATAATTCCGTGTCCGACGATATCCGACGATTCGCGTTCGTTTCGTTCGGACAAAACTGCAACTCCGTGCAAGAAAATTTCGTTAATCGAAACATTTCGTCGTTTTTAACGGTCGAGAATTGAAGAGAATGCAAAAATATACACGCACGTATAGTTTCAGATCGATCCGTCAACTACTAATATCCGAGAAATTATGAAATTTATTTTGAAAAAATTACACCTATGACAGGGGCAAAGAACGAATTTTTGATTTTCGGAAATTGCCATTCACGTATCCAAGGGTACGAGGATATGACGTTTAATGTACGGGGTGTTTTCACGTTAAGAGATAGAACCATATACAGGGTGTTTTTTCACTAAGAAAAACACCGATATACAGGGCGAATCTATTTAATAACCCCGAGCGAGCGAAGCGAGCGAGGATCCGGCTAAGGAACCGTTTATGGCGAAGAAGGCCGAAAGGCCTTCGAGCATTCGAGCTCGCGCAGCGAGCGAGACCCTTTTAGCAAACTTCCCAGTGCGTAGAAAGCCGCTAGGCCTTCGAGCAGTCGATAAGCTGTCCTTACATAATGAGAAAACACACTGTATATCGACATGATGTACGGGGTGTTTTTAATTTATGAAAAAAATAAAAATGATATACAGGGTGTTTTAATTTTAAAAGACTCAAGTCAATGTTACCGAGCAAGCGACGCGAGCGAGGATACGATTGCCTCACTGTCCTTTGCGTTAGTGAAGTTGAAGTTCTATTGTAGTAGGTAGTAGGTCATTAGAGCAGCTATCAATTAGGAGTGATTAGTGAATTTGTGGAAACAATGTTTACAAACGTTGAATTAATGGATATGGGGTTAGTGTAAGGTGAGGAGGGACAAAATGGACTAGGAAGAAAACCGGATTAGGAGAACCCAAGTGAGCCCTATTTTATGGTTTAATTTTTATCATTTTTATTAACAAGTCACCTCATCATAAATTACGACATATTACATTCGTATACATTCAGGATATCCTCGTAAAATGGCAACGCAGTTGCCGGCGTTTATCAGTAAGTTTTCTACAGTCGTCCAGTTTTCAGAGGCGTGCTAGGGGTACTTTTTAAATTAGTTTTTCACTTCGGCATTTTCCCTCAAAAATCGCACTACTGGTTTTCTATGAGCTATATTACATCCTGTTTAATTTTTTCGGATAAGTTCTGAATCACCCTGTAGACGAAACTATTTTTATATTATGCATTAGTCCTGTACCCACCATTTGAAAAAATGTGTATAATTATAAAACCCTATATAATTATTAAATTACAATTCGTTAATTATTCGTACATTTATTAAATTACAATACACGCATGATAGTTCCAAATTTCTAATTACTTTTTTAAATTACTTTACCCAGCTCTGCCCGCCTTACGTAAAATCGATATATTATGGTAATTTAAGCAACTAAATCGAAGAACTTTTCATAGGCAGTTACACGAATTTATTTGTTTCTGCACAATAATTTTCATTTCCAGTAATCCACTATTTATTTTCTGTTAACTTTCATCAAATATTTCAGTGGAAACAGCTTGCACAGACCTCCAAAAATCTTACGACGAAAGAGCAATCAATGGGACTTTAGGAACATTGGAGATGAGACAGGAGTGCACTAATGAAGGAGAATTCGTTCCATATAAATGCATACCACGTCAAACGTAAGTTTAATTTAAACTCTAAAATGCAAATCTTCTTGATGTAACTGCAATTCGTAATTTTAAGCCAGATTACAAGCAATATTGTAATCGAGATGAATAACTAATACATACAGGGTGGCCCAGAACTCATGTCTCACCGAGAACCGACAATGGAGATGCATGCCAAAACTGCAGCCGAAGATATGAAAAAGATATTCCTTTGCTAAATAAAGAGGTTTAAAATCGACCTATCCCAGTAGCAGTTCACATACAGACTGCTGCAAATTTACTATTTACTGCAAATAGTTCTAATTGGATGTGGCGTCTAATGTCACATTAGACAGACAAATGACACATTAGATAGACCAATCAAAATTCACTAAGGGGAAATTGAGGAGTGGGAGTTAAATTATAAGTCTTTCTTTTTTCTTTATATGAAGCTAATGGCATTTGTCTTTGTGGCACCCGTGGACCATGTTCCGAGTAAACTTGCAGCGATATGTATGTGAAAATGACGTGAATTAGCTATACACCAATTTGACATTATTGAAAGATTCTGTGTTCTTTGTTAATCTTGAATGTGAAAATTTTCACATATGTGAATTGCTACTAGGATTGGTCGATTTTAAACCTCTTTATTTACCAAAGGAATGACTTTTTCATGTTTTCGGATGCAGTTTTGGCATCTCCATTGTCGGTTCCATAAGGCCTTTCCCGGTGGGGCATGAGTTCTGGGCCACCTTGTATACAGGATGTCGCAAGTAGGTTGGGACATGGATTAAACACAGACTCCTGAGACAAAAATAAGACGATTTAACCGAACTTACCTATATCCAAAATTGCTTACTAAATAAGTTGCCTAACTTTTTTTGTGAAAATTTGTACAGACTCTGCTACATTTTTATGTGTAATTTTTCTTATTATCGATCTCTCTATGATTTAACGGAGGTGGCCAACTCCTTTGAAGCCCTAATTATTCACCTAATTTTTGAATCAAAACTAGATTTATTCGTTTATTTATATTCATTTTTTACTCTTTGTAATTTTCTCCTTAAAATTAATCTCCTGTAAATTAGTCCAAATTTTTGGAGATAATACTTTTTGGCATTAATACGATTTTTGAAATCCACATTTTCAGCAAATTTTTGTCAAAAAAAGTTCATGACACCTTTTTAACAAATTAAGTTATTTTCAAAATAATCTATTAATTAATCGTAACACTTAGCATACAGGTAACTAAGAAGTAATAAACTTTTAAAATTTTAAAGATTTATCTTTTAAAAATTTGATTTCCGTAATTTATAATATGTTTATAATGTTTTCGCGGAGCACATCCCGAACGCATTCGGAGGGACTTCACAGGCGCACTTAAAATTTGAATGACTTAAAAAATATAAATAATTTTGAAGTGCGCTTGTGAAGTCCCTCCGAATGCGTTCGGGATATCAAAAAAGCAGCTCCGCGAAAACAGCTAATAAACAGTTCAGTATGGCCTCCATTAATGATTTATAAATACATTTTCGTTTAAAATAACTTAATCTGTTAAAAATGTGTTATGAAAATTTTTTTGTTAATAATAACTTGTTGAAAATGTAGATTTGAAAAAATATGGTTTTTTTAGAAATTTACAAAGAGTAAAAAATCATTAGAAATAATCAATAAATCCAGTTTCTATTCAAAAATTAGGTGAATAATTGGTGTTACAATTAGGGCTTTAAGAGGGTTGGCTGCCCCTGTTAAATCCTTTTATAACTCTTCCCCATCTCCATAGGGATCGACAATTAAAAAAAATTAGGTAGGTACACTTAAAAGAGATATTCTGATCAAATTTTCACGAACAATAGTTATGCCAGTCTGGCACAATATCGAAAAATCTCTTTCGTATTCTTAACTTCAAAACTCTATAACTTCTATTCTAAGCAAATTTGTATATGGGTAAGTTCGGTTAAATCGTCTTCGTCGTTAGATGTCTGTGGTTAAGTCATGTCCCAACCTTTTTGCGACACTCTGTATATAAATATTTGATTTCTAGGTGCTATTGCGTAAACGCTACAGGACATCGCATATTCGGGGAAATGAATTTCACTCCATTGGCGGTTGATCTACTAAAATGCAGTATGTTCTTCTAGTATTTTCAAACTCAATTGAATGGACAACCTAATTCTAGTGGTTTTTATATGACATGCAATCAAATTTTCAACAGAAATTATACTCATTCATTGTCATTAATTAGGAATATTCGATCTCTATTTCAGAATGTTCCAGAGATTACGCAGGCATAGCAGTTATTCTACGCAAAAACGTGAATACTTTAGATCATTTTCGTTGCACTGCTAACGGTGAATACGATTCCGTTCAATGCATCAATGATAAATGCTTCTGCGTGGATGCATATGACGGTGCCCTCACCTATCCTCAGGACGATCCTGTTAACATTACGGACATATCGAAATCGACATTAAAATGCTGTAAGTGCCTAATTTATTTAGACTCTACAGAGTGTTCGAAAAATAGACGGATATATTTTAGAGGGTGATTCCTTGTTAAAAAATATGAAATAAGTTTCTTTAGACATGTTTTGAAGATACTTAATTAAAAATGAAAAATATTAATAAATTAAAAAATATTTACTTCATTCTGTTGAAATTTGTTAATGTCGGGGGGGGGCGGGGGGCGGGGGGAGGGGCTCCTAAGCGAATATTATTGGGAAAAAGATGTACGTCATTGCCTTTTTTGTAACTTTAATACTTTTTGTTTTATTAAGCATCTAAAAATATTATAACTACAACTTCTTTACCTCTTGTATCTTATGGTATCTCACTTCGTTTTTGGAAAACTAAAATAAAATCGTTTTATTGCATGTGATTGGACAAAATTGGTTTAACATATTTTTGCTAAAAATCAAGTGGAAAAGAAATAATCAAAAATAATTCTAAGAAAGAGTGCTTTTGCAACTTTCCCCATACCTTTCAACAGAATCAAGTAAATATTTTTTAATGTATAAATAGTTTTTTTATGTAACATCCTGTATCTTGGAAACTGTGCATTTCCGAACCCATGTTTATAGAAACTTTTTTTAATATTTTTAACAAGGAATCACCCTCTAAAATATATCCGTCTATTTTTCGAACACCCTGTAGACATTGTAGAGAATAAGAATAATTTTGTATATAGAGTAAGGAAGTTCTGATTCTAAATTTATTATCATCGCAAGTTATGTAACATGTCGAGTCATATACCGGGTGTCCAAATAAGAAAGGTCGCCGGCTGTATCTTGGAAACTAATAGTCGTAAAGACTTGCGGTAAAAAATTTTATGACTAAATTGGCCAAGAGAAAATGCTGGAAAGTCATTTTGAAGTAATTTTGAATAATTTTGAAGGGCTGCTAGAGGGAGTATCCGCCTTCTTAATTTTTAAAAGTAATTTTTTCAATGTTTTTTTCAATAACTCATTATTCTTGTTTTTCATTATCAATAATTCCGGAATATTAAATTTACGACATATGTCGATCAAGTTTCCCCACGTCTGTCCTAAGATCGACGTAGTTAGAATATCTTGATTTAAAATTAAAATGCTTAAGCTTTTATTATAAATTACATTGTTCTTGACATAAAATTTATTTGATGAGTTACAACTCTTTTTAGCTTCTTCTTTAAATTCTTTTTCTGGCAATGTTTGTATTCCTTATCTTTTCCTTATCTGGATACTTTATAAGTTCAACTATTTAGGGTGATCAAGCCTAGAATCGGTTTCACTTATAGGAGAGTTCGAAGACTGTACTCTATTTCTAACTGCTTGAGCTCTAGTTAAAGCGTAAATTTGCGAAAAATTGTTCTTTTTAAGTACATCAGATGTTATACTTATTCCGGATAAAGCATCTGCCGTTACGTTATCCTTACCTTTTACGTAATAAATTGTAAAATCATATTCTTCTCAAGTTATTCTAAATGTGGTTAGAAGACTATTTGGGTCTTTCATGCCGAACAAAAACAATAAAGGTCTATGTTCAGTAAGAATTTGGAATTTTTTATTAAACAAATATGGCCTGAACTTCTTTACAGCCCATACGATGGCCAATAATTCTTTTTCAATGGTTGGGTAATTTTTCTTTGTAGAATTTAAAGTGCGACTTGCATAAGCTACTGGTCTATTACCTAATAACTATACAACCGAAACCGACATAATTGACTCATTGGCGTGTTTTTTTGTTTACGGCCGAACGCGAAGGAAAATCTTCGCGGAAAAACCGCCATCCTACGTAACTCGACGAGATCTATCGGAAAATCGACATTTCGAAACCCGGGAAAGTTTCCTTCCGGGTGAAAAACCGGATTTTTAGGGTATTTTTGGGGGTTTTCGGGATTTTCTCGGAAACGAAGAGATAAATTTTCCTCAAACTTTCCTAAAATACGTAACTCGACGAGATTTATAGGAAAATCGACATTTCGAAACCCGGAAAATTGTCCTTCCGTTTGAAAAACCGGATTTTTAGGGTATTTTTAGGCTTTTAGGGAAATATCTCGAAAAATGATGCGATTTCGAAAAAAAAATTATTCTTCGAAAATTGTAGAGAATGTTTTTCTCTATAATATGACATATAAGGTTTTATTCTCTTTTGAACCGTTTTTGAGTTATAACTACAAAAAACAAACTTTTTTTCGCGAACGAAAAATTTATATTTTACAATTACTCCTATTTTGAAATTTTCTCAAGAATTGAAATTTGTAAAGAATAGTATTTAGTATACTATACAGGGTGTTTCCGAACTTGGGGTACAATTTTTAATGATGAAGTGACAACGGGCCATCTTAGCGAATTATGCGATTATTTAGTCAAAACCGCCAAGAAAAATATTTATCAAAAATTAATTAAAAATGTAAAAAAAATCTAAGAAATACCGTCCTGCATAGCAATTGCAGTCGCTCTCGACTCGCGCGGTACGATCGAACTCACCGTAAAATTAGAATCGACAAAATCACAACAAAATAATGATTGATTAATTAATGTCTCATTCAAATTTATTTATTAGGACCTTTATTTAATCCATATGGTCTCTGAATTTTTAGAATCAAGGATAAATTATAAAATAAACCCGGGTTTTCCAAATAATAAAAGAAAAAACATTCAACTCAAAAGAAATATTAGCTCACCTATTTTGTTGTAGAAAAATGGTTTGAAATTCATAGTAATTATTCAAACTTATCACCGTCTTATTGTAAGTACACACCAACTTGTTAAACTGTGAAGAACACTAAGAACTAACTAAACTGAGAAGAACACGAAGAACAAACTAAACTTAGAAGAACACCTAATAATATCAAATAAATCACTAAAAAAAACAGTATAAAAAATCTATTTGAGCGTGAGGTTAACAACCCTACATTACAATACGCACTAGAAAGCAATAGGCTACGTTTTTCGAAATGAGGCGCGCGGAGGGTGAAATTTGCTCGTCCTAGCATCGGTTTTTGAAACCGATCAGCTGATTATCGCGGCCAGGGTTGTATTCGCTCTTTGATTTTTTTTATAATGGCTCTATTTTGTTTATAATAGATTTTTTAGAAAAACGAAATCTGCGAATCGGTTTCAAATTATGCGAACTATCACCCCTAGAAAATTGTCTCCCAAGTTCGGAAACACCCTGTATGTAGATGGGGTGATTCGATTTTCAGCGGTTTCTGATTTATTGCGCGATATCAATTTTTTAAAATAAACGCGATTGACAAAAAGTCGAAATACCTCGAAAAAAGATGCGATTTCGAAAAAAAAATTATTCTTTGAAAATTGTAGAGGATGTTTTTCTGCATAATAAAAAGTTTACGGGGTGATTCTAACTTTAACGGTTATTGAGTTATGAGGGATGCGATATTGCTGGGTGAAACCGAGCTGATTGGCGTGTTTTTTTACGGTCAAAAGCGAAGAATAATCGTCGCGGAAAAAACGCTATCCTACGTAACTCGACGAGATCTATCGGAAAATCGACATTTCGAAACCCGGAAAAGTTTCCTTTCGGGTGAAAAGCCGGATTTTTAGGGCATTTTTGAGGTTTTTCGCGATTTTCTCGGAAACTAAGAGATAGATTTTCCTCAAATTTTCCTAAAATATTCTTTAAACTAATATCGATTAAATCACGCGAACCGCAGGAAGATAAAAATTTCCTTCGCTGAGTTTTAGCCAAAAATAGTTTAATTATAATTAAATTCAATATCATTTACACGTTCAAGTTTCGAAAACTATTAGGTTTACGATAATTTTACAAGAATAATTATTTGTTAAGCGTAGTTTTTTCCAACTAACAAAACTGCATATGTTTATCTTGAACAGTTCAAAAGTTATAGGTGTCAATCTAATTCGCGAAAATGAGACTCGAGCGACGGATTTATGGTTCAAATTCGCGCAGCAAAGGGATTCCCGAAACCGTTCTCACCGTAGAGAACAGGGACGGATCGAGAAGGAATTCCTTTATGAATAAATACATTAACATCTCCGAAACGTAAGGTTTACAAAAATTTTTCAAGATACAGAAATTGTTTAGAATTATTTTTTCTATCGAACGGTATATTTTCCGAACCTCGCGAACAAGCCGTAACAAACATCGTTTTTTCCGGAATATTCAAAATCAAATATCTCCTAAACCGTTAGATTTACGAATTTTTTTCATACTAGGTGATTTGTACTGAATATTTTTTTACATCGAGTAGTAAATTACAAATTTTTATCCGGCAAATAGTTTTTGAGTTATTAGAAAAAAGGCTAAATATCGAAAACTAATAGGTTTACGAAAATTTTACAAGAATACAAATTTGTTAAGCGTAGTTTTTTCTAACTAGCACAAACACTAACAAAACAACAAACACTAAGAAAACAAACCGCATATTTTTAACATGAACCGTGCGAGGGCATTTTACTTTGAAACGTTAACTTGAAGCGGTCGAGAGAGGGGTGTGCAATGTGCATTAATATTTTGGCATTTTGGATTTTGGCCGCGCGATTATTAGCATTAGCTAATATGTTAGAAATGGGGACGGCACTGCGATGGATATTTATTTAAAATGAAAGAATTGTATCGAAAATTTATGATTCACGGAGGGACTAGTTTTTAGGTTGATGAGGTGGAATTGGATGATGTATTACTTTACTTTGTTATTTTGTTCTTGGGTGTTAATAAAGAAAGACTTACAATATTTTATTTTTGATATAATGTATTTAAAATTTAAAAATGTGGAATTCCGATACATCTTTGAATTTTGGATTAAAATTTTTCAATTTAACTTCATTTTCTGTCACATTCAAAATTTTTACTGGTAGCTTATTATCCACTGATTTTACTACTCTTCCTCCAACAAAAACACCGTCATATACTTGTTCAGATAAAATTACGCATTCATCTGTACATTCTGTTGAAAAATAAGCAATTATCTCGCTTCTTGGTGGAATCGTTGTGTAAATATTATACTGGTAATTCTATTATTATTGATAGTAAGAGTGAAATTAAATGCTTGATAGTCTAAAGTAACCGAATACTTAATGAAAAAATCTGATCCTAATACTCCGTTTACGTGGGTTTCAAAACATTTATCACTTGAAATGTATGCTCAACATTTTGTTCTTGACCTACGTTAATTGTTAATTTCGTACTGCCGATCGACCTTGTCGAGCCAGAAATACCAATTATTTTTATTGTATTTTGTGTGTCAACAATTTCTATGTCATTTATTGCAGAATTAAAGATTACGCTTAGCGATGCTCTACTGTCTACAAAAAATTTAAGTTCTTTCAATCCAACTCTCATCCGTACAAAATATAACCCATTCATACTAAAAATGTTATCTGAACGTTCAGTTTTGCCTTTCGACATGAAAAAACCGATCTTGAAAATTGTTTTCAACCTGTGCGTTAACTGTATTAGCTAAATCGTCATTTTCGGTCATGGTATACATCCGTTGGTTATTATTAGTACTAAGTTTATATTATATATATTATATTATAAGTACTATAGCATCTTTTAAATTGTTGTAGTTTCGCGATTTTACTATTGTTTTTATATTATTGTCTCGCAACCCATTTGCAAAAGCGTTGATTGCTAATTTTTCGTTAGTTACTGTCAATATTCGCGCTTCCTCGTCAGTGTTAGCTTGTGCGAGCGTCAAATTTACCATAAGGTCCTCTATAGATCTACCAAATTGTTCAATAGATTTATTATTTTGTTTGCTACTTTAATAATAGCGTCCAAATTCAAAATCAAATAAGTCATCTTCAAATCAAATAAGGTTTATAAACGCACCCAGAAAAATAAATAATTGTAAGTCTTTCTTTATTAACACCCAAGAACAAAATAACAAAGTAAAGTAATACATTATCCAATTCCACCTCATCAACCTAAAAACTAGTCCCTCCGTAAATCATAAATTTTCGATACAATTCTTTCATTTTAAATAAATATCCATCGCAGTGTCGTCCCCATTTCTAACATATTAGCTAATGCTAATAAATCGCTTGGCCAAAATCCAAAATGCCAAAATACTAATGAACATTGCACACCCCTCTCTCGACCGCTTCAAGTTAACGTTTCAAAGTAAAATGCCCTCGTACGGTTCAAGTTAAAAATATGCGGTTTGTTTTGTTAGTTAGAAAAAACTACGCTTAACAAATTTGTATTCCTGTTAAATTATCGTAAACCTAATAGTTTTCGAGATATCAGCGTGTAAATAATAATGAAATTAATTATGATTAAGCTATTTTTCGCTATAACTCCGAGAAGGAAATTTTGATTTTCCCGCGGTTTGCGTGAGATAATCGATATTAGTTTAGATATGAAGAATATTTTAGGAGAGATTGAGAAAAATCGATCTCTTCGTTTTGATAAAAACGCGAAAACCCCTAAAAATACCCTAAAAATCCGGAATTTTTGACGCGGAAGGAAACTTTTCCGGGTTTCGAAATGTCGATTTTCCGATAGATCTCATCGAGATACGTAAAGATGGTGTTTTTCCCGCGACGATTTTCCTTCGCGTACGGCCGTAAGAAAAAAACACGCTAGTCACCTCGGTTTTACCCAGCAATATCGCAGTTTTTTCCTCTTAACTCAACAACCGTTAAAATTGGAACCATCCCGTAAACTTTTTATTATGTAAAAAACATCCTCTACAATTTTCAAAGAATATTTTTTTTTTCAAAATCGCATCTTTTTTCGAGTTATTTCGACTTTTTGTCAATCGCGTTAATTTAAAAAAATTGATATCGCGCTATAAATCGGAAACCGCTCAAAATCGAATCACCCCATCTACATATATTATACAAAATACTATTCTTTACAAGTTTCGATTCTTGAGAAATTTTCAAAAAACGACTAGTTTTGGAGTAATTGTAAAATATAAATTTTTCGTTCGCGAAGGAAAGTTTGTTTTTTGTCGTTATAACTCAAAAACGGTTCAAACGAGAATAACCCCTTATATGTCCTACTATAGAGAAAAACGTTCTCTACAATTTTCGAAGAATAAAATTTTTTTCGAAATCGCATCTTTTTTCGAGATATTTCAATTTTTTTGCCGAAATTGCGAAAATGAAAATTTATTTTTCCTATAACTCTGGTAAATGGAATTTCCTGGATATGCGGTTTGCGTGAGGTGATTGGTAATATGTTAAAGAATATTTTAAGAAATTTGAAAGAAAATCGTCGGAAGATTTTCCGAGAAAATCTCGAAAACCCCCAAAAAAACCGAAAAATACCCTAAAAATCCGGAAGGAAAAGTTTCCGATTTTCGAAATATCGATTTTCCGATAGATCTCGTCGAGTTACGTAGGATGGCGTTTTTTCCGCGACGATTTTCCTTCGCGTTTGGCCGTAAAAAAAACACGCCAATGAGTCAGTGAATGAATGAATGAATGGATTCTTTCGGTTTCAGCTGTATAGTTAGTAGGACGATCACAAAATTCAATAGCATCGATTAATTGTTTAATGGAATTTTCATTATTTTCCATTAAGGGCAATAGACCAGCCGCGGTTTTTAAATCAAAATCACCCATTTTGATTTCTCTACCTAACTTATTTTCTAGAGAATTATTACTATCTATGTTATCTTTCCCGTCTAATCTACAATGTAAAATTCCCTTTATTTGACTAATTAATTCGTTAATACTATTACTGTATTTCTTTACATCAATTAATTCCTTTTTATCATCATTTAAATCATCATATTTTGATATTTCTAACGCTAATTGAATTTCTATATCCTTTACCCAAGTAATATGTTGCTTAATAATTTGTTGATTTAAACGCCTTTCTTGATTCTCTTTAAATTTTTTAAATATGATTGAACTTCAATATAAATTTTATGCAATTTCTCTAAACTAGGCATTATAAATAACATAAATTACAGCATAGATTCGTTAATAATAATGGCCTTAACGCTAATAATAAAATAATATTTGTTAAATCTAATTTTTCAGCTTACGAATTCCTTCCATGGATGCTGCGCTGTCCTTGCAATGCTTCTCGTGGCTCACTTTGGGCTCGCTTGGTCGCTGAATTGATTGTTGAAACTGCTTATGCTGCTACGCCTTTACGCTGCTATGCCTTTACTCTACTTCTGTATCACTACCAAGTTCACTACCAGCATTAGTACTTAACCACTAAACTCTCAAATAGTTCTACTGTTTCGTATCGATTATGGCACTTTTTTTATACACTCTTCCGACGCGCTGCAAAATTCGCTCTAACTGCTTCTGCTCTTATTTTGCTTTCTAACCTCTTTTTAGCTTTTTTATAGAAGTAGATACATATCACTCCAACTATGATGACTGCAAAACAAATTTCCAGAATGTCCTTTATTGACCAGCTACCACTGATTCCTTGGTTAGTTCCGTTAGTTTGGCCTCCACTATTACCAGCTTGGGCTATTATAATTACTTCTTTGGCCTAATTGGATTGGTTGCTTCCACACATTTTTACTTTATACTTTTACACTCTACAGAACCATTCATCGGTAACTAGGACTTTGGTTAGCAGGGTCGCCATGTAATATTCTTTTATTCTTTTAATGGGTTTCCTTGGTTTAAAATAGAATGAACACTATAACTTAGTTTAACATGTTTATTGGTTGGAGTTTCGAATACAACTGATTTTTAGTCAACGTTTTACAAGAATGAATTTTTTTGTGAAGAAGTTGTGAAAGAGCAATTCTGCAATAATCAAAGTTCATTAATAATAAGCATTTCAACAATATTTGAAATTAATGCAACGATTTCTGGCTGCGTTCTGGCTGCGTTTGCATTGGACTTTGATTAACTAACTTTCTTTTCTTCAATGTTAATAATTGACAAATTTAAGTTGTGAAATAGTATGGAATTTAATAATTTAATACTTAGCAGAATTATTCCATCACACACTGACTGTAAAGTTGTCAACTGATCAGTAGGACTTTTAATTTTCAATTCCTTCTACTTCTTCTTTCTAGTTTATTAGCCTCTACTACTAATGGCTATTCGGCCGAATAAACAAGAAGTAAGATTTTCTTGCGTATTTATCTTTTTCACAAACATGTTAGAAATGACAGTTTGATTACTAAATATTTCAGATTTAAGGCTGTTCTGTCACCCTGTATTCGTAACATATACGATTTTCCAAATATCTCCGTTATTTATCGTCATATTTTGTTGAAATTTTTGTGAAAAGTGAATTGCGAACTTGCGAAGAAATTGTTGGAATTATATTTTCACTTTACTCCATACTTTTGGAAATATAAATAAAAATCCACTTGAAATATAAAATATTAAAAATATAATTCAAACAGATTGTAGACCATAGTTTTTGTAAACTTTTTTCTATATAAAATTTTCTATTAAAGTAAAAAATAAGCATAAGAAATGGAAAACCGATTTCAAATTTAACGAATTTTTGAAACTATATCGCTTTCGCTCTTATTTCTACAGCGTGTTTCGCAAACTATTAGTGTACAGAAATGTACTCATATTATTTAGAGCCCCCGACTTTTTATCTTAATTTTTTCTTCTGTCTTCTTTTTTCCTCTTCTCTTCTAATAAAAGAAAACCGCCTTAAGGAAAGTTTTCTCTGAAATTCCGCTATATAGACTTTTAAACGAACGTTATACACTAAATTTTTCACTCGCACTGTTAAACATATTTCAGATGATGAAGATGGTTAATTATAGTGAGCACCTGAACACGTCTGCCGTTTAGGAACGTGAAACAGGAACCCAAAATTTTCAATTTGTTTTCGTCATTTTGTCATTTGTAAATTTAAAAAAAATCTTAGATTTTATGAATTTTATACAAGTTCGGCAACACTGCCAATTTGTGACGTAGTAAATTTAAGGTGACGCGCATTCATCTTTGCTTTGCGCAAACTATAAGTAAATTGATTTCGTGGATAACAAAATTATGTTGGGTTAGTTAAATGTTTTAAAATTAGAAATAAAAATGCTATCGATAAATGCATCAATAAAAATTGCAGCAGAACTTCCATAAGCAACTATTTTTAATTAAATTTGCATTGTTAAACGTGTTTTCAGATAAAAACAAAAAGGCGGGAGTGTTCTATAAGAATTGCGAAATTGAATACTTGGACGTCCTCAAAAAATACAACGAATTTAAGAAGAACAATTACCAAAAAATATACGGTTTCGAATTCCCGAAATGCGATCTGGACGGAACTTATCAGGCTGTGCAAGAAAACAGCACACAGTATGTATAATTTTTTCCAAAATCAATTGAACATGATACAAATCTGAATCAGATCGTAATTTGTTATAAAATTGAAATAAGAAGCCGTATCTATTTTTTCAGGGTGTTCGAGGAGGGTTTACCCTAAAATCCCGACAAAATATTACACAAATTGATAATCAAATATTTCAATTTATTGTTTACGAATTGAACAAACTTTGAAATTTGAAATCAATTTATTGATAACAAAATAAATCACTATCCTATATATCACTATATATATATAGAACCCCAGGGGATAGAGACTGATTGGCGACAGAAAGTAAAATTCGAAAAGGAAAAAGTTTCTGGGGCGCGGAGAGGTGGACGGGGGGACGCGAAATGATGCGCAGATTCCGAAAATCCGGCAGAAGTCGGGCGAAAAATTCGTTTTCGTTAGCAATTCGAAATTAAAAGCGAAAATTTCGACAGATTACGAAAATAATTCCGTGTCCGACGATATCCGACGATTCGCGTTCGTTTCGTTCAAACAAAACTGCAACTCGGTGCAAGAAAATTTCGTTAATCGAAGCATTTCGTCGTTCTTAACGGTCGAGAATTAAAGAGAATGCAAAAATATACACGAACGTATAGTTTCCGATCTATCCGTTTAGTATTCTCCGAGAAATGACGAAAATAATTTTGAAAAAATTACACCGATGACAGCGGCGAAGAACAATTTGTCGCTTGTCGGAAGTTGTCATTTATGTATCCAAGGGTACGAGGGCATTACATCCGATGTACGAGGTGTTTTCACGTTAAGAGATAGAACCATATACAGGGTGTTTTTTTCTTAGGAAAAAAACCGATATACAGGGCGATTTAATTTAAACATCCCGAGCGAGCGGAGCGAGCGAGGATCCGGCATATGAACCGTCTTATGGCGAAGAAGGCCGAAAGACCTCGCGCAGCGAGCGAGCGAAACCCTTTTAGCGAACTTCCTAGTGCGGAGAAGGCCGCTAGGCCTTCGATCAGTCGGTAAGCTGTCCTTACACAATGAGAAAACACACTGTATATCGACATGATGTACGGGGTGTTTTTTTCTTATGAAAAAACTGGGAAAAAATAAAAAACTGACATACAGGACGTTTTTACTTTATGAAAATTATAAAAATGATATACAGGGTGTTTTTAATTTAAAAATAAAATAAAAATGATATACAGGTGTTTTAATTTTAAAAGACTCAAGTCAGTGTCATCCAACTGTCCAGTCGAACTCGCGCAACGAGCGAGACCGAATAATACAATACGGGTCAGTGCCCCAAGAAAGGGTGCGATAGCGCCCTTTCCAACCTTTCCGCGAGTACTCATTATAATATTACATACACCACAATATAAACATAGTTAAAAAAATTATATTTAAATGTTATAAGCAATACCTCGAAGATACTCCATGAATGACAGTTCTGTTCGGGCGATCCCTAAAATTGCTCATTATTCGATTTTCTCTGTCAACCGTCGCCTTCCTACGTTTGGGGATTGGCTGACCGCTAATTATAGATTCAATTTGATTTTTCACTTGTTGTTCCTCTATTTGAAATTCTTCAGTTATTCTGAATATGCCAACGTGGGCTCTCCCGATAATGCATTCCCATCTTCTATGCCATGCTTCCACGATAATCTGTGTACGAGGAATTCCCAAATTAATGGAATCGTAAACTGACCATAATGTTGGAAGAAATAATGGTGTAGATCGCAATACGGTTCCATTACGCATTTGCCGTCTTACTCTCCCATGTACGTAATTTGTTTCGAACCATTGTATAACGTCATTAGCTTCCCTTGGTAAATGTTGCTTTAGAGCATCGAAGGCTTGAGGAATTTCTTCAGAGGGAATGAATGCTAAAGCACTTAAATGACGAAGTAATAAACTGAACTCCTCATTAGTGCCATATCGAGATGCCAATCCGGACGACTGAATTTTTCTCCACAAACACTGTCCGAGGTGGAAAAAGCAAACTTTATTACTTGAGTCCGGAAATTCATTTTGTGCAGCATTTATTGACGCCAATTCAAGATCGGTTATAATGGTACGGGGTCTCAATACTTTTTTCATCTGCATAATCTATTAGATCTTGAAATAATCGTTCATATATTTGTTGACATTTGTTAGGCAACATTGCAAAGACTAAAGGAAGAACTCGTGCATTTTCATTTCCAATAGGTGCATGTATGGTATACAGTTGGTAAAAAATATATGGCACTGTTTTAAATGTTCCATCCATAATCCAGTAACGAGCATAGTGTAAAAACTGCATATTTGGCTCAGTCGTAAATATCAAAATACGTCCATCATCTACCATTGAGTCTTTAATTAGAAACAATTCATTTCGCAAAATCCTTTGTAAATTTTCAGGAATTTCCAAATCTTCAAGCGACCGTGGTTCTGAAGGTCGCATTTTTTTTCTGGTGTAACTGATTACTTTTCGAAGAGCATTTTTAGACGGTAAATAAGGCTGATGATTGGACAATGTTGCTTGAATAATTTGGCACGGTACATCGTTAGTTTGATTGACACTGTCTTTAAATTGATTTACAATTTTTGCTACAGAAACAGCACTGGCCTATGGACGGTGATTATGATCTGTACACTGTTGAAGGTAATGTCTTCCATCAAACAGTTTCGTAGTTGCACGGCCTTTACAATTATTCGATTTTCGTAATTCGCAACACCAGTAATACTTATTTTCACGGTTTCTTTCTTTCACCATTAAATAACCGCGAACATTTATCTTTCCACAATTTTCTTGGGACGGCACTATTTCGCAAACTTCATCCATACTTGTATTCTGATAGTAAACTAAATTAAAAATGATTATTCAGGTAAAGATTTGGCCTGAACAAACCAGAGAAAGTTTCCTGTTAGTGCATTATTGAGTGTAATACCTAATTGAAAATTAATAGAATTACGATTTCCTACGAATACGATAAGAGTGAATACAATACATTGTATTATACCATTTACCAAAGGAACAGTCAACGGGTATAAACTGTAATAAACATTAATTTAATGGTATTAACTTTCATGTTGTTTTAAAAGATCAGCTATTTATATTATCGCTTAATAATTATACAAATTTTTTGTTGTCGGGGTTTTACGATGGCGGGATTTTAGGATGTGGGGATTGTAACTGTCGGGATTTTGGTCGTCGGGATAATGGGTGCCACCCGTTCGAGGAGATATTTTAGACGATGATTCCTTGTTAAAAAATATGAAAAAATGTTTCTATAAACGTGGCCCGGAAATGCAGAGTCTTCAAGATGCAGGATGTTCAATTAAAAAAGAAAAATATATTATTACATATACTATTACTACATCACTTGATCCTGTTGAAATTTGGTAGTATAGGTAGTATTGGAAAAGTTGCAAAAGCATTCTTTTCTAAAAAATTTTTTTAATATTTGTTTTCCAAGGAACTTATCATTTTATTAGCAAAAATTTGATAAACCAATTTTGTTCAATCGCTGCATGCGATATTAAAATTTTAGTTCGTATTTTTTTCTCCAAAAACAAAGTGAGACACGAAAGAAATACAACGGGTAAAGAAGTTGTATTTTTAGATGGTTAATAATAAAAAATATTAAAGTTACAAAAAAAGGCACATTTTTTTCCCAATAATATTCGCTTAGATGCCCCGGGATGCCACTGGACTTAATAGTAAAAAGGAATCAACCTCTAAAATATCTCTGTCTATTTTTCGAACACCCTGTATTGTGTATAGAAACGTATCATATTCAATTGACCTTGAATAAAATACTGGGTGTCTCAAGACAGAGTTAAAACTATCAGTAAATTGGAAACTAATTACCCAAATTTAATAAAATTTGGTGTGCATATAATATTAAACAATAAGGTGAGTCTTTCAAAAATATTTTGACAATCATAGCACTTCCGGAAGTGAACAGCAACTTTCTTATTTTAAATGGAACCACCTATATATTTTTGCATTTTTCGATTCTACTCGATGAGCGGATTACAAGAAGGGGTCACACTTTGTTGTTTATCTTCTAATTTGTGGACTGTATTTATGTTGTTTAAGATAATCACTTCTTTTAGATTAGAACTCTGAATACATTAGCAAACTTGTACATCATAGTAGTCGTTAAAGTAAAATTAAAACATTCAAATTAGGAAAACGGTGTTAGGGGCTTGCCGTTGGCTTTCATATTCAGCCATATTGTCAGTTAAAAAGTAACGCGCGCACAGTAGCGCCAAAAAACCCCACCACTCGCGAATTCTTTTTAATCGCGTGGTCTCGATCCACGAAAATCAGATACACTTGATATCTTGCTCTTATACTCGTAATATAAGCTATACAGCCACTCAAAAATGACAAAATTTTGAATTCGATCGACGAGCTGATTAGTATCTTGGTCTTATAATAAAGGCTATACAGTCACTCAAAAATCATAAAATTTTGAACTTAGCTCCGAAGCTCTGTACTACCGGAAGTGCAAGATTGTCAAAATATTTTAGGAAGACTCACCTTATTGACTAATATATGCATACCAAATTTTATTAAAATTGTGTAATTAGTTGCCATTATAGGTACAGACACTTTTAACTCGTCGTGGGTCACCCTGTATGCTTTCTATATAATCCAAATAAATGCTAATCCTATGCCTATTATAATTTATAATATAGCAAGTATTGCGTGGATAAAGAAGGAAACGTTCTAACAACAGTTGATAAAATAAACAACTCAGATTCAGCAGATGCGATGGATTGCAGTAAGTTGTATTAAATACATCATATTACTGGGGAAGATGTTTATTTGCCATTTTTTCAGAATGCGCTAGAGCTAAGCTGATTATCATCGGAGAAGATAAGCCGAAATGTTTGGAAAACGGCAACTACGATCAGGTTCAGTGCAGAAAGGGCCGTTGCAGATGCGTGGACGGAGATGGTAATCAAGTTTGCGATGATGTTAATTGCGAAGTTGATGAGGAAAACGGACCGCCAACGTGCCCAGATCCTGATAGTTCATCGTGATGATTTTCAATAGAAATGTGAAAAACCTTAAACACATTCACCAAAAATATTGTTCCAATAAATGTTTGGATAAAGGGTTTTGAAAACGTTTCCATGATGAACCATCAATAATTTATTTACAGTCAATAAAAACATTTGAAACTTGAAAGAGTATGCATTAGGCCCCGGACACGATACGAGCGGTGAGCGATGAGCGGCAAGCGGCGGGCGGTGTTTGCGGCGCCGCTTTTCCAAGCGGGTCTCATTTGTTTGCGTGCAATTTTGAAGAAGGTGGCCACGATAGACCTGAGCGGCGAGCGGCACTAAGCGGCGCCGCACAGCGCCGCACAAGATTCCAAAACCTGACCGATTGCTTTTTGATTGCCACCCGCCACTCACAATGCTTAGTACGATTCTCAGTACAAATTTATAGTCAAAGATGACAGACAGCCAACAACCTAGTGGTCCTCAGGCCAAACAAAAGAAAACTGAAGTTAAACTAAGTGATATACAAACTGAAGTACTTATCAGAGAGGTTCAGTGCCGTAAATCTTTGTGGAATGACCAGCACGAGAATTTTAAGAATTCTGCAATCACAAAAAAACTCTGGAATGAAATCAGAGCAGCCTTCGACATACCAGGTAAAACACATTTAATTGTTTTAAATATCTTTGAATTCTTATAATTTGACCTTAAACCTTCAAACAGGATTTCCAAAACGCTTAAAAACAAATAACATTAATTTGTTTTATTATTTTTATTGTTGTATTAAATTGGGAAATGTGCAACCAGTGTCAGATTTTAAATATCAATTTGGGTAGTATTGATTATTGGCAAAGATAAAATCAAACAATGCCTATAGGTTGAACCACGGTCGTATATGCGACCGTGGGTTGAACTCGTCTCTCGAAGTCTCTCTAGGCGGATTTAGGACATCTGGACGTCGCCGTTTCGGCGTGGTCATTTCGGCGCGGCCATTTGGACGCCAGGCCATTTCGCCGCCGGCCGTTACGGCGTTGGCCATTTCGGCGTCGGGAATACTATTTTTTAGTACGTATGTTAAATCCGCTGTAATTTTTATTATGAAATAAGTATTGAGATAAGTGAGGTATTGCATGGGATTGGGAAAATGCTTTAATCTGTTTTTCAAGTACCTATCCGAATTATAATGGTATTGTCATTAATATTTTATATTAGTATAATAATAGTGAAGATATAGTTTAAGGGATTTACTTGAATAACTCGTCCCTAATAATCCCTTAATCCCACATTTTAACAACATTTAAACTATATCTGAGCTCAAGCTGAATGCAAGTATTAGAGAAATCAATTAGTATTTATTGTTATGGTAATACATAAATCTTTTCCGGTAAGTATCTAAATAACTTTTAAATACCTAATCGTTGATAATTTTCTAAGAATCAATCAACTTAAATTAACAAAATCTTCTATATAATAAGCAATAATATTCTTATTCAGTTCATAAGTTTGTTAGTATCTCGCAATAGAGAAAGAATTTTAAATGATGCATCGAAAAATTTTGTCAATCAGAGGAAAAGAAAAATTCAGTGCGGACGGTTTTATATATGTTTTTGACGCAGTTAGTAAGAACGATGGAAGCCTAAAATTTTGGAGGTGTGAGAGAAAACAACTATGCAAAGCAAGAATCCACACGAGAGATGGTGAAGTGATCAAGAAATTAAATGAACACACTCACGACTCCTCGGCAATGGATGTAGAAGTTGCGCAAGTTGTTTCCAAAATTAAAAGGCGAGCTGAAGAAACAAATGAAGGGACAATACAGGTAAATTTGATACTTCTATGCTTATAATGCCTTATTTTGTATTCTGCTTCCTTATTAAATTTAGATTTTTCTTTGATGTAGCACTCCAAGCCGTTAGTAAATAAATTAAATTACTGTGTTTAAATTGACAATGTCAGATTATATAATATATTATTTTATATAGATTTTTTATTACAGGTAATCAACGAATGCTTGAGAGACAGTAGTCAAGCTTGTCAAGGTCGGCTACCTAATATTGGCGCGATGAGAAAAGTTATCAGACGGAAACGCAACGAAATTCATGCCGCACCTTCGAATCCTACAAGTCTGGAAGAATTAGAAATTCCCGAGTCGTACCGTGTTTACCCTATTCAAGATGGCATAGAAGAAAATTTTCTCTTGGCAGATGCTGGAGAAGGATCAAATAGAATTTTGATTTTTGGGAGAGAATCGTGGTTGCAACACCTGCAGTTCTCAGACTTGTGGTATGCTGACGGCACATTTTCCATAGCACCAACTCTATTTTCGCAAGTTTATACAGTTATGGCTACAAAAAATCATGGAGTCCATCCAATATTTTATGCCCTGCTACCAAATAAATCAAGAGCCACATACACTCGTATGTTTCATTTGATTAAAGAAATTGTTCCAAATTTGCAACCCAGAGCAATCCATTGCGATTTCGAACAGGCAGCATTCAAAGCAATGGAGGATTGTTTTCCAGGTGTCACTATATATGGTTGTTTTTTTCACTTGACCCAAAATATGAGGAAACAAGTGGCTTCTATGGGACATACGAGAGAGTACAATGCTGATCCACAATTCTCCCTGAATTGCAGAATGGTGATATCTTTAGCATTTGTGCCTATCGACCATCTAGATCATGCCTTTGATGTTCTAGCGGAAGACCTACCTGCCGAATATCAACCACTGTTGGACTGGTTAGAAGATAACTATATTGGACGCTTAAATAGGTATTTAATTAACTGTTTTTAACTAAATTCGTGTATTTTAATACTATTTTTATCAATAATGTTGTCTGTTTTTTTGCAGAAGAGGAAATGCTAGACGACCAGGTTTATTTCACCCAACGATGTGGAACCTCTACCAAAGGACTTTGGATCAGACAGACCGGACCAATAACCATGCAGAGGCAGCACATAGAAGGCTACAGTTCGAAATGGGAGCAGATCATCCAACCATATGGAAATTTATAGATGGCTTGTGTCAGGTGCAGAAAGGTCGAGATTTATATTTCGAGCAACTTGTGGCGGGCAATCCTCCACCATTAAAGTTGAAAAAATACAGGGATGCAGATGAACGCATTTTGCGGCTTGTTCAAAATTTTGAAGCCAATGGGGATATTTTAGAATATCTAAGAGGACTTGCTCATAACTACAACATGTAATTTCGTGAATAAGTTAATTCATTAAATATATTTATATACTTTAGCAATACAATATAGACATTTTATTTTAGTCTTCCTTTCGATACTAAAACAGTTTTATCATTTAACTATAATAAACCTAATAATAATAAAAATAACAAATGTTTAAAATTTATAAAAATTATATTGTTAAGTTTGCCAAAACTTCCAATGCCGAAATGGCCGGCGCCCAAATGGCCGGCGCTGAAATGGCCGACGTCCAAACGGCCACGTCGAAACGGCCACGCCGAATTGGCCACGCCGAAACGTCCCATTCCGTCTCTAGGCACCTTCCTGTTGCAGTCTTTGACAAAAAGGTATTTATATTTGTTTCTTACAGTCAATGCTTCTGTGCCAGGATTTCTAAGGACAGGCGTAGCAACTGATGGCAGATATTCGATAATCTAATCTCTCATGTAACGCACATAGTCATGGTCCTTTAATCCATCCTTAACTCTTACAATGTTGTGAAGAATGCATGCAGTGTGCACAAACATACTGGCTTTCTGAATGCTGGGGATTTCAATTGTACATCCTAAAAATCGCCACTTAGCTCGTAGTATCCCAAACGCGCCTTCAATTGTTTTTCGAGCACGTGATAGGTTAGTGTTGAACTGTTCTCGGTCGGGGGTCGGGGTTTTTGCTGGATAAGGTCTCATTAAATAAGGTCTGAGGGGAAATGCTTCATCTCCAATTAGAACATAGGGTACGCTGATGGTTGTACCTGGAAGTATTATATTTGGTGGTAGGTTGGACTGCTTGGCCTCTAATCGGCGAAATAATTCAGTGGCTATAAAGATTCCGCCATCACTTTGTTTTCCCAAAGCACCGACGTCAATAAAAGAATTTTTTTTCCGCATCAGCCACACCCATGAGCACGATCGAATGATATTTAAGATAGTTCAAACAGGTTGATCCTGCATGCGGAGGGCATTTGATGTCACAGTGTCTTCCAACTATGGCGCCAATACAATTTGGAAAACCCCACAATTCATAGTACTTATGCGCAATGTTCTTTAGACTTTCTTTTGTTGGTTCCGGAATGTATTCATTTCCAAACTCTTCAATTATATCCACACACGTACTGTAGACAATCTCACTCACAGTTGACTTCCCAAGTCGAAATTCAAAAGCCAGATGTCTAAAACTTTTTTGCCGGTTGCCAGAAACCTCATAATTATGGTAGTAACATATAACAATTTTTTTTCCAGGCGATGAAGCTAAAAAGAAGTGGAAGAATTTGAAGGACGAATATAGGAAAATAATTCAAAAACCTCCTCCCAAATCAGGATCTGCCGCTACCCAAACTAAAAATAAATGGCGATTCTCCGAATTAATGGAATTCACTAAACATACTATGACACCAAGTAAGATGATTAGTAGCCTGTCAACGCCAACAGACACATTATTAAATGAAGAAGACAGTTATGACGTTTCGGAAAACTCTCCTAACGTGGTGGATGAAGAAAATGATAGACAGAATCCCACATCTGAAGTCCAAGTTGACGCAGCTTCAAAAAAGACAACCAACTCAACTATTAATTCAAGTTTTGTGTACGCCAGACCTCACCGCGCAAAATCGATAAACAACAATAATTTGGAAATCGAAATGATTCAATTAGAAAAACAGAAAATCAATGCCATTTTGAGCATGCAGAAGAATAATCAAAATAAAGAAAAGGATGGGGATGACTATTTATTTTTTATGAGTTTGCTACCTTACGTAAAAACTTCAAGTCCCCTGTTGAAGCTTGAATTAAGAGGTATGATACAAAGTGAAGTCATGCACAGTTACAAAATAAATTAACATCAGACTGTACTGCAACTTATGGCTTTTGATCGACAATCGACCTTACTCAACAGCAACCAATCATCAAACAGTCAGGTATCAGTATCACCATCACTTTCGGAAGATCTTCAATCGGGGTCCTAGAGTTCATCAGCCCAGTACCAATGTAATCGTCCATATTCATTTCGCCTTTCAAACCGTGTTGTTCCACCATTACCTTTAGATCATCATCAATATGAAATTCCAACTAAGTATCAAGAAGATCAGTTCAACGAAGAAGGCGACTTTCTTACCAATACTGTTGCAGAAGTTTTTTGTAGAAACAAAGTTCATTAATTGATATTCCACTTTCTTGTTGCAATTTGCTGTTTTTTGGTTTATATTTGTATTTTTAGAAGAGTAAATAATTTTCATTTTTCATTTTTGTTTTATTTACTTTAAACTAAATGACACTATCTTACCTCAAAGTAACAACAAGTATTTCCTCTGGTTGCACTTGTTGCATTAAGCCTAGCCTTCTCTTCTCTATACGAGGCGTCAATCTATTCACCATGTAATCGAATGTGTTAATAGACATTCTTGTATATTTGTAGAATCGTTCACTGTCTTCTCTAAGCTGCGGTACTAAATGGTGATACTCTCCAAATGTTTTTCTTAATTTATTTATTGTATGAAAGCCCCAACGTTTCCTCCGTTTCTTGTTTCTACCACTGAAAGTTCTTTTCAAGATACAACTCTCAGAGAGAAACAACATAGACATGATATCTTCATTTGCTAACATCTTAGAATGCACTGGTAAAAATTGTGTGTGTCTACGAAGGAAAAAATAGAGCGGCGATAGGCGTTTGCCGCTTATGTCGTGGTCACCTCCACCGCTCAAGTGCCGCTCTGGGTGCCGCCCGCCGCTCACCGCTCGCCGCTCGTATCGTATCCGGGGCCTTACTAGTAGATTAATTTATGTTCATTTACAACAGTTTTTAAAATACTTTTTACTAATTAGTAAAATAGCAAAAATTATAAGAAAAAACTAAAAATTATAATAACAAAATAAAAAAAAAATAATAATTGCTTGAAATTATGGTAATCTTCTTCAATGCACAATGTGATTTCCTTTTCAAAGGACATTGTAATATAATGAATGCAAAAAAAATAATATGGTATATGGATGGTTATGTAGACACTACGGAAAACAATGAATTGTTTCCATTGTCTCCAATGAAAACGAGGCGAAGTAGATAGCAAACAAAACGTATAAATAATAATAATAATAAACAAACTTTATTAATATTTATTAACATATTTACAAGAAAAAAGCGCTTATTCCTAAATCAATTTTAATTATTCCGTTTACATTCTATAATTAAGTTTGAAATAGTAATTTGTTTAATCCTAATTTTTACATTATAAATCTTTCAAATAGTATAATAATTGTGGGGGCCCTTGCACAATATTGCCAAAATGGGCGAGACCTGTTTGACCCGCAGGGAAGGTACCAAATAAAGTTCTGGCTGGAACTGGGGTGGATTCAGGAGACGATCCTATGCAGACACTTAAATTTGGGGATAAATTTATTGATTTTCTTGAGGTGAATTACATAAATGAAACCGGTCGGTTTATGATGTGGGAGGTACAAATAACTTGGAACAACTAAATTTATATGAGTGAATTGACTTATATGACCAAATACTGACATCTCCATACATAGCTTCGGAGTCCTGTTGCTAGGATATTAAGCGTTGTTCGCCAACAAACCAAATTAGCCAACAGGATTCCGTTTTACAAAAAACTTGCGGAGACGAGACAAAACATTCGCCCCCGTTGAAATCCTTAGATTTCAACAAAGTGAAAAGAAAAACATTGCAAATACAATGGCCTCAAGCCGGAGGTAACACACAAAGCCGATTCACAGACCGGCGTACATTTCCATTGGCGCAACGTACAGTTGCTGCCCGCAGTACACCATCATCTCCATGATGCAGCTCGATGACGCGACCCAGACGCCATTGAAGCGGTGGGGGGTTATCCTCTTGGGGCAGAACGATACAATCGATGCGAAGCAGGTCCGGTAAGTTGCTCTTCCATTTAGCTCGAAACTGGAGCTTGGGTGCGACCTCTTTACTCCAACGCTTCCAGAAATGTTGCGTCAGCTGGAGACATCTTTGGTATGAAGACAATCGGTTCGTCGGGAGGCCGGAGACGTCCGCTTTCGGCACTGCAGCGAGAGGACGCCCAATCAGGAAATGGCCGGGAGTCAGGGTGACGAAGTCATCCGGGTCAGCAGAGATATACGAGAGGGGTCGTGAATTCAGATCTGACTCTACACAACTCAAAATGTTTGCCAACCCTCGAATATTAAATGGGCGTCGCCTATGATGCGTTTTAGATGGTACTTGACCCTCCTTGCGGATGCTTCCCATAACCCTCCTTCGTGAGGCAAACGGGGGTTAATGAATTGCCAACGAATACACTTGGAGACTAAGTATTCTCCGATGATTTGCTTAGATTCTGCGTCGTGCTACAATTTATATAATGAATCTAATTGCGTTTTAGCGCCACGAAAATTGGTGGCGTTGTCGCTAAATAAACAGGCCGGTAGCCCTCTGCTAGAGATAAATCGCTATAATGAATTTAAAAAACACTCAGTCAAGGAGGAGTTAGCCAACCTGCCACCTACGCGAAGGCATCCATCGTCATCCATGAACGGGTTGAGATTTAGGATCGAGGAAGTTTTTAGAGCCTGCCCATTGGCGAGACATTTGATTTCATAAGCGAAAGTTGATGCTTGACACTATTTCGTTAAAATAGTTAAGGAAGTCTGGAGTTCTTTTACTGTCAAACTACCGTTCCTTTTTTCTGATTACGGCAGTTGTGAATGAACCTTAAAACGTAGGAAAATGCTCTTTGCAGCTTTCCGAGAGAAGAAGATCTTTCTAAAAGAGAGTCGTAGAACGAACAAAAAGGTAACGCATTAAAACATGAAGAGGAAGAAAGTAAGATATAGGACTGAGTGACACTAGGCAAGCTAGTAGACTTAGCCTCAGTGTCTTCGCTTGACGCGACGACCTTATTTAGCTCCTATTGAGATTGGTCAAGGGACAAAAAAGACGGGCCGCGCAACCACGTGTCGCTTGATTGCAAACCGGAAATGTCCGAACCCTGAGAAACGAGATCAGCAGGGTTGTCTGCACAAGCTACGTGGAACCACTGCGAGACCTTAGTCGACTCGTGAATCACCGCGATCCTATTTGCTACGAAAACCTTATACTTATTGGGAGACGAATTGATCCAGTTAAGTACGATCTTAGAATCCGTCCTTAGAAATATTTCGCTGAATTGAATGTTCAGCGTATTTACGACCTTAACACACCATTCGGCCAACAACACAGCAGCGCAAAACTCTAATCGAGGGATAGACATCGTTCGCAAGGGTGCGACGCGACTTTTCGTGAATAACAAATTTGTAGAAATGCTGCCATCAGGTAGGAGACAACGAACGTTTCAACAACAACCATATGCGGTGCTGCAGGGATCACGGAACCCGTGAAACTGTATAGAGGTTGTATTAGGGCAGAGAACCAAACAGCGACCTATACGTATGCTACTTAACTCCGAAAGCTGCTTCTTGAAAGCGTCCCAAGTAGATATGCTGGGCGGGTTATGGACCATTCCTTATGTAAATTAACATGGGAAATCGCTAAGGTTCGAATTTGTAATTTTTGTCTCTTTCGTACGATCTGCGCATGCGCGAGAAGCCTGTCTTGTTGGTACTACTAGATGACACTAGGGGGCGTTTTGATGTTCTTCCTAGCTCGATCTGCACTAGTTTGAAATACGGCATCTGCGCATAGGGCTCCGCGCCCCCCGTGCTTCACCCCTTCGGGCTTCGCTCAGGCCCCCATAGGGCTCCGCGCCCCCCGCTCCGCCGCATAGTGCTCCGCCGCTTATGTACCCTTTGGAATTCAAAGGGTACATAAAAAACAATATGCACACATTTTATTACACTAAGCAGTTTTTCCATTTGATTTAACCATTCAGAACTCCATTCTTTATTTAACTTCATAGTTCAACAGTGATCCTTTTTACGACAGTTAATCTGGAAAAATGGAAGATATATTAATTCGAAATGTTAATTCAATTAACATTCAAAATGCTTTCACAAATTGTGTGATTACAAGGTTTGGTAGTTTTTCGTGGGTAAGTACCCTATTCTATTTATAAATTATTTTCTATATTTATCTTACTTTACACTTTATACTACTTAATTAATAATCATTTTTTCTAGCCGCTATACAGTGTGGTGATAAAGTAAGGAACAAAATTCATAATTGCATTATTTACTGTTTTCAAGCAAAATGCTCGGACAGGTCGATTTTAATATTTAATTAGCAACCGTATGGCATAAAATTTTTACTTATGACGTCATATATTTTTGCACAATGACGTCATCATTGGTTTTTTTAAATGACAACCCTAATTTTTTTTTGTTGTTCTTAATAGATGGTCCCATTAAGTAATGGTACGTAAGTAAGTAACGGTAAGTACGGTAAGTACGGTAAGTACGGTAAGTACGGTAAGTACGGTAAGTACGGTAAGTACGGTAAGTAAGTAACGGTGGTGTAAAAAAATTGGTACTTTAAATAACAATTTTTTTGAAAAAATGACAGCTTACCGAAACAAATCAAAATTTAACTTTAATGAAAGAAAATCCTAAAACGCCCCAAAAGCAAACAAAATGTAGCGCAAGTGTTCAAATTACTCTTCTTTAACCATTTCGCATTGACAGATATGATTGTAGGGTTATAGTTATTGGTAGGGTTATATGATTGTAGGATTTTCTTTCATTAAAGTTAAATTTTGATTTGTTTCGGTAAGTTGTCATTTTTTCAAAAAAATTGTTATTTAAAGTACCAATTTTTTTACACCATCATTTAAGTAATGGAACCATCTATTAAAAACAACAAAAAAAGATTAGGGTAGTCATTTAAAAAAACCAATGATGACGTCATTGTGCAAAAATATATGACGTCATAAGTAAACATTTTATGCCATACGGCAGCTAATTAAATATTAAAATCGACCTGTCCGAGCGTTTTGCTTGAAAACAGTAAATAATGCAATTATGAATTTTGTTCCTTACTTTATCACCACACTGTATATGGTTTTCATGGAAGTCCTTACGTATGTGAAAGATGATATTTTTATCTATTCCGGTAACGGAATTATAGCTTATATTCCAGATTGGTTTAATCCTGACACTGTATTGATACACGGTTTGGGACAGAGAAATACAATGATAATGTAAGTTTGGAATGATTTTTTATAAATAAGTTTATATATTTATATGTATAGTATATGTACTAGTATATGTATTTATTTTCTTTTTATTTCAGTTTTCCGAATGTCAACTATTACTAATACGAGGCCCAGTGGAATTTAAAATAGATAATAATGATAAACACGATAATGTAAGTTTGTAATAGATTGAGTACATTCAATTACATTTAATAACTTTTGTTACAGTTTACCATATTATATTTATACAACTAAACTAATACATTACTAACAGATTAGTTCCTGGAAATTATATAATAATGTAAGTTTCGAATGATTTACTATAAATCAGTTTATTTATTTTTTCTTTTTGTTTCAGTTTTCCGTCTGTCAACTAATATTAATAGACTCGCAGAATGGTTGGAAAGGGCGCTAGACACTGACCTGTTGCCAGGTCGTCAATTGTTGCAATTAAATGTTTTGGTTGTCTTGCTTGTCACTTAGTCAGGCAATCACTACCACCATATACACTCTACTATACAACCATACACTACTGCTTCCCTATCACAAATCACTAATTGTAAGCTCAAAAGTTTATTAAAATAAAATAAAAACTTTTCTTAAAATAAAAACTCCCTGAACACCATGTCGTTATAACAAGGGGTTTGTATGGTCTCGTCTGCTCCGCGGGCTCGACAGCTCGAAGGCCATTTCTCTAACTACCATACGAGTTGTCCCAAAATAGTCACCTCTCGTGGTAATTCCTCCGGTTCGTGAATTAATATCTCCGAAACGGAAGGTTTACGAAAATTTTACAAGATACAGAAATTGTTTAGAATTGATTTTTCTATCGAACGGTATATTTTCAGAACATCGCGAATAAGCCGTAACAAAAAATATTCGATTTATTTTTTTACATCGAATAGTAATTTTTATTTGACAATTAGTTTTTGAGTTATTAGAAAAGGTTTAATTTTAATTAGTCATAATTAAAATTATCACGCTCAAATATCGAAAACTATTAGGTTTACGAAAATATTACAAGAACACAAATTTGTTAAGCGTAGTTTTTTCTAACTATCAAAACAAACCGCATATTTTTAATTTGAACCGTTAACTTGAAGCGATCGAGAGAGGGGTGTGCAATGTGCATTAATATTTTGGCATTTTGGATTTTGGCCGAGCGATTATTAGCATTAGCATATGTTAGAAATGGGGACGGCACTGCGATGGATATTTATTTAAAACGAAAGAATTGTATCGAAAATGTATGATTCACGGAGGGACTAGTTTTTAGGTTGATAAGGTGGAATCGGATGATGTATTACTTTACTTTGTTATTTTGTTCTTGGGTGTTAATAAAGAAAGACTTACAATTATTTATTTTTCGGGGTGCGTTTATAAACCGTTTATATTTTAGGATAGGAAAGAGATATCGTGATGCAGTTTTCACAGGCTTGTTGGGCAATTCCCTGACTATCATTTGCTAAATAAAAAGTTATATTGTTGCATTTAATTTTTTTGAGAAAATCGATGTTATTTGAGGCAATGTCGAAAAACGCTCTCTTGTGGCCAAGTAAGCAATCGAAATAATATTTTACAATGTGTGAGTGATAGACTAAGGAAAGCCCTTTTCAACGATTTCATGTTTATGAAAATCCGTTCAGGGGTTTTGAAGTTATTAACGTTTATTTGTAAACATATTTAACCTTCCTCCACCACTTTATTTTAAAAGTTAGAGTCATAAATATATAGCAAAAAAGAATCGCATTTATCTCAACTCTCATAATAAAATGTATTTTTGATACCTCTACTATGGAAATTTTTGAAAAAAACGGCTTTTAAAAATCAAGATGGCGAATACTCGTACTGGTGGCCTTTTCAGAGACTTCAAAATTATTTCCAGCATTTTCTCTTGGCCAATTTAGTTATAAAAATTTTTACCGCAAGTCTTTACGACTATTAGTTTTCGAGATATGGCCGGCGACCTTTCTTATTTGGACACCCGGTACTGTTCCCGAATTTTTATGCTTTTTTTTGCATTTAGGCATATGATGGAAATTTACACAATATATACTGTAAATTTACATCACATTAGGTTAAAATACACAATTATATATCGTAAAGTTTCGTTACAAATGCTTGAAAACCCCAAGATTAATTATGTGAATTTGCCATACTCATTCTGTGATTTTACAGAATATAGAAGTAAATTTTTTACATTACATATACTGTAATTCAAAATTACAGTATATTACGTAGGTAACAAAATTGCCAACGTAATATACTGTAAATTTTTTTTGTAGTATACTTACAATTTATACAAACATTATATACATTATTGTAAAATTTACACAAATTTATTCAATGTACGAAACAGAAAATTTTTAGGTCTTTTAAAAATTTAACAAATATAATGTATATTTTCTGCTGCAATACAACTATGACTGCATATAACTATACTCGCGTATACATTATTACATTAAACATTATGTATGCATTATTAGCGCGAAATTAGCCGACTCGGGCGATGGAGTTATGGTTTAAATTCCCACAGCAGAGAGATTCCCGAAAACGGAGAGACTAGTGTCGGATCGAGAACGGAGATGCGGAACGCGTATATCGCTATCGCTGGGTAACGTACTGCGTGATTTGGTCGGTTCCGTCAGGGAGCTCTCTAATTTTATGAGAATACAAATTTTTTAAGCGTACTCTCATATCACTAACAAATTCAACCGCACATTTTTAACTTAAACCATTGAGGAGTTATAGGGATGAATCTTCTTTGGGAACATGGACTAATCGGGAATGTAGCGCCTGGTAGACGATGGTCGAACCCGGGGATTCCCGTGGTATTGCGAAGCAAGCCAGAAGGCCTTCAGTGCCTGGATTTTGAAAGGGGCGCAGCCCCCTTCCCGAGCTTAAATTTTAAAATAAACGTCAATGCCACTGTGGATCGAAAACGGGGATTCGAAAGGGGGATTTTTTCCAGAGATTTTTCTCCGGTAATTAGTTTTTGAGTTATTACAAAAAGTTTAATCTCAATTAATTTCATTATAATTATCACTCTCAAATTTCGAAAATTATTGGGTTTATGAAAATTTTATAAGAATACAAATTTGTTAAGCGTACTTTTTATAACTAACAAAACAAACCGCATATTTTTAACTTGAACCGTTTAAAAGTTATGGGGATAAATCTTAGTCGCGTATAAATTAATCTGATAATGTAATGCGACCGGTGTCGAAGCGGGCGAGAGAGGGCATTTTGGATTTTCGCCCAGCGATTATTAATTAGCATTAGCTAATATGTTAGAAATGGGGACGGCACTGCGATGGATATTTATTTAAAACGAAAAAGAATTGTATCGAAAATGTATATGATTAACGTAGGGACTAGTTTTTAGGTTGATGAGGTGGAATCGAATGATGTATTACTTTACTTTGTTCCTTTGCTCTAGGGTGTTAATAAAGAAAGTCTTACAATTATTTATTTTTCGGGGTGTGTTTATAAACCTTATTTGATTTGAAGCGGACAAATTTTTGGATTTGGACGCTATTATCAAAGTTTTATTAACAATTACGACTAATAAACTTTTGAGCTTAGTGATTTGTGATAGTGAAACAGTAGTGTATGGTTGTATAGTAGTGTATATAGTGGTAGTGATTGTCTGACTAAGTGACAAGACCACCAAAAGATTTAATTGCAACAATTGACGACCTATTTAATATTTTTCCACAGGTAAAGTATATGTGCAACATTAAAAATGAGTGGTCAACGAGGTAATAATAAGATTAAAATTAAAGTTCAAGATTTATTTGATTTATCCTCTAAATATTCGTTGGCTCATTGTGTGTAACATTCTAAAATTTCCCCAACGTAATCCACAAATTTATTCCACACTTCAAAACCTTTCGATATTTACTTCGTAGTTTGTTTACTTTTTGGAATATTTGGGGTTAGGTAGTACGCTTCGTTCGTTTGTTTTAATAATACGTTCTGACATTTGTGATTGACATTTGTCGTACTATTGTTGACGGGTTGGTATTTTGAGTAGTTGACACTTCCAACAGGTCATTTAAATTGGTACGATTGTTCAACTCGCCCATTTTGATCGGGTCTTGCGAGGCGAATATACACGTGGAAAATTACCTTTGAAGTAATCGGGAAGTATCTCGGATTTTCACGGTATGTTCATTAATTAATGACTTCGTTATTTCGTTGAGAGCCTTGTGCTATTGGTTTTGCCGTGTATTTTTGGCGTAAACGAAGTTATTCCGGCATTTCGGGATTTATAACCTCTTGACCGATCAACCACGTTTTGATCCTCGCCTTACAACACTAGAGGTACTATGGTGGACAGTAAGATCGTGCGGTCATAAAACGCGCTCCTCGTTTAACTCGCCCTACCACCTATTTAGATGGCGAGCGTTTTGAGAGCGCATTGTAAAGCTGGCAACATTGCTATTGCCTGGGCCAGTTGAAATCGGATGTCGTACTGTTCGTTTCGGGTCCCGTCTCCGAATATCGAGTATCCATTTGTTTATACATTCGATGCAATATCGATAATGATAATATCCTTTATCGTGGTCCTATAGTATGTCAACTTGCCTTGGATATTAAAATAGTTTTATAAATAAAGGAAAATCTGATTACATGTCATTCATTTAGAAAAAAACATTAAATTCATTAGGAAAAAATAAAAAATCGACCTACCTATTCGTGGATTATTGTGAAAAAGCAAATCCTAGGGATTTGCGTATATTGTATGTGATAATCCTGCGAAGTATTTGCCTTTCATGAACCCGAATTAGTTTTTGAATCATTCGTTTTGATCATTTATGTTAATGAAATGTTTTATAAAATTTTATAAAGGCCTGCCTTTTTTTACCTATTTCTTATGAATAAAAAGTTCCTAAAATGAGATCAAATAATTTTTATTTTTTTTATTATAACTTGGCTTTTAATGTAATGTTAATATTTTAAATTTTCTCACCCCCTCATGCGGTAAGATTATACCTAAGAAGCAAATTTTTGTAAAAAATATTTTTTTAATTATTAATGAAAGATAAGTTTAGAAATCTGCTTATGTTACGAAATGTCTTTAAAAAATATAAAAATATAATGTTAATTAAAAAAAACATAAACTAATATTAAAATAAGAAAAATTCTAGTCGGTCATCTTCATTAACATAAATGATCAAAATGAATGATTCAAAAACTAATTCGGGTTCATGAAAGGCAAATACTTCGCAGGATTATCACATACAATATACGCAAATCCCTAGGATTTGCTTTTTCACAATAATCCACGAATAGGTAGGTCGATTTTTTATTTTTTCCTAATGAATTTAATGTTTTTTTCTTAATGAATGACATGTAATCAGATTTTCCTTTATTTATAAAACTATTTTAATATCCAAGGCAAGTTGACATACTATAGGACCACGATAAAGGATATTATCATTATCGATATTGCATCGAATGTATAAACAAATGGATACTCGATATTCGGAGACGGGACCCGAAACGAACAGTACGACATCCGATTCCAACTGGCCCAGGCAATAGCAATGTTGCCAGCTTTACAATGCGCTCTCAAAACGCTCGCCATCTAAATAGGTGGTAGGGCGAGTTAAACGAGGAGCGCGTTTTATGACCGCACGATCTTACTGTCCACCATAGTACGTTGGTCTTAGATTTTGTCCTGTCCCGTTATTGATTTGCTATTTTTCGTATAGGATTTCTAAACTGGATTTTTGGTACTGGATATAGTTTGGATTTAGTTTGATACTTCAATACATTGGTACATTTTTGGGTACTATCATCTTCTTAGCAGCGTAGAAGCCGTCCCGACATTTTGGACGACTGGATTATTTGGTGACTTGGTCGATCGCCTGCTGAGAGAGGATAGCGAAGGATCCAGTAAAACTGACATCGTGGGAAAACCCATTTCTAAGTTTTAAAATTTATTACTCGTATAGTATTCACCACAATATAATTTAGATCTGTATTTCAAACGCATTTTAAGATCAATTTCATTCTGAATCTCCTGTAAAATTAGTTGTCTTGTTAAACGTTTTAGTACGAATGACCTTTTGTAAACAGATTTTGACTTGCTGACTGAAACGCCTAATTATTTTTCTGTACTGTAGATATTTCTTATACCTGGACCTGGACCCCAACTGATCGATCACTTGGAGGAACCAGCTGTACCATTGGATTCTGTTTTGATTCTACACATCTAACACCGTTTTAATTTGAGTCATCTGGTTATCACACCGGATCATCTTCGGTAAGTCGAATTTTGTTTGATAGTACTAAACGGATTTTCTACTCTATTGTTGTATTTTCTTGTCTGGTATTGTAACTTTTGTAACTTGCGAATTGTTCTGTGATATCGTATAACTTGTCTAGTCAAATCTATTTTATTGTGTAGTTACCAGAGTGTTAGCTATTAGCTTTTTGTTAGATTGAGAGCTAATAAAAGGAAACTAGTATCGAGGGCATTTAGCTCAATTTAACTGGCGCCCAATTTTATTTTAATATTTGTGGAATATAACGAACCACCCTTCTCCACTGAGAATAGTCGCGTGCCCGGATGTTTTTGGTCATCCACCTATATGTAACTATATTTCAATAAAGTAATTTGTCCATCGTAATTGGTTTGTTTTATTGATATAAAATTTAACGTTACATGTGTGGCGGCTGATTTCCAAATGAGAAGAGGTATTGCTGTTCATTTTAAATCAACATTGAAATCTGTTGATAAGTTACTTAAACAAAAACAACAAGCTGGCGGACTTGCCATTTTAAAGCAACGAACGAGCCATGGTCATCGTTATATTTATTATTTAGTGACCAAAAATGAATCTCATGGAAAACCTACATATCAAAGCTTTGAACAGTCTGCTAAGTTACTCCGAGACCATGTAAAAAAACACAAATTAAATACTTAGGCATTCCAATGTTGGGTTGTGGTTTGGACAGATTAAAATGGACCAAAGTCAAAGGTATTTTAGAGTCTTTATTTCGTAATGTTGACACTGAAATAGTATGTTGTACGTTGGATAGGAAATAGTAAAAAAACATATGTAGATACATATTAAATGCTGGAAATTCAATTTTTTATGGTCCAATTTTTTTTATTTGACACTGCTATATCTTCAACAATTACTTCAACAATTATATCTATTCAACAATTACTTTTACTCCCTTAGATAATACAATTAAAAGTTGCTAAGTATACAGGAGCCTAAATAGTAATTAAAGATTTCGTGAAATGATTTGTAACAGGATTAAACTTAACACGCATAATAATAATTACGCAAACATGTTTCGAATTGTCCAATTGTTTGTTTAGAAATGTAAAATTTTTACAAATGATAAATACTTAACGATTCAACTGTACGTCTTGTTTCTACTTAGCTTAGACTGGCGCAAAAAATTAAATAGAGTTAGCCGTATACCATTAGCCATTAAACAAAAATGGTATTACAAAAATGTAGAATATTGTTGAACGTTTTTTCTATCTATATATAATAAGATTAGACGATTATGTCTATATAAAATATCAAAACAAGTGTTGGTAATTTTCGACTTAAAATATGAATGTTAAGCTAAACATTTGTGTGAAGGAATTCATTTTGATATAAAAATATTAACGATTCAACGGTAAATTTGTCTATTTTCTACTGGGCTAGGCGTTATACTATTTAGATTAGCCGTTATGCCGCTATAAGTGAATGTGGTAGAATACTGTTGAACGTTTTTTTTACTAAATTGCAATTTGAATATGTACTCATTAAAACTACATACAAATGTTTAGAAACATGTCGTAGGGCTCTTGGCGAGAGACATGTATAAAATAAACACAACGCGCCATGGTTTTACCTCATAATGTTTAATTTCATAACGAATAATGTAATGGCAATTTTTAATTTACATTCGTTATGAAATTATACCATTAAAGGTGGTGTGGAAACAAACTGTAAAATGGTATTTTCCCATTTTGTACACCGTAATTTGTTAAATTCGTGTTAACGGTTAACAAAATTTTCTATAACGCCACTGTAGGTAATAAATTCGAAGAATTCCAAATATCCAAGATTTTTTGCCATACGATTAAAAATAAGCGAGTTACGAGCAAACAAAATAAAAGTATGGAATTATTTGCATTTTACAATTATTAAGGAAACGAAACGGTTAACGAAATTTTCAATAACGCCACTATAGGTAATAAATACGAACAATTCCAAATATCCAAGATTTTTTGCTCTACGATTAAAAATAAGCGAGTTACGAGCAAAAGATAAAAATATGGATTTATTTGCATTTTACAATTATTAAGGAAACGAAACGGTTAACAAAATTTTCAATAACGCCACTATAGGTAATAAATTCGAAGAATTCCAAATATCCAAGATTTTTTGCTCTACGATTAAAAATAAGCGAGTTACGAGCAAAAGATAAAAATATGGATTTATTTGCATTTTACAATTATTAAGGAAACGAAACGGTTAACAAAATTTTCAATAACGCCACTATAGGTAATAAATTCGAACAATTCCAAATATCCAAGATTTTTTGCTCTACGATTAAAAATAAGCGAGTTATGAGCAAACAAAATAAAAATATGGAATTATTTGCATTTTACAATTATTAAGGAAACGAAACGGTCAACAAAATTCTCAATAACGCCACTATAGGTAATAAATTCGAAGAATTCCAAATATCCAAGATTTTTTGCTCTACGATTAAAAATAAGCGAGTTACGAGCAAACAAAATAAAAATATGGAATTATTTGCATTTTACAATTATTAAGGAAACGAAACGGTTAACAAAATTTTCAATAACGCCACTATAGGTAATACATTCGAAGAATTCCAAATATCCAAGATTTTTTGCTCTACGATTAAAAATAAGCGAGTTACGAGCAAACAAAATAAAAATATGGAATTATTTGCATTTTACAATTATTAAGGAAACGAAACGGTTAACAAAATTTTCAATAACGCCACTATAGGTAATAGATTCGAAGAATTCCAAATATCCAAGATTTTTTGCTCTACGATTAAAAATAAGCGAGTTACGAGCAAACAAAATAAAAATATGGAATTATTTGCATTTTACAATTATTAAGGAAACGAAACGGTTAACATAATTTTCAATAACGCCACTATAGGTAATAAATTCGAAGAATTCCAAATATCCAAGATTTTTTGCTCTACGATTAAAAATAAGCGAGTTACGAGCAAACAAAATAAAAATATGGAATTATTTGCATTTTACAATTATTAAGGAAACGAAACGGTTAACAAAATTTTCAATAACGCCACTATAGGTAATAAATTCGAAGAATTCCAAATATCCAAGATTTTTTGCTCTACGATTAAAAATCAGCGAGTTACGAGCAAACAAAATAAAAATATGGAATTATTTGCATTTTACAATTATTAAGGAAACGAAACAGTTAACAAACTTTTCAATAACGCCACTATAGGTAATACATTCGAAGAATTCCAAATATCCAAGATTTTTTGCTCTACGATTAAAAATAAGCGAGTTACGAGCAAACAAAATAAAAATATGGAATTATTTGCATTTTACAATTATTAAGGAAACGAAACGGTTAACAAAATTTTCAATAACGCCACTATAGGTAATACATTCGAAGAATTCCAAATATCCAAGATTTTTTGCTCTACGATTAAAAATAAGCGAGTTACGAGCAAACAAAATAAAAATATGGAATTATTTGCATTTTACAATTATTAAGGAAACGAAACGGTTAACAAAATTTTCAATAACGCCACTATAGGTAATAAATTCGAAGAATTCCAAATATCCAAGATTTTTTGCTCTACGATTAAAAATAAGCGAGTTACGAGCAAAAGATAAAAATATGGAATTATTTGCATTTTACAATTATTAAGGAAACGAAACGGTTAACAAAATTTTCAATAACGCCACTATAGGTAATAAATTCGAAGAATTCCAAATATCCAAGATTTTTTGCTCTACGATTAAAAATAAGCGAGTTACGAGCAAACAAAATAAAAATATGGAATTATTTGCATTTTACAATTATTAAGGAAACGAAACGGTTAACAAAATTTTCAATAACGCCACTATAGGTAATAAATACTAACAATTCCAAATATCCAAGATTTTTTGCTCTACGATTAAAAATAAGCGAGATACGAGCAAACAAAATAAAAATATGGAATTATTTGCATTTTACAATTATTAAGGAAACGAAACGGTTAACAAAATTTTCAATAACGCCACTATAGGTAATAAATTCGAACAATTCCAAATATCCAAGATTTTTTGCTCTACGATTGAAAATAAGCGAGTTATGAGCAAACAAAATAAAATTATGGAATTATTTGCATTTTACAATTATTAAGGAAACGAAACGGTTAACAAAATTTTCAATAACGCCACTATAGGTAATAAATTCGAAGAATTCCAAATATCCAAGATTTTTTACTCTACGATTAAAAATAAGCGAGTTATGAGCAAACAAAATAAAAATATGGAATTACTCGCGGAATGGTTGGAAAGGGCGCTAACGCGCCCTTTCTTGGGACGCTGACCCATTGGATAACATTGACTGAGTCATTTAGAATTAAAACACCCTGATGTATATAATTTTTATTTTTTACATAAATTAAAAACACTCCGTACATAAGCTTTTTAATTTTTCTTAAAATAAAAACACCTTGAACATCATGTCGTTATAAAAAGATGTTTGCAGGGTCTCGCCTGCTCCGCGGGCTCGACAGCTCGAAGGCCATTTCTCTAACCACCACGAGTTGTCCCAAAATAGTCACCTCTCGTGGTAATTCCTCTGGTTCGTCCTGCAATTTGAAAATATTAGTAATCAAAGAATAATATTATCCAAACATTAAACTTTAAAGCGATGTATCGTTTAAAATAAAAGCCGGCATTAATTTTACGTACCGGCACAATATTTTCGAAGCTTGTCCAAAGTACGGAATCCCCATGCCTGTAGGCTACGGCTAGGCTAGCATTCGGGACACAGCTAGCGTTCCTAGTCCTCGGCAGAGCTTCTCTGTCGCCTTGGTGGAAGCTTCCTAGTGCAATACACGAATAATTCAGCAGATCGTCCTCTTCGCTCAAATTGCCGCAAATCTCTGACATCTCTGACATGTCTAAAATACATATAAAACACAAATTTATTAATATACATACAAGTAAAATACCTTTTAAAATTAATAATATTTTATTTAAAAAGGAATAACTTACCTAATTAAAAATGTAAATCACTAAATCACAATTTCAAATTGGAAAGTCGCCCCAATAATCTTTCGCGCATGTCATCGAAAAATTAATTGACTGAATTATAAATAACTACCGAGTCAACAAAGGTCTTCAATTATTTTCATACAGGGTGTTAAAAAAAGGGCCAAAAAATTAAATGGGGAGTACGTTCGAACATTACATCTCTTGATTGACGGTCGGATTGACATTTCTATCAAAATTGAAAATTAATCACCCTGTATATATCATTTATATTTTTTTCATAAATTAAAACCACCCATTATATCAATTTTTCATGTTTCTTAAAATAAAAACACCCTGTACAACCATGTCGTTATACAGGATGTATATAGTCTCGCCCGCTCCGCGGGCTCGACTGCTCGAAGGCCTTCGGCCTTCTACTCATCGAACAGTTGGGTAGACGGATCCTCGCTCGCTTCGCTCGCTCGGTGACATTGACTTGTCTTTTAAAATTAAAACACCCTGTATATCATTTTTATTTTTTTCATAAAGTAAAAACACACTGTATATCAGTTTTTTCATAAGAAAAAACACCCTGTACATCATGTCGATATACAGGGTGTTTTTGCATTAGGCAAGGACAGCTGATCGACAGCTCGAAGGTCTAGCGGCCTTCTACGCACTAGGAAGTTCGCTAAAAGGGTCTCGCTCGCTGCGCGAGCTCGAATGCTCGAAGGCCTGCGGCCTTCTACGCGTTAAAGCAGTTGGGTAGACGGATCCTCGCTCGCTCTGCTCGCTCGGGATTTTTCAATTAAATCGCCCTGTATATAGGGTTTTTTCTTAAGAAAAAAACACCCTGTATATGGTTCTACCTCTTAACGTGAAAACACCTCGTACATCGGATGTAATGGCCTCGTACCCTTGGATACGAAAATGACAACTTCCGACAAGCGAAAAAATGTTCTTCGCCGCTGTCATCGGTGTAATTTTGTCAAAATTAATTTCATCATTTCTCTGAAATTACTAAACGGATCGTTCGGAAAACTATATGTACGTATAATTTATGAAATTTTCTTCAATTCTCTATCATTAAAAGTGACGAAATGCTTCAAATAACCAAATTTTCTTGCACTCCGGTATAGTTCCTTTCGGACGAAACGAACGCGTAAATTTAGACACGGAATTTTTTCGTAAAGCTTCAAAATTTTCACTTTTAAATTAGAATTACGAAAAAAAACGAATTTCTACAACGACTTCTGCTAGATTTTCGGAATCGCCGCATTTTTTCACGCACCCCCGTCTACCTCTCTATGCCCCAGAAATGTTTTTTTTTTCAATTTTATATTCTATCGAATGACAGCATTTTCTTGACAAAAAAACACCCCGTACATCAAACGTCACATCCTCGTACCCTTGGATACGTAAATGACAACTTCCGACAATCGAAAAAATGTTCTTCGCCGCTGTCATCGGTGTAATTTTTTCAAAATTAATTTTGTCATTTCTCTGAAATTACTAACCGGATCGATCGGAAACTATACATGCGTGTATTTTTTAGCATTTTCTTTAATTGTCGACCGTTAAAAACGACGAAACGTTTCGATTAACGAAATTTTCTTGCACTAAGATGCAGTTTTGTTTGAACGAAACGAACGCAAATCGTCGGATAACGTCGGACACGGAATTATTTTCGTAATCTGTCGGAATTTTCACCTTTAAATTAGAATTGCGAACGAAAACGAATTTGTCGCCAGACTTCTGCTAGGTTTTCGGAATCGCCGAATTTTTTCGCGTCCCCCCGTCCACCTCTCTATGCCACAGAAACTTTTTTTTTTCAAACTTTATTTTCTATCTCGGTCTATATCGCTTACGGTTTTATATATTAGTGACTCGCGCGGTACGATCGAACTCACCGTAAAATTAGAATCGACAAAATCACTACAAAATAATAATTGATTAATTAATATCTCATTCAAATTTATTTTTCAGGACCTTTATTTAATCCATATGGTCTCTGAATTTTTAGAATCATGGATAAATCATAAAATTAACCCGGGTTTTCCAAATAATAAAAGAAAACACATTCAACTCAAAAGAAATATTAGCTCACCTATTTTGTTGTAGAAAAATGGCTTGAAATTCATAGTAATTATTTAAACTTATCACCATCTTATTGTAAGTACACACCAACTTGTTAAACTGTGAAGAACACTAAGAACTAACTAAACTTAGAAGAACACCTAATAATATCAAATAAATCACTAAAAAAACAGTATAAAAAATCTATTTGACCGTGAGGTTAACAACCCTACATTACAATACGCACTAGAAAGCAATAGGCTACGTTTTTCGAAATGAGGCGCGCGGAGGGTGAAATTTGCTCGTCCTAGCATCGGTTTTTGAAACCGATCAGCTGATTATCGCGGCCAGGGTTGTATTCGCTCTTTGATTTTTTTTATAATGGCTCTATTTTGTTTATAATACATTTTTTAGAAAAACGAAATCTGCGAATCGGTTTCAAATTATGCGAACTATCACCCCTAGAAAATTGTCTTCCAAGTTCGGAAACACCCTGTATAGTATCAGGTCCACTGAGGAAAAAGATAAAACGTTGGAATGTTTTCTGTGAAGAGACTTTTAGCTTGCACAAATGCATTGAAGTTGAATTAGGAAAAAAAAAGACTAGAGGAGGCATGGAAGGGGAAATTAAATTTAAATAAAGAGAAACTTGTAGAATCTCTGAACATAATGCTAAGTGAGAACCAAATGCGCGTTGAGCAAGATTGTGAAAGCTCTAAGTGTGGCACAGGAAGCGTCCAAAAGAGTGATCGATTTCGCCTATCATAGAACTCAGCCATATTGGTGGAGTATTGGTGTTTGGGAAATGAGGAATAAGTGTAACAGGGCGCGCAGAGAACTAACTAGAGCTAGAAAAAAATAGAAAAACATCATAACTTACCAAAAATTTCAAAAATGAATATCGAAGAGCCATCAAGAAATCGAAGAAAAATCACTGGAAATCTGTATGCGAACAAGTGGAAGAATATGCATGGGGTCAAGCGTATAAAATAGTGATAAAAAAAATTAACTCGGTTACAAAACAGTGCACATAGGACAAAAAAGTAAAACACAAAAAAATCGTTGAATTATTCCCCAATAAGTCGGATAACAGAATACCAATTAGCATAGGGAAAATAGCCGCGGATTTTACAATGGAAGAACTGATGGGAGCCGTGAAAGAATTGAAGCTAGGGAAGGCCGCCGGACCGGATAGAATAGAGGTGGAGGTGTTAAAGGAAGCGGTTAAGCAGAAACCTAATTTTATCCTGAGAATGTTTAACAGAGTGCTGGAAGCCCAATATTTCTCTCGTCAGTGGAAAACTGGTATTGACACGTGGTATTGATACCCAAAGACGACAGTTTGGAGAAATTCAGGCCTATCTGCCTGATAAGCGTGATAGGGAAACTGTACGAGCACCTAATCAAGTCTAGACTCGAAGGGGAAATGAAGGAAAGAAACGCAATCAGTGAGACGCAATTCGGTTTTAGACGAGGGAAATCTACCGTGGATGCTACCGAGTATGTAGTAAATAAACTAAAAGACGGACAACAGAAATGCGCGGCGTTGATACTCTTGGACTTACGCAACGCGTTTAATACGGTCACGTGGAGTCTTATAATACGTAACTTGATTAGGGCTGGAATCTCTCAGTACTTGATAAAAAACATAGCTACTTGTGGGACAGATATGTAACTACAGGTATAGGAAAAATAGAAGCAGGGTGTTCCGCAGGGTGTTCCGCAGGGTTCGGTCCTTGGACCCACCCTGTGGAATATCCTGTACGACGGGGTGTTGCGCATGCGGCTGCCAGTTGACTGTCATACTGTTGCATATGCCGATGATTTGGACAAATGATGGACAAATCTATCTGCAAATGGTTGCCTTTTTTCTGGGTATCCAAAAATCGCGCATAATCTTTATGACAGAGTGTTTGTTACAACGGAGAAATAGTTACTTATTGAATATAATGCTGATGCTTCACTACAGTTTTCTTTCGATTGTATAAAACCAACATATCATATTTTTCGTAACTGGCCATTATAAAAAAGAATAATACGTAAGAAAATGAAAAGGAATAAAATTCTTTGACAAATTGATTATTTTATCTAATGTCAACTGTCAACAATAGTCACGGCCTACCTGTTTCTATCGTTTAATATAAAATTTTAGGCCAAATATAACCCGCCTTCTTATAAAATATGTATAAAAATACGAAAATGTCAAATATTTCGCAGGGGTTAAAATTTAGATATTGAAATGCCCATAAAAAAGGAATCGATTTTTCAACTAATTTAGTTTTCGAGATACGGGGTGTTAAAGTTTCTTCTTGAAAACCGAAGATTTATTTATTTCTCTGAAACCAGACAAGATATTCAAATGAAATTTGGTGAGCTTTGAGAGGTAACTATTACGCATTTTTTGATATAAAATTAAAAATTTTATGTTCATCATTGGCGCGTATACGGATAATAATAAATATTTTTTAAAGAAAAAAATGATGTTGGTACGCCTCTGAGGCATTTTAATTGAAGATTCAATTATGAATGAATTCCTCGTTCAATTTGTGACAAAAAAGCTCTCTTGTGTTTATTTCGCACGGGCCGCCATTTTCGAATAAAAAAATAAAACATCTTGACTTGTATTTTTCATTTTCTCTATCGTTATCTAATAGTGACGTTAGACGGTAGTAGGCTACTGTCAAAATTATGATCAAATAAATCATCAAATTAGCTTTTTTTGATAATCTAAAATTACGTAAATTAATGTGTGAATTAACTATATCTTTTTTTATTATCTTTGTTTTTAAGAAAAAACATTAACACCCCGTATCTCGAAAACGAAGCATTTGTGGACATATGTTTATATAGCAAAATATCATTATTTTTTCATGCAGAATCACCCCCTGAAGTTTGTCGCACTTATTAAATAACACCCTGTATGTATAGAAATACGAAAATGTCGAATATTTCGCAGTGGTTAAAATTTAGATATTGACAATTATATATTTTTGAAATGCTCATAAAAAAGGAATCAATTTTTCAACTAATTTACAGGGTGTCCCATATAAAAAAAGGTATGTTTATACAGTAACAAAAAAACTAAAATAGCTACAAAATATCCAAATACATATTTAAAATTATCGTAAAAAACAGTCTATATAGCTTTTTTTATTATTACGATACGATGGATAATAAGCGAGATACAGAAGGTGCCTGAATAGGGCCAATTTTCAATTTTGCCCTGTATAACAAAATCTAAGTTAGCTATGATAATTTTGGACGTGGCATCGTTTGTTTCATAAAAAAAATATGAAAGGAATGTGGAAACCCCATCCTTTTATCTTCAATAATAACTTAGATATCAGGAAAAAATATCGAAATGTGGACACCCTGTACTTGAAAAGTTAGGATAGGGACATGTAAGCCGTTTTTCTTGATTTTCAACTGTTTGGCTTTCAGAGCCATCTAAATTCAAAATTTTGTGATTTTTGAGTGGCTGTATAGCCTTTATTATGAGACCAAGATACCAAGTGTAATACTTTTTTGTAATCTGCTCATCGAGTAGAATCTAAAAATGCATAAATATGCAGGGTGTCAATTTTAAAATAACGAAGTTACGGTCAACTTCCGGTATTAACGGAAGTCGGCCGTATTTGAAAATATTTTAGATGAATTCCTTACATCCAGAAACCCTTGTATACAAAATTTCATAATTTTATACACAGTCATTCTTGAAATACTTCTAAAGCCCGCCTTACGGGTGTATAGAGTGTACTCGCAGAATGGTTGGAAAGGGCGCTAACGCGCCCTTTCTTGTGACACTGATCCGATGCCAGGTCGTCAATTGTTGCAATTAAATCTTTTGGTGGTCTTGTCACTTAGTCAGGCAATCACTACCACTATTATACACTCTACTATACAACCATACACTACTGCTTCACTATCACAAATCACTAATTGTAAGCTCAAAAGTTTATTAGCCGTTATTGTTAATAAAACTTTGATATTAGCGTCCAAATCCAAAAATTTGTTCGCTTCAAATCTAATAAGGTTTATAAACGCACCCCGAAAAATAAATAATTGTAAGTCTTTCTTTATTAGTACCCAAGAACAAAATAACAAAGTAAAGTAATACATCATCCAATTCCACCTTGTCAACCTAAAAACTAGTTCCTCCGTGAATCATAAATTTTCGATACAATTCTTTCGTTTTAAATAAATATCCATCGCAGTGCCGTCCCCATTTCTAACATATGCTAATGCTAATAATCGCTCGGCCAAAATCCAAAATACCAAAATATTAATGCACATTGCACACCCCTCTCTCGACCGCTACAAGCTAACGTTTCAAAGTAAAATGCCCTCGCACGGTTCAAGTTAAAAATATGCGGGTTGTTTTGTTAGTTAGAAAAAACTACGCTTAACAAATTTGTATCCTACTAACTATACAACTGAAACCGAAAGAATCCATTCATTCATTCATTCATTCATTCATTCACTGACTCATTGGCGTGTTTTTTTTTTTACGGCCAAACGCGAAGGAAAATCGTCGCGGAAAAAACGCTATCCGACGTAACTCGACGAGATCTATCGGAAAATCGATATTTCGAAACCCGGAAAAGTTTCCTTCCGGGTGAAAAACCGGATTTTTGGGGTATTTTTGAGGTTTTTCGGGATTTTCTCCGAAAATCTTCCGACGATTTTCTTTAAAATTTTCCAAAATATTCTTTAATATATTACCAATCACCTCACGCAAACCGCATATCGGGGAAAATCCATTTACCGGAGTTATAGGAAAAACAAATTGTCATTTTCGCAATTTCGGCAAAAAAATTGAAATATCTCGAAAAAAGATGCGATTTCGAAAAAAAATTTATTCTTCGAAAATTGTAGAGAACGCTTTTCTCTATAATAGGACATATAAGGGGTTATTCTATTTTGAACCGTTTTTGAGTTATAACGATAAAAAACAAACATTCCTTCGCGAACGAAAAATTTATATTTTACAATTACTCAAAAACTAGCCGTTTTTTGAAAATTTCTCAAGAATCGAAATTTGTAAAGAATAGTATTTTGTATAATATATGTGGATGGGTCTATGACGTTTCGCCGCGGCCGATTCGCCGCGGCCGTTCCGCCGCGGCCGGTAAGCCGACAGCCGTTTCGGCGCCGGCCGTTTCGCCGCCGGCCTTTTCGCCGCTGGCCATGTCGCTGTTGTTCTTTTTTGGTCTTTTGTTTTTCAACAATAGCTCTTCTTCTTCTGTTGTTTTATTGGCTTCAGCAAAAGGGCTATTTGGCCAAACGATAGCTCATCTTAAATTTTCCCGTCGGCTGGATTTATTTAATTTTATCCTAAAATCTATTTACAATATCATAAGGGGTAAACTTAATCCGTAATTAAAAATTAAACGTTAAATTATAATAAATAACAAGACTAATTATCCTAGTTCTACTGTTGATGCCCAATTCCTATTGAAATTAAATTTTCTTCGTATACATTAAAATGAAAGTAGGCATATTTAAGAGAGGATTAAGTACAATAATTATAAGTAGACTATTGTAGACCAGCAGAATTTCTACCTGGTACTTCAGGTACTTCAATTTTGATTTATTTTGATCTTACCTGATTGGTCAAAAGAATACGGATAAAATCCATATTCCTAATTACATAGCTATAAAAGGCTATTACAATATTTTTAATTTATTTAGTTGTCTGATGGTTCTTTTATGAAACACTTCGAACTTTTGTACCTATTTTCCAAAAATGGAACAGCAAATATTAAGTAAACGTGGCCGTGATAAATTTACTCATGACGGGTTTGTGTACGTTTTTGACAAAGTGAGTGCTAAAGAAGAAACAGTGAAATTTTGGCGTTGTGAAGAAAGAGGCAGATGTAAAGCTCGCATTCACACCAATAATGGAGAAGTTATTAAAACAGTAAATATACATTGTCACGATGCGTCGGCGGCAAATGTAAAGGTGCAGTCAGTTGTAACCCGATTAAAAACTAGGGCCGTGGAAACTGTTGAATCGACTAATCAAGTCATTAATGAATGTATTGCTGATGTAACTATGGGTTCACAAGTTACTCTTCCCAATTCTGCAGCATTAAGAAAAATTATTCGGAGGAAAAGAAATGAAGTAAATGCTGTTCCGATCAACCCTACTACTCTTCAAGAACTTCAAATACCCGAAGAATTCCGAATATACGTACCTCAAGTAAATATCTCAGTAAACTTTTTACTTTGTGATTCGGGACCTGGATTAGAGAGAATTTTAATTTTTGGACGAGAAGATTGGCTACAATACTTGCGAACAACTGCTACGTGGTATATAGATGGCACATTTAAGATATGTCCAAATATATTTTATCAAGTATATGTAATAATGGCGAAACAATTCAATGGCGTTCACCCAATACTGTATGCTTTACTACCGAATAAGCAAGCGGCTACGTACCGACGAATGTTTTCAATGATTAAGGATGTGGTACCGAACTTGTCACCATCATATATAAATTGTGATTTCGAACAAGCTGTCATATCAGCTATTAGAGAATGTTTCCCTAATAGTACAATCAGAGGTTGTTTTTTCCACTTAGCCCAAAACATGAGAAAACACATCGCTAATTTGGGGTTGCTTCGGGAATATAACAACAATCCGGATTTTGCCCTATTTGCGAAAATGGTAAGAATATAATTTGATTCTATAATAATACATACAGTGTGTCCGCAAAGTCCCGGGACCCCAATTTTTTGAGAACCGGACATTTTTAAGAAAAGAGCTCGGACACGTCGATTTTTATTTAAAAAAACGGATTAGAAAAAATTATGTGTACTTATACAGGATTCCCCAAAAAAGAGATTTTACTAAAACTTACATTTTCTTAAATGGACTGCCTTATTTATTATTTCATTTTTGGTTTGTACTGTAATTCCACAACTAAATTCGTCCCCCAGCAAGGGATTATAAAATTGATCGGTTCTGGGAATATTTAATTTTGAAAATGATAAGCAGCTTAAGAGATTTGGGAGATAGATTTGGAAAATATGTATCACCCAGTATAATGAGTTTTAGTTGTAAAATGTAGAACATTGAAATTAACAATTGACGGGTTTTTAAGCATATTTAGCTTAAGAAATATCGAATTTTTCTATTCTTTACGGACACTGTATATTATAAGGTAGTAAAATATTTATAATAATATGTATGTATACTTCTTAACTGAAAACTCAAAGCCTTAAGTAATGTCTTTAAATAATTTGAGTTCTGTTTCCAGGTCATAGGATTAGCCTTCGTACCAATTCCAAATTTGGAAGAAGTCCTCACCGACTTATCAGACCAGTTGCCCGACAATCTTGTTCCCCTATTAGATTGGTTTGAGGACAATTATATAGGCAGACCAAACCGCCGAGGAAATGGAAGACGGAATCCACTATTTCCTGTGGATATGTGGAATGTGCACAATCGTTCTCTGCTTGGAGAAGATCGAACCAACAACCACGTTGAAGCTGCTCACCGTCGTCTTCAATGCGAGCTAGGTGTGGAACATCCTTCGATATGGAAATTTATCGATGGACTCAGAAAAACGCAGAAAGGTCGGGATGTCTACATAGAAAAATTAATGGCAGGACAACCACCTCCTTTAAAATTGAAAAAATTCCGCGATGCTGATGACAGAATAATAAGAATAATACAAGATTTCAATAATAGGAACAGCATTGAATATTTACGCGCCATAGCACAAAATTATCAATTTTAATGTATATGTAATGTATTTAATGTAATTTAAGGTATGTAATAAAATATTTTTTCTGTATCATTTGATTTTACCTACCTGATATTTTAAAAGCTTATCAAAAACATGAAAAAAATACTAAGCGGTGAAGCGGCTGGCGGCGAAACGGCTAGCGGCGAAACGGCTAGCGGCGATACGGCTGGCGGAGAAACGGCTGGCGGCGAACCGGCCGCGACGAAACAGCCGCGGCGAATCGGCCGGGGCGAATCGTCCCATCCCCATGTGGATGGGGTGATTCGATTTTGAGCGGTTTCCGATTTATAGCGCGATATCGATTTTTTAAAATAAACGCGATTGACAAAAAGTCGAAATAACTCGAAAAAAGATGCGATTTCGAAAAAAAATTTATTCTTTGAAAATTGTAGAGGATGTTTTTTTACATAATAAAAATTTTACGGGGTGGTTCCAACTTTAACGGTTGTTGAGTTACGACGAAAAACCTGCGATATTACTGGGTAAAACCGAGCTGATTGGCGCGTTTTTTTCTTACGGCCGTACGCGAAGGAAAATCGTCGCGGGAAAAACGCCATCTTTACGAATTTTGACGAGATCTATCGGAAAATCGACATTTCGAAACCCGGAAAAGTTTCCTTCCGGGTGAAAAATTCCGGATTTTTAGGGTTTTTTGCGATTTTATCGGAAACGAATAGATCGATTTTTCTCAATCTCTCCTAAAATATTCGTCAAATTAATATCGATTATCTCACGCAAACCGCGGGAAAATCAAAATTTCCTTCGCGGAGTTATGAGATATATAATACAAATTTGTTAAGCGTAGTTTTTTCCAACTAACAAAACAAACTGCATATGTTTATCTTGAACAGTTCAAAAGTTTTAGGGGTAAATCTAAGTCGCGAACATGAGACTCGAGCGACGGATTAATGGTTCAAATTCGCGCAGCAAAGGGATTCCCGAAACCGGTCTCTCCGTAGAGTACAGGGACGGATCGAGAAGGAATTACTTTATGAATAAATACATTATTATCTTCGAAACGGAAGGTTTACGAAAATTTTACAAGATACAGAAATTGTTTAGAAATGATTTTTCTATCGAACGGTATATTTTCCGAACCTCGCGAACAAGCCGTAACAAAAATCGTTTTTCCGGAAAATTCAAAATCAAATATCTCCTAAGCCGTTAGATTTACGAAATTTTTTCAAACTAGGTGATTTGTAGGGATTATTTTTTTACATCGAATAGTAATTTACAAATTTTTATTCGACAATTAGTTTTTGAGTTATTAGAAAAGGTTTAATTTTAATTAGTCATAATTAAAATTATCACGCTCAAATATCGAAAACTATTAGGTTTACGAAAATATTACAAAATACAAATTTGTTAAGCGTAGTTTTTTCAAACTAACAAAACAAACCGCATATTTTTAACTTGAACCGTGAGAGGGCATTTTACTTTGAAACGTTAACTTGAAGCGGTCGAGAGTGGGGTGTGCAATGTGCATTAATATTTTGGCATTTTGGATTTTGGCCGAGCGATTATTAGCATTAGCATATGTTAGAAATGGGGACGGCACTGCGATGGATATTTATTTAAAACGAAAGAATTGTATCGAAAATGTATGATTCACGGAGGGACTAGTTTTTATGTTGATAAGGTGGAATCGGATGATGTATTACTTTACTTTGTTATTTTGTTCTTGGGTGTTAATAAAGAAAGACTTACAATTATTTATTTTTTGGGGTGCGTTTATAAACCTTATTTCATTTGAAGCGAACAAATTTTTGGATTTGGACGCTATTATCAAAGTTTTATTAACAATTACGGCTAATAAACTTTTGAGCTTACAATTAGTGATTTGTGATAATGAAGCAGTAGTGTATAGTTGTATGGTAGAGTGTATAATAGTGGTAGTAATTGCCTGACTAAGTGACAAGACCACCAAAAGATTTAATTGCAACAATTGACGACCTGGCAACGGGTCAGTGTCCCAAGAAAGGGCGCGTTAGCGCCCTTTCCAATCATTCTGCGAGTTCTTGTAATATTTTCGTAAACCTAATAGTTTTCGATATTTGAGCGTGATAATTTTTATTATGACTAATTAAAATTAAACCTTTTCTAATAACTCAAAAACTAATTGTCGAATAAAAACTTGTAAATTACTATTCGATGTAAAAAAATATTCCCTACAAATCACCTAGTTTGAAAAAATTTCGTAAATCTAACGGTTTAGGAGATATTTGATTTTGAATTTTCCCGAAAAAACGATTTTTGTTACGGCTTGTTCGCGAGGTTCGGAAAATATACCGTTCGATAGAAAAATCAATTCTAAACAATTTCTGTATCTTGTAAAATTTTCGTAAACCTTCCGTTTCGGAGATATTAATGTATTTATTCACAAAGTAATTCCTTCTCGATCCGTCCCTGTTCTCTACGGAGAGAACGGTTTCGGGAATCCCTGTGCTGCGCGAATTTGAACCATAAATCCGTCGCTCGAGTCTCATGTTCACGACTTAGATTTACCCCTATAACTTTTGAACTGTTCAAGATAAACATATGCAGTTTGTTTTGTTAGTTGGAAAAAACTACGCTTAACATATTTGTATTCTTGTAAAATTATCGTAAACCTAATAGTTTTCGAGATTTGAGCGTGTAAATAATAAAGAATTTAATTATAATTAAATTATTTTTGCCATAACTCCGCGAAGGAAATTTTGATTTTCCCGCGGTTTGCGTGAGATAATCGATATTAATTTGACGAATATTTTAGGAGAGATTAAGAAAAATCGATCTCTTCGTTTCCGATAAAATCGCAAAAAACCCTAAAAATACCCTAAAAATCCGGAATTTTTCACCCGGAAGGAAACTTTTCCGGGTTTCGAAATGTCGATTTTCCGATAGATCTCGTCAAAATTCGTAAAGATGGCGTTTTTCCCGCGAAGATTTTCCTTCGCGTACGGCCGTAAGAAAAAAACGCCAATCAGCTCGGTTTTACTCAGCAATATCGCAGTTTTTTCCTCGTAACTCAATAACCGTTAAAGTTGGAACCACCCCGTAAACTTTTTATTATGTAAAAAAACATCCTCTACAATTTTCAAAGAATAATTTTTTTTTCGAAATCGCATCTTTTTTCGAGTTATTTCGACTTTTTGTCAATCGCGTTTATTTTAAAAAATCGATATCGTGCTATAAATCGGAAACCACTCAAAATCGAATCACCCCATCTACATATATTATACAAAATACTATTCTTTACAATTTTCGATACTTGAGAAATTTTCAAAAAACGGCTAGTTTTGGAGTAATTGTAAATTATAAATTTTTCGTTCGCGAAGGAAAGTTTGTTTTTTATCGTTATAACTCAAAAACGGTTCAAAATAGAATAACCCCTTATATGTCCTATTATAGAGAAAAACGTTCTCTACAATTTTCGAAGAATAATTTTTTTTTCGAAATCGCATCTTTTTTCGAGATATTTCAATTTTTTGCCGAAATTGCGAAAATGACAATTTGTTTTTCCTATAACTCCGGTAAATGGATTTTCCCGGATATGCGGTTTGCGTGAGGTGATTGGTAATATATTAAAGAATATTTTGGGAAATTTTAAAGAAAATCGTTGGAAGATTTTCGGAGAAAATCCCGAAAAACCTCAAAAATACCCCAAAAATCCGGTTTTTCACCCGAAAGGAAACTTTTCCGGGTTTCGAAATGTCGATTTTCCGATAGATCTCGTCGAGTTACGTAGGATGGCGTTTTTTCCGCGACGATTTTCCTTCGCGTTTGGCCGTAAAAAATAAAACACGCCAATGAGTCAGTGAATGAATGGATTCTTTCGGTTTCAGCTGTATAGTTAGTAGGACTCGCAGAATGGTTGGAAAGGGCGCTAACGCGCCCTTTCTTGGGACACTGACCCGTTGCCAGGTCGTCAATTGTTGCAATTAAATGTTTTGGTGGTCTTGCTTGTCACTTAGTCAGGCAATCACTACCACCATATACACTCTACTATACAACCATACACTACTGCTTCACTATCACAAATCACTAATGGAGAAGACCACGACTTTTTTTTTAATTTTTTTTTCAAAACCGTGTGTTCTAAGAAGGCGCGTAATGAAATTTTTATTTTTTTCTGTTGCCAAATAAGGCCGCAATTAATTTTTAAAGTTTGAAAAACGTCACACAATCGTCATACGTTCGGCTCCAATCCAAGCGAGAGTTGCAAAGAGAAGTCACATTTGGCAAGTTTGCCACGTTTCCTATTACTCTTCTATACTCCGCAAAATGTGCGTTTTTTGTATATTTATTGCAATAAACATTTTCTGATTGATCCATTTCTTCCATTACCTAATGGATAATTCGATATATTAATATAGAAGTAACATCTTCATCTGTATAAATTGTAACCGATTTTCTTGTTAAAAACACAAATAATGGTCCTGAAAAATTCATTTGGCAACATTCTTGTCAACGTCAATATTATCAGTAAAGTGTTTTGTGCCGAACTGCAATTCGTGTAAGTTGTTTTGTGCATTTTTCAGAAAAATCTGACAAATGACAGTATGATTTTTGTTCGTTTGTGTATTCTTTGTTACTGCGTTCGAAAATTCATATTATTTAGTATACAACAAGACGTGAGTGGTTTATGATTGGTTGATGACTTATGAGTCAGAACCCGAAATTTTTAAATTTCGAAGGGCTATATCTTTTTAATTATAACACCTTTTGAGCAACTGAAAACGGTTTTGAGCTCTAATAAATCATTTCTAATAGTATATTTTGTCGAAATCTGCATATCTCACATCGTGGTCTTCTCCATTGTAAGCTCAAAAGTTTATTAGCTATATTTGTTAATAAAACTTTGATAATAGCGTCCAAATCCAAAAATTTGTTCGCTTCAAATCAAATAAGGTTTATAAACGCACCCCGAAAAATAAATAATTGTACGTCTTTCTTTATTAACACCCAAGAACAAAATAACAAAGTAAAGTAAAACATCATCCGATTCCACCTTATCAACCTAAAAACTAGTCCCACCGTGAATCATTCATTTTCGATACAATTCTTTCGTTTTAAATAAATATCCATCGCAGTGCCGTCCCCATTTCTAACATATTAGCTAATGCTAATAATCGCTCGGCCAAAATCCAAAATGCCAAAATATTAATGCACATTGCACATCCCTCTCTCGACCGCTTCAAGTTAACGTTTCAAAGTAAAATGCTCTCTCACGGTTCAAGTTAAAAATATGCGGTTTGTTTTGTTAGTTTGAAAAAACTACGCTTAACAAATTTGTATTCTTGTAATATTTTCGAAAACCTAATAGTTTTCGATATTTGAGCGTGATAATTTTAATTATGTCTAATTAAAATTAAACCTTATCTAATAACTCAAAAACTAATTGTCGAATAAAAATTTGTAAATTACTATTCGATGTAAAAAAATAATCCCTACAAATCACCTAGTTTGAAAAAATTTCGTAAACCTAACGGTTTAGGAGATATTTGATTTTGAATTTTCCGGAAAAAACGATTTTTGTTACGGCTTGTTCGCGAGGTTCGGAAAATATACCGTTCGATAGAAAAAATAATTGTAAACAATTTCTGTTTCTTGTAAAATTTTCGTAAACCTTCCGTTTCGGAGATATTAATGTATTTATTCATAAAGAAATTCCTTCTCGATTCGTCCCTGTTCTCTACGGAGAGAACGGTTTCGGGAATCCCTTTGCTGCGCGAATTTGAACCATAAATCTGTCGCTCGAGTCTCATGTTCACGACTTAGATTTACCCCTATAACTTTTGAACTGTTCAAGATAAACATATGCAGTTTGTTAGTTTGTTAGTTTGTTAGTTGGAAAAACTACGCTTAACAAATTTGTATTCTTGTAAAATTATCGTAAACTTAATAGTTTTCGAGATTTGAGCGTGTAAATAATAATGAATTTAATTATAATTAAATTATTTTTGCCATAACTCCGCGAAGGAAATTTTGATTTTCCCGCGGTTTGCGTGAGATAATCGATATTAATTTGACGAATATTTTAGGAGAGATTGAGAAAAATCGATCTCTTCGTTTCCGATAAAATCGCAAAAAACCCTAAAAATACCCTAAAAATCCGGAATTTTTCACCCGGAAGGAAACTTTTCCGGGTTTCGAAATGTCGATTTTCCGATAGATCTCGTCAAAATTCGTAAAGATGGCGTTTTTCCCGCGACGATTTTCCTTCGCGTACGGCCGTAAGAAAGAAACACGCCAATCAGCTCGGTTTTACCCAGCAATATCGCAGGTTTTTCGTCGTAACTCAACAACCGTTAAAGTTGGAACCACCCCGTAAACTTTTTATTATGTAAAAAAATATCCTCTACAATTTTCAAAGAATAAATTTTTTTTCGAAATCGCATCTTTTTTCGAGTTATTTCGACTTTTTGTCAATTGCGTTTATTTTAAAAAATCGATATCGCGCTATAAATCGGAAACCGCTCAAAATCAAATCACCCCATCCACATATATTATACAAAATACTATTCTTTACAAATTTCGATTCTTGAGAAATTTTCAAAAAACGGCTAGTTTTTGAGTAATTGTAAAATATAAATTTTTCGTTCGCGAAGGAAAGTTTGTTTTTTATCGTTATAACTCAAAAACGGTTCAAAATAGAATAACCCCTTATATGTCCTATTATAGAGAAAAACGTTCTCTACAATTTTCGAAGAATAAAATTTTTTTCGAAATCGCATCTTTTTTCGAGATATTTCAATTTTTTTGCCGAAATTGCGAAAATGACAATTTGTTTTTCCTATAACTCCGGTAAATGGATTTTCCCCGATATGCGGTTTGCGTGAGGTGATTGGTAATATATTAAAGAATATTTTGGAAAATTTTAAAGAAAATCGTTGGAAGATTTTCGGAGAAAATCCCGAAAAACCTCAAAAATACCCCAAAAATCCGGTTTTTCACCCGGAAGGAAACTTTTCCGGGTTTCGAAATATCGATTTTCCGATAGATCTCGTCGAGTTACGTCGGATAGCGTTTTTTCCGCGACGATTTTCCTTCGCGTTTGGCCGTAAAAAAAAAAACACGCCAATGAGTCAGTGAATGAATGGATTCTTTCGGTTTCAGCTTTATAGTTAGTAGGACTCGCAGAATGGTTGGAAAGGGCGCTAACGCGCCCTTTCTTGGGACACTGACCCGTTGCCAGGTCATCAATTGTTGCAATTAAATCTTTTGGTGGTCTTGTCAGTTAGTCAGGCAATCACTGCCACTATATACACTCTACTATACAACCATACACTACTGCTTCACTATCACAAATCACTAATTGTAAGCTCAAAAGTTTATTAGCCGTAATTGTTAATAAAACTTTGATAATAGCGTCCAAATCCAAAAATTTGTTCGCTTCAAATCAAATAAGGTTTATTATAAACGCACCCCGAAAAATAAATAATTGTAAGTCTTTCTTTATTAACACCCAAGAAAGAAGCAACAAAGTAAAGTAATACATCATCCGATTCCACCTTATCAACCTAAAAACTAGTCCCTCCGTGAATCATAAATTTTCGATACAATTCTTTCGTTTTAAATAAATATCCATCGCAGTGCCGTCCCCATTTCTAACATATGCTAATGCTAATAATCGCACACACCCCTCTCTCGCACGGTTCAAGTTAAAAATATGCGGTTTGTTTTGTTAGTTTAAAAAAACTACGCTTAACAAATTTGTATTCTTGTAATATTTTCGTAAACCTAATAGTTTTCGATATTTGAGCGTGATAATTTTAATTATGACTAATTAAAATTAAACCTTTTCTAATAACTCAAAAACTAATTGTCGAATAAAAATTTGTAAATTACTATTCGATGTAAAAAAATAATCCCTACAAATCACCTAGTTTGAAAAAATTTCGTAAATCTAACGGCTTAGGAGATATTTGATTTTGAATTTTCCGGAAAAACGATTTTTGTTACGGCTTGTTCGCGAGGTTCGGAAAATATACCGTTCGATAGAAAAATCAATTCTAAACAATTTCTGTATCTTGTAAAATTTTCGTAAACCTTCCGTTTCGAAGATAATAATGTATTTATTCATAAAGTAATTCCTTCTCGATCCGTCCCTGTACTCTACGGAGAGACCGGTTTCGGGAATCCCTTTGCTGCGCGAATTTGAACCATTAATCCGTCGCTCGAGTCTCATGTTCGCGACTTAGATTTACCCCTAAAACTTTTGAACTGTTCAAGATAAACATATGCAGTTTGTTTTGTTAGTTGGAAAAAACTACGCTTAACAAATTTGTATTCTTGTAAAATTATCGTAAACCTAATAGTTTTCGAGATTTGAGCGTGTAAATAATAAAGAATTTAATTATAATTAAATTATTTTTGCCATAACTCCGCGAAGGAAATTTTGATTTTCCCGCGGTTTGCGTGAGATAATCGATATTAATTTGACGAATATTTTAGGAGAGATTGAGAAAAATCGATCTCTTCGTTTCCGATAAAATCGTAAAAAACCCTAAAAATACCCTAAAAATCCGGAATTTTTCACCCGGAAGGAAACTTTTCCGGGTTTCGAAATGTCGATTTTCCGATAGATCTCGTCAAAATTCGTAAATATGGCGTTTTTTCCCGCGACGATTTTCCTTCGCGTACGGCCGTAAGGAAAAAACACGCCAATCAGCTTGGTTTTACCCAGCAATATCGCAGGTTTTTCGTCGTAACTCAACAACCGTTAAAGTTGGAACCACCCCGTAAACTTTTTATTATGTAAAAAAACATCCTCTACAATTTTCAAAGAATAAATTTTTTTTCGAAATCGCATCTTTTTTCGAGTTATTTCGACTTTTTGTCAATTGCGTTTATTTAAAAAAATCGATATCGCGCTATAAATCGGAAACCGCTCAAAATTGAATCACCCCATCCACATATATTATACAAAATACTATTCTTTACAAATTTCGATTCTTGAGAAATTTTCAAAAAACGGCTAGTTTTCGAGTAATTGTAAAATATAAATTTTTCGTTCGCGAAGGAAAGTTTGTTTTTTATCGTTATAACTCAAAAACGGTTCAAAATGGAATAACCCCTTATATGTCCTATTATAGAGAAAAACGTTCTCTACAATTTTCGAAGAATAAAATTTTTTTCGAAATCGCATCTTTTCTCGAGATATTTCAATTTTTTTGCCGAAATTGCGAAAATGACAATTTGTTTTTCCTATAACTCCGGTAAATGGATTTTCCCCGATATGCGGTTTGCGTGAGGTGATTGGTAATATATTAAAGAATATTTTGGAAAATTTTAAAGAAAATCGTCGGAAGATTTTCGGAGAAAATCCCGAAAAACCTCAAAAATACCCCAAAAATCCGGTTTTTCACCCGGAAGGAAACTTTTCCGGGTTTCGAAATATCGATTTTCCGATAGATCTCGTCGAGTTACGTCGGATAGCGTTTTTTCCGCGACGATTTTCCTTCGCGTTTGGCCGTAAAAAAAAAAAAACACGCCAATGAGTCAGTGAATGAATGAGTGAATGGATTCTTTCGGTTTCAGTTGTATAGTTAGTAGGATTTGCATTTTATAATTATTAAGGAAACGAAACGGTTAACAAAATTTTCAATAACGCCACTATAGGTAATATATTCGAAGAATTCCAAATATCCAAGATTTTTTGCTCTACGATTAAAAATAAGCGAGTTATGAGCAAACAAAATAAAAATATGGAATTATTTGCATTTTACAATTATTAAGGAAACGAAACGGTTAACAAAATTTTCAATAATGCCACTATAGGTAATAACTTCGAAGAATTCCAAATATCCAAGATTTTTTGCTCTACGATTAAAAATAAGCGAGTTATGAGCAAACAAAATAAAAATATGGAATTATTTGCATTTTACAATTATTAAGGAAACGAAACGGTTAACAAAATTTTCAATAACGCTACTATAGGTAATAAATTCGAAGAATTCCAAATATCCAAGATTTTTTGCTCTACGATTAAAAATAAGCGAGTTACGAGCAAACAAAATAAAAATATGGAATTATTTGCATTTTACAATTATTAAGGAAACGAAACGGTTAACAAAATTTTCAATAACGCCACTATAGGTAATAAATTCGAAGAATTCCAAATATCCAAGATTTTTTGCTCTACGATTAAAAATAAGCGAGTTACGAGCAAACAAAATAAAAATATGGAATTATTTGCATTTTACAATTATTAAGGAAACGAAACGGTTAACAAAATTTTCAATAACGCCACTATAGGTAATAAATTCGAAGAATTCCAAATATCCAAGATTTTTTGCTCTACGATTAAAAATAAGCGAGTTACGAGCAAACAAAATAAAAATATGGAATTATTTGCATTTTACAATTATTAAGGAAACGAAACGGTTAACAAAATTTTCAATAACGCCACTATAGGTAATAAATTCGAAGAATTCCAAATATCCAAGATTTTTTGCTCTACGATTAAAAATAAGCGAGTTACGAGCAAACAAAATAAAAATATGGAATTATTTGCATTTTACAATTATTAAGGAAACGAAACGGTTAACAAAATTTTCAATAATGCCACTATAGGTAATAAATTCGAAGAATTCCAAATATCCAAGATTTTTTGCTCTACGATTAAAAATAAGCGAGTTACGAGCAAACAAAATAAAAATATGGAATTATTTGCATTTTACAATTATTAAGGAAACGAAACGGTTAACAAAATTTTCAATAACGCCACTATAGGTAATAAATTCGAAGAACTCCAAATATCCAAAATTTTTTGCTCTACGATTAAAAATAAACGAGTTACGAGCAAACAAAATAAAAATATGGAATTATTTGCATTTTACAATTATTAAGGAAACGAAACGGTTAACAAAATTTTCAATAATGCCACTATAGGTAATAAATTCGAAGAATTCCAAATATCCAAGATTTTTTGCTCTACGATTAAAAATAAGCGAGTTATGAGCAAACAAAATAAAAATATGGAATTATTTGCATTTTACAATTATTAAGGAAACGAAACGGTTAACAAAATTTTCAATAACGCTACTATAGGTAATAAATTCGAAGAATTCCAAATATCCAAGATTTTTTGCTCTACGATTAAAAATAAGCGAGTTACGAGCAAACAAAATAAAAATATGGAATTATTTGCATTTTACAATTATTAAGGAAACGAAACGGTTAACAAAATTTTCAATAACGCCACTATAGGTAATAAATTCGAAGAATTCCAAATATCCAAGATTTTTTGCTCTACGATTAAAAATAAGCGAGTTACGAGCAAACAAAATAAAAATATGGAATTATTTGCATTTTACAATTATTAAGGAAACGAAACGGTTAACAAAATTTTCAATAACGCCACTATAGGTAATAAATTCGAAGAATTCCAAATATCCAAGATTTTTTGCTCTACGATTAAAAATAAGCGAGTTACGAGCAAACAAAATAAAAATATGGAATTATTTGCATTTTACAATTATTAAGGAAACGAAACGGTTAACAAAATTTTCAATAACGCCACTATAGGTAATAAATTCGAAGAATTCCAAATATCCAAGATTTTGTGCTCTACGATTAAAAATAAGCGAGTTACGAGCAAACAAAATAAAAATATGGAATTATTTGCATTTTACAATTATTAAGGAAACGAAACGGTTAACAAAATTTTCAATAATGCCACTATAGGTAATAAATTCGAAGAATTCCAAATATCCAAGATTTTTTGCTCTACGATTAAAAATAAGCGAGTTACGAGCAAACAAAATAAAAATATGGAATTATTTGCATTTTACAATTATTAAGGAAACGAAACGGTTAACAAAATTTTCAATAACGCCACTATAGGTAATAAATTCGAAGAATTCCAAATATCCAAGATTTTTTGCTCTACGATTAAAAATAAGCGAGTTACGAGCAAACAAAATAAAAATATGGAATTATTTGCATTTTACAATTATTAAGGAAACGAAACGGTTAACAAAATTTTCAATAACGCCACTATAGGTAATAAATTCGAAGAATTCCAAATATCCAAGATTTTTTGCTCTACGATTAAAAATAAGCGAGTTACGAGCAAACAAAATAAAAATATGGAATTATTTGCATTTTACAATTATTAAGGAAACGAAACGGTTAACAAAATTTTCAATAACGCCACTATAGGTAATAAATTCGAAGAATTCCAAATATCCAAGATTTTTTGCTCTACGATTAAAAATAAGCGAGTTACGAGCAAACAAAATAAAAATATGGAATTATTTGCATTTTACAATTATTAAGGAAACGAAACGGTTAACAAAATTTTCAATAATGCCACTATAGGTAATAAATTCGAAGAATTCCAAATATCCAAGATTTTTTGCTCTACGATTAAAAATAAGCGAGTTACGAGCAAACAAAATAAAAATATGGAATTATTTGCATTTTACAATTATTAAGGAAACGAAACGGTTAACAAAATTTTCAATAACGCCACTATAGGTAATAAATTCGAAGAATTCCAAATATCCAAAATTTTTTGCTCTACGATTAAAAATAAGCGAGTTACGAGCAAACAAAATAAAAATATGGAATTATTTGCATTTTACAATTATTAAGGAAACGAAACCGTTAACAAAATTTTCAATAATGCCACTATAGGTAATAAATTCGAAGAATTCCAAATATCCAAGATTTTTTGCTCTACGATTAAAAATAAGCGAGTTACGAGCAAACAAAATTAAAATATGGAATTATTTGCATTTTACAATTATTAAGAAAACGAAACGGTTAACAAAATTTTCAATAACGACACTATAGGTAATAAATTCGAAGAATTCCAAATATCCAAGATTTTTTGCTCTACGATTAAAAATAAGCGAGTTATGAGCAAACAAAATAAAAATATGGAATTATTTGCATTTTACAATTATTAAGGAAACGAAACGGTTAACAAAATTTTCAATAACGCCACTATAGGTAATTCGGAGTATTCCAAATATCCAAGATTTTTTGCTCTACGATTAAAAATAAGCGAGTTACGAGCAAACAAAATAAAAATATGGAATTATTTGCATTTTACTATTATTAAGGAAACGAAACGGTTAACAAAATTTTCAATAACGCCACTATAGGTAATAAATTCGGAGAATTCCAAATATCCTAGATTTTTTGCTCTACGATTAAAAATAAGCGAGTTACGAGCAAACAAAATAAAAATATGGAATTATTTGCATTTTACAATTATTAAGGAAACGAAACGGTTAACAAAATTTTCAATAACGCCACTATAGGTAATAAATTCGAAGAATTCCAAATATCCAAGATTTTTTGCTCTACGATTAAAAATAAGCGAGTTACGAGCAAACAAAATAAAAATATGGAATTATTTGCATTTTACAATTATTAAGGAAACGAAACGGTTAACAAAATCTTCAATAACGCCACTATACGTAATAAATTCGAAGAATTCCAAATATCCAAGATTTTTTGCTCTACGATTAAAAATAAGCGAGTTACGAGCAAACACAATAAAAATATGGAATTATTTGCATTTTACAATTATTAAGGAAACGAAACGGTTAACAAAATTTTCAATAACGCCACTATAGGTAATAAATTCGGAGAATTCCAAATATCCTAGATTTTTCGCTCTACGATTAAAAATAAGCGAGTTACGAGCAAACAAAATAAAAATATGGAATTATTTGCATTTTACAATTATTAATGAAACGAAACGGTTAACAAAATCTTCAATAACGCCACTATACGTAATAAATTCGAAGAATTCCAAATATCCAAGATTTTTTGCTCTACGATTAAAAATAAGCGAGTTACGAGCAAACAAAATAAAAATATGGAATTATTTGCATTTTACAATTATTAAGGAAACGAAACGGTTAACAAAATTGTCAATAACGCCACTATAGGTAATAAATTCGAAGAATTCCAAATATCCAAGATTTTTAGCTCTACGATTAAAAACAAGCGAGTTACGAGCAAACAAAATAAATATATGGAATTATTTGCATTTTACAATTATTAAGGAAACGAAACGGTTAACAAAATTTTCAATAACGCCACTCTAGGTAATAAATTCGAAGAATTCCAAATATCCAAGATTTTTTGTTTTACGATTAAAAATAAGCGAATTACGAGCAAACAAAATAAAAATAAGGAATTATTTGCCTTTTACAATTATTAAGGAAACGAAACGGTTAACAAAATTTTCAATAACGCCACTATAGGTAATAAATTCGGAGAATTCCAAATATCCTACATTTTTCGCTCTACGATTAAAAATAAGCGAGTTACGAGCAAACAAAATAAAAATATGGAATTATTTGCATTTTACAATTATTAAGGAAACGAAACGGTTAACAAAATTTTCAATAACGCCACTATAGGTAATAAATTCGAAGAATTCCAAATATCCAAGATTTTTTGCTCTACGATTAAAAATAAGCGAGTTACGAGCAAACACAATAAAAATATGGAATTATTTGCATTTTACAATTATTAAGGAAACGAAACGGTTAACAAAATTTTCAATAACGCCACTATAGGTAATAAATTCGGAGTATTCCAAATATCCAAGATTTTTTGCTCTACGATTAAAAATAAGCGAGTTACGAGCAAACAAAATAAAAATATGGAATTATTTGCATTTTACTATTATTAAGGAAACGAAACGGTTAACAAAATTTTCAATAACGCCACTATAGGTAATAAATTCGGAGAATTCCAAATATCCTAGATTTTTTGCTCTACGATTAAAAATAAGCGAGTTACGAGCAAACAAAATAAAAATATGGAATTATTTGCATTTTACAATTATTAAGGAAACGAAACGGTTAACAAAATTTTCAATAACGCCACTATAGGTAATAAATTCGAAGAATTCCAAATATCCAAGATTTTTTGCTCTACGATTAAAAATAAGCGAGTTACGAGCAAACAAAATAAAAATATGGAATTATTTGCATTTTACAATTATTAAGGAAACGAAACGGTTAACAAAATCTTCAATAACGCCACTATACGTAATAAATTCGAAGAATTCCAAATATCCAAGATTTTTTGCTCTACGATTAAAAATAAGCGAGTTACGAGCAAACACAATAAAAATATGGAATTATTTGCATTTTACAATTATTAAGGAAACGAAACGGTTAACAAAATTTTCAATAACGCCACTATAGGTAATAAATTCGGAGTATTCCAAATATCCAAGATTTTTTGCTCTACGATTAAAAATAAGCGAGTTACGAGCAAACACAATAAAAATATGGAATTATTTGCATTTTACAATTATTAAGGAAACGAAACGGTTAACAAAATTTTCAATAACGCCACTATAGGTAATAAATTCGGAGAATTCCAAATATCCTAGATTTTTCGCTCTACGATTAAAAATAAGCGAGTTACGAGCAAACAAAATAAAAATATGGAATTATTTGCATTTTACAATTATTAAGGAAACGAAACGGTTAACAAAATTTTCAATAACGCCACTATAGGTAATAAATTCGAAGAATTCCAAATATCCAAGATTTTTTGCTCTACGATTAAAAACAAGCGAGTTACGAGCAAACAAAATAAATATATGGAATTATTTGCATTTTACAATTATTAAGGAAACGAAACGGTTAACAAAATTTTCAATAACGCCACTATAGGTAATAAATTCGGAGAATTCCAAATATCCTAGATTTTTTGCTCTACGATTAAAAATAAGCGAGTTACGAGCAAACACAATAAAAATATGGAATTATTTGCATTTTACAATTATTAAGGAAACGAAACGGTTAACAAAATTTTCAATAACGCCACTATAGGTAATAAATTCGGAGAATTCCAAATATCCTAGATTTTTCGCTCTACGATTAAAAATAAGCGAGTTACGAGCAAACAAAATAAAAATATGGAATTATTTGCATTTTACAATTATTAAGGAAACGAAACGGTTAACAAAATCTTCAATAACGCCACTATACGTAATAAATTCGAAGAATTCCAAATATCCAAGATTTTTAGCTCTACGATTAAAAACAAGCGAGTTACGAGCAAACAAAATAAATATATGGAATTATTTGCATTTTACAATTATTAAGGAAACGAAACGGTTAACAAAATTTTCAATAACGCCACTATAGGTAATAAATTCGAAGAATTCCAAATATCCAAGATTTTTTGTTTTACGATTAAAAATAAGCGAATTACGAGCAAACAAAATAAAAATAAGGAATTATTTGCCTTTTACAATTATTAAGGAAACGAAACGGTTAACAAAATTTTCAATAACGCCACCATAGGTAATAAATTCGAAGAATTCCAAATATCCAAGATTTTTTGCTCTACGATAAAAAATAAGCGAGTTACGAGCAAACAAAATAAAAATATGGAATTATTTGCATTTTACTATTATTAAGGAAACGAAACGGTTAACAAAATTTTCAATAACTCCACTATAGGTAATAAATTCGAAGAATTCCAAATATCCAAGATTTTTTGCTCTACGATTAAAAATAAGCGAGTTACGAGCAAACACAATAAAAATATGGAATTATTTGCATTTTACAATTATTAAGGAAACGAAACGGTTAACAAAATTTTCAATAACGCCACTATAGGTAATAAATTCGGAGTATTCCAAATATCCAAGATTTTTTGCTCTACGATTAAAAATAAGCGAGTTACGAGCAAACAAAATAAAAATATGGAATTATTTGCATTTTACTATTATTAACGAAACGAAACGGTTAACAAAATTTTCAATAACTCCACTATAGGTAATAAATTCGAAGAATTCCAAATATCCAAGATTTTTTGCTCTACGATTAAAAATAAGCGAGTTACGAGCAAACACAATAAAAATATGGAATTATTTGCATTTTACAATTATTAAGGAAACGAAACGGTTAACAAAATTTTCAATAACGCCACTATAGGTAATAAATTCGGAGAATTCCAAATATCCTAGATTTTTCGCTCTACGATTAAAAATAAGCGAGTTACGAGCAAACAAAATAAAAATATGGAATTATTTGCATTTTACAATTATTAAGGAAACGAAACGGTTAACAAAATTTTCAATAACGCCACTATAGGTAATAAATTCGAAGAATTCCAAATATCCAAGATTTTTTGCTCTACGATTAAAAATAAGCGAGTTACGAGCAAACACAATAAAAATATGGAATTATTTGCATTATACAATTATTAAGGAAACGAAACGGTTAACAAAATTTTCAATAACGCCACTATAGGTAATAAATTCGGAGTATTCCAAATATCCAAGATTTTTTGCTCTACGATTAAAAATAAGCGAGTTACGAGCAAACAAAATAAAAATATGGAATTATTTGCATTTTACTATTATTAAGGAAACGAAACGGTTAACAAAATTTTCAATAACGCCACTATAGGTAATAAATTCGGAGAATTCCAAATATCCTAGATTTTTTGCTCTACGATTAAAAATAAGCGAGTTACGAGCAAACAAAATAAAAATATGGAATTATTTGCATTTTACAATTATTAAGGAAACGAAACGGTTAACAAAATTTTCAATAACGCCACTATAGGTAATAAATTCGAAGAATTCCAAATATCCAAGATTTTTTGCTCTACGATTAAAAATAAGCGAGTTACGAGCAAACAAAATAAAAATATGGAATTATTTGCATTTTACAATTATTAAGGAAACGAAACGGTTAACAAAATCTTCAATAACGCCACTATATGTAATAAATTCGAAGAATTCCAAATATCCAAGATTTTTTGCTCTACGATTAAAAATAAGCGAGTTACGAGCAAACACAATAAAAATATGGAATTATTTGCATTTTACAATTATTAAGGAAACGAAACGGTTAACAAAATTTTCAATAACGCCACTATAGGTAATAAATTCGGAGTATTCCAAATATCCAAGATTTTTTTGCTCTACGATTAAAAATAAGCGAGTTACGAGCAAACACAATAAAAATATGGAATTATTTGCATTTTACAATTATTAAGGAAACGAAACGGTTAACAAAATTTTCAATAACGCCACTATAGGTAATAAATTCGGAGAATTCCAAATATCCTAGATTTTTCGCTCTACGATTAAAAATAAGCGAGTTACGAGCAAACAAAATAAAAATATGGAATTATTTGCATTTTACAATTATTAAGGAAACGAAACGGTTAACAAAATTTTCAATAACGCCACTATAGGTAATAAATTCGAAGAATTCCAAATATCCAAGATTTTTTGCTCTACGATTAAAAATAAGCGAGTTACGAGCAAACAAAATAAAAATATGGAATTATTTGCATTTTACAATTATTAAGGAAACGAAACGGTTAACAAAATCTTCAATAACGCCACTATACGTAATAAATTCGAAGAATTCCAAATATCCAAGATTTTTTGCTCTACGATTAAAAATAAGCGAGTTACGAGCAAACAAAATAAAAATATGGAATTATTTGCATTTTACAATTATTAAGGAAACGAAACGGTTAAAAAAATTTTCAATAACGCCACTATAGGTAAAAAATTCGAAGAATTCCAAATATCCAAGATTTTTTGCTCTACGATTAAAAATAAGCGAGTTACGAGCAAACAAAATAAAAATATGGAATTATTTGCATTTTACTATTATTAAGGAAACGAAACGGTTAACAAAATTTTCAATAACGCCACTATAGGTAATAAATTCGGAGAATTCCAAATATCCTAGATTTTTTGCTCTACGATTAAAAATAAGCGAGTTACGAGCAAACAAAATAAAAATATGGAATTATTTGCATTTTACAATTATTAAGGAAACGAAACGGTTAACAAAATTTTCAATAACGCCACTATAGGTAATAAATTCGAAGAATTCCAAATATCCAAGATTTTTTGCTCTACGATTAAAAATAAGCGAGTTACGAGCAAACAAAATAAAAATATGGAATTATTTGCATTTTACAATTATTAAGGAAACGAAACGGTTAACAAAATCTTCAATAACGCCACTATATGTAATAAATTCGAAGAATTCCAAATATCCAAGATTTTTTGCTCTACGATTAAAAATAAGCGAGTTACGAGCAAACACAATAAAAATATGGAATTATTTGCATTTTACAATTATTAAGGAAACGAAACGGTTAACAAAATTTTCAATAACGCCACTATAGGTAATAAATTCGGAGTATTCCAAATATCCAAGATTTTTTTGCTCTACGATTAAAAATAAGCGAGTTACGAGCAAACACAATAAAAATATGGAATTATTTGCATTTTACAATTATTAAGGAAACGAAACGGTTAACAAAATTTTCAATAACGCCACTATAGGTAATAAATTCGGAGAATTCCAAATATCCTAGATTTTTCGCTCTACGATTAAAAATAAGCGAGTTACGAGCAAACAAAATAAAAATATGGAATTATTTGCATTTTACAATTATTAAGGAAACGAAACGGTTAACAAAATTTTCAATAACGCCACTATAGGTAATAAATTCGAAGAATTCCAAATATCCAAGATTTTTTGCTCTACGATTAAAAATAAGCGAGTTACGAGCAAACAAAATAAAAATATGGAATTATTTGCATTTTACAATTATTAAGGAAACGAAACGGTTAACAAAATCTTCAATAACGCCACTATACGTAATAAATTCGAAGAATTCCAAATATCCAAGATTTTTTGCTCTACGATTAAAAATAAGCGAGTTACGAGCAAACAAAATAAAAATATGGAATTATTTGCATTTTACAATTATTAAGGAAACGAAACGGTTAAAAAAATTTTCAATAACGCCACTATAGGTAAAAAATTCGAAGAATTCCAAATATCCAAGATTTTTTGCTCTACGATTAAAAATAAGCGAGTTACGAGCAAACAAAATAAAAATATGGAATTATTTGCATTTTACTATTATTAAGGAAACGAAACGGTTAACAAAATTTTCAATAACGCCACTATAGGTAATAAATTCGGAGAATTCCAAATATCCTAGATTTTTTGCTCTACGATTAAAAATAAGCGAGTTACGAGCAAACAAAATAAAAATATGGAATTATTTGCATTTTACAATTATTAAGGAAACGAAACGGTTAACAAAATTTTCAATAACGCCACTATAGGTAATAAATTCGAAGAATTCCAAATATCCAAGATTTTTTGCTCTACGATTAAAAATAAGCGAGTTACGAGCAAACAAAATAAAAATATGGAATTATTTGCATTTTACAATTATTAAGGAAACGAAACGGTTAACAAAATCTTCAATAACGCCACTATATGTAATAAATTCGAAGAATTCCAAATATCCAAGATTTTTTGCTCTACGATTAAAAATAAGCGAGTTACGAGCAAACACAATAAAAATATGGAATTATTTGCATTTTACAATTATTAAGGAAACGAAACGGTTAACAAAATTTTCAATAACGCCACTATAGGTAATAAATTCGGAGTATTCCAAATATCCAAGATTTTTTTGCTCTACGATTAAAAATAAGCGAGTTACGAGCAAACACAATAAAAATATGGAATTATTTGCATTTTACAATTATTAAGGAAACGAAACGGTTAACAAAATTTTCAATAACGCCACTATAGGTAATAAATTCGGAGAATTCCAAATATCCTAGATTTTTCGCTCTACGATTAAAAATAAGCGAGTTACGAGCAAACAAAATAAAAATATGGAATTATTTGCATTTTACAATTATTAAGGAAACGAAACGGTTAACAAAATTTTCAATAACGCCACTATAGGTAATAAATTCGAAGAATTCCAAATATCCAAGATTTTTTGCTCTACGATTAAAAATAAGCGAGTTACGAGCAAACAAAATAAAAATATGGAATTATTTGCATTATACAATTATTAAGGAAACGAAACGGTTAACAAAATCTTCAATAACGCCACTATACGTAATAAATTCGAAGAATTCCAAATATCCAAGATTTTTTGCTCTACGATTAAAAATAAGCGAGTTACGAGCAAACAAAATAAAAATATGGAATTATTTGCATTTTACAATTATTAAGGAAACGAAACGGTTAAAAAAATTTTCAATAACGCCACTATAGGTAAAAAATTCGAAGAATTCCAAATATCCAAGATTTTTTGCTCTACGATTAAAAATAAGATAGTTACGAGCAAACAAAATAAAAATATGGAATTATTTGCATTTTACAATTATTAAGGAAACGAAACGGTTAACAAAATTTTCAATAACGCCACTATACGTAATAAATTCGAAGAATTCCAAATATCCAAGATTTTTTGCTCTACGATTAAAAATAAGCGAGTTACGAGCAAACAAAATAAAAATATGGAATTATTTGCATTTTACAATTATTAAGGAAACGAAACGGTTAAAAAAATTTTCAATAACGCCACTATAGGTAAAAAATTCGAAGAATTCCAAATATCCAAGATTTTAGACTTCTAACAACGGAAAATTCTTCGAATTTTTCGAAAACGAAGTCTTATGATCTGGCTTTGTCGTCCGTCCGTCCGTCCGTCCGTCCGTCCGTCCGTCCGTCCGTCTGTCGCGAGTTTCAGCGGCTAAACGGTTATAGATAGAGACAAACGGACAACGGCATTCGATTCAGCATAGTCTCAAACCTCTCCCGTTTCAAAAAAAAAAAAAAAAAAAAAAAAAAAAAAAAAAAAAAAAAAAAAAAAAAAAAAAAAAAAAAAAAAAAAAAAAAAACTTAACGTTACATTAGTTAGAAGTCTCTCTACGGCGCACTGGGCCGTTCGTCCCACTTGTTTTGCTCTACGCTTAAAAATAAGCGAGTTACGAGCAAACAAAATAAAAATATGGAATTATTTGCATTTTACAATTATTAAGGAAACGAAACGGTTAACAAAATTTTCAATAACGCCACTATACGTCATAAATTCGAAGAATTCCAAATATCCAAGATTTTTTGCTCTACGATTAAAAATAAGATAGTTACGAGCAAACAAAATAAAAATATGGAATTATTTGCATTTTACAATTATTAAGGAAACGAAACGGTTAACAAAATTTTCAATAACGCCACTATACGTAATAAATTCGAAGAATTCCAAATATCCAAGATTTTTTGCTCTACGATTAAAAATAAGCGAGTTACGAGCAAACAAAATAAAAATATGGAATTATTTGCATTTTACAATTATTAAGGAAACGAAACGGTTAAAAAAATTTTCAATAACGCCACTATAGGTAAAAAATTCGAAGAATTCCAAATATCCAAGATTTTAGACTTCTAACAACGGAAAATTCTTCGAATTTTTCGAAAACGAAGTCTTATGATCTGGCTTTGTCGTCCGTCCGTCCGTCCGTCCGTCCGTCCGTCCGTCCGTCCGTCTGTCGCGAGTTTCAGCGGCTAAACGGTTATAGATAGAGACAAACGGACAACGGCATTCGATTCAGCATAGTCTCAAACCTCTCCCGTTTCAAAAAAAAAAAAAAAAAAAAAAAAAAAAAAAAAAAAAAAAAAAAAAAAAAAAAAAAAAAAAAACTTAACGTTACATTAGTTAGAAGTCTCTCTACGGCGCACTGGGCCGTTCGTCCCACTTGTTTTGCTCTACGCTTAAAAATAAGCGAGTTACGAGCAAACAAAATAAAAATATGGAATTATTTGCATTTTACAATTATTAAGGAAACGAAACGGTTAACAAAATTTTCAATAACGCCACTATACGTAATAAATTCGAAGAATTCCAAATATCCAAGATTTTTTGCTCTACGATTAAAAATAAGCGAGTTACGAGCAAACAAAATAAAAATATGGAATTATTTGCATTTTACAATTATTAAGGAAACGAAACGGTTAAAAAAATTTTCAATAACGCCACTATAGGTAATAAATACGAAGAATTCCAAATATCCAAGATTTTTTGCTCTACGATTAAAAATAAGCGAGTTACGAGCAAACAAAATAAAAATATGGAATTATTTGCATTTTACAATTATTAAGGAAACGAAACGGTTAACAAAATTTTCAATAACGCCACTATAGGTAATAAATTCGAAGAATTCCAAATATCCAAGATTTTTTTGTTCTACGATTAAAAATAAGCGAGTTACGAGCAAACAAAATAAAAATATGGAATTATTTGCATTTTACAATTATTAAGGAAACGAAACGGTTAAAAAAATTTTCAATAACGCCACTATAGGTAAAAAATTCGAAGAATTCCAAATATCCAAGATTTTTTGCTCTACGATTAAAAACAAGCGAGTTACGAGCAAACAAAATAAAAATATGGAATTATTTGCATTTTACAATTATTAAGGAAACGAAACGGTTAACAAAATTTTCAATAACGCCACTATAGGTAATAAATTCGAAGAATTCCAAATATCCAAGATTTTTTGCTCTACGATTAAAAATAAGATAGTTACGAGCAAACAAAATAAAAATATGGAATTATTTGCATTTTACAATTATTAAGGAAACGAAACGGTTAAAAAAATTTTCAATAACGCCACTATAGGTAAAAAATTCGAAGAATTCCAAATATCCAAGATTTTTTGCTCTACGATTAAAAATAAGATAGTTACGAGCAAACAAAATAAAAATATGGAATTATTTGCATTTTACAATTATTAAGGAAACGAAACGGTTAAAAAAATTTTCAATAACGCCACTATAGGTAAAAAATTCGAAGAATTCCAAATATCCAAGATTTTTTGCTCTACGATTAAAAACAAGCGAGTTACGAGCAAACAAAATAAAAATATGGAATTATTTGCATTTTACAATTATTAAGGAAACGAAACGGTTAACAAAATTTTCAATAACGCCACTATAGGTAATAAATTCGAAGAATTCCAAATATCCAAGATTTTTTGCTCTACGATTAAAAATAAGATAGTTACGAGCAAACAAAATAAAAATATGGAATTATTTGCATTTTACAATTATTAAGGAAACGAAACGGTTAACAAAATTTTCAATAACGCCACTATACGTAATAAATTCGAAGAATTCCAAATATCCAAGATTTTTTGCTCTACGATTAAAAATAAGCGAGTTACGATCAAACAAAATAAAAATATGGAATTATTTGCATTTTACAATTATTCAGGAAACGAAACGGTTAAAAAAATTTTCAATAACGCCACTATAGGTAAAAAATTCGAAGAATTCCAAATATCCAAGATTTTTTGCTCTACGATTAAAAATAAGCGAGTTACGAGCAAACAAAATAAAAATATGGAATTATTTGCATTTTACAATTATTAAGGAAACGAAACGGTTAACAAAATTTTCAATAACGCCACTATAGATAATAAATTCGAAGAATTCCAAATATCCAAGATTTTTTGCTCTACGATTAAAAATAAGCGAATTACGAGCAAACAAAATAAAAATAAGGAATTATTTGCATTTTACAATTATTAAGGAAACGAAACGGTTAACAAAATTTTCAATAACGCCACCATAGGTAATAAATTCGAAGAATTCCAAATATCCAAGATTTTTTGTTCTACGATTAAAAATAAGCGAGTTACGAGCAAACAAAATAAAAATATGGAATTATTTGCATTTTACAATTATTAAGGAAACGAAACGGTTAACAAAATTTTCAATAACGCCACTATAGGTAATAAATTCGAAGAATTCCAAATATCCAAGATTTTTTGCTCTACGATTAAAAACAAGCGAGTTTCGAGCAAATAAAATAAAAATATGGAATTATTTGCATTTTACAATTATTAAGGAAACGAAACGGTTAACAAAATTTTCAATAACGCCACTATAGGTAATAAATTCGAAGAATTCCAAATATCCAAGATTTTTTGCTCTACGATTAAAAATAAGCGAATTACGAGCAAACAAAATAAAAATAAGGAATTATTTGCATTTTACAATTATTAAGGAAACGAAACGGTTAACAAAATTTTCAATAACGCCCACCATAGGTAATAAATTCGAAGAATTCCAAATATCCAAGATTTTTTTGTTCTACGATTAAAAATAAGCGAGTTACGAGCAAACAAAACAAAAAATTGGAATTATTTGCATTTTACAATTATTAAGGAAACGAAACGGTTAAAAAAATTTTCAATAACGCCACTATAGGTAATAAATACGAAGAATTCCAAATATCCAAGATTTTTTGCTCTACGATTAAAAATAAGATAGTTACGAGCAAACAAAATAAAAATATGGAATTATTTGCATTTTACAATTATTAAGGAAACGAAACGGTTAACAAAATTTTCAATAACGCCACTATACGTAATAAATTCGAAGAATTCCAAATATCCAAGATTTTTTGCTCTACGATTAAAAATAAGCGAGTTACGAGCAAACAAAATAAAAATATGGAATTATTTGCATTTTACAATTATTAAGGAAACGAAACGGTTAAAAAAATTTTCAATAACGCCACTATAGGTAAAAAATTCGAAGAATTCCAAATATCCAAGATTTTTGCTCTACGATTAAAAACAAGCGAGTTACGAGCAAACAAAATAAAAATATGGAATTATTTGCATTTTACAATTATTAAGGAAACGAAACGGTTAACAAAATTTTCAATAACGCCACTATAGGTAATAAATTCGAAGAATTCCAAATATCCAAGATTTTTTTGCTCTACGATTAAAAATAAGATAGTTACGAGCAAACAAAATAAAAATATGGAATTATTTGCATTTTACAATTATTAAGGAAACGAAACGGTTAACAAAATTTTCAATAACGCCACTATACGTAATAAATTCGAAGAATTCCAAATATCCAAGATTTTTTGCTCTACGATTAAAAATAAGCGAGTTACGATCAAACAAAATAAAAATATGGAATTATTTGCATTTTACAATTATTAAGGAAACGAAACGGTTAACAAAATTTTCAATAACGCCACTATAGGTAATAAATTCGAAGAATTCCAAATATCCAAGATTTTTTGCTCTACGATTAAAAACAAGCGAGTTACGAGCAAACAAAATAAAAATATGGAATTATTTGCATTTTACAATTATTAAGGAAACGAAACGGTTAACAAAATTTTCAATAACGCCACTATAGGTAATGAATTCGAAGAATTCCAAATATCCTAGATTTTTCGCTCTAAGATTAAAAATAAGCGAGTTACGAGCAAACAAAATAAAAATATGGAATTATTTGCATTTTACAATTATTAAGGAAACGAAACGGTTAAAAAAATTTTCAATAACGCCACTATAGGTAATAAATTCGAAGAATTCCAAATATCCAAGATTTTTTGCTCTACGATTAAAAATAAGCGAATTACGAGCAAACAAAATAAAAATAAGGAATTATTTGCATTTTACAATTATTAAGGAAACGAAACGGTTAACAAAATTTTCAATAACGCCACCATAGGTAATAAATTCGAAGAATTCCAAATATCCAAGATTTTTTGCTCTACGATTAAAAATAAGCGAGTTACTAGCAAACAAAATAAAAATATGGAATTATTTGCATTTTACAATTATTAAGGAAACGAAACGGTTAACAAAATTTTCAATAACGCCACCATAGGTAATAAATTCGAAGAATTCCAAATATCCAAGATTTTTTGTTCTACGATTAAAAATAAGCGAGTTACGAGCAAACAAAATAAAAATATGGAATTATTTGCATTTTACAATTATTAAGGAAACGAAACGGTTAACAAAATTTTCAATAACGCCACTATAGGTAATAAATTCGAAGAATTCCAAATATCCAAGATTTTTTGCTCTACGATTAAAAACAAGCGAGTTTCGAGCAAATAAAATAAAAATATGGAATTATTTGCATTTTACAATTATTAAGGAAACGAAACGGTTAACAAAATTTTCAATAACGCCACTATAGGTAATAAATTCGAAGAATTCCAAATATCCAAGATTTTTTGCTCTACGATTAAAAATAAGCGAATTACGAGCAAACAAAATAAAAATAAGGAATTATTTGCATTTTACAATTATTAAGGAAACGAAACGGTTAACAAAATTTTCAATAACGCCACCATAGGTAATAAATTCGAAGAATTCCAAATATCCAAGATTTTTTTGTTCTACGATTAAAAATAAGCGAGTTACGAGCAAACAAAACAAAAAATTGGAATTATTTGCATTTTACAATTATTAAGGAAACGAAACGGTTAAAAAAATTTTCAATAACGCCACTATAGGTAATAAATACGAAGAATTCCAAATATCCAAGATTTTTTGCTCTACGATTAAAAATAAGATAGTTACGAGCAAACAAAATAAAAATATGGAATTATTTGCATTTTACAATTATTAAGGAAACGAAACGGTTAACAAAATTTTCAATAACGCCACTATACGTAATAAATTCGAAGAATTCCAAATATCCAAGATTTTTTGCTCTACGATTAAAAATAAGCGAGTTACGAGCAAACAAAATAAAAATATGGAATTATTTGCATTTTACAATTATTAAGGAAACGAAACGGTTAAAAAAATTTTCAATAACGCCACTATAGGTAAAAAATTCGAAGAATTCCAAATATCCAAGATTTTTTGCTCTACGATTAAAAACAAGCGAGTTACGAGCAAACAAAATAAAAATATGGAATTATTTGCATTTTACAATTATTAAGGAAACGAAACGGTTAACAAAATTTTCAATAACGCCACTATAGGTAATAAATTCGAAGAATTCCAAATATCCAAGATTTTTTGCTCTACGATTAAAAATAAGATAGTTACGAGCAAACAAAATAAAAATATGGAATTATTTGCATTTTACAATTATTAAGGAAACGAAACGGTTAACAAAATTTTCAATAACGCCACTATACGTAATAAATTCGAAGAATTCCAAATATCCAAGATTTTTTGCTCTACGATTAAAAATAAGCGAGTTACGATCAAACAAAATAAAAATATGGAATTATTTGCATTTTACAATTATTAAGGAAACGAAACGGTTAACAAAATTTTCAATAACGCCACTATAGGTAATAAATTCGAAGAATTCCAAATATCCAAGATTTTTTGCTCTACGATTAAAAACAAGCGAGTTACGAGCAAACAAAATAAAAATATGGAATTATTTGCATTTTACAATTATTAAGGAAACGAAACGGTTAACAAAATTTTCAATAACGCCACTATAGGTAATGAATTCGAAGAATTCCAAATATCCTAGATTTTTCGCTCTAAGATTAAAAATAAGCGAGTTACGAGCAAACAAAATAAAAATATGGAATTATTTGCATTTTACAATTATTAAGGAAACGAAACGGTTAAAAAAATTTTCAATAACGCCACTATAGGTAATAAATTCGAAGAATTCCAAATATCCATGATTTTTTGCCCTACGATTAAAAATAAGCGAGTTACTAGCAAACAAAATAAAAATATGGAATTATTTGCATTTTACAATTATTAAGGAAACGAAACGGTTAACAAAATTTTCAATAACGCCACTATAGGTAATAAATTCGAAGAATTCCAAATATCCAAGATTTTTTGTTCTACGGTTAAAAATAAGCGAATTACGAGCAAACAAAATAAAAATAAGGAATTATTTGCATTTTACAATTATTAAGAAAACGAAACGGTTAACAAAATTTTCAATAACGCCACTATAGGTAAAAAATTCGAAGAATTCCAAATATCCAAGATTTTTTGCTCTACGATTAAAAATAAGCGAGTTACGAGCAAACAAAATAAAAATATGGAATTATTTGCATTTTACAATTATTAAGGAAAAGAAACGGTTAACAAAATTTTCAATAACGCCACTATAGGTAATAAATTCGAAGAATTCCAAATATCCAAGATTTTTTGCTCTACGATTAAAAATAAGCGAGTTACGAGCAAAAGATAAAAATATGGAATTATTTGCATTTCACAATTATTAAGAAAACGAAACGTTTAACAAAATTTTCAATAACGCCACTATGGGTAATAAATTCGAAGAATTCCAAATATCCAAGATTTTTTGCTCTACGATTAAAAATAAGCGAGTTACGAGCAAACAAAATAAAAATATGGAATTATTTGCATTTTACAATTATTAAGGAAACGAAACGGTTAAAAAAATTTTCAATAACGCCACTATAGGTAATAAATACGAAGAATTCCAAATATCCAAGATTTTTTGCTCTATGATTAAAAATAAGCGAGTTACGAGCAAACAAAATAAAAATATGGAATTATTTGCATTTTACAATTATTCAGGAAACGAAACGGTTAAAAAAATTTTCAATAACGCCACTATACGTAATAAATTCGAAGAATTCCAAATATCCAAGATTTTTTGCTCTACGATTAAAAATAAGCGAGTTACGAGCAAACAAAATAAAAATATGGAATTATTTGCATTTTACAATTATTCAGGAAACGAAACGGTTAAAAAAATTTTCAATAACGCCACTATAGCTAAAAAATTCGAAGAATTCCAAATATCCAAGATTTTTTGCTCTACGATTAAAAATAAGATAGTTACGAGCAAACAAAATAAAAATATGGAATTATTTGCATTTTACAATTATTAAGGAAACGAAACGGTTAACAAAATTTTCAATAACGCCACTATACGTAATAAATTCGAAGAATTCCAAATATCCAAGATTTTTTGCTCTACGATTAAAAATAAGCGAGTTACGATCAAACAAAATAAAAATATGGAATTATTTGCATTTTACAATTATTAAGGAAACGAAACGGTTAAAAAAATTTTCAATAACGCCACTATAGGTAAAAAATTCGAAGAATTCCAAATATCCAAGATTTTTTGCTCTACGATTAAAAATAAGATAGTTACGAGCAAACAAAATAAAAATATGGAATTATTTGCATTTTACAATTATTAAGGAAACGAAACGGTTAAAAAAATTTTCAATAACGCCACTATAGGTAAAAAATTCGAAGAATTCCAAATATCCAAGATTTTTTGCTCTACGATTAAAAACAAGCGAGTTACGAGCAAACAAAATAAAAATATGGAATTATTTGCATTTTACAATTATTAAGGAAACGAAACGGTTAAAAAAATTTTCAATAACGCCACTATAGGTAATAAATTCGAAGAATTCCAAATATCCAAGATTTTTTGCTCTACGATTAAAAATAAGATAGTTACGAGCAAACAAAATAAAAATATGGAATTATTTGCATTTTACAATTATTAAGGAAACGAAACGGTTAACAAAATTTTCAATAACGCCACTATACGTAATAAATTCGAAGAATTCCAAATATCCAAGATTTTTTGCTCTACGATTAAAAATAAGCGAGTTACGATCAAACAAAATAAAAATATGGAATTATTTGCATTTTACAATTATTAAGGAAACGAAACGGTTAACAAAATTTTCAATAACGCCACTATAGGTAATAAATTCGAAGAATTCCAAATATCCAAGATTTTTTGCTCTACGATTAAAAACAAGCGAGTTACGAGCAAACAAAATAAAAATATGGAATTATTTACATTTTACAATTATTAAGGAAACGAAACGGTTAACAAAATTTTCAATAACGCCACTATAGGTAATAAATTCGAAGAATTCCAAATATCCAAGATTTTTTGTTCTACGGTTAAAAATAAGCGAATTACGAGCAAACAAAATAAAAATAAGGAATTATTTGCATTTTACAATTATTAAGAAACCGAAACGGTTAACAAAATTTTCAATAACGCCACTATAGGTAAAAAATTCGAAGAATTCCAAATATCCAAGATTTTTTGCTCTACGATTAAAAATAAGCGAGCTACGAGCAAACAAAATAAAAATATGGAATTATTTGCATTTTACAATTATTAAGGAAAAGAAACGGTTAACAAAATTTTCAATAACGCCACTATAGGTAATAAATTCGAAGAATTCCAAATATCCAAGATTTTTTGCTCTACGATTAAAAATAAGCGAGTTACGAGCAAAAGACAAAAATATGGAATTATTTGCATTTCACAATTATTAAGAAAACGAAACGTTTAACAAAATTTTCAATAACGCCACTATGGGTAATAAATTCGAAGAATTCCAAATATCCAAGATTTTTTGCTCTACGATTAAAAATAAGCGAGTTACGAGCAAACAAAATAAAAATATGGAATTATTTGCATTTTACAATTATTAAGGAAACGAAACGGTTAAAAAAATTTTCAATAACGCCACTATAGGTAATAAATACGAAGAATTCCAAATATCCAAGATTTTTTGCTCTACGATTAAATATAAGCGAGTTACGAGCAAACAAAATAAAAATATGGAATTATTTGCATTTTACAATTATTCAGGAAACGAAACGGTTAAAAAAATTTTCAATAACGCCACTATAGGTAAAAAATTCGAAGAATTCCAAATATCCAAGATTTTTTGCTCTACGATTAAAAATAAGATAGTTACGAGCAAACGAAATAAAAATATGGAATTATTTGCATTTTACAATTATTAAGGAAACGAAACGGTTAAAAAAATTTTCAATAACGCCACTATAGGTAAAAAATTCGAAGAATTCCAAATATCCAAGATTTTTTGCTCTACGATTAAAAACAAGCGAGTTACGAGCAAACAAAATAAAAATATGGAATTATTTGCATTTTACAATTATTAAGGAAACGAAACGGTTAACAAAATTTTCAATAACGCCACTATAGGTAATAAATTCGAAGAATTCCAAATATCCAAGATTTTTTGCTCTACGATTAAAAATAAGATAGTTACGAGCAAACAAAATAAAAATATGGAATTATTTGCATTTTACAATTATTAAGGAAACGAAACGGTTAACAAAATTTTCAATAACGCCACTATACGTAATAAATTCGAAGAATTCCAAATATCCAAGATTTTTTGCTCTACGATTAAAAATAAGCGAGTTACGATCAAACAAAATAAAAATATGGAATTATTTGCATTTTACAATTATTAAGGAAACGAAACGGTTAACAAAATTTTCAATAACGCCACTATAGGTAATAAATTCGAAGAATTCCAAATATCCAAGATTTTTTGCCCTACGATTAAAAATAAGCGAGTTACTAGCAAACAAAATAAAAATATGGAATTATTTGCATTTTACAATTATTAAGGAAACGAAACGGTTAACAAAATTTTCAATAACGCCATTATAGGTAATAAATTCGAAGAATTCCAAATATCCAAGATTTTTTGTTCTACGGTTTAAAATAAGCGAATTACGAGCAAACAAAATAAAAATAAGGAATTATTTGCATTTTACAATTATTAAGAAAACGAAACGGTTAACAAAATTTTCAATAACGCCACTATAGGTAAAAAATTCGAAGAATTCCAAATATCCAAGATTTTTTGCTCTACGATTAAAAATAAGCGAGTTACGAGCAAACAAAATAAAAATATGGAATTATTTGCATTTTACAATTATTAAGGAAAAGAAACGGTTAACAAAATTTTCAATAACGCCACTATAGGTAATAAATTCGAAGAATTCCAAATATCCAAGATTTTTTGCTCTACGATTAAAAATAAGCGAGTTACGAGCAAAAGATAAAAATATGTAATTATTTGCATTTCACAATTATTAAGAAAACGAAACGTTTAACAAAATTTTCAATAACGCCACTATGGGTAATAAATTCGAAGAATTCCAAATATCCAAGATTTTTTGCTCTACGATTAAAAATAAGCGAGTTACGAGCAAACAAAATAAAAATATGGAATTATTTGCATTTTACAATTATTCAGGAAACGAAACGGTTAAAAAAATTTTCAATAACGCCACTATAGGTAAAAAATTCGAAGAATTCCAAATATCCAAGATTTTTTGCTCTACGATTAAAAACAAGCGAGTTACGAGCAAACAAAATAAAAATATGGAATTATTTGCATTTTACAATTATTAAGGAAACGAAACGGTTAACAAAATTTTCAATAACGCCACTATACGTAATAAATTCGAAGAATTCCAAATATCCAAGATTTTTTGCTCTACGATTAAAAATAAGCGAGTTACGAGCAAACAAAATAAAAATATGGAATTATTTGCATTTTACAATTATTAAGGAAACGAAACGGTTAACAAAATTTTCAATAACGCCACTATAGGTAAAAAATTCGAAGAATTCCAAATATCCAAGATTTTTTGCTCTACGATTAAAAGTAAGATAGTTACGAGCAAACAAAATAAAAATATGGAATTATTTGCATTTTACAATTATTAAGGAAACGAAACGGTTAAAAAAATTTTCAATAACGCCACTATAGGTAATAAATTCGAAGAATTCCAAATATCCAAGATTTTTTGCTCTACGATTAAAAACAAGCGAGTTACGAGCAAACAAAATAAAAATATGGAATTATTTGCATTTTACAATTATTAAGGAAACGAAACGGTTAACAAAATTTTCAATAACGCCACTATAAATAATAAATTCGAAGAATTCCAAATATCCAAGATTTTTTGCTCTACGATTAAAAATAAGCGAGTTACGAGCAAACAAAATAAAAATATGGACTTATTTGCATTTTACAATTATTAATGAAACGAAACGGTTAACAAAATCTTCAATAACGCCACTATACGTAATAATTCGAAGAATTCCAAATATCCAAGATTTTTTGCTCTACGATTAAAAATAAGCGAGTTACGAGCAAACAAAATAAAAATATGGAATTATTTGCATTTTACAATTATTAAGGAAACGAAACGGTTAACAAAATTGTCAATACGCCACTATAGGTAATAAATTCGAAGAATTCCAAATATCCAAGATTTTAGCTCTACGATTAAAAACAAGCGAGTTACGAGCAACAAAATAAACATATGGAATTATTTGCATTTTACAATTATTAAGGAAACGAAACGGTTAACAAAATTTTCAATAACGCCACTATAGGTAATAAATTCGAAGAATTCCAAATATCCAAGATTTTTTGCTCTACGATTAAAAATAAGCGAGTTACGATCAAACAAAATAAAAATATGGAATTATTTGCATTTTACAATTATTCAGGAAACGAAACGGTTAAAAAAATTTTCAATAACGCCACTATAGGTAAAAAATTCGAAGAATTCCAATATCCAAGATTTTTTGCTCTACGATTAAAAATAAGATAGTTACGAGCAAACAAAATAAAAATATGGAATTATTTTGCATTTTACAATTATTAAGGAAACGAAACGGTTAACAAAATTTTCAATAACGCCACTATACGTAATAAATTCGAAGAATTCCAAATATCCAAGATTTTTTGCTCTACGATTAAAAATAAGCGAGTTACGAGCAAACAAAATAAAAAATATGGAATTATTTGCATTTTACAATTATTAAGGAAACGAAACGGTTAAAAAAATTTTCAATAACGCCACTATAGGTAAAAAATTCGAAGAATTCCAAATATCCAAGATTTTTTGCTCTACGATTAAAAGTAAGATAGTTACGAGCAAACAAAATAAAAATATGGAATTATTTGCATTTTACAATTATTAGGAAACGAAACGGTTAACAAAATTTTCAATAACGCCACTATAGGTAATAAATTCGAAGAATTCCAAATATCCAAGATTTTTTGCTCTACGATTAAAAACAAGCGAGTTACGAGCAAACAAAATAAAAAATATGGAATTATTTGCATTTTACAATTATTAAGGAAACGAAACGGTTAACAAAATTTTCAATAACGCCACTATAGGTAATAAATTCGAAGAATTCCAAATATCCTCGATTTTTCGCTCTACGATTAAAAATAAGCGAGTTACGAGCAAACAAAATAAAATATGGAATTATTTGCATTTTACAATTATAAGGAAACGAAACGGTTAAAAAAATTTTCAATAACGCCACTATAGGTAATAAATTCGAAGAATTCCAAATATCCAAGATTTTTTGCCCTACGATTAAAAATAAGCGAGTTACTAGCAAACAAAATAAAAATATGGAATTATTTGCATTTTACAATTATTAAGGAAACGAAACGGTTAACAAAATTTTCAATAACGCCACTATAGGTAATAAATTCGAAGAATTCCAAATATCCAAGATTTTTTGCTCTACGATTAAAAATAAGCGAGTTACGAGCAAAAGATAAAAATATGGAATTATTTGCATTTCACAATTATTAAGAAAACGAAACGTTTAACAAAATTTTCAATAACGCCACTATAGGTAATAAATTCGAAGAATTCCCAATATCCAAGATTTTTTGCTCTACGATTAAAAATAAGCGAGTTACGAGCAAACAAAAATAAAAATATGGAATTATTTGCATTTTACAATTATTAAGGAAACGAAACGGTTAACAAAATTTTCAATAACGCCACTATAGGTAATAAATTCGAAGAATTCCAAATATCCAAGATTTTTTGCTCTACGATTAAAAATAAGCGAGTTACGAGCAAAAGATAAAAATATGGAATTATTTGCATTTTACAATTATTAAGGAAACGAAACGGTTAAAAAAATTTTCAATAACGCCACTATAGGTAAAAAATTCGAAGAATTCCAAATATCCAAGATTTTTTGCTCTACGATTAAAAATAAGATAGTTACGAGCAAACAAAATAAAAATATGGAATTATTTGCATTTTACAATTATTAAGGAAACGAAACGGTTAACAAAATTTTCAATAACGCCACTATACGTAATAAATTCGAAGAATTCCAAATATCCAAGATTTTTTGCTCTACGATTAAAAATAAGCGAGTTACGAGCAAACAAAATAAAAATATGGAATTATTTGCATTTTACAATCATTAAGGAAACGAAACGGTTAAAAAAATTTTCAATAACGCCACTATAGGTAATAAATTCGAAGAATTCCAAATATCCAAGATTTTTTGCTCTACGATTAAAAACAAGCGAGTTACGAGCAAACAAAATAAAAATATGGAATTATTTGCATTTTACAATTATTAAGGAAACGAAACGGTTAACAAAATTTTCAATAACGCCACTATAGGTAAAAAATTCGAAGAATTCCAAATATCCAAGATTTTTTGCTCTACGATTAAAAATAAGATAGTTACGAGCAAACAAAATAAAAATATGGAATTATTTGCATTTTACAATCATTAAGGAAACGAAACGGTTAACAAAATTTTCAATAACGCCACTATAGGTAATAAATTCGAAGAATTCCAAATATCCAAGATTTTTTGCTCTACGATTAAAAACAAGCGAGTTACGAGCAAACAAAATAAAAATATGGAATTATTTGCATTTTACAATTATTAAGGAAACGAAACGGTTAACAAAATTTTCAATAACGCCACTATAGGTAATAAATTCGAAGAATTCCAAATATCCTAGATTTTTCGCTCTACGATTAAAAATAAGCGAGTTACGAGCAAACAAAATAAAAATATGGAATTATTTGCATTTTACAATTATTAAGGAAACGAAACGGTTAAAAAAATTTTCAATAACGCCACTATAGGTAATAAATTCGAAGAATTCCAAATATCCAAGATTTTTTGCCCTACGATTAAAAATAAGCGAGTTACTAGCAAACAAAATAAAAATATGGAATTATTTGCATTTTACAATTATTAAGGAAACGAAACGGTTAACAAAATTTTCAATAACGCCACTATAGGTAATAAATTCGAAGAATTCCAAATATCCAAGATTTTTTGTTCTACGATTAAAAATAAGCGAATTACGAGCTAACAAAATAAAAATAAGGAATTATTTGCATTTTACAATTATTAAGAAAACGAAACGGTTAACAAAATTTTCAATAACGCCACTATAGGTAAAAAATTCGAAGAATTCCAAATATCCAAGATTTTTTGCTCTACGATTAAAAATAAGCGAGTTACGAGCAAACAAAATAAAAATATGGAATTATTTGCATTTTACAATTATTAAGGAAACGAAACGGTTAACAAAATTTTCAATAACGCCATTATAGGTAATAAATTCGAAGAATTCCAAATATCCAAGATTTTTTGCTCTACGATTAAAAATAAGCGAGTTACGAGCAAAAGATAAAAATATGGAATTATTTGCATTTCACAATTATTAAGAAAACGAAACGTTTAACAAAATTTTCAATAACGCCACTATGGGTAATAAATTCGAAGAATTCCAAATATCCAAGATTTTTTGCTCTACGATTAAAAATAAGCGAGTTACGAGCAAACAAAATAAAAATATGGAATTAATTGCATTTTACAATTATTAAGGAAACGAAACGGTTGACAAAATTTTCAATAACGCCACCATAGGTAATAAATTCGAAGAATTCCAAATATCCAAGATTTTTTGCTCTACGATTAAAATAAGCGAGTTACGAGCAAACAAAATAAAAATATGGAATTATTTGCATTTTACAATTATTAAGGAAACGAAACGGTTAAAAAAATTTTCAATAACGCCACTATAGGTAAAAAATTCGAAGAATTCCAAATATCCAAGATTTTTTGCTCTACGATTAAAAGTAAGATAGTTACGAGCAAACAAAATAAAAATATGGAATTATTTGCATTTTACAATTATTAAGGAAACGAAACGGTTAACAAAATTTTCAATAACGCCACTATAGGTAATAAATTCGAAGAATTCCAAATATCCAAGATTTTTTTGCTCTACGATTAAAAACAAGCGAGTTACGAGCAAACAAAATAAAAATATGGGAATTATTTGCATTTTACAATTATTAAGGAAACGAAACGGTTAACAAAATTTTCAATAACGCCACTATAGGTAATAAATTCGAAGAATTCCAAATATCCTTGATTTTTCGCTCTACGATTAAAAATAAGCGAGTTACGAGTAAACAAAATAAAAATATGGAATTATTTGCATTTTACAATTATTAAGGAAACGAAACGGTTAAAAAAATTTTCAATAACGCCACTATAGGTAATAAATTCGAAGAATTCCAAATATCCAAGATTTTTTGCCCTACCGATTAAAAATAAGCGAGTTACTAGCAAACAAAATAAAAATATGGAATTATTTGCATTTACAATTATTAAGGAAACGAAACGGTTAACAAAATTTCACTAACGCCACTATAGGTAATAAATTCGAAGAATTCCCAAATATCCAAGATTTTTTGTTCTACGATTAAAAATAAGCGAATTACGAGCTAACAAAATAAAAATAAGGAATTATTTGCATTTTACAATTATTAAGAAAACGAAACGGTTAACAAAATTTTCAATAACGCCACTATAGGTAAAAAATTCGAAGAATTCCAAATATCCAAGATTTTTTGCTCTACGATTAAAATAAGCGAGTTACGAGCAAACAAAATAAAAATATGGAATTATTTGCATTTTACAATTATTAAGGAAACGAAACGGTTAACAAAATTTTCAATAACGCCACTATAGGTAATAAATTCGAAGAATTCCAAATATCCAAGATTTTTTGCTCTACGATTAAAAATAAGCGAGTTACGAGCAAAAGATAAAAATATGGAATTATTTGCATTTCACCAATTATTAAGAAAACGAAACGTTTAACAAAATTTTCAATAACGCCACTATGGGTAATAAATTCGAAGAATTCCAAATATCCAAGATTTTTTGCTCTACGATTAAAATAAGCGAGTTACGAGCAAACAAAATAAAAATATGGAATTAATTGCATTTTACAATTATTAAGGAAACGAAACGGTTGACAAAATTTTCAATAACGCCACCATAGGTAATAAAATCGAAGAATTCCAAATATCCAAGATTTTTTGCTCTACGATTAAAAATAAGCGAGTTACGAGCAAACAAAATAAAAATATGGAATTATTTGCATTTTACAATTATTAAGGAAACGAAACGGTTAAAAAAATTTTCAATAACGCCACTATAGGTAAAAAATTCGAAGAATTCCAAATATCCAAGATTTTTGCTCTACGATTAAAAGTAAGATAGTTACGAGCAAACAAAATAAAAATATGGAATTATTTGCATTTTACAATTATTAAGGAAACGAAACGTTAACAAAATTTTCAATAACGCCACTATAGGTAATAAATTCGAAGAATTCCAAATATCCAAGATTTTTTGCTCTACGATTAAAAACAAGCGAGTTACGAGCAAACAAAATAAAAATATGGAATTATTTGCATTTTACAATTATTAAGGAAACGAAACGGTTAACAAAATTTTCAATAACGCCACTATAGGTAATAATTCGAAGAATTCCAAATATCCTAGATTTTTCGCTCTACGATTAAAAATAAGCGAGTTACGAGCAAACAAAATAAAAATATGGAATTATTTTGCATTTTACAATTATTAAGGAAACGAAACGGTTAAAAAAATTTTCAATAACGCCACTATAGGTAATAAATTCGAAGAATTCCAAATATCCAAGATTTTTTGCCCTACGATTAAAAATAAGCGAGTTACTAGCAAACAAAATAAAAATATGGAATTATTTGCATTTTACAATTATTAAGGAAACGAAACGGTTAACAAAATTTTCAATAACGCCACTATAGGTAATAAATTCGAAGAATTCCAAATATCCAAGATTTTTTGCTCTACGATTAAAAATAAGCGAGTTACGAGCAAAAGATAAAAATATGGAATTATTTGCATTTCACAATTATTAAGAAAACGAAACGTTTAACAAAATTTTCAATAACGCCACTATAGGTAATAATTCGAAGAATTCCAAATATCCAAGATTTTTTTGCTCTACGATTAAAATAAGCGAGTTACGAGCAAACAAAATAAAAATATGGAATTATTTGCATTTTACAATTATTAAGGAAACGAAACGGTAACAAAATTTTCAATAACGCCACTATAGGTAATAAATTCGAAGAATTCCAAATATCCAAGATTTTTTGCTCGACGATTAAAAATAAGCGAGTTACGAGCAAAAGATAAAAATATGGAATTATTTGCATTTTACAATTATTAAGGAAACGAAACGGTTAAAAAAATTTTCAATAACGCCACTATAGGTAAAAAATTCGAAGAATTCCAAATATCCAAGATTTTTGCTCTACGATTAAAATAAGATAGTTACGAGCAAACAAAATAAAAATATGGAATTATTTGCATTTTACAATTATTAAGGAAACGAAACGGTTAACAAAATTTTCAATAACGCCACTATACGTAATAAATTCGAAGAATTCCAAATATCCAAGATTTTTGCTCTACGATTAAAAATAAGCGAGTTACGAGCAAACAAAATAAAATATGGAATTATTTGCATTTTACAATTATTAAGGAAACGAAACGGTTAAAAAAATTTTCAATAACGCCACTATAGGTAAAAAATTCGAAGAATTCAAATATCCAAGATTTTTTGCTCTACGATTAAAAATAAGATAGTTACGAGCAACAAAATAAAAATATGGAATTATTTGCATTTTACAATTATTAAGGAAACGAAACGGTTAACAAAATTTTCAATAACGCCACTATAGGTAATAAATTCGAAGAATTCCAAATATCCAAGATTTTTTGCTCTACGATTAAAAACAAGCGAGTTACGAGCAAACAAAATAAAAATATGGAATTATTTGCATTTCACAATTATTAAGAAAACGAAACGTTTAACAAAATTTTCAATAACGCCACTATGGGTAATAAATTCGAAGAAATTCCAAATATCCAAGATTTTTTTGCTCTACGTTAAAAATAAGCGAGTTACGAGCAAACAAAATAAAAATATGGAATTATTGGCATTTTAACAAGTTATTAAGGAAACGAAACGGTTGACAAAATTTTCAATAACGCCACCATAGGTAATAAATTCGAAGAATTCCAAATATCCAAGATTTTTTGCTCTACGATTAAAAATAAGCGAGTTACGAGCAAACAAAATAAAAATATGGAATTATTTGCATTTTACAATTATTAAGGAAACGAAACGGTTAAAAAAATTTTCAATAACGCCACTATAGGTAAAAAATTCGAAGAATTCCAAATATCCAAGATTTTTTGCTCTACGATTAAAAGTAAGATAGTACGAGCAAACAAAATAAAAATATGGAAATATTTGCATTTTACAATTATTAAGGAAACGAAACGGTTAACAAAATTTTCAATAACGCCACTATAGGTAACAAATTCGAAGAATTCCAAATATCCAAGATTTTTTGCTCTACGATTAAAAACAAGCGAGTTACGAGCAAACAAAATAAAAATATGGAATTATTTGCATTTTACAATTATTAAGGAAACGAACGGTTAACAAAATTTTCAAAAACGCCACTATAGGTAATAAATTCGAAGAATTCCAAATATCCTAGATTTTTCGCTCTACGATTAAAAATAAGCGAGTTACGAGCAAACAAAATAAAAATATGGAATTATTTGCATTTTACAATTATTAAGGAAACGAACGGTTAAAAAAATTTTCAATAACGCTACTATAGGTAATAAATTCGAAGAATTCCAAATATCCAAGATTTTTTGCCCTACGATTAAAATAAGCGAGTTACTAGCAAACAAAATAAAAATATGGAATTATTTGCATTTTACAATTATTAGAGGAAACGAAACGGTTAACAAAATTTTCAATAACGCCACTATAGGTAATAAATTCGAAGAATTCCAAATATCCAAGATTTTTTGCTCTACGATTAAAAATAAGCGAGTTACGAGCAAAAGATAAAAATATGGAATTATTTGCATTTCACAATTATTAAGAAAACGAAACGTTTAAACAAAATTTTCAATAACGCCACTATAGGTAATAAATTCGAAGAATTCCAAATATCCAAGATTTTTTGCTCTACGATTAAAAATAAGCGAGTTACGAGCAAACAAAATAAAAATATGGAATTATTTGCATTTTACAATTATTAAGGAAACGAAACGGTTAACAAAATTTTCAATAACGCCACTATAGGTAATAAATTCGAAGAATTCCAAATATCCAAGATTTTTTGCTCTACCGATTAAAAATAAGCGAGTTACGAGCAAAAGATAAAAATATGGAATTATTTGCATTTTACAATTATTAAGGAAACGAAACGGTTAAAAAAATTTTCAATAACGCCACTATAGGTAAAAATTCGAAGAATTCCAAATATCCAAGATTTTTTGCTCTACCGATTAAAATAAGATAGTTACGAGCAAACAAAATAAAAATATGGAATTATTTGCATTTTACAATTATTAAGGAAACGAAACGGTTAACAAAATTTTCAATAACGCCACTATACGTAATAAATTCGAAGAATTCCAAATATCCTAGATTTTTCGCTCTACGATTAAAAATAAGCGAGTTTACGAGCAAACAAAATAAAAATATGGAATTATTTGCATTTTACAATTATTAAGGAAACCGAAACGGTTAAAAAAATTTTCAATAACGCCACTATAGGTAATAAATTCGAAGAATTCCAAATATCCAAGATTTTTTGCTCTACGATTAAAAATAAGCGAGTTACGAGCAAACAAAATAAAAATATGGAATTAATTGCATTTTACAATTATTAAGGAAACGAAACGGTTGACAAAATTTTCAATAACGCCACCATAGGTAATAAATTCGAAGAATTCCAAATATCCAAGATTTTTGCTCTACGATTAAAAATAAGCGAGTTACGAGCAAACAAAATAAAAATATGGAATTATTTGCATTTTACAATTATTAAGGAAACGAAACGGTTAAAAAAAATTTTCAATAACGCCACTATAGGTAAAAAATTCGAAGAATTCCAATATCCAAGATTTTTTGCTCTACGATTAAAAGTAAGATAGTTACGAGCAAACAAAATAAAAATATGGAATTATTTGCATTTTACAATTATTAAGGAAACGAAACGGTTAAAAAAATTTTCAATAACGCCACTATAGGTAAAAAATTCGAAGAATTCCAAATATCCAAGATTTTTTGCTCTACGATTAAAAATAAGCGAGTTACGAGCAAAAGATAAAAATATGGAATTATTTGCATTTCACAATTATTAAGAAAACGAAACGTTTAACAAAATTTTCAATAACGCCACTATGGGTAATAAATTCGAAGAATTCCAAATATCCAAGATTTTTTGCTCTACGATTAAAATAAGCGAGTTACGAGCAAAAGATAAAAATATGGAATTATTTGCATTTCACAATTATTAAGAAAACGAAACGTTTAACAAAATTTTCAATAACGCCACTATGGGTAATAAATTCGAAGAATTCCAAATATCCTAGATTTTTCGCTCTACGATTAAAATAAGCGAGTTACGAGCAAACAAAATAAAAATATGGAATTATTTGCATTTTACAAATTATTAAGGAAACGAAACGGTTAACAAAATTTTCAATAACGCCACTATAGGTAATAAATTCGAAGAATTCCAAATATCCAAGATTTTTTGCTCTACGATTAAAAATAAGCGAGTTACGAGCAAAAGATAAAAAATATGGAATTATTTGCATTTCACAATTATTAAGAAAACGAAACGTTTAACAAAATTTTCAATAACGCCACTTATGGGTAATAAATTCGAAGAATTCCAAATATCCAAGATTTTTTGCTCTACGATTAAAAATAAGCGAGTTACGAGCAAACAAAATAAAATAAGGAATTAATTGCATTTTACAATTATTAAGGAAACGAAACGGTGACAAAATTTTCAATAACGCCACCATAGGTAATAAATTCGAAGAATTCCAAATATCCAAGATTTTTTGCTCTACGATTAAAAATAAGCGAGTTACGAGCAAACAAAATAAAAATATGGAATTATTTGCATTTTACAATTATTAAGGAAACGAAACGGTTAAAAAATTTTCAATAACGCCACTATAGGTAAAAAATTCGAAGAATTCCAAATATCCAAGATTTTTTTGCTCTACGATTAAAAGTAAGATAGTTATCGAGCAAACAAAATAAAAATATGGAATTATTTGCATTTTACAATTATTAAGGAAACGAAACGGTTAACAAAATTTCAATAACGCCACTATAGGTATAAATTCGAAGAATTCCAATATCCAAGATTTTTTGCTCTAATCGTAGAGCAAAAAATCTTGGATATTGGAATTCTTCGAATTTATTACCTATAGTGGCGTTATTGAAAATTTGTTAACCGTTTCGTTTCCTTAATATTGTAAAATGCAAATAATTCCATATTTTTATTTTGTTTGCTCGTAACTATCTTACTTTTAATCGTAGAGCAAAAAATCTTGGATATTTGGAATTCTTCGAATTTTTTACCTATAGTGGCGTTATTGAAAATTTTTTAACCGTTTCGTTTCCTTAATAATTGTAAAATGCAAATAATTCCATATTTTTATTTGTTTGCTCGTAACTCGCTTATTTTAATCGTAGAGCAAAAAAATCTTGGATATTTGGAATTCTTCGAATTATTACCTATGGTGGCGTTATTGAAAATTTTGTCAACCGTTTCGTTCCTTAATAATTGTAAAATGCAATTAATTCCATATTTTTATTTGTTTGCTCGTAACTCGCTTATTTTTAATCGTAGAGCAAAAAATCTTGGATATTTGGAATTCTTCGAATTTATTACCCATAGTGGGCGTTATTGAAAATTTTGTTAAACGTTTCGTTTTCTTAATAATTGTGAATGCAAATAATTCCATATTTTTATCTTTTGCTCGTAACTCGCTTATTTTTAATCGTAGAGCAAAAAATCTTGGATATTTGGAATTCTTCGAATTATTACCTATAGTGGCGTTATTGAAAATTTTGTTAACCGTTTCGTTTCCTTAATAATTGTAAAATGCAAATAATTCATATTTTTATTTTGTTTGCTCGTAACTCGCTTATTTTTAATCGTAGAGCGAAAAATCTAGGATATTTGGAATTCTTCGAATTTATTACCCATAGTGGCGTATTGAAAATTTTGTTAAACGTTTCGTTTCTTAATAATTGTGAAATGCAAATAATTCCATATTTTTATCTTTTGCTCGTAACTCGCTTATTTTTAATCGTAGAGCAAAAAATCTTGGATATTTGGAATTCTTCGAATTTATTACCCATAGTGGCGTATTGAAAATTTTGTTAAACGTTTCGTTTTCTTAATAATTGTGAAATGCAAATAATTCATATTTTTATCTTTTGCTCGTAACTCGCTTATTTTTAATCGTAGAGCAAAAAATCTTGGATATTTGGAATTCTTCGAATTTTTTACCTATAGTGGCGTTATTGAAAATTTATTTAACCGTTTCGTTTCCTTAATAATTGTAAAATGCAAATAATTCCATATTTTTATTTTGTTTGCTCGTAACTATCTTACTTTTAATGCGTAGAGCAAAAAATCTTGGATATTTGGAATTCTTCGAATTTTTTACCTATAGTGGCGTTATTGAAATTTTTTTAACCGTTTCGTTTCCTTAATAATTGTAAAATGCAAATAATTCCATATTTTTATTTGTTTGCTCGTAACTCGCTTATTTTTAATCGTAGAGCAAAAAATCTTGGATATTTGGAATTCTTCGAATTTATTACCTATGGTGGCGTTATTGAAAATTTTGTCAACCGTTTCGTTTCCTTAATAATTGTAAAATGCAATTAATTCCATATTTTTATTTTGTTTGCTCGTAACTCGCTTATTTTTAATCGTAGAGCAAAAAATCTTGGATATTTGGAATCTTCGAATTTATTACCTATAGTGGCGTTATTGAAAATTTTTTAACCGTTTCGTTTCCTTAATAATTGTAAAATGCAAATAATTCCATATTTTTATTTTGTTTGCTCGTAACTCGCTATTTTAATCGTAGAGCGAAAAATCTAGGATATTTGGAATTCTTCGAATTTATTACGTATAGTGGCGTTATTGAAAATTTTGTTAACCGTTTCGTTTCCTTAATAATTGTAAAATGCAAATAATTCCATATTTTTATTTTGTTTGCTCGTAACTATCTTATTTTTAATCGTAGAGCAAAAAATCTTGGATATTTGGAATTCTTCGAATTTTTACCTATAGTGGCGTTATTGAAAATTTTTTTAACCGTTTCGTTTCCTTAATAATTGTAAAATGCAAATAATTCCATATTTTTATCTTTGCTCGTAACTCGCTTATTTTTAATCGTAAGAGCAAAAAATCTTGGATATTGGAATTCTTCGAATTTATTACCTATAGTGGCGTTATTGAAAATTTTGTTAACCGTTTCGTTCCTTAATAATTGTAAAATGCAAATAATTCCATATTTTTATTTTGTTTGCTCGTAACTCGCTTATTTTTAATCGTAGAGCAAAAAATCTTGGATATTTGGAATTCTTCGAATTTATTACCTATAGTGGCGTTATTGAAAATTTTGTTAAACGTTTCGTTTTCTTAATAATTGTGAAATGCAAATAATTCCATATTTTTATCTTTTGCTCGTAACTCGCTTATTTTTAATCGTAGAGCAAAAAATCTTGGATATTTGGAATTCTTCGAATTTATTACCTATAGTGGCGTTATTGAAAATTTTGTTAACCGTTTCGTTTCCTTAATAATTGTAAAATGCAAATAATTCCATATTTTATTTTGTTTGCTAGTAACTCGCTTATTTTTAATCGTAGGGCAAAAAATCTTGGATATTTGGAATTCTTCGAATTTATTACCTATAGTAGCGTTATTGAAAATTTTTTTAACCGTTTCGTTTCCTTAATAATTGTAAAATGCAAATAATTCCATATTTTTATTTTGTTTGCTCGTAACTCGCTTATTTTTAATCGTAGAGCGAAAAATCTAGGATATTTGGAATTCTTCGAATTTATTACCTATAGTGGCGTTATTGAAAATTTTGTTAACCGTTTCGTTTCCTTAATAATTGTAAAATGCAAATAATTCCATATTTTTATTTTGTTTGCTCGTAACTCGCTTGTTTTTAATCGTAGAGCAAAAAATCTTGGATATTGGAATTCTTCGAATTTGTTACCTATAGTGGCGTTATTGAAAATTTTGTTAACCGTTTCGTTTCCTTAATAATTGTAAAATGCAAATAATTCCATATTTTTATTTTGTTTGCTCGTAACTATCTTACTTTTAATCGTAGAGCAAAAAAATCTTGGATATTTGGAATTCTTCGAATTTTTTACCTATAGTGGCGTTATTGAAAATTTTTTAACCGTTTCGTTTCCTTAATAATTGTAAAATGCAAATAATTCCATATTTTTATTTTGTTTGCTCGTAACTCGCTTATTTTAATCGTAGAGCAAAAAATCTTGGATATTTGGAATTCTTCGAATTTATTACCTATGGTGGCGTTATTGAAAAATTTTGTCAACCGTTTCGTTTCCTTAATAATTGTAAAATGCAATTAATTCCATATTTTTATTTTGTTTGCTCGTAACTCGCTTATTTTTAATCGTAGAGCAAAAAATCTTGGATATTTGGAATTCTTCGAATTTATTACCCATAGTGGCGTTATTGAAAATTTTGTTAAACGTTTCGTTTTCTTAATAATTGTGAAATGCAAATAATTCCATATTTTTATTTTGTTTGCTCGTAACTCGCTTGTTTTAATCGTAGAGCAAAAAATCTTGGATATTTGGAATTCTTCGAATTTATTACCTATAGTGGCGTTATTGAAAATTTTGTTAACCGTTTCGTTTCCTTAATAATTGTAAAATGCAAATAATTCCATATTTTTATTTTGTTTGCTCGTAACTATCTTAATTTTAATCGTAGAGCAAAAAATCTTGGATATTTGGAATTCTTCGAATTTTTTACCTATAGTGGCGTTATTGAAATTTTTTAACCGTTTCGTTTCCTTAATAATTGTAAAATGCAAATAATTCCATATTTTTATTTTGTTTGCTCGTAACTCGCTTATTTTTAATCGTAGAGCAAAAATCTTGGATATTTGGAATTCTTCGAATTTATTACGTATAGTGGCGTTATTGAAAATTTTGTTAACCGTTTCGTTCCTTAATAATTGTAAAATGCAAATAATTCCATATTTTTATTTTGTTTGCTCGTAACTATCTTATTTTTAATCGTAGAGCAAAAAATCTTGGATATTTGGAATTCTTCGAATTTTTTACCTATAGTGGCGTTATTGAAAATTTTTTTTAACCGTTTCGTTTCCTTAATAATTGTAAAATGCAAATAATTCCATATTTTTATCTTTTGCTCGTAACTCGCTTATTTTTAATCGTAGAGCAAAAAATCTTGGATATTTGGAATTCTTCGAATTTATTACCTATAGTGGCGTTATTGAAAATTTTGTTAACCGTTTCGTTTCCTTAATAATTGTAAAATGCAAATAATTCCATATTTTTATTTTGTTTGCTCGTAACTCGCTTATTTTAATCGTAGAGCAAAAAATCTTGGATATTTGGAATTCTTCGAATTTATTACCTATAGTGGCGTTATTGAAAATTTTGTTAAAACGTTTCGTTTTCTTAATAATTGTGAAATGCAAATAATTCCATATTTTTATCTTTGCTCGTAACTCGCTTATTTTTAATCGTAGAGCAAAAAATCTTGGATATTTGGAATTCTTCGAATTTATTACCTATAGTGGCGTTATTGAAAATTTTGTTAACCGTTTCGTTTCCTTAATAATTGTAAAATGCAAATATTCCATATTTTTATTTTGTTTGCTAGTAACTCGCTTATTTTTAATCGTAGGGCAAAAAATCTTGATATTTGGAATTCTTCGAATTTATTACCTATAGTGGCGTTATTGAAAATTTTTTTAACCGTTTCGTTTCCTTAATAATTGTAAAATGCAAATAATTCCATATTTTTATTTTTGTTGCTCGTAACTCGCTTATTTTTAATCGTAGAGCGAAAAATCTAGGATATTTGGAATTCTTCGAATTTATTACCTATAGTGGCGTTTATTGAAAATTTTGTTAACCGTTTCGTTTCCTTAATAATTGTAAAATGCAAATAATTCCATATTTTTATTTTGTTTGCTCGTAACTCGCTTGTTTTTAATCGTAGAGCAAAAAATCTTGGATATTTGGAATTCTTCGAATTTATTACCTATAGTGGCGTTATTGAAAATTTTGTTAACCGTTTCGTTTCCTTAATAATTGTAAAATGCAAATAATTCCATATTTTTATTTTGTTTGCTCGTAACTATCTTACTTTTAATCGTAGAGCAAAAAATCTTGGATATTTGGAATTCTTCGAATTTTTTACCTATAGTGGCGTTATTGAAAATTTTTTTAACCGTTTCGTTTCCTTAATAATTGTAAAATGCAAATAATTCCATATTTTTATTTTGTTTGCTCGTAACTCGCTTATTTTTAATCGTAGAGCAAAAAATCTTGGATATTTGGAATTCTTCGAATTTATTACCTATGGTGGCGTTATTGAAAATTTTGTCACCGTTTCGTTTCCTTAATAATTGTAAAATGCAATTAATTCCATATTTTTATTTTGTTTGCTCGTAACTCGCTTATTTTTAATCGTAGAGCAAAAAATCTTGGATATTTGGAATTCTTCGAATTTATTACCCATAGTGGCGTTATTGAAAATTTTGTTAAACGTTTCGTTTTCTTAATAATTGTGAAATGCAAATAATTCCATATTTTTATCTTTGCTCGTAACTCGCTTATTTTAATCGTAGAGCAAAAAATCTTGGATATTTGGAATTCTTCGAATTTATTACCTATAGTGGCGTTATTGAAAATTTTGTTACCGTTTCGTTTCCTTAATAATTGTAAAATGCAAATAATTCCATATTTTATTTTGTTTGCTCGTACTCGCTATTTTTAATCGTAGAGCAAAAAATCTTGGATATTTGGAATTCTTCGAATTTTTTACCTATAGTGGCGTTATTGAAAATTTTGTTAACCGTTTCGTTTTCTTAATAATTGTAAAATGCAAATAATTCCTTATTTTTATTTTGTTAGCTCGTAATTCGCTTATTTTTAATCGTAGAACAAAAATCTTGGATATTTGGAATTCTTCGAATTTATTACCTATAGTGGCGTTATTGAAAATTTTGTTAACCGTTTCGTTTCCTTAATAATTGTAAAATGCAAATAATTCCATATTTTTATTTTGTTTGCTAGTAACTCGCTTATTTTTAATCGTAGGGCAAAAAATCTTGGATATTTGGAATTCTTCGAATTTATTACCTATAGTGGCGTTATTGAAAATTTTTTTAACCGTTTCGTTTCCTTATAATTGTAAAATGCAAATAATTCCATATTTTTATTTTGTTTACTCGTAACTCGCTTATTTTTAATCGTAGAGCGAAAAATCAAGGATATTTGGAATTCTTCGAATTTATTACCTATAGTGGCGTTATTGAAAATTTTGTTAACCGTTTCGTTTCCTTAATAATTGTAAAATGCAAATAATTCCATATTTTTATTTTGTTTGCTCGTAACTCGCTTGTTTTTTATCGTAGAGCAAAAAATCTTGGATATTTGGAATTCTTCGAATTTATTACCTATAGTGGCGTTATTGAAAATTTTGTTACCGTTTCGTTTCCTTAATAATTGTAAAATGCAAATAATTCCATATTTTTTTTTTGTTTGCTCGTAACTATCTTACTTTTAATCGTAGAGCAAAAAATCTTGGATATTTGGAATTCTTCGAATTTTTTACCTATAGTGGCGTTATTGAAATTTTTTTAACCGTTTCGTTTCCTTAATAATTGTAAATGCAAATAATTCCATATTTTTATTTTGTTTGCTCGTAACTCGCTTATTTTAATCGTAGAGCAAAAAATCTTGGATATTTGGAATTCTTCGAATTTATTACCTATGGTGGCGTTATTGAAATTTTGTCAACCGTTTCGTTTCCTTAATAATTGTAAAATGCAATTAATTCCATATTTTTATTTTGTTTGCTCGTAACTCGCTTATTTTTAATCGTAGAGCAAAAAATCTTGGATATTGGAATTCTTCGAATTTATTACCCATAGTGGCGTTATTGAAAATTTTGTTAAACGTTTCGTTTTCTTAATAATTGTGAAATGCAAATAATTCCATATTTTTATCTTTTGCTCGTAACTCGCTTATTTTAATCGTAGAGCAAAAAATCTGGATATTTGGAATTCTTCGAATTTATTACCTATAATGGCGTTATTGAAAATTTTGTTAACCGTTTCGTTTCCTTAATAATTGTAAAATGCAAAATTAATTCCATATTTTTATTTTGTTTGCTCGTAACTCGCTTATTTTTAATCGTAGAGCAAAAAATCTTGGATATTTGGAATTCTTCGAATTTTTTACCTATAGTGGCGTTATTGAAAATTTTGTTAACCGTTTCGTTTTCTTAATAATTGTAAAATGCAAATAATTCCTTATTTTATTTTGTTAGCTCGTAATTCGCTTATTTTTAATCGTAGAACAAAAATCTTGGATATTTGGAATTCTTCGAATTTATTACCTATAGTGGCGTTATTGAAATTTTGTTAACCGTTTCGTTTCCTTAATAATTGTAAAATGCAAATAATTCCATATTTTTATTTTGTTTGCTAGTAACTCGCTTATTTTTAATCGTAGGGCAAAAAATCTTGATATTTGGAATTCTTCGAATTTATTACCTATAGTGGCGTTATTGAAAATTTTTTTAACCGTTTCGTTTCCTTAATAATTGTAAAATGCAAATAATTCCATATTTTTATTTTGTTTGCTCGTAACTCGCTTATTTTTAATCGTAGAGCGAAAAATCTAGGATATTTGGAATTCTTCGAATTTATTACCTATAGTGGCGTTATTGAAAATTTTGTTAACCGTTTCGTTTCCTTAATAATTGTAAAATGCAAATAATTCCATATTTTTATTTTGTTTGCTCGTAACTCGCTTGTTTTTAATCGTAGAGCAAAAATCTTGGATATTTGGAATTCTTCGAATTTATTACTATAGTGGCGTTATTGAAAATTTTGTTAACCGTTTCGTTTCCTTAATGATTGTAAAATGCAATAATTCCATATTTTTATTTTGTTTGCTCGTAACTATCTTATTTTTAATCGTAGAGCAAAAAATCTTGGATATTTGGAATTCTTCGAATTTTTTACCTATAGTGGCGTTATTGAAAATTTTGTTAACCGTTTCGTTTCCTTAATAATTGTAAAATGCAAATAATTCCATATTTTTATTTTGTTTGCTCGTAACTCGCTTGTTTTTAATCGTAGAGCAAAAAATCTTGGATATTTGGAATTCTTCGAATTTATTACCTATAGTGGCGTTATTGAAAATTTTTTAACCGTTTCGTTTCCTTAATGATTGTAAAATGCAAATAATTCCATATTTTTATTTTGTTTGCTCGTAACTCGCTTATTTTTAATCGTAGAGCAAAAAATCTTGGATATTTGGAATTCTTCGAATTTATTACGTATAGTGGCGTTATTGAAATTTTGTTAACCGTTTCGTTTCCTTAATAATTGTAAAATGCAAATAATTCCATATTTTTATTTTGTTTGCTCGTAACTATCTTATTTTTAATCGTAGAGCAAAAAATCTTGGATATTTGGAATTCTTCGAATTTTTTACCTATAGTGGCGTTATTGAAAATTTTTTTACCGTTTCGTTTCCTTAATAATTGTAAAATGCAAATAATTCCATATTTTTATCTTTTGCTCGTAACTCGCTTTATTTTTAATCGTAGAGCAAAAAATCTTGGATATTTGGAATTCTTCGAATTTATTACCTATAGTGGCGTTATTGAAAATTTGTTAACCGTTTCGTTTCCTTAATAATTGTAAAATGCAAATAATTCCATATTTTTATTTTGTTTGCTCGTAACTCGCTTATTTTTAATCGTAGAGCAAAAAATCTTGGATATTTGGAATTCTTCGAATTTATTACCTATAGTGGCGTTATTGAAAATTTTGTTAAACGTTTCGTTTTCTTAATAATTGTGAAATGCAAATAATTCCATATTTTTATCTTTTGCTCGTAACTCGCTTATTTTTAATCGTAGAGCAAAAAATCTTGGATATTGGAATTCTTCGAATTTATTACCTATAGTGGCGTTATTGAAAATTTTGTTAACCGTTTCGTTCCTTAATAATTGTAAATGCAAATAATTCCATATTTTTATTTTGTTTGCTAGTAACTCGCTTATTTTTAATCGTAGGGCAAAAAATCTTGGATATTTGGAATTCTTCGAATTTATTACCTATAGTGGCGTTATTGAAAATTTTTTAACCGTTTCGTTTCCTTAATAATTGTAAAATGCAAATAATTCCATATTTTTATTTTGTTTGCTCGTAACTCGCTTATTTTTAATCGTAGAGCGAAAAATCGAGGATATTTGGAATTCTTCGAATTTATTACCTATAGTGGCGTTATTGAAAATTTGTTAACCGTTTCGTTTCCTTAATAATTGTAAAATGCAAATAATTCCATATTTTTATTTTGTTTGCTCGTAACTCGCTTGTTTTTAATCGTAGAGCAAAAAATCTTGGATATTTGGAATTCTTCGAATTTATTACCTATAGTGGCGTTATTGAAAATTTTGTTAACCGTTTCGTTTCCTTAATAATTGTAAAATGCAAATAATTCCATATTTTTATTTTGTTTGCTCGTAACTATCTTACTTTTAATCGTAGAGCAAAAAATCTTGGATATTTGGAATTCTTCGAATTTTTTACCTATAGTGGCGTTATTGAAAATTTTTTTAACCGTTTCGTTTCCTTAATAATTGTAAAATGCAAATAATTCCATATTTTTATTTTGTTTGCTCGTAACTCGCTTATTTTTAATCGTAGAGCAAAAATCTTGGATATTTGGAATTCTTCGAATTTATTACGTATAGTGGCGTTATTGAAAATTTGTTAACCGTTTCGTTTCCTTAATAATTGTAAAATGCAAATAATTCCATATTTTTATTTGTTTGCTCGTAACTATCTTATTTTTAATCGTAGAGCAAAAAATCTTGGATATTTGGAATTCTTCGAATTTTTTACCTATAGTGGCGTTATTGAAAATTTTTTTAACCGTTTCGTTTCCTGAATAATTGTAAAATGCAAATAATTCCATATTTTTATTTTGTTTGATCGTAACTCGCTTATTTTTAATCGTAGAGCAAAAAATCTTGGATATTTGGAATTCTTCGAATTTATTACCTATAGTGGCGTTTATTGAAAATTTTGTTAACCGTTTCGTTTCCTTAATAATTGTAAAATGCAAATAATTCCATATGTTTATTTTGTTTGCTCGTAACTCGCTTGTTTTTATCGTAGAGCTAAAAATCTTGGATTTTGGAATTCTTCGAATTTATTACCTATAGTGGCGTTATTGACAATTTGTTAACCGTTTCGTTTCCTTAATAATTGTAAATGCAATAATTCCATATTTTATTTTGTTTGCTCGTAACTCGCTTATTTTTAATCGTAGAGCAAAAAATCTTGGATATTTGGAATTCTTCGAATTTATTACGTATAGTGGCGTTATTGAAGATTTTGTTAACCGTTTCGTTTCATTAATAATTGTAAAATGCAAATAATTCCATATTTTTATTTTGTTTGCTCGTAACTCGCTTATTTTTAATCGTAGAGCAAAAAATCTTGGATATTTGGAATTCTTCGAATTTATTATTTATAGTGGCGTTATTGAAAATTTTGTTAACCGTTTCGTTTCCTTAATAATTGTAAAATGCAAATAATTCCATATTTTTATTTTGTTTGCTCGTAACTCGCTTGTTTTTAATCGTAGAGCAAAAAATCTTGGATATTTGGAATTCTTCGAATTTATTACCTATAGTGGCGTTATTGAAAATTTTTTTAACCGTTTCGTTTCCTTAATAATTGTAAAATGCAAATAATTCCATATTTTTATTTTGTTTGCTCGTAACTATCTTACTTTTAATCGTAGAGCAAAAAATCTTGGATATTTGGAATTCTTCGAATTTTTACCTATAGTGGCGTTATTGAAAATTTTGTTAACCGTTTCGTTTCCTTAATAATTGTAAAATGCAAATAATTCCATATTTTTATTTTGTTTGCTCGTAACTCGCTTATTTTTAATCGTAGAGCAAAAAATCTTGGATATTTGGAATTCTTCGAATTTATTACGTATAGTGGCGTTATTGAAAATTTTGTTAACCGTTTCGTTTCCTTAATAATTGTAAAATGCAAATAATTCCATATTTTTATTTTGTTTGCTCGTAACTCGCTTGTTTTTAATCGTAGAGCAAAAAATCTTGGATATTTGGAATTCTTCGAATTTTTTACCTAGTGGCGTTATTGAAAATTTTTTAACCGTTTCGTTTCCTGAATAATTGTAAAATGCAAATAATTCCATATTTTTATTTTGTTTGCTCGTAACTCGCTTATTTTTAATCGTAGAGCAAAAAATCTTGGATATTTGGAATTCTTCGAATTTATTACCCATAGTGGCGTTATTGAAAATTTTGTTAAACGTTTCGTTTTCTTAATAATGTGAAATGCAAATAATTACATATTTTTTTCTTTTGCTCGAACTCGCTTATTTTTAATCGTAGAGCAAAAAATCTTGGATATTTGGAATTCTTCGAATTTATTACCTATAGTGGCGTTATTGAAAATTTTGTTAACCGTTTCTTTTCCTTAATAATTGTAAATGCAAATAATTCCATATTTTTATTTTGTTGCTCGTAACTCGCTTATTTTTAATCGTAGAGCAAAAAATCTTGGATATTTGGAATTCTTCGAATTTTTTACCTATAGTGGCGTTATTGAAAATTTTGTTAACCGTTTCGTTTTCTTAATAATTGTAAAATGCAAATAATTCCTTATTTTTATTTGTTTGCTCGTAATTCGCTTATTTTAAACCGTAGAACAAAAAATCTTGGATATTTGGAATTCTTCGAATTTATTACCTATAATGGCGTTATTGAAAATTTTGTTAACCGTTTCGTTTCCTTAATAATTGTAAAATGCAAATAATTCCATATTTTTATTTTGTTTGCTAGTAACTCGCTTATTTTTAATCGTAGGGCAAAAAATCTTGGATATTTGGAATTCTTCGAATTTATTACCTATAGTGGCGTTATTGAAAATTTTGTTAACCGTTTCGTTTCCTTAATAATTGTAAAATGCAATAATTCCATATTTTTATTTTGTTTGATCGTAACTCGCTTATTTTAATCGTAGAGCAAAAATCTTGGATATTTGGAATTCTTCGAATTTATTACGTATAGTGCGTTATTGAAAATTTGTTAACCGTTTCGGGGTGTTCCTTAATAATTGTAAAATGCAAATAATTCCATATTTTATTTTGTTTGCTCGTAACTATCTTATTTTTAATCGTAGAGCAAAAAATCTTGGATATTGGAATTCTTCGAATTTATTACCTATAGTGGCGTTATTGAAAATTTTGTTAACCGTTTCGTTTCCTTAATAATTGTAAAATGCAAATAATTCCATATTTTTATTTTGTTTGCTCGTAACTCGCTTGTTTTTAATCGTAGAGCAAAAATCTTGGATATTTGGAATTCTTCGAATTTTTTACCTATAGTGGCGTTATTGAAAATTTTTTTAACCGTTTCGTTTCCTTAATAATTGTAAAATGCAAATAATTCCATATTTTTATTTCGTTTGCTCGTAACTATCTTATTTTTAATCGTAGAGCAAAAAATCTTGGATATTTGAATTCTTCGAATTTTTTTACCTATAGTGGCGTTATTGAAAATTTTTTTAACCGTTCGTTTCCTGAATAATTGTAAAATGCAAATATTCCATATTTTTATTTTGTTTGCTCGTAACTCGCTTATATTTAATCGTAGAGCAAAAAATCTTGGATATTTGGAATTCTTCGTATTTATTACCTATAGTGGCGTTATTGAAAATTTTTTAACCGTTTCGTTTCCTTAATAATTGTAAAATGCAAATAATTCCATATTTTTATTTTGTTTGCTCGTAACTCGCTTATTTTTAATCGTAGAGCAAAAAATCTTGGATATTTGGAATTCTTCGAATTTATTACCCATAGTGGCGTTATTGAAAATTTTGTTAAACGTTTCGTTTTCTTAATAATTGTGAAATGCAAATAATTCCATATTTTTGTCTTTTGCTCGTACTCGCTTATTTTAATCGGTAGAGCAAAAAATCTTGGATATTTGGAATTCTTCGAATTTATTACCTATAGTGGCGTTATTGAAAATTTTGTTAACCGTTTCTTTTCCTTAATAATTGTAAAATGCAAATAATTCCATATTTTTATTTTGTTTGCTCGTAGCTCGCTTATTTTAATCGTAGAGCAAAAAATCTTGGATATTTGGAATTCTTCGAATTTTTTACCTATAGTGGCGTTATTGAAATTTTGTTAACCGTTTCGGTTTCTTAATAATTGTAAAATGCAAATAATTCCTTATTTTATTTTGTTTGCTCGTAATTCGCTTATTTTTAACCGTAGAACAAAAAATCTTGGATATTTGGAATTCTTCGAATTTATTACCTATAGTGGCGTTATGAAAATTTTGTTAACCGTTTCGTTTCCTTAATAATTGTAAAATGTAAATAATTCCATATTTTTATTTTGTTTGCTCGTAACTCGCTTGTTTTTAATCGTAGAGCAAAAAATCTTGGATATTTGGAATTCTTCGAATTATTACCTATAGTGGCGTTATTGAAAATTTTGTTAACCGTTTCGTTTCCTTAATAATTGTAAAATGCAAATAATTCCATATTTTTATTTTGTTTGATCGTAACTCGCTTATTTTTATCGTAGAGCAAAAAATCTTGGATATTTGGAATTCTTTCGAATTTATACGTATAGTGGCGTTATTGAAAATTTTGTTAACCGTTTCGTTTCCTTAATAATTGTAAAATGCAAATATTCCATATTTTATTTTGTTTGCTCGTAACTATCTTATTTTTAATCGTAGAGCAAAAAATCTTGGATATTTGGAATTCTTCGAATTTATTACCTATAGTGGCGTTATTGAAAATTTTTTAACCGTTTCGTTTCCTTAATAATTGTAAAATGCAAATAATTCCATATTTTTATTTTGTTTGCTCGTAACTCGCTTGTTTTTAATCGTAGAGCAAAAATCTTGGATATTGGAATTCTTCGAATTTTTTACCTATAGTGGCGTTATTGAAATTTTTTTAACCGTTTCGTTTCCTTAATAATTGTAAAATGCAAATAATTCCATATTTTTATTTTGTTTGCTCGTACTATCTTATTTTTAATCGTAGAGCAAAAAATCTTGGATATTTGGAATTCTTCGAATTTTTACCTATAGTGGCGTTATTGAAAATTTTTTTAACCGTTTCGTTTCCTTAATAATTGTAAAATGCAAATAATTCCATATTTTTATTTTGTTTGATCGTAACTCGCTTATTTTTAATCGTAGAGCAAAAAATCTTGGATATTTGGAATTCTTCGAATTTATTACGTATAGTGGCGTTATGAAAATTTTGTTAACCGTTTCGTTTCCTTAATAATTGTAAAATGCAAATAATTCCATATTTTTATTTTGTTTGCTCGTAACTATCTTATTTTTAATCGTAGAGCAAAAATCTTGGATATTTGGAATTCTTCGAATTTTTTAGCTATAGTGGCGTTATTGAAAATTTTTTTAACCGTTTCGTTTCCTGAATAATTGTAAAATGCAAATAATTCCATATTTTTATTTTGTTTGCTCGTAACTCGCTTATTTTTAATCGTAGAGCAAAAATCTTGGATATTTGGAATTCTTCGAATTTATTACGTATAGTGGCGTTATTGAAAATTTTTTTAACCGTTTCGTTTCCTGAATAATTGTAAAATGCAAATAATTCCATATTTTTATTTTGTTTGCTCGTAACTCGCTTATTTTTAATCATAGAGCAAAAAATCTTGGATATTTGGAATTCTTCGTATTTATTACCTATAGTGGCGTTATTGAAAATTTTTTTAACCGTTTCGTTTCCTTAATAATTGTAAAATGCAAATAATTCCATATTTTTATTTTGTTTGCTCGTAACTCGCTTATTTTTAATCGTAGAGCAAAAAATCTTGGATATTTGGAATTCTTCGAATTTATTACCCATAGTGGCGTTATTGAAAATTTGTTAAACGTTTCGTTTTCTTAATAATTGTGAAATGCAAATAATTCCATATTTTTATCTTTTGCTCGTAACTCGCTTATTTTTAATCGTAGAGCAAAAAATCTTGGATATTTGGAATTCTCGAATTTATTACCTATAGTGGCGTTATTGAAAATTTTGTTAACCGTTTCTTTTCCTTAATAATTGTAAAATGCAAATAATTCCATATTTTTATTTTGTTTGCTCGTAACTCGCTTATTTTAATCGTAGAGCAAAAAATCTTGGATATTTGGAATTCTTCGAATTTTTTACCTATAGTGGCGTTATTGAAAATTTTGTTAACCGTTTCGTTTTCTTAATAATTGTAAAATGCAAAATAATTCCTTATTTTTATTTTGTTTGCTCGTAATTCGCTTATTTTTAACCGTAGAACAAAAATCTTGGATATTTGGAATTCTTCGAATTTATTACCTATAGTGGCGTTATGAAAATTTTGTTAACCGTTTCGTTTCCTTAATAATTGTAAAATGCAAATAATTCCATATTTTTATTTTGTTTGCTAGTAACTCGCTTATTTTTAATCGTAGGGCAAAAAATCATGGATATTTGGAATTCTTCGAATTTATTACCTATAGTGGCGTTATTGAAAATTTTTTTAACCGTTTCGTTTCCTTAATAATTGTAAAATGCAAATAATTCCATATTTTTATTTTGTTTGCTCGTAACTCGCTTATTTTAATCTTAGAGCGAAAAATCTAGGATATTTGGAATTCTTCGAATTCATTACCTATAGTGGCGTTATTGAAAATTTTGTTAACCGTTTCGTTTCTTAATAATTGTAAAATGCAAATAATTCCATATTTTTTATTTTGTTTGCTCGTAACTCGCTTGTTTTTAATCGTAGAGCAAAAATCTTGGATATTTGGAATTCTTCGAATTTATTACCTATAGTGGCGTTATTTGAAAATTTTGTTAACCGTTTCGTTTCCTTAATAATTGTAAAATGCAAATAATTCCATATTTTTATTTTGTTTGATCGTAACTCGCTTATTTTTAATCGTAGAGCAAAAAATCTTGGATATTTGGAATTCTTCGAATTTATTACGTATAGTGGCGTTATTGAAAATTTTGTTAACCGTTTCGTTTCCTTAATAATTGTAAAATGCAAATAATTCCATATTTTTATTTTGTTTGCTCGTACTATCTTATTTTTAATCGTAGAGCAAAAAAATCTTGGATATTTGGAATTCTTCGAATTTATTACCTATAGTGGCGTTATTGAAAATTTTGTTAACCGTTTCGTTTCCTTAATAATTGTAAAATGCAAATAATTCCATATTTTTATTTTGTTTGCTCGTAACTCGCTTGTTTTTAATCGTAGAGCAAAAAATCTTGGATATTTGGAATTCTTCGAATTTTTACCTATAGTGGCGTTATTGAAAATTTTTTAACCGTTTCGTTTCCTTAATAATTGTAAAATGCAAATAATTCATATTTTTATTTTGTTTGCTCGTAACTCGCTTATTTTTAATCGTAGAGCAAAAAATCTTGGATATTTGGAATTCTTCGAATTTATTACGTATAGTGGCGTTATTGAAAATTTTGTTAACCGTTTCGTTTCCTTAATAATTGTAAAATGCAAATAATTCCATATTTTTATTTTGTTTGCTCGTAACTATCTTATTTTTAATCGTAGAGCAAAAAATCTTGGATATTTGGAATCTTCGTATTTATTACCTATAGTGGCGTTATTGAAAATTTTTTTAACCGTTTCGTTTCCTTAATAATTGTAAAATGCAAATAATTCCAATTTTTTGTTTGTTTGCTCGTAACTCGCTTATTTTTAATCGTAGAACAAAAAATCTTGGATATTTGGAATTCTTCGAATTTATTACCTATGGTGGCGTTATTGAAAATTTGTTAACCGTTTCGTTTCCTTAATATTGTAAAATGCAAATAATTCCTTATTTTTATTTGTTTGCTCGTAATTCGCTTATTTTTAATCGTAGAGCAAAAATCTTGGATATTTGGAATTCTTCGAATTTATTACCTATAGTGGCGTTATTGAAAATTTTGTAACCGTTTCGTTTCCTTAATAATTGTAAAATGCAAATAATTCCATATTTTTAATTTTATTTGCTCGAAACTCGCTTGTTTTTAATCGTAGAGCAAAAAATCTTGGATATTTGGAATTCTTCGAATTTATTACCTATAGTGGCGTTATTGAAAATTTTGTTAACCGTTTCGTTTCCTTAATAATTGTAAAATGCAAATAATTCCATATTTTTATTTTGTTTGCTCGTAACTCGCTTATTTTAATCGTAGAACAAAAAATCTTGGATATTTGGAATTCTTCGAATTTATTACCTATGGTGGCGTTATTGAAAATTTTGTTAACCGTTTCGTTTCCTTAATAATTGTAAAATGCAAATAATTCATATTTTTATTTTGTTTGCTAGTAACTCGCTTATTTTTAATCGTAGAGCAAAAAATCTTGGATATTTGGAATTCTTCGAATTTATTACCTATGGTGCGTTATTGAAAATTTTGTTAACCGTTTCGTTTCCTTAATAATTGTAAAATGCAAATAATTCCTTATTTTTATTTTGTTTGCTCGTAATTCGCTTATTTTTAATCGTAGAGCAAAAAATCTTGGATATTTGGAATTCTTCGAATTTATTACCTATAGTGGCGTTATTGAAAATTTTTTTAACCGTTTCGTTTCCTTAATAATTGTAAAATGCAAT